>JAQPZY010001418.1:1275000-2025000 GCA_029931535.1 Margaritifera margaritifera
CCAAAATAGGATAATGAAGGTCAACATCCTTACGTCTACTCCTCCATGGTGTAGTCGAGGCTCGGAACCAATGTCTGCCTTGTAAATCTCTATCGATATATGGCTAACTTTGAGCTTTAATTTCCCAGCTGCATTTGGTTGACAAAATCTTGCACAGCATGGATCTTGCATCTCATGTGCTCTGGCGTTGGCTGGTGAAGTTCTCTTCCGTGCGATATACTTGTCTCGTGCACAGACACTCTTCCCCTTTCATCTGTTGCACCTGAAATAAAGAACGTCAAGTGATCAAACATGAAATTTAAACTGAAACATTATACTGAATCAAGCAATTTACTCCATGAAGCAACAACTGTTCTGTAATATTTTTTTCCAGAATTTAAATATATATGAATATTATAATTATTGCATAGTTTGGCAATCTTCCAAACCATAAAACGACTCAGGGTATAGCAAACAGAGGGACTGCAACTTGAATGACAATGTAACCACTATCCTATCAATAAAAATGTAACCACTATCAATGGCAATGTAACCACTATCAATGGCAATATAACCACTATCAATGGCAATCTAACCACTATCAATGGCAATCTAACCACTACCAATGGTTTTATAACCGCTATCAATGACAATGTAACCACTATCAATGGCAATATAACCACTACCAATGGCAATATAACCACTATCAATGGCAATGCAACCACTATCAATGGCAATTTAAACACTACCAATGACAATGCAACAACTATTAAGGGCAATGTAACTACTATCAATGACAATGTAACCACTATCAATGACAATGTAACCACTATCCTATCAATGAAAATGTAACCACTATCAATAAAAATGTAACCACTATCAATGACAATGTAGCCACTATCAATACAAATGTAACCACTATCAATAAAAATGTAACCACTATCAATGAAAATGTAACCACTATCAATGAAAATGTAACCACTATCAATGAAAATGTAACCACTATCAATGACAATGTAACCACTATCACTGAAAATGTAACCACTATAAATGACAATGCAACCGCTATTATACCAAAAGTTTCAGAGCATGTAAATGTGAATGAAAGGTTATGATGTAGAACTCCTCTACCCGACCCGACTTTCAGTGAGTTTCAAATACCAATACTGCCTTCCAGTCTGTCAGACAGCAACGTACACCAGATGCGTACACACGAAATGTGTACACAACAAATGCGTGCACACACACTTAAATTTATCACATGCCCTCACCATGGGGCCACTCATTGTTATATGTCATTTGCACTATTTTCAAAGCACGTACAAGAGAATGCTAAATAATGTATGTAATAATTTGACTCAAATCGTGCACACGAAATGCATGCACGCCAAATGCGTACAGACGAAGCCTTACACACATACTTCAATTTATAATATGCGCACACCAACGGTTGCACACAATGTTATACGAAATGCACACTATATTCATATTCGCTCAGTACAAATGGACAATAAATGCTTTCCAATTGGTAAATTTAAATTTGTTAAAGTGGTAAATTGGTAAATTGGTAAAATCTTTTTTAAATGCTGTTCAAAAATTAAAACTGAATACGTAATAAAAATCACACAGTGTATACAATGCAGTTTTGTCCACCTTTTGTAACAAAGTAAACAGAGGGAGTAGATGTTAAAGTATGTTAATCCATCGAACAAGTGTCGAAGAACCCATGTCTTCAATACCTATTTTAAAAACCTTTTTAAAACCCAATTGATGCAAAAAATTACTCTACTTTTAGACCTAACAACATTAAAAAACTCTATACTTTGTGCTAAAAATTAACCTTAAAATATTTTCATCGAAAATATTTTTGGTCAATTTTTAATTTTAGGAAATTTGTCTTTAATGCATGAAGTGCGATCAAATAGTGATGTCAATAGAACAGAAGACAATAAACAGACTTAAATCCACAGCCACAATGTATGGTTCTTGTTGGAGAATGCATATCAAGGTAACTTACTAATAGAGAGAGCAGATATATACTATACAGAAGGATTAGAATTATGTAGCCCATGTTTTCAATTGTCCGAACCATTCTGTGACAACATAATGTTATTTAAACTATTTACAAGAAACACATGCATGCTCAATACAAATACAGTATTATTTAAAACAGAGCATTGTGCTGGAATAAACTCTATAATCTAAGAATATTCGTTCCGAATTTAAATTACAGAGATATGGTATTATAATTAAAAATGTCGGAGACGAATATTATACAAGCAAGACGGTTAAGAAAATATAAGACAATAGTGTTACAAATACAGATGATATTGTTCTAGCGCCATACAAGATAGAATTGGCAGATATAAAAATTTACCGATTAATGGCAAGACTACCAAATATTTTAAGAGAAATAGAAGAAGATAATATTTTCTTTGTGGACGTCGATATTACACAGAATTTCGCTGATATATTTTACAACAGATAAATGATCGATCATTTACTATAAAAATAAAAATAAACAATAAAAAAATAAAAATAAAAATAAAATAATTTATAAAAAAAAATAAAACAAAAGAAAACAAAGAAACACCCCCTCCAAACAAACAAAGAAACAAAAAACAAACAAAACAAACTGAATAACCGATAAAAGCGAAATAAAAGGTTCCATCTTCTAGATACTAGATTGAGATAATAGTGTTGGCATAAACTTTCTATCCTGGTGGATTAGAAATAGTAGATGTAAGATATACAGCAAGTTTATATGACAGATAACATCTCCAGGAATAAATAAACATATCGATACAAATATTTTAGACTTTGGCTGGAAAAAAGATTAGTATCCACATTTAATAATCCCAAAACTAGAGCATATGGATCACAAGATTACAGGAAACACTTTGCATTATAAAAGAGCATTATATGTTTTAAAATTACACAGGAAAATTGTAGATGATGAACTATTTTATTAAGCTAGTTCTGAAGAACAATGGAGACGATTAACAAGGGCAATAACGCTTATATGCTATGCAGTAAGTCTAAACAATTTATGCATTTTGGATTTTGGGCTAATACACAAATCAATAAAACTTCAGGACTAGAATATAAGCTTTCTGAGGTTTGCTATGAAAGAAAGAAAAACATTTTTTGTCTGTGTGCTTCCGTTTTCAATGCATTACCTATAAACTATATAGAATTTATCGAAAAAGGTGAAGACCTAAAAATTGAAGAAAAGGCATTGAGCAGCACAGATAATACATATATTACGATAAATAGTTCTTTGTATTCGATGATTAAGGAAGAAAAAAAAAGAATATGATTTAGAAGATACAGATTTTAGTAACCTAACAACATTTAACATTAAAAAAGAACAAAAACAAAACAAGACAATTTTGAATGACTTATATGAGATCGAACAGATAGAACCATGTAATTAAGCAGTCACAAATTGTTTAACAAAGAGGCAAAATGAATTAGATCAGACACAGGAAGAAATGTAGATCAGACACAGGAAGATATGTAGATCAGACACAGGAAGAGATGCAGATTAGACACAGGAAGTGATGTAGATCAGACACAGGAAAAAATGTAGATCAGACACAGGAAGAGATGCAGATCAGACACAGGACGTGATGTAGATCAGAAACAGGAAGAGATGTAGATGACACACAGGAAGAGATGTAGATGAGACACAGGAAGAGATGTAGATGAGACACATGAAGTGATGTAGATCAGACACAGGAAGAGATGCAGATCAGACACCGGAAGAGATGTAGATCAGACACAGGGCGAGATGCAGACCAGACACAGGAAGAGATGTAGATCAGACACAGGAAGAGATATAGATGAGACACAGGAAGAGATGTAGATGAGACACAGGAAGAAAATGTAGATGAGACACAGGAAAATATGTAGATCAGACAAGGGAAGTGATGTAGATGAGACGCATACAGAAATGTAGATCAGATACAGGAAGAGATGTAGATCAGATACAGGAAGAAATGTAGATCAGATACAGGAAGAGATGTAGATCAGACACAGGAAGAAATGTAGATAAGACACAGGAAGATATGAAGATCAGACATAGGAAGAGATGTAGATCAGTTCCAGGAAGTGATGCAGATCAGACACAGGAAGTGATTCTTATCAGACACAGTACGTGATTCAAACCAGATACAGGAAGTGTTGGAGATAAGATACAGGGAGAGATGTTGATCAGACATAGGAAGAGATGTAGATCAAAACACAGGAAGTGATGTAGATCAGACACAGGACGAGATGTGGATCAAACACAAGAAGAGATGGAGATCAGATACAGGAAGAGATGTAGATCAGATACGGGAAGAGTAAGCAAATAAAGAATTTAAATAGGACTATAAAGAATATTTGGAAAATAATATAAGATTAGCACCAAAATATAACGATAATACCCCACCCCCCTTGGCACAGTTGATACAGACTGCAGAGAATATTATAATCCCTTTAAAACAAAATGTTGAAATCATCTACCGTTCAGCATAGAAATTAGTATATTTTATTTCTGCATTGGCAAAGCAAAACTGGAAATTAATTTATTCCAGTGTTAACACAAGATAATAGTATTTATTATGAGACCAGAGGAATCAAACATTATGTATTAACAGTTGCAAATGACCCTGACCTAAAATCTGTTAAAAATGATACAGGATACATAATTTACTTCCTACAACAACGTAACTTTAATAAAGATTTATAAGATGCAGATAAGAAACTAACAATAAAGGAAAAAAAAGGATTATAATTCTTACTTCCTTTTGGTTAAACAATTTGTGAATACTTTATTTAATGTTCTATTCCAGAAACTGGTTCAGAATTGTGTATCCTTTCTAATGTTAAATGCTGTCAGTTTTAAAAAATCTGTATCTACTAGACCATATTCAAGTGGTTTTTGCTTCTTTGAACATCAAATACTAAATAATAATTTCTCGTAGCATAAATAACACCAATGCTTTTTCTTTTATTTCTAGATGTTCGCCATTTTCTGAAAAAAATCTATATGGTTTATTGGTAAAGCATTAAAAGAAAAGGCAGAGAGACAAATACCCATTACTCTCTTTCCATCGCAGACCTCTCGAAGGTTATATTCAAATTCCTATAATTTTATTGTTTGTGCATTACCCAAAATGCAAATCGCATATTTTGTGTTAGTCGTACTGTGTAACATACAAGAGTTGGTTGTTGCTTTGGTACACCGTCTCCATTGTTCTTCAAAACCAGCTTTGGAAAATACTCCATCCACCAAACTGTCTCAATGTAATTAAATTCAAATGCTCTTCAAATAGTAGTAAATGGTCTCTTTTTCCATGTCTCTTAAAATATTTGGTACTCTCACCATTACTCTGGAAAGTTCTATATCTGCCAGTTCTATGCTGTATAGCACCACAACAATATCTCTTGCATTTGTAACACTACTACATAATATTTTCTGAACCATCAGCGTTCGTTTCAGAGATAAAGAATTTTTTGGGGTTTCATTTTAATACCATATCTCTAATCTAAATTCGGAAAAATGTCCTCCGATTATAGAGTTTATTCCACCACAATGCTCTGTTTTACCTAATACTGTTTTTGTATTGAACATGCATGTGTTTCTTGTAAATAGTTTAAATAACATTATTTTGTCACATAATGGTTTGGACAATTGAACATGGGCTACAGAATTCTAATCCATCTGTGTAGTTTATATCTACTATGCACGTTAGAAAGATATTTCAATATACATTCTCTAGCAAGAACCATACACCAAATCTCGCTGCTATTCATTTAAATTACTTTCTCTTTTCTTCTCTACAGAATCCACTATTTTATCGCACTCTATCTTAATTGAAACAATTCTTTAAATTAAAAATCGACAAAGAAAGCAGGAAAAAGAAAAAAAAAAGAAGGAAACTTGTTCTTCTAGGTTAATTTGCTGACCCAAATTAAATAGTTTTCTAAAGTTGCAATGTTTAAAACAGGGTAATTATTTTGCATAAATTTGGCAAAAAGTTTTTAAAAAGGAACTAAAACTATGGGTTCCTTGAAAGGTGTTCAACGGCGGTGCGGGGTGGGGGTGGGGGGCAGGCAAACGTCATATTGGAAAATGGAAATAATTTTGAATTTAATGCAAATACTTTTGGTGTTCTAAATATGTTTTTCTTATAAGGTGTAAATGACATCATACCTTTTTTTTATATAAATCTATTGGTAATGATTCATTTGAAACAGAAATAGAATGTACAAATAATTCAGCTAGATTATATAATTTTCAACGTTTGTATGAAGTATCTGTAATTAAGTCAGGAAGAAGAAGAGAATTGATAAGCAATTCTTAATTTATTATTTCTTTGAATCATTTTTTTGGTGTAAGAGGATTACAGAAGCGACATAAAATACCTAACGTTAGAGTAACAGCAACTAGTTAAAACTCCGGACTATTAATATAATCATTATTACCAGAGGATACTTTTTTTTTCATGTGTTTATACCATTTGTACTTGTTTATTTTATTTTAAAGTTAATTTTTTTGATACTTTGAATTACGGAATTAATATGTGTCTTCTGTGATCGGGCCTGAGGTCATGACACTTCAGCATAACCTAGCGTTCTTTAATTTCTTTAATGTAGTTTATAATAATTATGGTTAGAACTCTTTTGTTTTGATATTTAAATTGATTTAATTAATTATATGAATCACAAAATTAATCAGTGACGTTTGTGATACTCTAGGATTCGTCATTTTTAATATAACGCAGTCAGTTTGAATTTTTCCAATTTTTTTGAAATACCTTATTTCTATAACTAATTTGTATGTTTTAGCTTAATTATATAAGTGTTTAGGTTAATTATATAAGTGTTTAGGTTAAAGATTTAAGTGTTTAGATTAATTAATTAGGTGTTTAGGTTAATTATTTAAGTGCTTAGGTTAGTTATTTAAGTGTTTAGGTGAATTAATTAGGTGTTTAGGTTAGTTATTTAAGTGTTTAGATTAATTAATTAGGTGTTTAGGTTATTTATATAAGTGTTTAGGTTATTTATATAAGTGTTTAGGTTAATTATATAAGTGTTTAGGTTAGTTATTTAAGTGTTTAGGTTAATTATTTAAATGCTTAGGTTAATTATTTAAGTGTTTAGATGAATTAATTAGGTGTTTAGGTTAGTTATAAAAGTGTTTAGACTAATTAATTAGGTGTTTAGGTTATTTATTTAAGTGTTTAGGTTAGTTATTTAAGTGCTTAGGTTAATTATTTAAATTACTTTAATCATTTTATTCAGATGAATGAAGTAATAGGTGTCTTTTTATTTCGCTCGTCATTTCCAATATAGCCTAGTGATGACTAATCTCTTCACCAATGAATTTTTAAACATGTTGGCCTAGGTTTTGTTTTAAAAACGTTTAAAAATGGTGGCCTACGGTTTGACGACAAATTTCGAAAATGGAATCGGGTCGAATGTGACCTAGGATTCCCACTTTTTGGTCGTTTAGCATTTTTTTGAAACCTGTGGATTGTAGAACTCGTAGCCATATACCATTCTTTTTATTAATTCAACAAGTCGATTAACACTATATTATTGGTGGTGTAGGTAGTGGTGGTGGTGATGGTGGTGGTGGTGTGTGTGTGTGTGACATATCATGTGGCCTAGGCTGTACAGTATATATATATATATATATATATATATATATATATATATATATATATATATATATATATATATATATATATATATATATATATATATATATATGCATATATTTTAAGTGAGCCTATGCCGCCAGACAGGACTTGAAATAAACGACTCGCCTGAAAGCGAAACCATATTATCCGCTTGAGAAAACTAAAGTGAAACCTTACTGCCTCACTTTACTTTAAAAGGAAAACAAGGCTAAACAGCAATGAGTACTGTGTTTTCCTCCTGCTAAAGTCTTGCATTATTTTTACTTAGAGATATGTACAAAATGGAAGAGTCACTTGGTGACTGAAAAACAAAGGAAACAAAAATCCCAAAAATAAAGAAATAAAACGAAGTCTAAAGCCAAATTAATACTTAAGACATGATAACATTGGAGAAAGAAAAAAAAAAAAAAAAAACACCCCACCCCCCAAAAGGCAAGCATAATAAATTACAAATTCAAGCCGGCATTACCAAAAGTTCAAATAAGTGTAGAATCAGGGAGCTTACGACAAAATGGTTCTCTCATGCTGTTAAGCTAAAAATATAAAATAACATTTCGATCGGCGAGACCAAATATCGTGTTTGAGTGTACATCACAAATGTAAGATCCAAAACAGTGTAATAACCTTGTCTTTATTCGTCTGCGCTTGCATGGTGTAGCCATGGTTCTGAATCAATGTCTCTCTTGCAAATCTCGCTCGATATCTGGGTGGCTTACAGCTTTTCTATGCCAGCTACAGGATTGTGCAAGTCATGGGTAGTGCGTGTGTGTGTGTGTGTATATATATATATATATATATATATATATATATATATATATATATATATATATATATATATATATATATATATATATATATATATATATATATATATATATATATAATATTCGTCATTATTCTATAATAATAATATTCCTCTCTCTCTCTCTCTCTATATATATATATATATATATATAGAGAGAGAGAGAGAGAGAGAGAGAGAGAGAGAGAGAGAGAGGTAGGTAGGTGGGTATACAGACAGACAGACAGATAAGTGGAATCTTATTGAAAACTTCCACTTTACAGGATTAAAATTAACTGAAAACACGCCTGCAGATGTTACATGAACTTTTACATGTGTTGTCAACGAAAAGCTAGTTTTACATCAAATAGTACCTTCGCTTAATAATGTTTCTGACAACTAATGGACCCTCTCTTCGGAACGTTTCTGAAACCTAAAATTGTAAATTTCTCCAGTATAAGCAATTTAGGGGATGGTTGGGAAATATTACTTGTCGAGTAGCTCTTGGTGCATCATTCATCAATACTGACACTACAGTCCAGGTTTGTACTTTTATGTAGTAGCCACATTACGTGAACATGTGACTTTGATAAAATGTTAACTTTAACATTTGACTCTTCTGCATTCATGAATCTTCGTGCATGTACAAATGACACCCCATCCGAAAATAGACGATTAAAAAGTATACTGTTAGGGAAATAAGACACCCCCCCCCAAAAAAAAAAAAAAAAACCAAACAAAAATAAACAAAACAAAATAAAAACTGAGAATCTGTATTAATCATGACAGATGTGGTAATCTCTGAAGATTTTATTAATGCATTATGCATCATATTCCGTATAACCTTTGCGATGATGTAAAATGAAATTTAGGATCTTATCTGAATATCACGACGATGAATTCCCTGGAAGAATTAACAGCAGTGTCTCAAGTCGCTACTTTAGCGTCGATACCATTGATCTGCTACTGTATAACGTATTGACCAGGAAACTTCCCGGCACTGATCGGGTTAATGCAATTTTCCAGCCAAGTGGCAGTTGACCATGTGATGATAATGGAATGTCCACTATCACCGGAGAAGAAATTAGATCTTATAACAATCCGCTATCCAGAGTCGTTCGAATGATAAACTGTTGGAGATGCTATGCTGAAAGCTATTATTAGAGATACATTTCTTGGGATTTATTTCGAGTGTATGACCTGTTTTTAAATGCGTCAGCAACGGAATTAATCTTTAGAGTGCGCTAGATTATAGATAGGACTTATTGGGAGGGAAAATCTAAAATGAGGGCTCAATATTTAGCGATCAGATGGGGAAAGAGCATTTGTTTAGTGTGAAATATATATATATATATATATATATATATATATATATATATATATATATATATATATATATATATATATTTATATATATATGCGACCGGAATTTGTTAGAATTGCCAAAAAGTGCAGACGACAAGAGTTTTGAGAGAGAAAAGTGTAGTAGACTGGTTTCATCTGTAGCTTTGTTACAGAGAGGGTTTGCAAAGACGCAAAATTGACAATGTACTAGTCTGTAAGCAAAAGTGTGTAAGCTGAAATGATAGATTCGAAGACTAGTGTAAGTGCTTTAAAAGTAGACGAACTCATATAGACTAGATCTGACTACCACATACGAATCCTTGCAGAGCAAATGACTAGATCTGACTACCACGTACGAATCCTTGCATAGGTAATGACTAGATCTGACTACCAAGTACGAATCCTTGCAGAGGTAATGACTAGATCTGAATACCACGTACGAATCCTTGCAGAGGTAATGACTAGATCTGACTACCACGTACGAATCCTTGCAGAGTAAATGACTAGATCTGACTACCACGTACGAATCCTTGCAGAGGTAATGACTAGATCTGACTACCGCGTAAGAATCCTTCCAGAGTAAATGACTAGATCTGACTATCACCTAAGAAACCTTCCAGAGTAAATGACTAGATCTGACTACCACGTAAGAATCCTTACAGAGTAAATGACTAGATCTGACTACCACGTAAGAATCCTTGCAGAGTAAATGACTAGATCTGACTACCACGTAAGAATCCTTGCAGAGTAAATGACTAGATTTGACTACCGCGTAAGAATCCTTCCAGAGTAAATGACTAGATCTGAATACCACGTAAGAAACCTTCCAGAGTAAATGACTAGATCTGACTACCACGTAAGAATCCTTGCAGAGTAAATGACTAGATCTGACAACCACGTAAGAATCCTTGCAGATTAAATGACTAGATCTGACTACCACGTAAGAATCCTTGCAGAGTAAATGACTAGATCTGACTACCACGTAAGAATCCTTGCAGAGTAAATGACTAGAACTGACTACCACGTAAGAATCCTTGCAGAGTAAATGACTAGATCTGACTACCACGTAAGAAACTTTCAGAATAAATGACTAGATCTGACTACCACGTAAGAATCCTTGCAGAGTAAATGACTAGATCTGACTACCACGTAAGAATCCTTGCAGAGTAAATTACTAGATCCGACTACCACGTAAGAATCCTTGCAGAGTAAGTGACTAGATCTGACTACCACGTAAGAATCTTTACAGAGTAAATGACTAGATCTGACTACCACGTAAGAATCTTTACAGAGTAAATGGCGAAAACTATTAAAAATAATACATATAAGAAGTAACAAGCTTAGAAAGAAAGAAAAGTCTCTTCCACATACATGCAATTTTGTATATTGTTATCCAGCATAATCAATATCTATTTGGTCATCCGAAACAACAATAGATGATTCCGTTATTGTATTGTGAAAATACTGTTAAGTAGATTGCTAGATTATTATGAATATAGGTTTTAAAAATCTCTCAATTTCAGTTTACACAATTGGACAAACAAATTCAAAGCGGACAATTTATGCATCATGGAATCTTCAATTAATGCATATTTAAACCCCAAACAGGACCAATTGTTCTTTATAGTTATAAATTGAAAAATATCCTGAATTCAGACTGCTAATGACAGCAAGAATTAGTATAATATCTGACTTAATGCTATTAAAAATACACCTATCGTAACCAACTTACTCCCTATTCCAACCCCACTATCAATCCAAAATAGGTTCGTGCTTTTTTTTTTCAATAATAGTTCTGACATTGTACCTGATCCCTACTATGTTGAAATCCGCAAATAAATGCACATATGTACTCCGATGCACATTTACGAGTCTTACGGAGAGATTCCGAAAACTGAAAAAGATGTGAAACAGCCTAATTAATATTTGGTTGACTGTCAACTGAGATATCGAAAAATATTTAAGAACTAAAAAGCGTTACACTCTACTCGTATAGTCTGTAGATGTTTAGTGACTACCAGTGGTCTATCAAATGTATTTCCATAATGCAATTATCCATTTTTATACAAAAAACAATCTTTAGAAAAAGACTCATACGGATAAGACAGCTAAAATCTGTAAAACCATAGACTAAAATTGTATACATTTATGAAGAGTTTTAAATGGCAAATAATATTCTAAGTATTTATAGACTTTAAAAATTATGGCCAAGATAATCAAGAGGATACAGCTATAGAATTGCACAAAAAGCACGTGGTGCACTAGTATTGATATAATAATAACATCGATAATAACTGATTTATATAGCTGTGTAATTCTGGTTTTAAAGATTCTGTTGGGACATATAATTGTCAAATAAAGTATAGGCATATAAAGAAGCACATCAGATCCATATGATCATCCAAAAGTTGTATCCATCGATCAATTTTAAATAATTGATATTGGTTTTAGGAACCGCTTCCAAGCACACGTATTGTTGAATAGACAGCATACATCAACTAGTTATTTCATCAGCTTAATTAGTACTAGTTTATCAGAGGGCAATATAGGGCTAAGAGAGCTAATTATTTTTCAATAGACTGCAAGGTTAACGTTTAAGAAAGAAAAAAAAATATTTGTGTGCAACAGATGGCCCTGAACACAACACAAGAATATCTTAACTGAAGTTAACACAAAGATTTCTTCATTGAATGTAGCATAAACGTTAATAAAAATGGAGTTCTTCGCGGCGTATTTTGCTAAAAATGTCCATAAAGTGGATTACGACTGAAAGCTACCTCAGTGAAACACTATCGCACAGGATATGAACAGGATAATTTTGTCCGGATGAAAAATCGAATTCATCTAAGTGCACAGACATAATCTAAATGGACGTGGAAAGCACTTCAGAGACTCTGAGAGTTGAAAACAATCCCAGGCTGATATTATAACCAATCGAAATAATGCGATACAGTATCTAATGGTTGTCAAATTTCGAGACGGATACCCAGCTCAGTTAAAAATTAGTCGTTATAGTTCTATACGGGAAAATGTTATTTTGCTGTAATCATTCATATCAAATAGTATATCCCTAGCTTACTCTTTGTAAAAGCAATTATATCTCGCAATCATGGTTTTCTAGAACTTTTCGAATTTGTAAAAAAAAAATCCGCCAATTTCGTGGCAAGTTTTTAAGTTTACTTCAAAGACAGCACTCTTTCTTTCCTCCTATTTCTCAAAACACGTAAAGCCTATGATATTTCTCCCGATATAAATTTGTTACTCATATCTTGAATTAGTTGTGATATAGGGCTAGTAAACGCATGGCTTCAAAGAAGGGAGGTAATCTGCGATTTTGACAATGACCTGGCGACAGCATGAAATGTTTGCAATGTTAGTAAGATTTTGGCAAGTATTCCATGCCGTCGACATATTATTCCTTCTATCAGTAACATTAAGCTTACCTATTATCAAGTTGTACACCTGGCTTGCATTACTGTCGAGAAGTCTAATACCACGCCATTTGCAAAATCTTAGAGAAAAATAAAGACTATTGCATATATTTTCATAATTTCTTAAATGAGTAATTTTAGTGTGATACTGAGAAATAATTGAAGAGAGCTCGGATATGGATCCACCACTAATAAATTGGATAACGATTAATGAAAAAAAACCCCATGTCTTTAGATTTATATTGTATACTTTCGTATTTTAAGTAGATAATTATTGGTTACCTCCATTTCCTATTGTCTTGATGACCGGGTACATCCGATTGTATTCAATCATCAGTCTAAATTGCGATTTTTCAAGTGAATATCCATTGAAATATCCGCTATTTTCAACCATTTTCTGAAATTTCGTTTTGAAAGATATTACCTGAATAACAAAGCTAAAACAACAATTGTGTATTCGTGTTCTCTTGACGTTGTTAGATCCTCCTGGAAAGGTTCTTCCATTAAAGCCTCTTTCAATATGTAGCACACGACACTCTAAATATACATGTATCTGTATGTATACACAGGATAAATAGATTTTCGTGAGAAATCTTATCTTCCTAAAACCGTAAAAAGGGACTTTATTTTATTATATAAATATACCACAACAGACAGTTTCAACGAGTGTAACAACAGTTCTACCAGATTTGTCAGGGATGTGAATGTGACGGGCAGTTTACCTTTAGGGTTCAGATCATTAAATCTTTTCCATGGACATTTATCTCAAAGTTAGAGAAAATTAAACTAGCCTTTGTACTTGGCGGTAGAAGACACAACAAATGTATTTCTGTATTGATGTTAGAGGATTCTTTCGAAACAATCATAGTTGGTGCCTCGCGGCATATTTTGTTCCAGATAGATGTCCGCAAAGCAGAGTACCGGTAGAAATTAACACGATCAGCTCTGTAGCACCAGAGGGCACATGATAATTTTGTTATGCCGGAATGAATCCAACTCGTGTCAGTACAAAGAGTTTTCTAGGCGTTGAAAGCAATACTCAAAGTCTCGGAAAATTGAGGAAAAAAAGTCTACGCTGATGTTATGGACAAAAGTCCGATCTCAAAGTATTAAGTACAGGATCCATTTTTTCTTCAGTCTGAGACAGATACCCCTTCTCAGTTAACAATTAGCGGTCTGAGTCAAATCATTGACATACATCAGCCTCTTTTAGTATACCTGCATGTCAAACCATTGACATAAATCAGCCTCTTTTAGTATACCTGCATATCAAATCATTGACATAAATCAGCCTCTTTTAGTATACCTGCACATCAAATCATTGACAGAAATCAGCTTCTTTTAGTATACCTGCATATCAAAGCATTGACATAAATCAGCCTCTTTTAGAATACATGCATGTCAAACCATTGACATAAATCAGCCTCTTTTAGTATACCTGCATGTCAAACCATTGACATAAATCAGATGTTGATCAGAAAGGCGAAAGTCTGATCCTGACATTCCAAACCGTTTCATATTAACAATTAGATTATTTTTGGGTGCGAGATGTGATTGTTGTTCAAGATAAAGATATATCATGGAACAAAGAGAGAACATATTTTTTTATTATAGTATCGTTTTCGTATCTTTCGAGGAAATATGAGGTTGGACAAATGAAGTGTCGCCATTCATTAAAGAAATGCATTTTTTTTAATTGAATTTGGGCATCGAGAAAGCATACCCATGCCTTTGCGTCAGTCGTAGAGATTTCTTCCATCATTCGTGTTACATTTCTAATTTGATAATTCCTTTGCTTCATTTATCATTCAGTGCGTTCAACAATTTATTATCTTCGCAGTTTCATTGAAGTGTGGGGATATTGTCAGATAGTCCATCCATACGTTGGGTTGTTTTCTAGCCCGAGGGAGTTCGCTAGGGAGTTCGCTGCAGAGTACATCGTTATATATGCTCTTGCGGATCTTGAAACGGTGAATGTAGAAGGATATATTATAAACGAACGCCTCAAGAATTATTAAAACTTGAAAACTGAAATATGTTTCAATGATGGAACACTGAGAGTGTATTCTGTTCAAGCTTTTATCATTCCCATAGCTCTTTGCTTGAAGAAACTCGCAATCGATAATCAGAAGTAATTGTCTGTAGGACTCGGGAAACGCTATCTAATTGATATATATCTCATGAACATACAAGTTTCGGTAATAGGTTTATAGAAGAAATGAGTATAATCTTTTAATTGGTTTCAAGATTTTCATCTCCCCCTATGGACTAGAATATGGGATGTGAAAATATTCTTTTTAATGCTTCAATGGCGTCATTAAATTTAGTTGAAGCGTTTGTGTTGAGCTCACTGTATAAATTATTACTTGGATTAGAATAATCAAACTTGAATCACTCTGTTGCCATCTTCTTCCGAAATAATTTTGAATCTTGTATTCATAGAGACCGATGTGATTGCTAGGGCAGACACATTTTCTTAGATTCAGCAGTTATTGGACATAGCTTTACGCTACTGAATTTATACGGTCTTAGTGATAATAATACTGACTTTGTTTTAGAAATTTGATTCAGGACATTATAAATTTTGATAAATTCTTCTGTTTCCATTAGTGGTGACTGGAGTGATGTTTAGGACACGGAGCCTGACTCTTATAATATTTTGCATGAAAAATATTCCATGGCACAAACAACAGTCCAGAACTTAAGGATTCAACTTGATTTACCAGATCCATCGAGAGCAGTCAGATACTGACAGTATAGATTATTTACTTTACGATAGGCAGACTCTATGAAACAGAGCAGATTGGACTATCTTTTAATCTTTGAGGACATCTTTTCAAATTTTAGTATACATTATTCTTCGATATAAAACAGATAATTCAGCAATAGCACTAAAATTGTCTATATCTGTATTACATCAAGGTTCTGGGTACTGGAAATTTAAATTCCAAATTTTTAAAACAAAATTAATATATTCATTTGGTAAAAAAGATGTATAGGCAACAAAGTAGAAGAATACTATTGTGAAGGTGATAAGACAAACGCACTTGAAGTGAAGCTAATCTGTAATGATCGATTATTTTTGAAATGCTTCAAATGTTTATCAGATTAAGATTAGAATCAACTAGGTATTCACAAGACCCCCCCCACCCCCCCCCAAAAAAAACCGAAAAAACAAAATTTCAGGCAAATTATTTACTTCTGATAAAATCCGTGAATTTGCCTAACTTCATTCATCTTTTTTAGCTGTACCAAATTCTCCACGTCGTATATAAAATGAACTCAATAAATATTTGTTCCAGTTTAATGGGGCGGTATATCTGAGAGGGTTAAAAGAGACACTCTTATCGCCTCTTGTAACGAAGGGGCATTAAATATGATTCCCTTACATTAATTTGCGTGTTATATTCAGTTTTCCTGGATGAGGCATCTTTTGCCAAACGAAGATGGTATATAGCAAAACTTGGTTTGTTATCAAATATTTTGAACAATTTGAGGGATACAGTTATTTACATTAGGGAAAATTAAATCGAAAGAGCTTTTTATATTCAATAAAAATACAGTTTGGCGTGATGTTATTTATTTTTTATGACTACGGATAAAATAAACAATCAACTGCTCAAGAATACTTGCATCAAGACATTTTGAATTTTAGTTAATATAGATAGTTTCAAATCATACTCATGATGGAGAATACATGTGTTGTACATGTGTTGTACTTATTCAACATCTTTTTTGACGTACAAGGATCTCTATTAAGTTTTGATGAAATAAAGAAGACACAAACTAATAAAGTTATACAGTACTTTGCTCTTATCTCAACGATATCAACAAAGTGGGAAAAATTGAAGCTTTTTTTCTTCTTTCTTTTTTAAAGTGGAAATGGTTTTCATGTTGTTTTCGATAAAACATCACTTCTTAGGGTAAAAGAAAACAATAAATGTATTTATAAAGACCTAATAAGAACAAAAATACAGAGCCAAATGGTAAACACGAAATTTGCTCCAGGCAGTTAGAGTGTGCACTTGGTAAATATTGATGGACCAGTTCTTTTGTTTTTGGTTACTTTTGTACAAAAAATAGCAAACTGATTAGTTTTAATTTTACATTTCTTCATAGCAATATTGCTGCAAATAGTTTTTGAACCAAAAAATAAAAAATAAAAAAAATAAGGGATAATGATAACATTTTGAAAGAAGGGAACAGATAGTAAAATGTGCATTTATTTCTATGATTATTTACTTACTGACCACGTATGAAAATTATTTGTGGAATGGATCCAAACTTATGATCCTAATTGTATAATTACACTAAAATATATATCTTTCTAGGAAATACCAATTTTGATAAGCCTGTTATTTTCTTAATTTAGCTTTTTATACACAGGTCACATTGTCATTAGAAAATCACAAATTCAACCAATTATGACAATTTACGAATATGAAAATAAAGCAAATAACATAACTGACGATTTTGAGAAAACGTAAACCATACTGACAACTTTTGGTATGCGACTTTTTATAGCTTAAAGTCGTTTTTACACTTTAATGTTGTCCATTTTTGCACAGGAAACAATATCACGTTTCAGGAACACATGCAATTTAAAAACACCTTCGGATTTGTGTGTTAGTGTGTGTCTTGTGTACAATATTGATGTTTGCGTGTGTATGTGTGTGAGGGTGTACGTGTGTGAGTGTGTATGTGTGCGATTATTTGTGTGTGTTGAAGTAGACAAATATATGTAAAGCAGGATACAAAGGAACCTAAGGTTATCACCAGGTCACCAGGTCAGGTAATGAAGTATGGGATTCACATTGTATCTTGAGGCATTCATTAAAAACCTATGTCTTTTATGCCCTGCGTACCTATTATGAATGATTCATGTACATTAAACCCATGTCTTTTATGCCCTACGTACCCATTACGAATGATTCATGTACATTAAACCCATGTCTTTTAAGCCCTGCGTACCCATGATGAATGATTCATGTACATGAAACCCATGTCTTTATGCCCTGCGTACCCATTATGAATGATTCATGTACATCAAACCCATGTCTTTTTGCCGTGAATACCCATTATGAATGATTCATGTACATCAAACCCATGTCTTTATGCCCTGCGTACCCATTATGAATGATTCATGTACATCAAACCCATGTCTTTATGCCCTGCGTACCCATTATGAATGATTCATGTACATAAAAGGAAAACAAGCACACCTCACTGATAAACGGGGTCTTTTATTTACTGTTGGAATGTATGAAATGGCATGCATGGCCATGTAAGTTTCAATTCTCATTAAATAAACATAAACAAATGCGTCCAATCAAAACAAGCAAATTAAAAAACTATGCTACATACGCGCTAGTATCTTCATATATTTGCTTAAGGTTTGAGTTTAGAGATACATATATTTGAAATATTCTTGGAACAATAAAGCTCAAAGCGTGTTGTAGGTAGTAACGCTGTTTGTGGAGGAGATTGTAGCACCTTAAGTTTACTATTTTTACATCTGATATTTATACTTACAACCTTATGACTTAATGATTGTTGCATCAAATAAATTATGATTGCATGGTGTAACTCATTTACTTAACTATATATTCTAGGTAATGTGTTTTTTCCCGCATTTTTAATAACTCAAAATTGTAATATGTGTGATGTAAATAAAAAACAAGAACTTAAAGGCTGAACATTTGTATGTGTTAATGTCATATATGCCATGCTGTTGACACTTTGCTGACGTACATTGAACGTGTCCACGTACGAGTAGTTATTGACATATATTGAAACGTGTATTTGTTGAAAGATAATATAACGTGTCCACGTACGAGTATTTTTATCCCACACAAAAATGTTGTACATTTTCCTTATTACACATTTGTTGGCCCATGGAAATCATACAGCCCAGGTCTAAAAAATGAAATAAATAATGTTGTCCAGGCCTTCGTTTTATTCTACAGGTCATTTCCTATCAAAAGTTAAATCAACATTATCACATGGTCAGAACATTTATGATATTTGTAAACAAAAGCCATGTGCTCCATGGTGCACGGACAATATGATAGGACAGTGTTTACATACCAGGAAGAGAAAATCTTACTGAAATAGGGTTGCTCACATATTCGTCATTAAATTATTATATCATATGAATGATATTTGTTGATATTCCTTTGCTGTTAAATATATTAAAGACTGATGCTTAAGATGGCTAATCATGCTGATGTATGATCGGGTCAAGCTGATATTAAATCTTTCATCACTATAAATAGTGCAATAGTTAGTTCATGCCCTCGACATAGTACACTCATTACACATTGTTTTCAACTGTCTTTGCGATGGAAAACTACCACATGACCATCTTTGACACTTGCCTGGAGGCTACAGGTTCCTATGTTCATTAGGATACATATCACTTTTAACTGCAAAACTTAAGCTGAAACTAGGCAACAAAGCAATGTTCTACCTAGCATGGTATCAGAACTAATGACAAGGTTCGATTGAATTCCTTTACAAGGTGTGGGCAAAATTATAGCATCTATAATGTGTCGGCTACGGATATAGCAACTTTGGCTGTAAAAATGCATTTCATATCTTGACGAGCAATTCCGAAATTATGAGTCATAGACTCAGCATTCAAGAAATATTTGATCTTTGAAAACTGTGTGAAAAATTGGAATCAAAGATCAACAGCTATTCTTTGTTTTTGTTGAAACATACTTTTAATATAAAATGTGCAGTTTTAAATAAATCGGTTGCCATGCAACTTCTGATAAGTATTTGAATTTGATGGGGACTTTAACTCGGTACGGAATTTCTTGCACCATCAGTATGTGCTGAAGCCATCACAAAAGTTAATGCAAGCTCACGTCTAGAATATAAATTATTCAACGTGTCAGTCACCGCTCGTGAACTAACCTCATCCTTTGCCATAAAAATACTTTATCAAATTTCCCCACATCTACGTACTGTGTAGTATCCAGAACACTAACTTTTCCGAACGAAAATAAGCTAACTTAATTTGGGTCTAGAATCCAATCCTAGCCAGAGCATGTATACGTCTTGTGAAAACATAGGAACCTATTAAAAAGAGCTGATATGGCCCGACTTTTATCACATTTTGCCAGACATCCAAATTAAGGCTATTTGACTAACTCATTTTCTGCGAATTATCTATTATATGTCTTGTTCGAAAGAGTTCACTGGTCATGCCAGGAATTAGTATCTGATAGATAATAAACATTTTTTGATTACACACATACATATATATATATATATATATATATATATATATATATATATATATATATATATATATATATACATATATATATATATATGTGTGTGTGTGTGTGTGTATGTGTGAACGTTGTTGATTTGATTCTAATCAATCTCTAAATATTGCTCTGGATTTTAAATACTTCCAAAAGCTATTATGTCAGCGTGTTTATGCAGGCACATTATATATTCCTCGTCGATTAATAGTGTTGTGATATTGTTGTG
This sequence comes from Margaritifera margaritifera, assembly GCA_029931535.1. Classification (NCBI taxonomy): domain Eukaryota; kingdom Metazoa; phylum Mollusca; class Bivalvia; order Unionida; family Margaritiferidae; genus Margaritifera; species Margaritifera margaritifera. Next base: position 1,295,736 of record JAQPZY010001418.1, read on the forward strand.
ATATTGTTAAGAAAAATAGCTTTCTTCTAATATTTAGATTATCATTTAATACAGGTAACAACAAACATTGGTCGCTTTATCAAGATTTACCATCATTTTCAAATACTGGTAATGTAATTTCCAATTTTGTGAGTTTTTGAGCGATCGAGCTTCCATTCAATATGTTAATTTAATCTGGTTCTAGAGTAATCACCTAACGAAAGCATCCTAGCGTCTGATGAAAACAACAAACTTATTATCTCTACCTTTTAGTTCCCCATTTACTCTGCTCTTAGTCATAGTTCCAACAGAAAGACATAGAGATTGACTGATTTTGGAGTATTTATCTATCATAACCATGATCGAGTTCTTTGTTTGTTTCCTGAAAAAAAATATATTATTCGCTTTATCAACAGTAGGCTTCTGAATCACCACCAATGTGTTTGCGTTGGACGGATTTATTATCCCCTATAAACTAAATCAACAATACAGATGTTTATAATTCAAATAAGTTTATTTGTGTACTTCAGAACATACTAAATTAGGCTTCAAATAGCACAAAATTATTTCTGTTTATGGTCCTCGTGCCTTTAGTGTCCAAGGTGTCCCATTTCGCCAGGAGGAGTTTTATTATAATATTTCACTGAACAAATGGAGATTAGAAGATACGTTATGTAGTTATATTTTACTTTATTACATGATACATACCATGGGAATCAACAAAATGATAAACGTATGTAAACACATATGCGGTTGACAATTTAGAAAACAGGATTTCAAACATGTGTTTTACAATATTAGTGGAGAAACATATATGTAATGAGACACTTTAGCTTGGCAAATAAGAATGGCTGGAAACATAATTTTGCATTTGAAGAAAAGTGTCTTTGAATCATTTATCCATCTCAACCAATATTATTTATTTAAAAAACTTGCCTTTATTATAATTGGGTTTTTGTTTTTGTTTTCTGTTCCAACTTGTTGATGTCTAACTACTTTGTCGTCATAAGTTTCCAATAATATCACGATAGCAGTCTTATACAGCAATAATGTTTTGTATAATTGAAAAGCAAGCCTGTTGTTGCAATAAACTTACCTGTAATCACTAGAAAGCAAACCTATTGTTGCAATAAACTTACATGTAATCACTGGAAAGCAAACCTATTGTTGGAATAAACGTACATGTAACCATTGGAAAACAGACATATTCTGGAATAAACGCACTTTTAATCATTGTAAAGCAAATCTACTGTTGGTGAAACAAACGTACGTGTAATCATTGGAAAGCAAGTCTAATGTTGGAGTAAACTTACCTGTAATCATTGGAAAGCAATTATACTGCTGGAGTACACGTACCTGTAATAACAGGAAAGCAAATTTACTGTTTGAGTAAACGTACCTGTAATCATTGCAAAGCAAATCTATTGTGGAGTAAACGTAATTGTAACCATTGTAAAACAAATCCACTGATGGAGTAAAAGTACCTGTAATCACTGGAAAGCAAACCTATTGTTGGAATAAACGTACATGTAATCATTGGAAAGCAAATCTCCTATTGGAGTAAAGGAACCTGTCATCATTGGAAAGCAAATAGATTGTTGGAGTAAATGTACCTATAACCATTGGAAAGCAAATCTAATCTTGGAGTAAACGTACCTGTAGTCATTGGAAAGGAAATATATTGTTCGAGTAAACGTAATTGTAATCATTGGAAAGCAAATCTAATGTAGGAATAAACGTACATGTAATATTGGAAAGCTAATCTAATGTTCGAGTAAACGTACCTGTAATTATTGGAAAGCAAACATATTGTTGTAATAAACCTACCTGTAATCATTGCAAAGCAAATCTACTTTTGGAGTAAATGTACCTTTAGTTATTGGAATACAAATCTACTGTTGTAATCGGCTGAAAACTAATCTACTGTTCCACTAAACGGAGTTCTAATTATTGGAATGCAAATATAATGTTGGAGTAAACGTATTTTTAATAATTGGAAAGGAAATGTATTGTAGGAATGAACGTACCAGTAATTATTGGAAAGCAAACCTACTGTTTGCTTAAAGCTACCTGTAGTCATTGGAAATCAAATCTATTGTTTGAATAAACCTACCTCCATCATTGGAAAGCAAATCAAGTGTTGGATCAAACGTACCTGTACTTATTGGAAAGGAAAAATACTGTTTTAATAAAAGTACATGCAATCATTGGAAAGCAAATCTAATTTTGGAGTAAACCTTCAAGTAATCATTGGAAAGCAGATCTACTGTTGGAATAAACATGCCTGTAATCATTAGAAAGCAAATTTATTGCTGGAATAAACCTACCTGTAATCACTGGAAAGCAAATTTACTGTCAGAGCAAACGGACAAGTACTCATTGAAAAGCAAATCTACTGTTGGAGTAAACTTACCTGCCATCATTGAAAAGCAAATCTACTGTTGGAGGAAACGTACCTGTTTTCATTAGATAGCATATCTACTGTTGGAGTAAACGTACCTGTAACCATTGGGAGGCAAATCGAATGTTGGACGAAACGTACCTGTATTCATTAGATAGCAAATCTACTGTTGCAGTAAACGTACCTGTAGCCACTGGGAGGCAAATCAAATGTTGGAGTAAACGCACCTGTAATTATAGGAAAGCAAATCCACTGTTGGATTCAAAGCACCTGTGGTCATTGGAAAGCAAATCTATTGCATGAATAAACTTACCTTTAATTATTGGAAAGCAAATCTATTGTTGGAGTAAACGTACCTGTAATCCTTGGAAGCAACTCTATTGTATGAATAAACTTATCTGTAATCATTAGAAAGCAAATCTCTTGTTAGAATACACGTACCTGAGATCATAAAGCAACCTAATGTTAGGGTAAACGTACCTGTAATCCTTGGAAGGCAAACCTAATGCTGGATCACACCAACCTGTAATCATTGGAATACAAATTTATTGTTGGAATAAACCTACCTGCGATTTTTGGAAAGCAAATCTATTGTTGTAATAAACGTACCTGTCATCATTGGAAGCAAATCTACTATTGGAATAAACGTACCTGCCATCATTGTAGAGCAAATCTACCATTGCAGTAAACGTACCTTTAATCATTGCAAAGCAAATCTAATGTTGGAGTAAACGTACGTGCAAGCATTGGAAAGCAAATCTACTGTTGGAGTAAAAGTACCTGCAATGACTTGAAAGATATAGATGGATCAACATATTCACATATTGAAATTTAAACTGAAAGGTGAAGCTGCGTACTTCAATATGTGCGAATGTGATATTCTTCATATATGGCCATTTTATTCGTTGAACGAATAGAGGTTTCAACAGACAATACAAAGTGATTTAAGTAAATAAAACGTGTGTTAACATTTTCATTGGTATTCAAATATCTATGGGTTTGAGCATGCTATTTTGATGATGACCACGGTCACTTGATAAAGAATGTACAGTTGTTTTTCTTCTCAAATCAGGAATTTGTTATTGGAATAAAAAAAAATTAACCTAGCTTTGAGACACTGTATTAGTATTGTTGGTTTTTTATTTTGGTAACTGCTGAGGGTAGAAACTTGATATGGACTGTACCAGGTCAGCTAGAAAGACATACCAGAACAGAGTTGTTTTACGTGACATATACGATCACTTTATCCTGATGTTGGTCAGGGTTCCTTGGCCTAAAAATCATATGACAATACACTGTAGAGAAGGCTATTTGAATTAATGGTGGAGTATATCTGGTTACATTGTTTATAAGTGACCCAACATGAAACGAAATCGGGTAAGTTGAAATCTTACGTTAGCTCCGCATGCGACTCGCCTGATCAGTTTCCCACGGACCCAGCAGATTCTGTACCAAGTGTGGAACAAAAGCTATGTAACTAATAATACCAATTTCATTAATTTTTTGACAATATGTACAGAGGCACTTCTCGAAAGGCACGTAACAGATTTTTGAAATTGATTAAATTGTACAAAGTATCATTACGAATAGATGGCAGGCTCCATCTATTGATTGTGGCAACGTTTAAGAAAAGCAGGTGAAACACTAACAGACAGTTGATAAAGTAAACTGTGATCAGACAATATAACAAAGTTTATACGATATAACAAAGTGTGTCCTATAAACATTTGACTAATACATCATTAAAATATCCATGAAGTTTCTCTCGTTAAATAAATAGATGTGTGCTATAAAATCATAATTAAGGTTGCAAAGAAACATTAATTAGGACATTAATCTAGCCAATTTAGAGCTTGTTGAAAATTTTTGATAATATTTAATGGGTTAAAACATTCTATGTTTAGTTAGTAGTTTTCTATTTCAGCAAATCATTCTTAATTTTTGTTTTTATCTAATTTTCTTCAAATAAAAGTCAACGTACGAAAGTTGTTGCTGTCACTTAATGCCATCGCACGGTAAATCTAATGACGTAAATTTATACCGAGGATTATCTTTAAAATAATCGGTACACGTATTAAGATTCTTAAAAATACCACTAAATGGTGACGACCATATTTTTGCTTTTTAAAAATTGAACAAATTATGCAAAATTAATAAATGTTACCAACTTAGCTAACACTTTTCTTCAAGGCACAAATACAAATGATACATCTTATGGTGCTTCCTTTTAAAGTACATACGTGTGTGGCAAACGCGTATCATTGATATAGGCATACTTTGAACATGGCGATTCCAATTGTTTAGCCTACACTTGTACTTGGCATACTTGTACTTATGGGACCCTTAAACAACACCAATATAATGTGCATTGGGACTGATGGTGCGGTGACCTTTGTTTTATTGAATAAATTTTGTGCGTGATATAAATGATACTGGCGTTGCGATCATGACCTTTTCGTGTAAACCAAAGTTTGATTTTTGGTTTGATCTTCACTAAAGATGTTATCGAAGACGATGAGATGAGTTTGACTGGAGTCAGTCACGATCCCATTGTCTTCGACCCTCCACTAACGAACTTTGTACTCCTTGAATGTCTCTGAGTAACGAGTAAGCAAATTTCCGCTCTTTGCAACACCTCACCTCACGATGGAAGATCGAACACAAGTTTTGTGTGCTCGATCAAACGTTTGACAATTTAGGTTTTATCAAAGCCGCTAGGTCCTACAAATTAATTTTAAAGGGATGGCAAAGATACAACGACTCCCATCTTTGATGATCTGCCAACTTTGAGAACGGACGATTGCAGCCCGGACTACAGACTGTTTGAATTCTAGGAATGGACATACCAAAGAAGACCTTTATACAGGATACGAACATGGTTTAATGTGGATCATATACATCAATTTAACACAACATCAGCCGCGAAAACATGTCATTTTTGTTTTTTCTTTGTGTCACAGCATAATCCGTATGGGTACTTCTTGTTGTTGGTGGGTGTGGCGTAGACATTCACACAATGACTTTGGATGACATCTGAATTATGGGCTACGTCTTTCATGCAGACATCAAATGCAAGATTTATCCAGTCGCGTTGTTTATTTCAGTGTTGAATATGCTGGTAAAGATCACTAGCTGGTCACAATTTTTGGTAAGTGTGATGTGTCGACACTGTGCTGCTAATCTTTTCCTCATAAAGGGTAGATTTGTATTGATCACCAACCGCAACACTTTGGACAAATTTATTTTCTCGCAAACAGACAAAGATGCTGTCGTCATTGTGATCATTATGTTACAAAACCTGCTATAGCTATAGGTTTGGAAGTTGGTCCCTAAAGATAGCTCGGCTAATTTCCCGTTGAATATATTCAAATAACTGCCAAAATCACAATGCACATGCAGGGTCACTTAAATCGTGTATTCTGATGTCCTCCAAGGTTCCCCGTAATAAGATATATAGTGACCCGACGTAAGAAGGTTACACCGTTCAGTGCATCTTGCTAGTCTGTGTCAACGAGCATTTGCTTGTAACAGTGGGATGTGTGTATTTGTTTGTAAGAATAGGCCTAAGCATGTTTCTGCTCATGAATGCCAAAACACACCCCAGGTTTGGATAAATAGCATGCAGAGTTACCTCAATGACTGCCTGAGTATCGTCGAAAAGGGGACGAGGGACAGTTATAATATTCTTAATAACAACAGGTATTCGAAAATACGACTGTTGAAAATATGACGGTCTTTGAAATTAATCTCTAAAACTTTCAACAACAAAAAAAAAAAAAAAAAAAAAAGAAAGAAAGAAAAAAGACAATAATAAGATGCTTGTCTTTTGGATTTTATTATATATATGAAAAATTGACGATAGTTATATTTTTCTGAAATAATGTTATATTTTATTTGTTTTTGTTCTTTTCTCTATTTTTATTTTGTATTAGGATAATTCCCCGGGTGAACCATGTTTGCGTTTGATGAAGACGGTGAAAGCTGTCAACTTCTTAGTTCTAATGTTTTCGTACTGTACAGACGCCCAATACGAACGATTTGATTTGCCGATTTCTTGGAGTGTTTATTATTACATCTTTCGTCTAGCCAGATCCATTTTGCTAGGACAGAAGATATGTTTATCGCTGTATAAAAAGTTAGTTTTGATTTCAATGTATCTAATTTGTTATTCTTTTGGACAGATCTGTCACGCCATGTTCCAAGCTGAATGCTTTATGAACTATTTTATTAAAATAACACAATAGAGGTGGTGAATAGGCAGAATTTCATTTATATATCTGGAAGGATATCTAATTAAGATTACAAAGAAACGAATGTTTCATTTTGTTATCTCAGATAATTTTGTTGAGCTCTTTAATGCTTATACCTTTAGACCTTCCAAGAAAAGTATATGTAAATTTTTAAAAGGAAACGGTGCGAGAGACGAAATGCTTTGTCAATAAATTTGTACTTTGATCTAGATGATATATTGTATAAGAATCAATGAGAATGATAAACGTCTATAAACAGACATTTATATTGTGAACAGGTATTAAGGTCGAGTTTTCTACAAGTCTATCATACATTACATTGCCTACTATAAGGAAATTTAGCTTGATGACCCCGAAAAGTAGCGGTTTATTTCATGTCTGAAAAATGCCTCTCCACTCATTTAAAATTGAAACAAATGAATCCTGATTAAAGGGCTGTCATTTGTTAAACCAATTCCTTTTAGACAAATTTGTTTGTATCTGCCTGTGTTAAAGTTGAGCGAATTTGTAGACGATGGGTCTGGTCGTAACATTTGTGATGATAAGTTATATTGAGCATTTAATACAGTTTACCCTTGGTCTAATTTATCATTTAATGGATTGATAACAAATCTATTCTTGATGTATAATCATTCGAAAACTGTTCAAATGTCATCATAGTATGGGATCTAGCGCTAGTGGATGAAGATATCACATTTCCTTTATCAAGAAAGTTATCGTTAACTTGTCAACCATTAAACAAAAACTAGGAATACATGTCAGGTGTTGTCCGATTATATAAGGACCGCATTGTTCTACGTATTCATTAAATACCCCCGTTCTTGTCTTTTTTCCCCTCTAAAAATAAAAAAAGAGAAAAAAAAGGCACGTTTTTAAAACGAAAATCGAATTATTACGCAATTTATTTAAGTTAGGAATTAAGGTCCCTTTACATTACTTGTCATTATATACTTCAAACATATATGCAGTTTCGAATGTTAAAGTACATCCTTGGAATGTGTATTAATGTAGATGGAAACATTTACCATTGACTTATAAATACATAAGTATCTCGTTTTCCCATTTTCAAAGAGCACATGTTTTGTTTCCTTTTTTTAAAGTTGTAAATGTATAACTAATACCCTATTTAGTTAATAATCCATATCTGCTGACAAGTCTCAGTGCATCATTGTCATTGTCTTAACATTCATTGTGAACAGAGACCAATGCTGATGTGTTGGTGCATAATTCACACAGAAGTCTCAGTACATCATTGTCATTGTCTTCACATTCATTGCGGACAGTGACCAATACTGATGTGTTGGTCCACAATTCAAACAATCTACACAGAGGAAAGATACATATAGATTTCTTATTAAGATGAGAAAGAACCTTTCATGTAAAACATAATGTCAATAACACATGTATGAGTCATTATCAGTGCTAGGCGTCAACATCAGAGAGTGCTTAAGAAAGGCTTTGTATAAGATTTACTTAGAAAGTTTTAAAGACAAGCAAGACAATATCAGCAATTTCAATTGCATCATCTATAAAACAGACCTTTATTAATATCTGTATATTATTGTGCTGTTTTCGTTCTTTCTTTTAGAAATAGCGCAGGCTTCTAAAGTGTTTCCCCGCTAAGATTTTCCTAGTTATTCCTTAAAAATAAAATTTTAAAAATGTCTTACCTTTCACTGTTGACGTCATTACTTTGATATATGTACATAACCTGACACAATTTGCTTCTAAAAATATCCAATAATAGAAATAGTTACTGCATACATAAGGAGAGGAAACAAATGTTATGATTTTCATACTGATACTTACTTCGCTCTCTCAGTATATATAGAGAAAAACTTACTTATCGCATGACGCCAACAATCCGGGAAAGTAACATCAAAAGTCATCGTTTCAAACAGAAATTCTACACACTAGAATACATACTGGTGATGAACCATTCAAATGTGAAATATGTGGAAAATCTTTTGTGGACCGCACTAGAATGAAACATCACATGAGGATTCATACTGGTGACAAACAATTCAAATGTGAGATATGTGGGAAATCGTTCAGACGTATATCACATAAGATAACACACACGACGATAGACGCAGGTGACCCATCATACAAAAGTGAAATATGCTGTCAATCATATGCCTTTTATTCTTCTACGAAAAGGCACATGAAGATACATAATGGTGACAAACCATTTCAGTGTGAAATATGTGGGACATTGTTTAGCCAGATGTCTGATTTGACAATACACTCTAGGATACATACTGGTGACAAGCAATTCCAGTGTGAAATATGTGGGACATTGTTTAGCCAGATGTCTGATTTGACAATACAATCTAGGATACATACTGGTGACAAACAATTCTAGTGTGAAATATGTGGGACATTGTTTAGCCAGATGTCTGATTTGACAATACACTCTAGGACACATACTGGTGACAAACAATTCTAGTGTGAAATATGTGGGACATTGTTTAGCCAGATGTGTCATTTGACAATACACTCTAGGATACACACTGGTGACAAACCATACGAGAGAGAGAGAGAGAGAGAGAGAGAGAGAGATGCACGTAGGCATTTAACTATTTAGATGGTTTATTTTTGGGCCCAGTTACATTTACAGTAATATCTAATATTAGCGTCCGCCTGACTTGGAATTTCCATTATGGCCCTTGTCTTGCCTGGCTTTTTGCAACTATGTATCATTATTTTCGTGTAACAATCAAGAAAAATCCGATTGAAGGCTTGCACATAATATTAGTTTCGTATAGGTAACCTATTGTAAGTCGCGTTCAAGGTTTACAATCCTAATGCATTTCTTTGTGCCCTCTCCATAGATTGCCACAGGTATTTTCACTTTATTTATTTGCATGGAAAGAAGAAATATAAGTAGATGGTCTTTTAATTAAATTGTGTATTTTTTTCCGGTTTCAAAGAGTATATTAGTAATCAGCTGTTGTTGCAACCACACCTATAAGCGTATTCAAAGGGGCTGGACAACAGCAGTAGAACTAATTACTTTATACCAACACCCGAAAGCCGTGATTATTTAAATGCACGTTATATATATATATATATATATATATATATATATATATATATATATATATATATATATATATATATATATATATATATGAGTGTGTGTGTGTGTCTGATATATATATATATATATATATATATATATATATATATATGTGTATATATCTGTGTATATATATGTATATATATGTGTATATAAGTGTGTATATATATATATATCTATATATCTATATATCTATATATATATATATATATATATGTATGGGTGTTTATATATATGTGTGTATATATATGTGTGTATGCACATATATATATATATATATATATTAGTGCTGTCAATATTCAGGTTTTGGCTCGTGACATTACTGTACTGGAAAATGTGTTTCTTTTATTGACATGCTGGCAAGTTTATCACCTTTCGTTTCTGTAGGGCTCCGAATTGCCAGTAAGTGCTTGGAATGTGGGTGACTTCAATCTTGCCAAGACAAAGATGTCTTTTAAATATTTTGGCCTGCAGGAAGCTACAAAGATCTTATTAGAGAAGATCGTGTTGAGAGTTTGTTACAGTTTAATAGTAGACCTATGTTTATAAATGATGCGATCTACCTGAAGGAAATATGCATGGTATGAGAGTGTGACGGGTACTTGTTGAACATTTGTCTTTCTTGCGAGGTGTAATCTATATATCGTTGATAATATAACCTTACAAGAATGTGTGTCTCAAACATAACTTACACAATTTTGACGAATGTAAAGAGGAAAATCTGTACATTTGCTTACTTATGTCACTTTGCTTTCTGCCTCTATCTGTATCTATCTATAAGTCCATACATATATCTATCTATCTCTCTGCCTACTTACCTACATGCATACATAAGAACTAACTTACTGATGTACCTATTTGCAAAACAACTACATAACTTTAAAACATTTAGTATTAGTATTGGTACCCATTTCTCCTTCGCTTCCTCATTCTACTACGATAATCTAATTTGAAAATAAGTACTCATGACATATTTTTGTCTGGTATTCTAACAATAAAAAGCTAATGTATTTTTCTGTATCTGTATGTTTTCTATGTTCCTTGATTACCAAAACAAAAGTACGTATTACCCAGTATAGATCAAAGCACAAAGAAAAGCAAAGAACTCTAACAATTCCCTTTCATAATGATTTATTTGAGTATATATCATATGGACTCATGGAAATAAAATTACGACTAAAGCAAAATTGCTAGCTTCAATGACAAAAAAAAAACAAAATTATAAAAAATGGGTATTCAAATATAAACCTATATAACGTAATGTTTTCCATTTAATCAATAGTTTGCTGTCACTAAGATCAAAGCTAAATCAAAACATAATGCTGCGTATTTCAAAGCTAAAAAAATGGCGACTTTTTTTATCACAACAAAGGTTTTAATGTTATATGTACTTTTATTTTTTTTCTTATTATTTTGAGATGATGTAAGCAGAGTTTTCTTGGTACGAAGAGTTTGAAACATCCGATACGATAAAACAACTTTTGTCTTATATCTGCATAACTTTTACAATTATTGAAAGTAAAAACATCGGTTAACCAATGTGTCTAATATCCATCAAATCTCCACATATCTGCAGATTTTGTATGTTACCCAGGTGTCAGCGTCCCTAGAACGGGTTTATTTAATTTGGATTTAGAGTCATCCCTAATAGTAGCTTGTTAAGGTCTAATGAAAAAAACTAAACTCTTTATCCCTACCTTTTAGTTCCCTACTTTACTGCTCTCTCTAAAAGGTCCACTAATAGTCTTTCTCATATGCATACTTCCTTGCATATTGACCATCAAATCTTTAATTTAGTAAAACCAAAACATTTTTTTTCCTTATTAAATAATAGAACAGGTGTTATTAGCAGCACTATTAAGTATAGATATAAATACTTTGTATATTTCGTATGGCAATTTCTTATACATGAATGTAAGTCAAAGACCTTACAAACTGAAAATGAATTAAGGTGGTGTTGATTGGTATAATTTCATTTGTATGCTTAGATGGATATACAAATTGGGTGATAAATAAAAAAAAAAAAGTTTGTGTATGTTAATGTGTCTTATGCGACCTGTTCATTTGACATTCATTTCTCACAACTCTCCGTCTAAAGGTTGTATAAGATACTTTAATTCATTTTTACTTTCGTTTTTATAATATGATACAAGGGATAGCTAGAATGGTGAACGTCTGAAAGCGTGTTATTGATGTCGGTTACATTACGGAAAGTGCAGTTGTAAGCGCATATATCTTGATCTTTCAATAGGAAAATATGTCCTTAAATTAAACAAAATAAATAGGTTGACAAGTCCACAAGTAGCAGCATATCTCATATCTGGAAAACGTACATTTTCTAAATTGAAAGAAATAATCCTGTTTTAAAGGTCTTACTTTGTAAAACAAAATGCATTTTCCATTTTTGTGTATGTCCATTTCTTTACAGTTAATTGATTTTGTAGACAAAATATATCGAGTCATAAAGTTTCAAGCCATAATTTATATTAGTTTTTTTCTTCGATATATATTCTTGTATGATTTATCTTTAGTCGTACTCAGAATATTTCTAATATCGAAATGCAGACAACTGCAATCTATTTAATGTTTTTGGCAGGTCAACTCAGCGCAAACGTTAAATCAAATAGAATTCTCCTGACATTTTCCATTTCTAAGAAAGTCTATTGTCAACTTAGCTTGCCAAAATATTACCTAGAAGCTAACAATCTAGCCGAAGTGTTTCTGTATTAGCTGAAGTATACTGTTCAACATATTCATTTTTAAACTTCATTTTACCACATCTGAGAGATTAAACTTTCGCATCTTACAGTGAAATATGATATGATTTAGAGTTCATTGAATTATATTATATTTAAATCTTGGAAAACATACACAATTTGGTTTATGCTTGATCATTTATCTACATCGAGGAATAACGTTTTTATACACTATTCCAAATGTGATATAAAAAAGAAAGGCAAAAAATCAACAGTTTTATATTTATCTCAGTTATAAATATCATATTTATAAATTCTCTTTATCATTAATAAAAATAAAAATGCTCGGAGCCCAACAGATATTTTCATGATGAACAGTTTTCATATTTTTATTTAGAAAATGAAAAACAACATTTTTTAATGACTTGCAATTAATCGTCAAATTAAAAACATTCTGTGAAAAGACAAAAATATCGCTCCTTTTATATAAAAACTGTCTTGTCTTTTTGAAGAACACAACCATTCTTTAAGCTCAGAAAAAGTACTTAATTTATAGGTTACTACAGGTATTATGATTAGATTCTTTCCGTGATGAGATTTCTTCCCTCAAGATCCAGTCTGAAAATCTTGCCAGTCTTGCAACAACAGCATTAGTCACGCTGCAAACTTGCCTATAAAGTTAAATCTCGTGCGAATTTACATAGGTGTGCACTATCAAACAAGACCTCCTTTTTCTAAGTCGAAAAGTCTTGGCGCCAAGGTGTATACAACGTATGACAGGTAAGATTGTTTAGCACATACTTTTCTCCAAAACTATATCTTGTTTGCTAATTGCAGGTCGCGTTGTGACAGGAAATCGAGTATTTATGAAAAGCAATAGATCAAAGAGAGATAATCTAGGTGAATTACTTAAGGAGTAATACCATATTAAGAATACCATCACGGAATACTTTATTCATAGAGTGTAGGATTTAATTTGGCTTTCATAACTGAAAACAAAGAGCGAATTACTATACTAATATCGACTATGTTTTTTTTTTTTTTTTTAATAAAAGGCATAATGATTAAAATGGCAAGAAAATGAAAGTGTACCAAGAGAATACGTTAGAAAGCAGTGGTGGATTTGCAGTGTTCTAATGTGATTCATTATGCTGAAAGTCACAGAAAAGTATAAAATATTTTGGACAGTACTATGCTATACAATGTTAATGAAACAATTGCCAAAATTCGCAAGTATCCCAATCTAAGTTAAATAAATAGGAATATCATTTCAACTTTACATAAGAAAATTGAAAAGAAGTAGTATTAGCTGCTAATTGAAAATACTGAACAAGACACCATAATTAAAATCGCAAAGGTAAGGTTAATCAAGAAAATCCAGAAGCCAGTCTACTTCGGCTTCTAAGTTTCTTAATATATGCGATTTTGCCTAATTTTTCATTGCGTTGGATGTCATTGTTTGCATCAAAATTTTCTTGGTTCACCTCTGGTTTGAAATTATCTTTAAAATATTGAAACAAAATGAGAACGTCACATCCTGACATGATGTCATGACACTAAGGTTTAGATCTACTTGATTCGTTCATAAATGAATATTACTTTAAATATGACGTATATAACATTTGAAAACATGCTTGGTAGTGTTTGATGCTTGGGGTTGCAGATAGTTCTTTATACATGTTACACCATCGACAAATTGATCCCCTGCAGTATGTCAATGATTCTTTACCTTGTTCCTGAATTTAAATATTTTAATTTGTGCAGATAGTTTTACGATTATCACTCCCGTGCCGCCCTATATACCTTTCTAGGTCAAATTCTGCGTTTGAATGCACAAAATCCCCAAAGTATCGCGTTTGAAACTGATGTGCAACAACATGGTAAAAGACCCGTAAAATTAGCTGCAGAAAAATTGTCAATACTAGACACTAGTGAACTTTAAAATAGTACGATCTTTCTTCGTAAATAACTCAATATCAAGAAATGTCCAGAAATTCAAATTCCGGTACTCTCAAAATTGTATTACTCTAAATTTGATACACCAGTTTGATTCGAGGGTACTACTGTACAAATAAAACATTACTAGACCTTTCAGAATATGAAGCGAAAAATAATTCAAATATTGTACACATCATTAATATTAGCAAAATTCCGCGAGTGAAATGGCCAACGAAGATAAATATGTAAGTGTTTTGGGAGGTATAATTATGATAGTACGAGTTAGTTCCCTTGGTGAAAGTTATTGATATCATCAGTACAACGTATGCAAATATTCCTGCACCATGAACATAATCTGTGGCACTGGATATGTTTATGTATTATTTATATATATATCTCGAGTATATCTGAGTAGGAATTATATACTCGAAAGAAGTGGACGGAGTTACCATTTTTAAAGTGTAGACTGCATCACAGTATGAAACAAAGATAAAATATGCAGCATAAAATCATAACGTTATTTCAAAGTGCATGCTGGATCACAGTACACAGAAACAGTAACGTAAAAGAAGTTAAATCGTAACACGATCTCGACTTGTGGATACTTCGAAGCAAATTATGTAAAAAAACAAACTCCTTAAATAGTGATGCAGTTGTACCCACCGAATAGTGACACAAAACAATTGCTGAATAGATTACATCTAACAATTTGTGAAATGTATCTTGAATTTGTTTTCAGTTTAATAAATCAAAATGAAGACTTCGATACTTGATATGCGAATACGGAAAAACGTGAGAAAAAATACATACCCCTTAATACTTGTTCAAACTAGAGAATAATTAAAGAGGATGAATATACGGAATTGAAACAGAATCATAAAAAAGGCTTGGAGATTAATTTAAAGGAATAAAGAAAATGAGTATAAAGTTTATGACATTGAACCAGTTTGAGGAAGATGATCATTCCAAAAGTTCCAGAATTTGAGTTAGTGAAAGCTCCATTGTATTCAATGATTAGACTTAAGCAGAGACGCATTGAAGACAGTGAACAAGTAGAATGTAGAATACAAGTTGAATGTAGAATACAAGTAGAATGTAGAATGCAAGTAAAATGTAGAATACAAGTAGAATGTAGAATACAAGTAGAATCAAAACCCCAAAAAGAGAAAAACGTATTGTGTACACAGAGGACGAGAAGAAAAATTTAATCCCCGGTTAGAAATATCAAACTAAATTCATACTAAGGAAAAGAGGTAAAAGAAAGATAACAACAATAACCAAAATGTAAAACCATGGCAAACCCGAACAGTCTAAAGCGGGAGAGGAGGGGCCCTTCCCAGGGAGGAAGGGATTGGGATGCCGGGACCATTAGGGGCCCAGGTGCGTCGCAAAGGCGATCCAATCTCAGCCCCCTTGGGGTGGAGAGTCTCCACTCCCATAGATATGACTTAGGGGCAAGTCACACCGCAAACATCAAATTAACTCACTAACAACATTGCGAATCATGTAAAACCATGGCAAACCCGGGAGAGGAGGGGCCCTTCCCAGGGAGGAAGCAATTGGCATGCCGGGACCATTAGGGGCCCAGGTGCGTCGTAAAGGCGATCCAATCTCGGCCCCCTTGGGGTGGAGAATCTCCACTCCCATGGATATGACTTAGGTGCAAGCCAAACCGCAAACCAAAACTCAACTCACTAACAGCATTTTCGACATCAGAATATTATTAATAACAGACAAATCATGTGGTAACACACAAGGTGGTAACTACTTCACTGCTTCTGGAATCACCCTCACAGCAGTTAACAGAGATTAAGTGCCTGTGCATATCCTTACTATAAATAAGATATCAACCCCTTGGATCGAACCGGACATCTATCTATCTATCTATCTATCTATCTATCTATCTATCTATCTATCTATCTATTTATCTATCTATCTATAACATAACAAATCTTAACCCACTCTAACTAACCCAAACCTACAGCCACAGATGCCGAGTGTATATTCAAAATTTAAAAAAAAAAAAAATAGATAAGGTACAAGACGACGACTTTCTTGATTTGGGAAAATAAGCACAAAATGTTTAACCTTGGACCAGTTGGAGCCATCCTGGAACGTCAAGGCGCCATCCTGGAACGTCAAGGCGCCATCCTGGAACGTCAAGGCGCCATCTGCAGCTCTTTTCCGCCTTTTCCGCCTCCGGACATGAGTAACTGATAAGTGTGCGGTGCACACAATAAAGCAGTATATTAAACATTGTACGGTGTGCAAACTAACAACTCGTACATGACCGAATGGCCGCACACGAGTATAATTTAAATTAAGTAAGTAAGAGTGTTAGATTTGTGTGTTAGATTCATATAGATAGATATTGTTAGATTCATGTAGATAGTGTTAGATGCATGTGTTATATTCATGTAGATATTGTTAGATGCATGTGTTAGAATCATGTAGATAGTGTTAGATGCATGTAGATAGTGTTAGATTCATGTAGATAGTGTTAGATGCATGTTGATAGTGTTAGATGCATGTAAATAGTGTTAGATGCATGTGTTAGAATCATGTAGATAGTTTTAGATGCATGTAAATAGTGTTAGATTCATGTAGACAGTGTTAGATGCATGTAGATAGTGTTAGATGCATGTTGATAGTGTTAGATGCATGTAGATAGTGTTAGATGCATGTGTTAGAATCATGTAGATAGTGTTAGATCCATGTAGATAGTGTTAGATGCTTGTGTTAGATTTATGTAGATAGTGTTAGATGCTTGTGTTAGATTTATGTAGATAGTGTTAGATGCTTGTGTTAGATTTATGTAGATAGTGTTAGATGCTTGTGTTAGATTCATGTAGATAGTGTTAGATCCATGTAGATAGTGTTAGATGCTTGTGTTAGATTTATGTAGATAGTGTTAGATGCTTGTGTTAGATTCATGTAGATAGTGTTAGATGCTTGTAGATAGTGTTAGATGCATGTGTTAGAATCATGTAGATAGTGTTAGATTCATGTAGATAGTGTTAGATGCTTGTAGATAGTGTTAGATGCATGTGTTAGAATCATGTAGATAGTGTTAGATTCATGTAGATAGTGTTAGATGCATGTAGATAGTGTTAGATGCATGTAGATAGTGTTAGAATCATGTAGATAGTGTTAGAATGCATGTAGATAGTGTTAGATGCATGTAGATAGTGTTAGAATCATGTAGATAGTGTTAGATGCATGTAGATAGTGTTAGAATCATGTAGATAATGTTAGATGCATGTAGATAGTGTTAGATGCTTGTAGATAGTGTTAGATGCATGTGTTAGAATCATGTAGATAGTGTTAGATTCATGTATATAGTGTTAGATTCATGTACATGGTGTTAGATTCATGTATATAGTGTTTGATTCATATATATGATGTTAGATTCATGTATATAGTGTTTGATTCATGTAGATGGTGTTACATTCATGTATATAGTGTTTGATTCATGTGTTTGATTAATGACGATAGTGTTAGATTAATGTAGATAGTGTTTGATTCATGTAGATAGTGTTAAATTCATGGGAAAGTCAATACAACACCTTGCTAAAAATGTAAGCGATGAAATTCTGACAGACACACTGAAACAGTTTACAAATATGCAGTGCAAATAGTTCAGTATAGACATTCACCTATATAAATACACGGATAGCTTTGAAAGGTTCGACGAAACAGCTATAATACCCAACGAAACAGCTATAATACCCAACGAAACAGCTATAATACCCAACGAAACAGCTATAATACCCAACGAAACAGCTATAATACCCAACGAAACAGCTATAATACCCAACGAAACAGCTATATACCCAACGAAACAGCTATAATACCCAACGAAACAGCTATAATACCCAACGAAACAGCTATAATACCCAACGAAACAGCTATAATACCCAACGAAACAGCTATATACCCAACGAAACAGCTATAATACCCAACGAAACAGCTATAATACCCAACGAAACAGCTATAATACCCAACGAAACAGCTATAATACCCAACGAAACACTTGATTTCGGTTTAAGCGATTGAAAATATCAAATAGTGATCATCAATATGTTCAGAATGCCATGGAACATTTCAGCCTGAAAAAAATTACATAACGAAATATACATGATTGGTACGTGATGAAAGGACTATATTCAAGTTTTCTTAATATGATGTAAATTACAAGTATTTGGTGGTTTAATTTAATTTCTGACATAAGTTTTGTGTTCTCGTATTGGTGGTCATTCAAAGGTTGTGTTACAAATATATAAAAGAAGATATGCACATTTCTTGCATCTTTTCCATGTATTTCTTATTGATACTGCCAAATCATAAACTATTAACTAAATATAAAATTACAATATGCATTTTTATTAGTTTTCTGGTATAAAGCTGCATACGGTATGGTTTTAATTTGTTAAAAATGACATCAAATTTACCCTTGTAACCCATGATGAACAAATCTAACTTAAAAGTCAAATTGAAACTTTTAAGATCGATTGCAAAATTAAGACAATCATAAAATCAAAAACCGTGTATGTTTGAAATATAATTTAATATTGCGGGCTGATATGATTGTTAATGAGGCCTTTCTAGGGTCTTCAGAATTATCTTTATCAGCAAAATTATTGGTATTCTCTCCTTTGTTCCTGGAAATGTATGATCTCTATACAGTTTGCCCTTAGTTTTGTCGCAATGCGCGCGCGCGCGCACACACACACACACACACACACACACACACACACACACTTTCCAAAAATCTATATCGATGTTTTATCTGCTCCATCTTGTAAATAAATGCCAATGTTCACTAGCTTGTTTTTAAAAAAAAAAAACCCTGGACTGACCTCTTCAGTTTTAAAAGGAAAACTCTTTTAAAACAGTATATATGTCGGTACCGTTGATCTAATACTAAAGGAAATGTAATATTTGTTGCTACTACACATTAGTATTGTTTGCTTAAATTAGTATTAAGTTAAAAAAAGTTAAATGCTTTAACATTTAAATAATCCTTGTCATAACATGGATTGCTTGTCTAATGAGACAACTGTAGAAAACTAGATTGCCGCATACTGTTCATTCACACAAGCTGTCACTACTATGACCAATTTCAAAATCTAGCCATATGATCACAACAACTGTTTTCGTAATTCCTTCCCTTAGTCGATATCTCACAAGTTAATGTTTTTGATATTTTTATTCTGTGTTCAGTTTCACTTTTTTTATATAGATCATTTTATATTCTAAACAAATGTGGTGCGAGAGTGTGGTGATGTGTTTGGAGCGTTGTCAGCCTATTTAGTTTTTTTATTTTGTGTTTGTTGCAATATGTGATCTCTCCGCATTTACTAATCTCTGACATTGATGGTATGCACCGCAGTAAATGATATTGATTTGAAATTTGTCCCTTCCTGAAAGCAAAGTTACTGAAATAAATGGTCTGGGCGTGATATACAGAAGAAACACACACACACACACACACACACACACACACACACACACACACACACACACACACACACACACACACACACACATATATATATATATATTTATATATAGATATTTATATTAAATTATATGTATTATGCATCTCTATCTCTCAAGATTTCACAGATACACATACGCACAGATGTGTATGTATAACTCATAATTTATTCATTCTAGACGAGATTCATATTGATTGTAAAGGAATATGCGGTCTAATTGCTGATACACGATAACACAGTTAAACATTAAATGACACTTTCAAAATCCATGCTCTATATGATAAGACAGATTTCCTCAGAGACTCTTCTTACAACCAGGCCCGGCTAGCATTGACTGAATTCGCATCTTTATTCTTCCTCCAAGACAGTCAATAAAAATGATATTAGACAGAACAGTATCTTGATTCAAAACTTTTAATGAAATTGAGAAGAATGTAAATGAGGTTTCAATATTAATAAAATCGGACAGTTTTGTTATTATATCTACCATGTGTAATATAACATATAAAAGAAAAAAAAATCCCACAACTTGTTTATATCTCTCTCTCTTTCTCTTTCTTATGTACGCATACACAGAGCATTAAATACAAATATTGCAGAAAGTATAACAACGAAAATGACTATATTTAAAACTTTAATACAGTCATCAATACTTTCAAAAGATGTAAGTGCAATGTTTATAAAGGTGCCTATTTTCATACTCCTTATCTACAATGATTTCCCAACATAGGCACCTCTCTCTCGGAAAATAAAATGTTACATCCAACCTACATGATACAAATCACGGTTGGTGATATGGTATGCTAAAAAACAACAAATAAACAGATTAATAAATATTATAACCTGCTCCGCATCGCGCAAATAACTATTGAAACAAAGTGTATAATCCTTTTAAACAAGGTTTAGTCCACTCTGTAAGATGTTGGGCAGGTGTCAATTTTCGAACGATGAATAGGATATTGCCCACCCTTTTCCGTTAGATGAACAACTCCAAATATTGACTATCATTATATGTGAAAATGCAATTATTTGCAAAAAATCATTTCAAATTTGCACTTGCGTCATTTAACTGATATTTTATTGCAAGTGATTCTCTACATTTTATGTTCAAATATTTATATGAAGCGACTTACTTGCAGGAAATAGTTAAATTTTGTTTCTAATCTGTAAATTGGTAATGGTTGATGTTAGAGGCATTTGAAGCATTAAAAAGGTTTAGGAGAAGTTAGAAACTTCACCTTGTGAGATTCGAACCAGGATTTCTTAGCTCGACTACGCTCTACATTTGAGCTGTCAATTACTGGTTCAGATATTTGTAGATTCATGTAGAGAGTGTTAGTTGGTCTATACATTTTCTTTTCTGACCTTTGTAATATTTTTCTTACATGTTTTACTTTTATAGTTTTAGGGAAAATGAATTATACCCATTTGCTATGCTGCAGACACAGATTATATTGTACAGTACATTCAAAGACGATCATTTTGTAGTGTACTCCATGGAACTACATCACAGTATAGGAACAATAGGAAGATAGGTAGACTGAATCAAAAGTTCTTAAATGTACCTTGGTTTTGATCTTATTATATAGGTAATAGCTAGCGTATTTCAAGATGGATGTGCGTGTGTGTGTGTGTATTTGTGTGTGAGTTTGTGTGTGTGTGTGTGTGTGTGTGTGTGTGTGTGTGTGTGTGTGTGAGTGAGGAAATGCTCTACAAGTACAGTGTACTATATGTTAATAATTTCCCCGACAGAACTGAAAATGAAAGGTTTTGTCTTTTTATTATTTATTTGTAAGCAACAATACAGCTAATTATCTTCCTATTTGTTATGGTATCCTTTCTATGATAAATTTACCATATTCAAGCATGTTAAACAATACATCTACTTGTCTTCCTATTTGTTATGGTATCCTTTCTATGATAAATTTACCATATTCAAGCATGTTAAACAATACATCTACTTATCTTCCTATTTGTTATGGTATCCTTTCTATGATAAATTTACCATATTCAAGCATGTTAAACAATACAGCTAAGTGTCTTCCTATTTGTTATGGTATCCTTTCTATGATAAATTTACCATATTCAAACATGTTAAACAATACAGCTAAGTGTCTTCCTATTTGTTATGGTATCCTTTCTATGATAAATTTACCATATTCAAGCATGTTAAACAATACATCTACTTGTCTTCCTATTTGTTATGGTATCCTTCCTATGATAAATTTACCATATTCAAGCATGTTAAACAATACATCTACTTATCTTCCTATTTGTTATGGTATCCTTTCTATGATAAATTTACCATATTCAAGCATGTTAAACAATACATCTACTTATATTCCTATTTGTTATGGTATCCTTTCTATGATAAATTTACCATATTCAAGCATGTTAAACAATACATCTACTTGTCTTCCTATTTGTTATGGTATCCTTTCTATGATAAATCTACCATATTCAAGCATGTTAAACAATACATCTACTTATATTCCTATTTGTTATGGTATCCTTTCTATGATAAATTTACCATATTCAAGCATGTTAAACAATGAAATGCTACTTAATATGGACATCTGTCTGTTTCTTTTTCCTTTTTCCAATTCTCCTTTGGCGCCTCTCCAAAAGATAAGTTAAAATTTAGAAAGGATAAAGAAGGAAAGAAAGATGTGAATAACATTGTTTGAAAGTTCTGATTTGTTATTGATTCTTTTTAAAGTACAGTATTGGTAGCAATAGAGTAGAGAGTTGTGGAACTGCAGTTTTATTCTCTACCCGTAGAGGGGACTGAGGTAGAAACAATGCGACTGCAAGAATATGCAAAAGCTAAGTAGACGGTAAAACTTGTAAATATGTTCGTTTTAGGTACCAGCGCAATTTGGACAAGGATGGTCAGACAAAAATATGGCGAGTACGACATGTCATACTTAAAGCTCTTCAATTTGTAACTATATATAAACCATCTGTATAAACAAACGATTGTGATACAGGTTGCATTTTCAAAGCAGATATGGGAGAGTTCATAACATTTAAATGACTATTTCACGGATAACTGATTAGCTCCAGAGAAATCAATTCCAGATGAAACTGATTTATCAGAAGTTGATTGGTGACTACAGTAGTACAAAACCCAAACTGTTACGTACATTGAGAAACAAAATAGAAATATGTCATTCAAAACAGAATAATAAATATTTACATAGGGTTAGGTTTAGAATTTGAACAGATACACAGTGTTGTCGTTTGTATCAACAAGAGTGGATAAAATCATCAAAAGAACTGAACACAAATGTAAGATGAAAAAAAAAACTTGGAAAAAGACTTATTCAAACTGATGAATAAGTATGTTCTTGGTTAACAGATGGCAAATTTCAGAAAAAGAACAACAGTTAAAATATTAACATATGAATATGTAATTTGTCAAATGGTAAAAAGATTTATTATATGAACGAGGACAATTATTCACGATTACTTAGTGCTGGTAAGTTTAAACTACAAAACAAATAATAAAAAAAGAACGAAAAAATTGATTGATTCATTTTACGGTGGATTTATAGTGGCAACCAAAGAAAGCTTGATTGGTTAGGTTACTATATATATATATATATATATATATATATATATATATATATATATATATATATATACACACATGATGACACAAAATTGTATATCGCCGCAAATTTAAAACAGTTTCCCAAAACTTATTACTTAGTTGTGCCGGATACGGTGTCCATGTGCCGAGCATTAGTGCCTGTTCGTCCCGGATATGGTGTCCGTGCGCCGAACAATATTGCCTAGTCATGCTGGATATGGTGTCTGTGTGCCGAAGACACACTATGCAAGTGATGAGTACGTCCTGTCTATTTTTTCTGAAGAACTTTATTGAATGACAGACGGACACTCCTAAGATTAGACTTGACACAAATAATTGTGGTTAAAAGCGCTGACACATCACCAATACAACAACCACTGCACGCTTATGTATTGTGCATTATTTTCTGTAATTTATATTTCCTCTTTTTTTCTGTTGGCCTTTTGAAATCAGTATGTTTGAATGTTATCAGACTAGCACTCAATGCAAATATAGACAAACTTAGCTTGAAACAAAAACTTCAGTGAAGTGTCTAATTCTGTTAAAGTCATCTAATCATCTTTCACTTCATTTTGTAAACTGTCTAAATTATCAACATGGCGATACCTGCTAAATAGCGATGACACGGTGTACAATACAACACCTGACAATGAGCTGTAAATCTAAGCAGTTCTAACACTGATAAAGATTTCATATACTGTTTTAAGTTTTTAGATTTCATATACTGTTTTCAGTTTTTCCCACATATTTTCCAAATCTTTTTCTGTTGCATTTTACCTGTTATTTTTTTATGTTCCACTTGCAATAAATATGTTAAATTTCTGTTTGTAATCTCCAGTTTCTGTAGAGGGCACTTTTGTGTAACCGCAGATGAGGTTCTTGGAAACATCAACAAATCATAATTCATTTCCAATTGATTTTGTCAACTATTGGAATAAATAAAACATGGCAGAAGGTGATTAAGGATTTGAATTACAATTTAAATTACTGCTTACAATGATGACGGCGTGATAGATGCACAATTTCAAACAAACGTTTATGATAGGTAATCTTGCCAATTCTTTAAGTAAAACGCTATCATTATTGACGAGTTCAAGGAACGGATAAAAGACAGACGTTACACGGATTAAGTACAATACCAAGGGAATAAAAGTAATTTCAAAATTAAAGACAAAACACTTTATTGTGTAAAACGTGCTTCTTGTGACAAAACCAAGTTAGCTGAAATATGATTGAATGCACCATCAAATCAGTGATAGCACCTAACTCTTTAGTAAGCCTGACGGGAAAGGAGTTGTTGGCCACATTGGCTTGGACAAAACAAGGCAACAATAGAGTACATCCAAACGTAATAAAAATCCACAAAACAACCATTATACACGGCCTATGCGTTGGAACCTTCTGTTGTCAAAGACAACAACTAAAGTTACCAGAAGAAATAGATTGAAGAGTTAACAAAACAGACCAGCAAAGAAAGAGATCCAAACAATAATGCTGAATTGCCAGGGCAGTTGTAAAGTGTTCAAAGGAAAGAACAATTTCTTGTTGCACTGTCACATATTACTTATTAGCCTTTGTAATGCAGCTGTTTACTACATAGGCGCTGATGGTAGCTCTTAGGATTGGTGCAATTGTTTGCTATATCTAATGATGCTACTAATTTGTGTAACCATGTCACTCGATAACAAACATATACCGTCCCCACCAACATGATAGTTAAATTTCACTTCTGTGTTTGGTGTATAGTCCCGGAATGTTGTCAGGATATCTTTGTATAATTGTAACCTTGCTGTCCTAAAATGTTTAGAGATAGAGTAATAGGAAAGTATTTTAGAGAAAAAACCCATTCTGTTGGCTGTTTGGAAGAAGTAAGTTTGGAAAGGATACATGAAAATAATAGATACTCGAGACAAATAAAATAACCCCAATGGTAAGCGAACATATGAACGGAATCACCAACAAGATTAAAAACAAAAAATGAATTAATTTGTAACTACAATTTAAATATTAACAATTTGTGTTACATGACAAACTGCATGCTAAAATAATATTCGTATGGTGGTGGGATATAGGTTGGTGCACAAGTGCATTTATGATGTCACATTTAAACTGTATTTGATACTTTCGAAACATACTAAATAATAGATGTTCTGTTTCGTTCCCGTGACCGAATATGCAGGTTAAAAAAGATCGTAAGCTTTAATTTAACCTAGCAATAATTGTATATGTAAATCCATTGCTATCTGACAGAAAAAAAAAAAAATGAGTCCAGTCAGTAGGTTTCATCTTTGTCTGGCATAAAATTATTTTCAACAGCTAACATTATTACCGATTATTTTACAGTACCTGCTCCATAATTATAATGACATTTGTCAGCAAGCCGAGACTCCCCAATATATTTATATGGGGTTTGATATGTTGTTTTGTTTTACATATTAATACGTTTGCTATTTTTGCTATTTTAAGAATAATGTGGCAAAGTATAACCTTGCTTCGAGCTTGGCAGATTTTGTATGTATGAAATATTTTCACATGACATGAATCCATTTTCACGGGTGACAAGGTGAATTTCAAAGGAAAGTAACTTCCCCTTGATCTGTAAATTGAAGATTATCGAGTGTCAGGTGGTTGAATTTCCTTTCACGTGTAACGGGAAGTTTATGTTTACTTTTAATTAAAAAAAAAAACCCCCCCAAAAAAAAAAAACGTTCTGAACTGGGTTGAAATCTTACCAAAACGCGATAAGTAAACTTAAATTATTTAATTATTAAATTCAAACGTCACGTGGTTAAACGTATGAATGACTACATTTGAACACACGTACTGGTTGTATAGTTAATATGTGAAAAAGGCGTTAGTGTCAGTTCTCAATTATTAGTAATTCTTACTAAAACCACAAGGTTTGATTTAAACAAGAGTGCATGGTGCATATAGTGGATTCTATTAATTATTTTATATGCAGGTGTAGGTGGTTCAATCAAATATGACGCATCAACAGATGTGTGCCCTGTATATTCTATGTTGTCTAAAACATAATTATGCATCTCCTTCGAAAGTTATGGCACTATTTTCATAAAGCGCACTTAGATTTCTCCGTTGCTTAAGATTTTTTTCTACAGATACAAAATGCAGTTTGTTCGAAATGTATGTCTGAAAGGATACTGTTTCGTTTGCGGATGAATGAACACGATGTCTTCCCGATTAAAAGGTCTACAGATATGGCAACTATTCTTCATTCCAATAAATGAAAAGTTCAAAACGTCCAACTAAAATACAGTGGATAACTTTACATTTCAAAGTACGCTATTCACATATATAACTTCCTGTGGATTTTAGTGACAGAGTATTGTATGCAGTCACTACTTTCGCCTTCAAATATTCAAACGGTGAAAACATTTTTTTTTATGTCCAGATAGATACTGAGCAAAAACAACCTCAGCCGCTGTTCACGTCATTATAAATCTCCATAAAACTCCCCAAATATAATTTGGCTACGTTATATGTGTCTTGCAAAGTGATAAACATTACTTGGAAGAAGCTTATTTAATTTGCGGTGGATCACTCTCCAGTCGAAGCACGTATTCCTCTGTTGAAAACAAACATAATTTTTTATAGCCTTTCCATTTTTAGCCAGTATTACTAAATTGGCGTATACGACCGATTTAGATAAAAAGATTTATATTTGTAAGTAGATATATTATCAGTTTCAAGGTAAGCATTTTCATTTAGTTTGCGCAAGCCTTCATTCATGTTAATGCTTTATGAACTACTATAGGCTTGTCGCAGTGGAAAAATATTATAATTTAATTTCTTCTTTGTACAATATATACATAAGGTTTGATAGAAACGACCTTATACTGTAAATGCTAATTATTCTTATTACTAAATATTTTGTATTCACTTTCTTAAAGCTATCAGTTGACAGTAACTATATATAAATGATCGGAAATGATGTGCGATCGACATATATAAAACCTCATTTGCAACAGAACTTTGTTAGTGGTAAGAAAAAAAAAACAGTAGTCGAACTGATCATACATTTAGTTATATATATTTTTCTGTAAAAACCAACATCTTTCACGACAAACAAGATATAGCTCCTAAACAAGACACATCTAATTTCTCTAGAATTTTAGGTATTGTGTGTGGCTATGTTTATTCAATCATCAACCAATACAAGCTTTAAGCGCAAAATAACTTTCGGGCCATGTATAGATGGTTAATACTTCCAAATGAATGATTTCGCCCCTCATTTTATTCTAACCAGTTTTCATTAGACAGAAAAGAACATTTTTAATAAAACAGATTCATTACATTAACTTATTTTAATTTAAAACAATCTCCAAGCCGAAACTTTTGATTTTGGTTTCATAAAACAATGGAACGTATTTCAATACAGTAGGTTTCCAATAAAATCTCCTTTTTGCATAAGGCACAGAACAGCAGCTGGGGTGACCTTTTTAATACATTTATGTAAATATATTTAATTTATTTTATCAAGTGCACACATATTTCGGTAATGGTAATGCTATCAGTAAGCAGTTGCTTAAATGTAATCACTTTTTCATTTCTCTTGAGGCATCATTTGTAGATGGTTAGGATTGAAATGCTTTTTAATCTGAAACGACGCAGTTAATTTGGTAAATTGTATCGATGATATGCCTAGCAAAGTATACATTTTAGGTTTAAATGGTAGAGTGCATGTTACACAATATACAAAAAAGTCCTCATCGAAAGAGTGCCATTTGTAAAAGCGAGGCATTTTACGAAACTGTGTTTTCTAGAATTCAAACAGACGACTTCCGTCGTAAAAAAGAAAATTGCATCGATGATATTTAACAAGATTGTTCCAGATTATCTCGTAGCCTAATTTATCTTTGTATGTGCTGAAAGCGATACTGTTTTCATAGTGAATAGATTTGTAATCATTCAAAAATATAGATACGTAGCTCTATGGACATTATTTGTGTGATCTTTTCTAGTTTAATGACAAGCTCCTACATCTTTGCAACTTAGAAATAACATTTAAAAAGATCCGAAGGTAGAGAGACTAAGTTACCCTAAATAAATGTCAATCATTTAAATATTTTTTCCGATCTTTTACTTATACCTTCAGATATTTCTGGTTTGTAAGATAGCAAGATAGGATCGCTCTCAATTACCAATATCCAAGGAAAGTCTGCAATTATTTCAATTTTTCAATGCGTTGTAAACAAGATTAAGGTTTATTTGAAATTGCTATTTTAACATTATGAATGGGGACCTGTATGTCTGCTGCCTTATCCATAAATATTTTGATGAACGTATTAGAATACAGATTTGTATTAAGTTCAAAAGTTTTATCCCAGTGGACACACAGAAAGGTATGTAACTTAAATCATGTGCAAACACTGAAATATTGGAAAAGGCTCCTTTACTACATATGATCACAGTAGGAAGTGGATTAAAAGATCTACCAAATGGATATCAGGAATCGGGGCATTGTTGCTGATCCATTATGAAACGAACATCGTTAATATATATATATATATATATATATATATATATATATATATATATATATATATATATATATATATATATATATATATATATATATATGCATGATTACAAATGGGCAGTATAGTAGTTGCTGGACTGAACAAAATGCAGCCAGTAATGGGAACTATTGATTTAAAAAGATTTGCCTTTGTCTTGAGGAGTGAACTTTCAGTCTGTGTTGATTTTGTTATATTAAAACGTGAGACTGTGCGCATGGCATGCAGAAAAATGCACTCTATTGTAGATGAATCCATCAACAATGTAATTTGAATTGGAAAGTGTGATGAACCAACTTTATTGTGATTCTAGGGAACTGGAATGCTAATGTTAAAAAGAACTTTTGACGCAGAAAAGTAATTAAACAACATATAAAAAGTGATAAACATTACAGTTCCTTTATTGATACAAGTACTTCAAGATTTATGTTAAAGAACTTTTAATGAACCATTATAAACAGCTTTAGAGTTGTTTCACATAGAAATAATGTGTAATACGGTTTATGCTTAATAACAAAACCAAAAAAAATAAATAATTAAAAAACAAAAACAAAAAAACACGAAAATAAAAAAAACAAAACAAAACAAAAAAAACAAACAAACACAAACAAAGAAATCGATGGCCTTTGAAACCCACTGAACTTGATAAGAGTTCCACAAAAAATCCCAAAATAAACAAATCATGAACAATGTAAATAAAAATTCAACCCAAGTAAACCCAAAAGACTAGTGTCCTCTGTTAACAATAAATACATGATCTTGTGAAAGAAATAAGAAAATGAATGCCATATATCGGTTCATTTTAAATGATCAACCATCTAATAGTAATTTTTTTTCTCGAGATAATATAATAAATGAAACTGACGACAACCGTTGGACACTTCTTTAAAAACCGCCTTTCAGACAATAAACTAACTTAATTAAATCTTCATAAATCTAATTATTGTATCTTCTCCAGTGATTACGACTCTCTGAAACACGCTTTTTAATTGGTGTCTAAAGCTATCCTCTAGCAGAATCATGTTTACGTCAGGATCGTTGAAAACAACGAGACATATTATCTGTTCCTATTAGTGTCCTATGTCAATTATGCTCTTTCAGAGGTCTAAAACAACGCCATTGAATCGACCAATTTTCCCTCTATACTCTGTGTTGTCTATTCAAAACATATACATGATTTTCTTAAGAAGATGGTAGGTTCATGAATTCATCAGCAAAGAGTATTGGTGTCGATATAAATAACAAATGTATCCTTGGAACTGGTTTTATGTTAACTTCATCACGATCTGATTTGGCACAAAAATAGTGTTTATTGCTAGAATTTATATTGCTACTGAATATAATATATAACCAGGTTAACGAGAAACGAAGTTAAGTATTTTCCAGTCTAGCAAAGAATGAAAATGTTTTAAACATGATTTTCCTGTGGTTGACGGTTTAAAGTGTAGTTTAAAGAGAACATTTAGCTCAATAGGCATGACCAGATATATGTGCATTTAACCTGACACCATGAACATAGACGTTCTTTAAAAATCTGGAAACATCCTTTATACATTTTAAAGAAAGTACACAAGTGAAAATGGGGCGGAAATAAATATTATCGTTAAGGACACCAATGCCTTTTCCACATTTGGATATGTCTGCCAATTTTTTGAGGTCAAGCATTCTTATGAACACTATGGCCGTAGTCAGAAAGTTTCAAATGATAATTTATGGGTTAATTCAATTATACTTCTCGTCTCATTTTTAAGACCAAATGGATTATTGAACTTTATTAATTTTGTAGCTTTTCAAAACTATGCAAAGATAAGAAAAACTAGAGCTAAATGTAGAACCACCACTACATGGATTATATGTAAAGAAGGCTACTTTAATCATTTTTGACAAAAGAGTGAAAAAGATGAAGCATTTATTACAAACCTGAAGCTTTTGCATGTTATGCTAAATTTCCTTCGCAAAAACAACATGTCTATACGAATTATATATACTGTCATTTAAACGATATTAGTTTATTATTATTTTATGAAACAATTTAATACTTTTACATTCACAAATGCAACATTAAATGACATTGTATTGACTTGGACGAAATGTTACTTTGTAATTATTAGACTTTTCTTTGTCTAAAATATATATTTTTTTCTGTATAGGAATTAATGTGCATATAAAATATAAATTAGATGTAATGAAAGTTGTGAATAATGAACCATCAGTATACTAAATATGTTTCCTTTTATTTTTTGTGAAATTCAAAATATTACGAACCCAAAATATTGTCTCACGATGGCCACTGCTGATTTTATATAATATTTAGAAAATATCGTTTTCGTTGTCACACGTTTAATCTTATGACTTACAAAAATGTGTAAAGTAGTTGAAGGTATCTCCTAATTCAAACTACTTATAAATATGTTTTAAAAAAGACAGATATTTTGTTTTCCTTTTGCAAATTTTGATTTTATTCTCCATAAGTAAAATTCTTGTAGGCTTTATATACCATATCTCCTTAGTTTCATAAACATGTACTGCTACGGCATGTGCGGTTGCTATGGTATAAAATAAATGTGGTCGACATCATAAATTTTCAAAAGACCACACGAAATGCTCCGGTAAAATTAAAAAAAAAAATTAAAAACAATTCAAACGCCAAGTGCTGATAACATTGTAAGTCTATGTTTAGGTCAACAAGAATTTTACCTGGCAAACAAATTAATTTAATGCCCAATATAAGCAGATTTGTAAGGGAGAAAGCAAACAATATATATTATTGTCTAGAACGAATATTAATGGTATGACGAGAGAAATGGATATTGTTACATAAACATTGGACAATTAAATCAAGAGCTGACTTTGTCACAGTTATATAACCCACAAATATATAACCCACAAATATATAACCCAAGCTAGGAATGGGATGGAGAGGCTACGATGCGAGTACATAAAAATTAAGCCATGTTTCAAACAGAATGTGTATTTTGGTCATAAGCTTAAACTAATTCTTTGTAGCCCATGTTTCTTCCTGATTGCACAATAACAGTTTCCGTGGAAATATAATGCTATAAAATGGTATCTCGAGAGCTGTATTTGAACTCTGTATCTGCCTGTAGCACGGCAGCTTTTTTAGTAGGAGGAAATACTATTAAGGTTGTGTATCCAGAATGTGGTTTTCCTGATTCGAATATTATTTCCAGAATTCATGTTTAATCCAGTCTGGCCCATACAGAGATAAAATATTGTGTACCCTTCCTATTTCTAGGTAAGTATCCGAGAAAACGGTATATGGATTTAAATCCTGTTCTTTAGATTTAATACTCGATTTCATTTTAAACAAAGCTGCAAAAACACTTTGAGGTTTGTCATCGCACAAAAATGTATTCACTAATTTTGAACTTTTTTTGATTATATTAAAAACTAATGAATTTAAGCCTGTTAGATTAGACATGATAAACGACTGAACGACCAGCTGAACAAAAATGTATACAGAAATTTTGAGTAAATCATGCTCTCAGATAATACAAAATATAATCAAGATAGTATATGGCTCTTTTGAAAATATCCAAAAGACGGTCACCCTATCAGTTTCCAAGACACTTTGCTACTAGCATCCGTAGTCCATATTCGTACGGCAGAGACAGTCTTATATACACATAATTAATAATGCAAAGAACCGTGGTCGATTGTCACTCGATTAAGAATTACTATCACGAAAAGAGATGAAACCGAATCCAATTTCCATATGTTTACATATTTCCTGCCCTGATCACCAATCAAGCTTTTGCTGTAGATGACTAATTTAATTTTGGTGTACAACTTTCTCCAAGTCAAAGCAAAAATCTGTTTGATTAAAGAAAATTGGTTACTCTATTTGTAGCGCTTTCTGAGAGTATCTGTCACAAGTTAACTGAGATGCCTCATGTGCCTAAAACTAACATACAGTACACACATGTTTCTCCAAACAAGTAGAAATTTATATTATATGATGTAAATTTCAGTACACACATGCTTCTCCAAACAAGTAGAAATTTATATTATATGATGTAAATTTCAGTACACACATGTTTCTCCAAACAAGTAGAAATTTATATTATATGATGTAAATTTCAGTACACACATGCTTCTCCAAACAAGTAGAAATTTATATTATATGATGTAAATTTCAGTACAAACATGTTTCTCCAAACAAGTAGAAATTTATATTATATGATGTAAATTTCAGTACACACATGTTTCTCCAAACAAGTAGAAATTTATATTATATGATGTAAATTTCAGCAATTTTTTGTTAGTAGTGGCATAAACACTTTCTTTTTTTGTCATACTTATTCCTCCTTAAAAAGAAAATAAGGTTAATGACTATCAACTAAAATTGTACTGACGGGGCGATAAATCGTCAGACTGGCATGTACTCTAAACATATAATACTAAAGAACATCGTAGCATATTACTTTATATAGGGAAAAGATGGTATTTTGGGCTTTTGTTAATTTGCCTTTTTACAACTCTCCCGTGTCACATGTTTCTCATCCAAGATATTGATAAATATTTCTTTTAGAAACAAAGTGCATGTGGGATGATCTATTTTGCACGTGCAATTGTTCTCTAAGGATCAGTTATAAAGCAAATGTTGGTGAACAGGTCATAAATTTACTTGACAGTGACGCAGGTGCACCTTCAAACAAATGTATCTTCTAACAAATGGAGATTAATTCTGGGCAAAACTGATTCTCATAACAATTGCAGAATAGTCGTTTATCTGACATCAGGGAAAGGTCTTTACGTTTCGATAAATTAGAATTTGAACAAATCTGAAAATACGAAAAAATTTCATTTAGTAAAGGAATATTGGTCGTCTATTGATTTTTTTGAATTTTAAATTGAGCTACTAGAATAAATTCTTTTCATAATTTTGGGGATTCCAATGAAATATTACCTTTGCATCAGAAATCATTGGTGATCTGAGAGTGATTGTATTCTTTAAATGCATTGAACTGAATTTAATTGAAAACTGCAGAAAACGTCATCGAATGTGCAGGAAATTGCGCTCGAGTCAGGATTATATTTGTGTTTCCATGTAAATAAATGGATGGTTTTATTTTCAACTTGAAATTAAGAAGCCATTTTATATAAATTTGATAATTCAGATATGAATGAAATATTATTGTCATATCAGATAATTATCAACGAGCTATTGCTTTTGTCAGGAGTGCGTTTACGATGATTTGTTATTTTCAAAAGTTCGAGAAAAGGATTTATAATAATAATAATAATAATAATAATAATAATAGGTCATGCGTTCATTGAATCAGAAAGTGTATATAAGTAAATAGGAAATGAGGTTTTAATTTACATACAAAGAATGAACAATTCGTTCCTTTTTTTAGTAATTAAATCAACGTATAATGCATAATCTTCTATTTTTCTTTACCATGATTGCCCTGTTCCTAAATCCTAAATTATTTTGGCAAAATATCTTAATACATTTAAATTTTTTACCCTTTTTATGTTGCAGCGGCTCTGTCTCATTGCATCAGCTGTATTCTTCAAGTTTATCCTATGTTCATGTTTATATAAAAATGCGAAAATAAAAACTAGCTGAATATGCTGTTTTTAATTGGAAAATGATGTAACTAGACAAAGGAAAACATCTTAAAAATAAGTAAAAATTATAGAAGCTTTCTACCATATTTACAAGTGATTGTACGTGATTTGAAGTGAAATTTATAGATAAATACCGTATAATTATTTTCGAAATTTGATTAACTTAGGAGCATTAAATGTTAGCAAATAAGCTACAAAACATGATTTAAAAATTACATTTAAACCAGTAATGTTCTGCTTTTTATTTAAATTGTTTTCTTTTCTTTTTCTTACATTTGTGTTGAAGCTTTATGAGAATCATTGATCACTGATGCCTTCGATTTTGTCCGTGATTTTCTTCTCCTTCTTACACTACTATTCTACTATTATTATTATGCTTATGCTTATTATCATTATTATTATTATTATTATTATTATTATTATTATTATCGTTAGCAGTAAGGCTTCATTTAAATCGGGCATGGTGGGGTGCAGCATATATTATTTGCTCTGTGAGCTATTTGATCTACTGTAAAGATGAAAACAAAAAATACAGTGTCCGTAAAACGCATATCACAGCGCTTCACCGCTTTGTCCCACTATCCTCATAGGGTTGTCATATGTTGGAAGAAGAGATGGCCTGCACATAAATGGTTTTTAGATATATGATGGCAAAAGTTTTCACATGATATATTTACACAGCTGGGACAACTGTAATTTACACAGCTTGTTTCACCTAGAGTCGTAGAGAATAGGCTCAATCACGAAGCTCTCATCTTTGATACTAAAACAGTTGGGTATATTTTCAAAATAGTCCCTTACTAATTATTAATTATTAATTATTCGTGGACACATTGCCGATTAAGATTACTAACTGTTCTAAGAATAATGTGACAAAGTATAACCTTGCACCGAGCTTGCCTGATGTTGCATGTATGAAATATTTCCAACAACAATAATCCATTTCGCTAGTAACAATGTGAATTTCAAAGGGAAAAAACTTCCACTTTATGCTTAAATAGAAGATTATCGAGTGTCAGATGGGGTGAATTTCTTTTTGCGTGTAAAAGTAATTTTTATTTGCTTTACGTTTACTTTTAGCCGAAAATAGCCCCGTCTGAACTGGGTTGAAACCTCACCAAAACGAGATCAAGTCAACAATATCAGTAGAATTAAATTATTTAACTATTAATTAAAGAATCACGTGCTTAAACGTATAAATGGCATACATTTGAACGCACGTACTGGTTGTATAATTAATATGTGAAAAAGTCATTAGTATCAGTTTTCAATTATTAGTACTTCTTACTAAAATCACAAAGTATGAATTAAACTGATATGCATATGGTGCATTCTAGTAATCATTTTGTATTCAGGTCAAGGTTGTGATATGCACATCTGTGTGCCGTCTATGTTCTCTGTTGTGCAAAACACAATTGAAATGTTTGTACGATATTGATAAAGCGCAAATAGATTTTTCCTTTGCTGAAGATTTGTTTCCGCAGATACAAAATGCGATGTATTCGAAATTTAGGGATAAAAGGAATAATTTTCTTTGCAGATGAGTGAACACCATGTCTTCCGTATATCCATCACTATGACCACTAATCTTCCTTCCAATACATTAAAAGTTCAAAAAGTCTAATTAAAATGCTGTGGAGAACTTCGCATCTCAAGTACAATATTCAAGACTAAGACACAATTTAAACTTCCTATGGATGTTTAGGGATTGAGTATTGTATGCAGTAACGTCTTCAAATGATAAAAACTCATTTTTTTTTATTATTTCCAGATAGTTACTGAACCAAAATGACCCCAGCTATAAACATTAGAAGAAGCTTATTTAATTTGCAGTAGATCAACCACCATTCGAAGCATGTTTTCCTTTGTTAAAAACAATCATCATTTTTTAAACTTTCCATTCTTCATCCAGCTACATTGGCGTTATATATATATATATATATATATATATATATATATATATATATATATATATATATATATATATATATATATTACAGATATGTTATGAGTTTCAATGTAAACATTTTCATTTAGTTTGTGGAAGACTTCAGTAATATTGATGATTTATGAACTAAAACAGGTTTGACGCAGTCTCAACTATCAGTAATTTCATTTCTTCTTTGTACAGTATACACAGGAGGTTTTTTAATAGAAAGGACCGTTTTCTGTAAATATTAATTATGCTTTTTACTAAATAGTTTGTACTTTCTTCCTTAGCTGTCAGTTGACAGTATCTGCATATAAATCATCAGAAATTATATGTGATCAACTTGCATAAAATTTCATTTGTAAACACAACTTTGATGGCGGTAAGAGAAATACATAGTTGCCAAATTGATCGTAAAATATATTAGATACATTTTTCTGTAAAAAGAAACAACAATCTTCCACCGAAGAAGAAATAACTCCTTAACAAGACAAATATAATCTCTTGAATCCAAGTATTGTATGTGGGTATATTCATTCAATCATCAACATTTACAGTGTTTTAGAGGAAAACACCTCTGGCGCCATGTATAGATGGCTAGTTCTTCAAAATGTATGCTTCATTTTATCCTGAACAAATTTTCGTTAGAGGGAAAAGAGCATTTATGTATTTTTGTAATATATATATATATATATATATATATATATATATATATATATATATATATATATATATATTGTTACGGCATTATGTATTATCTTTAAATTATAATAGTTTTAATTTGGGTTTATAATCATTGTATTATAATTCCTTAGTTCAGTAGCCTAAGATATTTGTAAAGTACAATGTACTTTAACATGTTTACATGAGTCATGCTATGTCCTAGGAAAATCAATAATTATGTATGTCAGCTTAACCCACAATGAAGAAGTCGTGGTGGAGCGTGCGGATTTTAATGACCTGAATCCTATGTCAACATCATGTTGATTTGTAATAAGGTATTTTAATTGTAGTACAAAGGCACTACAAGCAGTAACATGTGCGACCTAGTCTCTGATTGATTAAAGAAGGTTGTTGACATAACTCATTCTAAGTCGTGGTATTAGAAGTTAAATTCTCTTTTACGCCGTAAGAGACTATACAATGCCAATATAACCACTGAATGGACATTCTTAGCAGTTCTCCAGAATCATAAGGTTATTGAGGAAGATTATTATTGCTTGTAAAATCAGCTGGTGAATATGTATTATCTACATAGTACATTTTGGATTTAAGTAGTATTATTCAAGGAACTTAAACAAGATTCTACATTCACAGGAGTTTACCTGGGATTAATAACATTTGGATTTAAAACTGTGTTTCTTGTGGCATATCAACACATTAGTGACTTCATTCGGAATTCTTTGGATTAACTTCCGGATTATCAAAATTCAATAGGACATTTAGGATTATTTAGGAATTTCTAAACTGTAAGTCATTTTTAATTCTTTCACTTTATTATTTGAAATATTTAATATTTTAGGAAATTACATTTATATTTTATAAATTGTGAAAGCTTCTTAGTGTCGTTCTTTCTTTTGTTACTATTTCTAACCCCTAGACATTACCATATATATATATATATATATATATATATATATATATATATATATATATATATATATATATATATATATATATATATTATGTTTTATATTGTATGATCCAGCTTCCTTACATTAAGTTAGTTTCATTTTGCTTTAGGAGCATCTCGTAGCTGAATCTTTTTGATTTCGTTTCATAAAACAATGGAGCGTGTTTCAATACCGTATGTTCCCAATAAAAACTCCATTTTGTATTAGACACAAAAAATACAGCAGCCAAGGTGACTTTTTTAATACATTTATGTGGATATATTTTATTCATTTTATCACG
Source organism: Margaritifera margaritifera (assembly GCA_029931535.1). Classification (NCBI taxonomy): domain Eukaryota; kingdom Metazoa; phylum Mollusca; class Bivalvia; order Unionida; family Margaritiferidae; genus Margaritifera; species Margaritifera margaritifera. The sequence continues at coordinate 1,334,157 of JAQPZY010001418.1, forward strand.
TGCACACCGATTTTCTTAATATTAATGCTATTCAGTAAGCAGTAGTTTAAATGTAATCACATTTTCATTTCCTTAGAGGCATCGTTCATAGATGGTTCGGATTCAAATGCGTTGCAATCTGAAATGACGGAGTGGATTTGGTAAATGGTATCAATGATATGTTTAGTAAATATACATTGTTAGGTTTAAAGAGAAAGAGTGTATGTTACATACAAATCGGTCTTCATTAAAAGAGTGCTATGTTACATACAATATAAATCGGTCTTCATCAAAAGAGTGCCATGTTACATACAAATCGGTCTTCATCAAAAGAGTGCCATGTTACATACTATATAAATCGGTCTTCATCAAATTAGTGCCATGTTACATACTATATAAATCGGTCTTCATCAAAAGAGTGCCATGTTACATACTATATAAATCGGTCTTCATCAAAAGAGTGCCATTTATGAAAACGATGTTATTTACGTAAGTGTGCTTTCTAGAAGGCAAACAGATGACTTTCGTCGTGAGAAAAAATGACATCGATAATATTTAACAAGATCCCTCCACAATATCCTGTCGTCCACATTATCATTTTGTGTTCTGAAAGTGATACTATTTTCTTAGTTTATAAGATTTCTAATCATTCGAAACTATCGATAATTAGTTATGTAGGTATAATGTATGTGACATCTTCTAATTTTACGGACTACACCTTTACAACCAACAAACAAAATTTAGAAAGTGCCGACGGTAGAGATCATCATGTCGAGACTAAGTTATCTTAAATATGTATGAATCATTAAATATGTATGAATTATTAAATATGTATGAATTGTTAATTATGTATGAATCATTAAAAATGTATGAATTATTAAATATGTATGAATCATTAAATATGTATGAATCATTAAATATGTATGAATCGTTAATTATGTATGAATCATTAAATATATATGAATTATTAAATATGTATGAATCATTAAATAGGTATGAATTATTAAATATGTATGAATCATTAAATATGTTTGAATTATTAAATATGTATGAATCGTTAATTATGTGAGAATCATTAAATATGTATGAATTATTAAATATGTTTCCAAAATTTGTGCTTGTACCTTTAGCTATTGTTGGTTTTTAAGATAGAAAGATAGGGTCCCTCTCAATTACCAATAGTCAATGAATCTCTGTAATTATTTCAATAATTTAAAGAACCTAATCCTATTATTTCAGTGATATACTTTGTATTATAAACTGGAAATAGGAATTCTTTTTCTTAGTTGAAGAAAAATAAATATAAGACAAAAGTAAAAATTTAAATTGTTTTTCCTATTTTTGTATCATATTAAAAGATTGATCGTTAAGGTAGAAATCAAAATATAAGATTTGAACCTACATTTCGCCTTTGAAAAATGTCTTTTGACTTGAAAGTGTATTGAGACATACGCTTCTTCGCAGATGTATTACTTCAAGTACGTATTATTCGATCAATTACGAAATATTGCGAACTCAGATTTTTTTACATTTTCCTGGGATTCAGGCGACAATAAGAATATCATTTATTTACCTTTCTTAAGGTAGATATACTTACATTAGAATGAAACTGATCACGTTAAATTTAAAAGATATTTATGTTTGTCTTTGACCGAAATGAACTGCACTATTTTAACTTTTTGAATTAAAAGTAGCGTAGAAAAACTTGTGATAGACACTCAAAAGATTCAAATTAAATCGATTTACAGAATTCATCGAATAAATAATCAAGATGAGTATTGACATATAATTTCAGATAATCAATAAATAATGTTTTCAAATTATCATTGGAAGGCAGTTATACGTTTAATTTAAACTGAAATAAATAATAATAGTGGGAAAATGAAGAGATAAATAATATATAACCATTTCTCAGAAAGGACATACATACATTTTGAAAATTTAAGTTTGTAGGTAAAGAACATTTAAGTTCATATGATATTCCTATATTAATATTACGAAGTGGAACTTGGATGCCTGCTGGTTTATTCATAAAATATTATGATGAACATATAAGTAAACATAGTTGTATTAAGTTCAAAAGGTTTACCCCAGTTGATGCAGAGAAAGTTATACAAATCTAACATAGTTGTATTAAGTTCAAAAGGTTTGCACAGTTGATGCAGAGAAAATCATACAAATCTAACTATGTGCAAACACTGAAAGACCGAAGAGTCTGCTTTGGAACATATGGTTACAGTAGCAAGTGAATTAGAAAGATGTATCTACTAGGTATATATCGCCAAGACGGAGTTGGGGGCATAGTTGTTGATCCATTATGAAATAAAAATCAATTATGTATAGTATAGAAGCTGCTGGGTTGATGGACCGAGCAAAATACAAATAACAGTGGGACATCATATATAAAAAGGTTTGTCTTGGGAAGTCAACATCGAGTCTGTGTTGATTTTATTATTTTAGAAAATGAGACTCTTTGTGTATGGCATGCAAACGAATGCACGCTGTTGTAAATGAATCTTTAAACACTAGGTTTGAATTGGAAAATGTGATTAATCAACTTTTTTATTGTGATTCAAGAGAAGTGGGATGCTCACTTTTTAAAACAAATTGTAGCGGAAACAAAATCAAACAGCATATGAAAGGTGGTAAACGGCTGACTAACTTGAATGATGGAAGTACTTTAGGATGTATATGACAATAATCCATGAATGCACGTCATAAACAGCTTAAGCGTGGCTTTCTGGGAAAACATTTTCCTCAGAAGATGACGCAGATCACTGACTCATGCTAATATACTAATTGTACTCCTAGTTACTTATCAAACCTCCATTAATATAAATTCTTTGTTTTATGTTAACCACAATAAGTCACTTCCTAACTTATCCAAATTTATGGGAAAGTAAATAGTACACTACACCGATGCTTTTTGCCTCCAAAAATATTTATTCACATAGAAATAATATGCAAAAAGGTTGATGCTTACAAATGGAAAAGACAACAAAAAGAAAAGAACAGAAAACAAACAAAAACAAACAAACACACAAACAAACAAACAAACAAACAGATCCATGGCCGTTGAGACCCACGTGAAAGTGATAAGAGTTGCGTCAACCGCCCTAAGTTACACTGCCTCATGTCCCCCCCCCTTCGCCCCCGCCGAAAGAAAAACATGACTATTTTCGTGTCAGCAAATTCTATGCACACAAGTTTAAAACAATGTAAAAATTCAACCCAGGTACACCCAATAGACTATAGTCTTTTCTTTTCAATAAAGACGTGAACTTGCGAAACATAAATACAAAAATAGAATGAATTACGTACGTATGTTCTTTATAATTGATCCAGCGTCTAATACTGTAAGGGCAATTTTGGTTTTATGTCTAGATAGTTCAATAATAAAACTGGTGACAACCGCTGGACACTTCGTTAAGAACCGCCTTTCTGATAATAGACTTTACGTTAAACTATGGTGTCTTCTCCAGCGATTAAGACTCCGTGAAACACGCCTTTTCAATTGGTGTCTAAAGCTATCCTCTAGTAGAAGCATGTTTACGTCTAGACCGTTGAAAACAACGAGACATATTATCTGTTTCTATTAGTGTCCGATATAAATTATTCTCTTCCAGGGGTCTAAAACAAAGTCATTAAATCGACCAATTTTCCCTCTACACTCTGCGCTGGTCTATTTAAAACGTATATATTATTGTCTTAAGAAGACTGTAGGTTCACGTGATCATCAGCGCAGGATTCTGGCTTAAATATAAATAATAAATGCATCCTTGGATTGGTGGTTTTATGTTGAATCCACGAGGACCCGATTTGGCACAAAAATAGTGTTTATTGCTAGACTTTCATATTAATACTAAGTATAATATATGACCAGGTAAAAGAGAAGTTATATATTTCCCAATGTTGCAAAGAATGGGAATATTGTAAATATAACGTTTCTGTGGTTGATAGTTAAAAAGGTTTGTTTTGAAGAGAATATTTAGCGCAATAGACATGGACAAATGTGGTATAAACTAAATGGGGTCCACAACCTAAGTTTTCGCAATACCACAATACGACACAAATTAAAAGTTAAAAAAAGAAAGAAAGAAAATAAAAATAATAAATAAAAACAAACAAAAAACAAACAAACAAACAGACAAACGCCAAGTGCTGATAACATTGACAGTTTCTAAGTATACCAATCTGCATTTTCCCTGGAAACCAAATAAACGCTCAATAGAAGCGGACTTTTAAGATTGTAAGCAAACAAAAACATTATTGTCTAGAACGATTAATAGTATGAAGAGAGAAATGGATATTGTTGCATACGCACTGGAAAAATAAATCTAGAGTTCACCTTGTTACAAATATATAACCCAAGGTAGGAAGGAGAATGGACAGACTGTGATGCGAGTAGCTGAAAAAATACCTCATGTTTCGAACAGAATGTTTATTTGAGTTATACGCTCAAACTAATCCTTTGTAGCACATCTTTCTTTCTGATTGCACAATAACAATTTCCGTGAAAAAGTACATGCTGTAAAATGGTATTTCGATAGCTGTATTTGAACTCTTTATCTGGCTGCTTACATGGCACTTTTTGTAGTCAGAGAAAAACATATTAGGATTTTGTACCCAGAATGTCTCGTTTTTTTGATTGGGATATCATTTCCAGAAATCATGTTTAATCCAATCCGGCCCATACATAGATTAAACATTTTGTACCCTCCCTATTTTCTGGCAAGAAACGGAGAGAACGGTATATGTATCTATATCCTGTACTTTAGAATTAAGAACATATTTCATTTTTAACAAAACCACAAAATACACTTTGGGAAAAATCATCAAACAGTAATGTAATCTAAAATTTGGAAACTGATGTGATTAAGTTGAAAATTCCCACGAATTTAAGCCTTTTCGATTAGACATCATAAATAGCTGAACGAGCAGCTGAAATAAAATGTCAGCAGAACTTTAATTTGATCAAATCGTACTCTCAAATAATACAAAAAATAATTGGAATATTATGTGGCTCTTTTGAAATCTTAATTGACCGTCACCCTACCAGTTTCGACGATAACTTTCAAGAAGCTATTGGTTTCCTAAAGTTTAAATGCTTGTATGATGCCTCCTGCAACATCCGCAGTCTATATTCGTACGGCAGAGACACTATCAGATACTTCTCTACCAACATCCGCAGTCCATATTCGTACGGCAGAGACATTCTTATGTACACATAATTAATAATGCAAGACTTGAAGTTGATTGTCACTTGATTAAGAATTACTATCACGAAAAGAGATGAAACCGAATCCAATTTCCACATGTTTGCATATTATCTGTCCTGATCACCAGTCAAGCTTTTCTGTAGATGACTAATTTAATTTTTTTCTACAACCATCTCCAAGCCAAAGCATATTTCTGTTTAATTGAATAATATTGGTTACTCAATTTGTAACGCTTTTTAAGAAATGTCTGGCACAAGTTAATAGTGTTGCCTAACACACACACACACACACACACACACACACACACACACACACACACACACACATATATATATATATATATATATATATATATATATATCATACTGAACGTTTTAAATCTCTGGGTCTGGTCTATGTTAATTATTTGGATTAATAAGACTTTCGTAAGAATGAAGAAAACAATCCAAAATAATTGTTTAGTTTATCCTGTAGCGATGGAAAGAATTTCCAGTTATAAAGGTTCATACTTAATACTCTTTCTCCTTGTGCATGTAATACAACTTTGTATTATTGTTGACACAAAGAATTTATACAACATATAAGGAAATATCATGCAATTATAATCGAAGTATATTTATATGTAAGTACCGAGCCGTACATCTTAAAAGGTCTCAAAAATTGCAAGTTCATGTGTGTGTATGTGTTCTATTTACTTCACGTCGATTGCCTAATCCTTTTTTTGTTATAATTCCCTTGTACAAAAGGCAGACAGCGCTGAATAATCTTTTAGCTTTGTACGTAATCCCGAGATACCATATGTTTTACTTGATATGAGCAAATGTATGTATATTCTTGAATAAAATATGATTAAATTTGGTCTTGAATCAGCTAGGAAAACCGAGCACGAAATATTTTCATTATCGGTAGCACTAGATAATACATTCAAACCCGACGAGAAAGTTGCTGATATTAAGCAAGGTTTGACCTAAGCTCAGTTTTCGTTGCGAGGACGTGTAGATGGCTTTATTGTTGTTGAGCGCATATTCGATATTTTCACAAAATATAAGTTTACCTGTCATTTTAGACACCCCATTTCCCTGAAAGAGTTAATTGAATTTGTCTGAGCGGTAGGAAAAAGGGCAAATAAAACTTATATATATATAGATTTGATTTATATGCATTCATGACAGGAATTGAGTAGTATCTATTTCAAATGTAGCTTGTTTTAAATGTCAAAGATATAATTTTCTTTGATCGATATATTCTGTACTTATCTAAAAGACGTAATACTCAAATAGAAATAAAATATCACCTAACAACTTTTACTTAGTGAGTATAAAATATCGAGGTGAAATATATGCTCGATCATGAACAAAAGATATGTTTCAATTTTTTTTTTAAACCGTCGTTATCAGACTGAATGTTTATGTTAAGTTTACAAAGATACAGAGTTTAAATCTCTCTAACCTCAATTTCAGCAACAAAGTCTAAAGATAAGTCTAGACCTAAAACATATAATTGGTGCATTTTAAGTCACACTTTAATTTCATCCAATCGTATCGCTGGATTCTAAACTTAAATGTAAGTCTACACTTAAGTTCTTTTAGTGAAATTCAGGCCTGCTGATGATATCGTCTTTTAGACCTCACATCTAGGAACTTGGTGTAATTTATGATAAAATACGTTAAAATAAATATTTGAACAAACATTTGCAGTAAGAGCTGAACGAGCATATAATAACTGCGAATTCATAGTTGTGCAAATGAAAATCATTTTACCTGCAGTCAGTATCATCCTATTCGGAAGTAAATGTATGATGCCTGCTGACACAAAAGCGGACGATTTGTAGTGTTTTCCTCAATATTATCGCTTCATATTCAATACGAAGTAATCTGCAAGAGGATTGGATGTTCGTACACATAGAGGCGAAATATAACGATAAAATAAATTGAGCTTTAATTACGGATTGTAAGGCTATTCAATATATGTATTTTTACGTCAAGCCGACGGTTTTGTATTAAATAAAGGTAGGGTCATGAGCTGTATACAACACCTATATTTACATTAAATAACACAAACGCAGTTGCAGTTGATGTGCATCAGTTAATAAATCGGTCAAGGAATCAGTTGGCATTTTACATTGGCATTCTTTAACGTAAGCCGTTAGAATTTTAAATGCAAATTTAAACTAAGGAGATTAATATGGCAAATCTATCCCAGTAAAACTTGGAATGGTCCTCTGATTTAATTACCGCAATACGTCTGCATGTAGCAACGGTGTTTCGTTTCTTCTATTTTGGTAGAAAAGCATAAAGGATCAATATTTGTACATAGACTGGCTAACTGAATGCTAGGAAAAAGTTTACATTTCGTATTGTAAAAATATTTAATATGTGTATGTTATCGTTTGCAGGAGAAAATGATGACCCACTTATTCATTTTGAACTAAACTAAAGACTTTCCGTCTCATATAATGTTCTGATACAAGTTTAAAAGTAATAACGACTGCGAGGCACTCTATGAGTGAACACTTACATTATAAAACTAGCCTTAATCAGATCTCCATATCATCATACTTTATGTCTGGTCAAGAGACCTAGTTAGCGTGGAAAGAATTAATTTAATATTGTCAGCAGTCATCCGTTAGCCGATGTAATTTTTACGCGTAAGAAAAACAAAGCAATCAATTTTATCCTGCCCCCTGCCCTTTGTTGTGCCCGATATCCATTGCTCTCTCTAAAAGATCTAACACTGGACCCCATCCAGTCATATCGCGATAATGTCTACTACATCCAATGTCTAGAGCATAGAAATAAACGAGTATATTACAATTCCGACAATGTAAATTATAGTTATTTAGTTTCCCTATGGTATAAGTCATATCACTGAGTCGTAAAAAACTGACCCTGTTTTCCAATAAATTAATGACGTGGTAAATTACTTGAAGTTCATTGGTATGATCAGCAGCTCAACCATATTAGATTTGAATTCAGAGAGTGTGTTTGTTTTCAACAAGGTTACTATTCCTTCAGTTGACTTCAAATGTGTCTGCATTAACATTTATTCAATGTCGTGACATTATTTTTAAGCTATCAATCTTATCAGTAATAACCAAAATGAGATACAAATAGTGAATATATCTCTATTACAGTTTTGTGCCAGAAGGACGAACTGTCGATCGAAGTAATTCCTGAATGTAAATAAAGAGGCAATAAAATGTAGCTTTATTGTCCAAATTTGAAACGAACATGCTTCTTGTTTGAAAATAAAAATGGCTTTGTCCATCATTTCGCTGTTATCTGATATTTGTTAGGATCAAATTAGTACCTTTAATCCTTTATTTCTACACTGGCAAATCGAAATGATCAAAAAATGTAGCATGTCTCTTTAATAATTTAATTAGAATGAGGATTAAATGTTTATTTTTACGAGGATTGAAAGGTCAAACGTTTCGGTAATTGCTTGCATTTTTCAGGATGATACAATAGTAGTATAGGGGATACTAGCAAATACACAGTCTTACTGACCAGCACACACGTCTACTAACCAGCATCCACGCATACAAGCCAATGCACAATGTTACTGACCAGCACCCACACCTATAAACACATATGTACGGATAGGATGCAAAGTAAGGGGGTAAAGTAATGCGGATTAACACCTAATTTTAGACAGATAAACACTTACTATCGTCATCTAGCACTCACCTATTTACAAACCAAACAGACAAAAAGAAGTCCCTTGGACATAATACTGCCTAGTGCCCACATGCATATACAGATTTATATATAACGCATTAAATTAGTGTTAGATTATGTTGCCGGTGTCGGTAAATTTTCATACATTATACTAATTTAATAAATAGCTACAATCGAGGGAATCAGCTCATAATGACACTAAAACGAACGTGACTAAAATAGTAGTCAAATCATGAAACTGGCACGGAATTTAGCAGAGACTAGAAAAAGCCCAGAATATTAGATTAAAATGTCTGAGACTAAAAGCAATACTAACATTCCGAAACAAATACGGTAATAAGAAATTTAGCGGTGACTCACGCAAAATAGGCAAATCAAATTGTAAAAAAAAAAAATGAAAGGTTAATAATGTACAAATTTGAATTTCGTTTTTACAAAACATATAAAAGTGAGACTGAGAAAAAATCCGAGAAAATTTTTTAAAAAATTTAAAAATATAAGTTTTAAATTCTAAAACCATTTTTTGTCTTTAAATTGTAAAAGATATGCAAACAATTATACGTGTATAAGGGTTTAAGTGACACGTTTACAAAAATTAATTAAAATAAAAGCTAAAGTTTAAAATGTTACAAAATTATTGTTGGGGTTTGGTAAAAGTGCTTCTATTTATGGAAACCTAGGTGGCCTTGAAAAAAGAAGTTTGGGGTTAACAAAGATTTTGGTTGTTAACCCATTCAAAACTCTTTTAATGTAACCTTTAGAGTGATGCGAACTAGCACCTAATGACCATCCATCACCCACCTTGACTATCAAACACTCACGCATACAAGAAACGGACGAGCGAAAGGGGAGTGATGTGATGGTCACTCATACAAATAATTGCAATCTTGCACCCACCCCTGCAAACAAAGCAGATGATGGAATGGGAATAGTTAAGTGTCACCCAGATCTGCTTAGGGACAATAAACACACACTCTTGTTATCCATCATCCACACATAAGCAAACTCATCTAAAAGAAAAACAGACAAAGGCACTGACTTTCTCAATCAACAATTTCAAAAACGAAAGACACATTCATTATTTCACCACTGAAAATCATGAAACCAAAACTATTGTCATGGAACATTTTCAAAAGACCTTGAAAGAACATATGTGGACATATTTTACACATCAACATCTATGTATTTTCAAATACTTTGAGATGTTACCACGTCTTGTGAAAGCCTACAATCAATCGTACCATGGCAGTATCGGATGTGCCCTAGAAGAAGCGACTCTCCAAACCGAAGCAGCAGTGTTTGATCGATTGTTTGGAACTTCTGAGACATCTAAAAAGAAAAAAAGTATTAAACACAGAAGATTGGGTTTACATCGAAAAAGCAAAACGCACTTTTGACAAAAGATATTTACCTAAGTGGACATGAGAATTGTTTCGTGTCATAGGACAGGTGCGTGGACGTAACCACCAGTTTGTAAATTGGAAGATATTAATGGAAAATCACTAAAAGGAACCTTTTACTTGCCCGAATTACAACGAGTGACCAAGACAGACGACGACGTATAAGATATCGAAACCATTCTCAATCAAAGAACACGTAAAGTTGGGAAACGTAGTATCCAAGAAGTATAAATATTTTGGAAAGGATATCCACCCATTTTCAATTCTTGGATTTCAGTATCGCAAGCCATTGACTATAAAAGAATGAAAAATTCATGAACTTGTCTTTAAACGCTGTAGCATCTTTTTTCACTCCATCTCTCCAAGACACCCTGAAACACATCAGGACATTAAGCCTCAGAATGTACACAACACCAAAAACATGGAACCCTTATCCTAAAAAGAAGGACTCAATAGCCAAGACGAATGTTTTGTATGTCAAGAGCAAGGACGTTGTCCTTTAGAGTGTCCTCTACGCAAAATGAAGATGAAGATATATAGAATGGAGGAGAAAAATATTGAGAAAGAAGAAGAAGCAGAATCATTCCATCCAGTAAATTCAAAATGCAAGATACTCACAAGAAAAAAATAGAGTATTGTGATATGTTTGAATTATTTTTTGTAATTCTTATTCACCAGAATATTTCAAACGTAAGCGAATATCAAAATAGTCTTGATTTGCTTACTATTCTTCTTCTTCTTCTTCTTCTTCTTATTATTATTATTATTATTATTAATAGAATGTAGATACGTACACTTTTGGAGGGTTGTATTTTATTTAGCTGCGCTCAAGTATAATCTCTTTACTAAGAGATATGTGTGTTTATTTGTCCATAAGCAGGTGTAAGTGACCCTCAACTATTCTCATTCCATCATCAGTTTTGTTTGAAGGGTGGGTGTTGGATTGCAATTTTGTATATTAGTGACCTTTACATAACTCTCCTGTCCCTCATCAGTTTTGTTTGTTTGTGTGGGTGTTGGATAGTCAAGGTGGGTGATGAATGATCATTAGGTGTTAGGCCTCATCACTCTAAAGGTTGCATCAAAAAAGTTTAGTATATGGTACCAATTGAGTCTCAGCCATAATGTGTGTGCTCTTTTCTCCTATTATCGCGGGTTTCCTAATCTCGCGCTATTGACTATTTCCGCTCTAAATAGGTCATTGCACCATCTGTCGGATATTTATAGCGATAGTTTTGTTATTATTAGGAAGTGTTTGATCTGAACTAATCGCATATTCTTTAAGCAATGTTCCATTTTCTGGAAATAAATCAGAAAATAATTAATCAATATACAATTTATCAAATAACTATTTCCCCTTTATCCCCCCCCCCCACCTCCCTTCATCCTCCTCTTCCTAATATAAGACTCACACATCTCATACCGATAGCTCAATCCGCTTGGCTGAATAAAGCCGTTGAGTAGATGACAGCTTACAATGATGCAAGCATAGTCATATGATTGACCTTGTTTACATATCGCTCATCGCCAAATATATGGAAGACAATAAGAGTTCTGGTATTGAAACCTTGACGTCGTCCCGCAATGTTGCAATCGTGTATGAATCTATCTCTTTATATTTTTAATGATATACCAAAATATATAAATGAAAATATGCCAGTAATTTATCTTAATTATTACATTACAAGAAAAGCTGAAACGAATAAATAATAGGCAGTGAAATCTTATATATAACAAAGAGGGAACTAATGGAGTGTAAATGGAAGAGGGATGTTTCCACAAAGCATCATAGCTGACTTTATAAACTTCAGGATCTATTCCTTTTAATAACATAGCCATAAACGATGGGCAGATTACACCTTTAGTCGTATATTAAAATGAAAAGAACGAAATTTTGATCAAAAAAGACAAAAGTTAGATATTAAAAAAAGTGTCTATAGAAGACCAGATGCCTTTTGACAAACACTACAGCAATGTGTATGAGACAAGTGTTGAAGAGTCGAAAGTCGTCGATCCAGAGGCACTTATTAATTGCAAACAGCTGATTGTCGTAAATAAGGGAAAATGTGGTAGACTAGCATACCTCTTAGAAATTCCGAGTATTGAGGAGAGCACGTGTTTTCAGGTGTCCGCATTAATTATTCAGAACATAACTGGATATAGCAATTAATAGATTTATATCGATTGTAAATACGTAAATTGTTTAAACTTGATAAGGTTAAGTTTTGTTCACTGGACGACGATTCGGTGTCTTATTAGTGACATTGTGTTCATTTCATAACCTGTTTGGGCCCCCGTACAGCGAATACTTCATTTGCAGTGAGAATATGAAGATCTCGTTTTATATGGCGGTAGACACAGTATATTTTCCTTGATGTTGTTTATTGCTAAATTGGCATCATTTACAATATATGTTGAATACAGGATTGGAGATAAATGATAATAAAATGGGCAGTTTCATTAGCATGTAATATATTGTATTTTATTTGCGATTCGTTTCTTGTTTAGTACCACGAGAATGTGTACGCCATTCTACAATCTTTTCCGGATTTTTTTCAGTCTCTGCTGAATTTCGTATAGGCGTTGGAATTGTATTATTTCCTTTAGTCTCAGCCATATTTTTAATATAATATTCCAGATTGTTCTGTTTTTTTTTTAGTCTCGGCGAAAGTCCGTATTAGTTTAGGAATTTTAGTATTATTTTAGTCTCAGTTCAGGTTGTTTTTCTACTCTAGGCTAAATTCCGTGATAGTTTCCTAATTATAGCTTTCATTTTAGTCACGTCCATTCTAGTGTTATAATGAGTTGGTTCCCTTCATTATAGCTATTTATAACTTCAGTACAATATATGAAATTTTACCGACACCGCCAAAAATAATCTGTGGTATAGGTAAGCTATTTACATATAAATAACTGATATATTCATGTAGCCATTAGGCAAGATTCTATTCGGCTCTTCTCTCTCTCTCTGTTTGGTTTGTAAAAGTGGGAGTGTTGATATCTGTCTAAAATTAGGTGTTAATCATTACTTTACCCCTTAACTTTACATCTTTCCCTTTGCATTCAAGCATCTGTTTGTAGATGGATCTGCTGGTCAGTAGTTGCGGGTGCTGGTCAGTAACACTGTGCAATGGTTATTTTTTTTGGATGCTGGTCAGTAGGTGTGGGTGCTGATCAGTAAGACTGTGCATTGGTTAGTAGACATGGGTGTTGGTTAGTAGTTGTGGGTGCTGATCAGTAAGACTGTATGTTTGTTTTTAGGTATATGTGCTGGTCAGTCAGATGGTGTATTGGTCAGTAGATATATGTTCATTGACTTAGTTTAACATTAGATTTTCTCTTGTCCGCATATTCAATTCCCATTGCCTGTATCATGACCCAACATGTTAATCATATGGGCTAATGTTAATTTCCCTCTGTCCGTATAAGGACCCATAATGTTATTCCTATGGGCTAATGTTAATTTCCATTGTCTGTATTGGGTCCTATTTGTCCATATAATATCCCCCTATACTACTTACCATAGATATAACTTAGCGCTAATAAAAATGTTGCGAAAAACCAATGTTAATTTGTCTTATGCTCAGTTATCAAAACATGGCCTTTAGCATCTACTGTTTTATTTCTAATTTGGATGAGCAGTTTGGGATATTTTCTAGCATTTACCAATCACAAGAAGAAAAAAAATGTAAAAGATTTTAGAAGAACAAGTACGAAAAGCAAGAAATGTCTAACATAATGTAAATGAAAGAGTACAAATCGTAGCCTATCAAGTCTTTTTTCACATGCAAATATTTTTGTCACAACAAACTTTCATCGTTCAGTTGATAATACACATCAGCAGTATTCTCGAATAGCATAACACACAGGATTCTATCTCTTCTGTATATAAATTATGAATCAAATAAACAATCAATAAACTTTGATTGATGACAAAAGTCTCTCCATAGTTGGCATTTGATCCATTGAACAGTCTCCATCTCTCTTTATATACAGGTATACACCTAAATACCTTGAGTTTGCCCTTATATGTTTATAGCAAGAATTAAACTAACTTAAAATTGCGTATATGCATTTTCAGGGACGTGGAAGTCTGAAGAGTCTTATATTCGTCATGTCTTTTTTATATTTGGGTTATGGAACATTTCCAGTTCGGTTAGGGACTGAAGGACTTATGGTGCGAATTGCACCAGAAGACGTTTCACGTTTTTTCATTATGCTCAAACAAGGTTTGATAAATAGTTTAATGTTAGACCCAATCACATTATCGTGTTCCAATCAACCCTGAAAGCCGAAAAGGAAAAGAAAACAAAGATGTAAGATAGCACAGATTCATAATTAAGTTGTACTACTTCAGGACGTTTTTCTTTACAAGAAGACTGTGTTTGCAGCTGATAACTTATTTTAGCGGAAAAATAAATCCACTCCTTCTGTTAAAATGAATACCTAGACTAACGTAGTGCAATGCATATGTACATAGAGACTCAAATGATTGTTCCCATGGTTAAACATTTTGAGTGAAAATAAGGTAAACATATATATATATATATATATATATATATATATATATATATATATATATATATTTAAAGAGAGACAGAGATAGAGAGGGAGACAGAGAGAGGTTTAGCAATGCTTGATAAACTCTATTCATGGGATTCGCTCATCAAGATGAGGGTTACAAAATGAAGAGAATATCTTAAGTACAGTGCCCATAATGGATATCAACTCTGTTTAACTTATATTACATAATGGGATATCAACTCTGTTTAACTTATATTACATAAGGGGATATCAATTCTGTTTAACGTATATTACAAAATGGATATCAATTCTGTTTAACTTATATTACGTAAGTGGATATCAATTCTGTTTAACGTATATTACATAAGAGATATCAATTCTGTTTAACTTATATTACATAAGGCGATATCAATTCTGTGTCATCTAAATGACCAATGCAATCAAATCAATTTATTGTCACAATCTAAATAGCAAAGAACAACATAATTATCAAAATCATACATAGCATTACATGCGCACGCACGCTTACACACATATATATGTACACAGAAAGGAGACACGAACATTTTCATGTTTAAAAACCCGTGCAATATTGAAAAAGTACAAAATGTATATCTTCTGATTATGTTCATGCTGATGAAAACATCTGAACTGTTACTTGGTACTGATTTGAAGAAACTTTATTATTTATTAGACTATGTGTATTATGGTGTATATCTCTGTGTGTTTCAGCTACAGTACTCACTGAGTAATTAGGCACTGATGCTCTCCCAGAAGTGGTATCTACAATCCATGGCACATTGCTTTGTTTACAGTTCACTTATAAGTCAGAAGGCGGTCTTTACTTACAACACACGATGACATCATTCTAGTTGATATTCTGCCCACATGTCATTTACACTATTTGTTATGGGTGCAAGCAGTTAATGTATGTGCTTATGAGTGTGTGATATATTAGTAAGACATATCTTCTTATATTGATTTTAACAATTGTTATTAAATATAGTAATATGGTACTTGGTGAAAGGACGCAGATGAAAGCTTTATATTTCAGTCTACGCATTCTATCTACTAAGCCATTTTAAACCGTCAGAGAACGAAGAATGTGAAAAGAAATATATGTCAAAGGGATGGAATGTATTTTCTCCTGGCCTTATTAACTTGGATATAGGAAAATAGCAAAACGAAGTAAGTCTAAATACAATTCTTTAAATTGTGAACATTGAAAGAGATAGTACGGCATTGTTGCACGAGTTGATACCACATTATCATTCTACGTAATAAGCGTAAATTAACCCTTTTAACTGTACGCGAGAAATGTTCAGAAAGATCATTTGAATTAAATTTGTACAATTTATTTCAATAAGTACATGGTTATATGTCCCACATGACAAATATCCATCCTTGTTTATTTGCTATAAAACATTGCAATGGTCCCATCACCATGAGTAATTTGAGTGTGCACTTATCTATCTTAACAACTGGCTTGTACATGAGACAATAAATCTGAAATATATAACTTGTCATTATTTCTTTATTGTGTACGCCAATACTCATGTGAGCAGGTATGTTACATTGTGCCTTAAAAATTGAAATATGTTTGTAATGCAAATATAAGAGCCTGACTAAAATTGGCCGCAAAAAAAGTTGGTGTGAAGGGACTCAGATCATAATTACTACTTGAGGGTTTGTACCCACAAATGTAGTACCTATCTATTTGTTGATCGTTGGCTTAGATTTAGGCATTCTTGGTACTGATTTAAAGGGAATAGTTCATTTCAAAGAATAGGGTAATTAGCATGTGATTCTCTGTGTGTATTTTGGCTACAGTGCATTGTAAGTATTCAGACATTCATCATGTCCAGGAACTGAAATCTGTGATACATGCCACATAGCTTTGTTTACAGTTTAGCCTCTCCAAAACGTCCCGGAAAACTTACATCAAGAATTTTAATATACGTTTATCCAGGAAGTTACTTTTGATTAACCTATGATCTATTTGAATTTGGACACTTCGGGAAGCTCAATACTGAAAGGCAAATGTATAGAATTTATCATATACTTTATTGTGAAATATGGAAACTTATTGGCGAAATCATTTTCATATTTTTTCATTCCTATATTTTCACATGTGAAAAATATATCCTTATATTTTCACATGTGAAAATATAAGATTTCCCATCTTGCTATGCGACGCTTGATTGTGTGTTCCTACAGAAGTTATACCTGCAGCAACAAAAACGAGCATTTTGTGAGCTAGAACAAATAAATAGAAACTGCATTACATTTCAGACATGGAAATTAATTTTTGCAGACGAAATTTTAGTCGACGCCGTTCGCGTCTCTATGAAGTTATTTCCCCTTACTTCCTTGACAACATAAACCCGCTGTGATGCATTGATGAATCGGACTTGCTTCTTGGTCAAATATGATCAAATAGTTTACAAAATGTCAAAAATATAATTTACTGCGACAGATTAGGTCAACCCAATCATACCGCTATCTTAAGTCACTGATATTTATATGACCAGCCTATGAAAGTCAGGTGAATTTACGACAAAAGGGGTGGATGGGGGTGGAGTTTAATCTTCTAAGCTTCGATTCTGAAGCAACTTTGGCATATAATAAAACGAAAATTTTCTTTTCCTGCGGTAATACCGCATATATTTCATCTTGTGGTACCCAAAACGGTATTTCTTTACAAATAAATACATGGACATTTTCTAGTATTTACCAATCACAAGAATATATATATATATATATATATATATATATATATATATATATATATATATATATATATATATATATATATATATCCGGTATTAACGTAGGAAAAGAAAATATCCTCTATGGAAAAGTAATTCTGTACCGTGTCATCATACGATGGCTGTTCGGACACTGATCTCAGACAATATTATCAAAATCAGCGGAAATAGACATATCAGCTGGAAATAGACATATCAGCTGGAAATAGACATATCAGCTGGAGATAGACATATCAGCTGGAAATAGACATATCAGCTGGAGATAGACATATCAGCTGGAAATAGACATATATGAATTGTGTTATACATAAGCCTGATAGTTCTAGTGTATTGTAGTACAAGCACGACTATACGCGTCATGTATACGTACACACAAACAGACATGGTTAAGCATTAAAACTGCTTTGCGTTAAGAAGAACTGTATAGAAATACACGATAACCAAGTTCATGCAGAACTCTCTCACAAACAAGAAAATTCACACTGGAGTACACAAAATAGAACAATACTCATCGCGTGATATATACAACGTACATAATTCAACCCAGTTTGTCATTTCAGATAAAAATACCAGTGTAGACTATACTAAAATTGATAGCATTGTGTTATGTAACATTTATCTGACTTAATGAAAATTTAACATCTAACATAACAAACTACTCCATCAAGTACAGATGTTAGAAACAAAAGAAGAACGTCTACAATAATACATATCTCCACAGTTGAAAGATTGCTAACATTGAAGAGGCAAAACACATTGCACGTGCCACAGTAAGTCCGTCAAACGAGTGAGTAAAACTAAAAATGTCACAGTCGGCAGACAGAACCAAAACATACACCATGGATAATGCAGTACGCCTCAACCAGAGGTATATTATATTTTAATTAAGATATAATATAACTGTAGCATACTCCAGCCGTGTCTGCGCGAAAGTGAGGTCTCGGCGAGCTCATCTGCAGACTGGAAGAAATACCGTGTATGGGATCATATTACGGTGCAATGTCATGACATCAGCATAAACTCACCGTTTCATATCCATGAAGTGAACAGAACAATTTCATATCGGACACAGAGAACTGAACAATTTCATACATGTATGTTAACACAATAATATTGTAATCCATGTTTGTTATATGCAGAAGATAGTGTATATTGTTAAATAAGCAATGAACGGAAAGTCTCAGTACTTAATTTGGAATTTAGAATGTCATTCGAATAGCAGGAGTATTTAGTGCACTATAGACCATTTATAAAAAAATATTTACTGAATCAAAATTCTGAATCAAACTGAAATTAGACTGTAGCTAGTTTGTGTCCGAATAGTGCATTTTAAAGGATATATATTGTGTGCACGAAAATTCCTTTGTATATACATGAACATACATGTAGATGGGCTTCTTAGCCGCGTACAGCCTTACCCTTGGTGTTTGACTTAAGCCTGGCGATTTCGAAACAGTGACTTCTATTCACTCGCTATAGCACGCACAAAGCGCCGGCAATGGTGGGCCCATTTACGTAAAGCTATTTGGGCGTGGATTTGACCACCTTAGTGCTTTTTTCTCTATATCTTTACTGTATTGAATATTTCAGAATTTATCCTAAATTTCTAGAACGCCAGACCTGTCACATAACGCCATGCTATTGGATAGAATAGAGTCTCTTTCATGTTATACATTTTATAGCTGAACAGACAAGTTGAATTCAATTATATGTTGTACGCATTAAACGATGAGAAACGTTTTTTTGTTTCTTTTTTATAATCCAGTGCGATTATTCTTGTTGTAGACCGTGCACGTACGAAAGTGGTTTTTATTGTATGTATCTCGTGCAGTCAGTCTTGTGAAATAATGTAATGTCTGACGAAATCAGTTCATGTGCACATATGCGTAATGTATATCGCTGTATTCGCACGCACGTGTATCTCATGTATTACGCGGCTCAGTTATTGTATTTTTAGCTGTTCCGGGGAGTAGCTGATTTCTGTGGGCTTGTTCAACCGGATACTGGGGTTAATGGTGCTGTTGGTTCGAGGGACGATTCTGGTTAACTGGGCGTGAGGGGTCAAGATTCTGGAGCAACGGATCTGCGGGATAGGAATATTCCCGATTGATCTATAATAAGCAGGTGGAAGTGAACTACACGAGATCATTCCTCGACCATTCATCGTAAACGGTAGATCGGCAGCATTCATGTGTATTGTCGTCATGCCATGAGACAATATCATCATATCTGTTGATGATATATATATATATATATATATATATATATATATATATATATATATATATATATATATATATAGGTACTCCATCATGCTTGTTGATGAAAATAAATTGGATCATATTTGTTGGTAACTCCATACACTGATCATATTTGTTGGTAACTCCATACACTGGTCATAATTGTTGATTGATCCATACATCGATCATATTTGTTGATTGATCCATACATCGATCATATCTGTTGATTGATCCATACATCGATCATATTTGTTGATAAATCCATATATTTATTATATCTGTTGATCAACAATATCATTTGTGATTATTTATTGATAAACTATGCTTTGATCGTATCTCTTCAGTTATATCCATTGATGAACCATGTGCCTTGTGTGCATGAATAGCCATGGGTTTTCAGTTGTTATAGCTTAGTTTTTGAGATATAGAAGAATGTGAGCTAATGCGTCAGAGATTGATTTATCAGTATTTGCATCATAAATAAACATCTCATTCACGTGTTATTGTTATGTGTTTTTGCTAGATCCAATCTTGGTTTCAACATGTTATCAATCTATCTATCTATCTATCTATCTATCTATCTATCTATATATATATATATATATATATATATATATATATATATATATATATATATATATATATATATATCCAAAACTCACTCGGTCTATCCTTTTTGACACTGTCTTGCGACAGAAAGTCCACCTGTGAATAAAGATCCCCCTAGCTCCCTAAATGAATATTTAATTTAAATCATTTTGCAACACGGGATAACTCTATGATAAGGGATTTGTACATTGCGACAAACACAGTGATATTAAGACGATGGAACACAAAGTTACAAATCGCAACAAAGAGGGAAAAGGAAATAGTTGATAATATAACTGATAATGTCTTCTCATCCTTTGACGAACTAACTTTTCGCATTGAAATTAAAGGAAAAAGGACAGAGTAAATAGGAATATATTACGTACTTATTATTTTATTCAAACATATCTTATTCACACGAAAGGCTACAATGGTTAGACTAGAAGCTCATTAAGCAACGAATCGGCCTTCGACTCACTCATTTGAAATGTAAAACACATGATTATGTCTTCAAATGTTATTGAGAGAGATAGAGAAAGAGAGAGATTGTGGCACGAGTATACATGATAATGCAAGGGTATAGCTTAGTTCTTGTTACTGAAAATATAAAAGAAGCATACGACCATTGACAAAATGCATGATATATTCTTGTTTACCGATGTATGCCATCATTTAAGAAATAAATGTATATATATAAATATATATATAAGAAAATAAATTATGATTCACAGCTCTTGGATAAAATTTTGATTGATAAGTAAACACCTACCTTACACCACGATCCTTCTCTCTCTCTCGTAAATTAAACGAGAGCGGGCAATGGGGGAAGCTATGCTTAACAAATATTGGACGGAACACACACACACACACACACACACATATATATATATATATATATATATATATATATATATATATATATATATATATATATATATATAACGGGCTTATACTATTTAATTTGATGACTTACGACTGAAGGTAGAAATTCCATATGTTACATAATATTTTTATGGCATGGTGCGACCTCACTTAGCTGATCTTTAGGAACTAGTTCCGACAAACTGCAATTGTACAAATCCCTGGTAAAGTGAAACTGTACAAGTTGATGTTGCTAATTATAAGCGTCTTCATTTGTAGGCGACGAAGAAAATGTCCGATTATATTTACAGCTAAAACGTATAAGGTACCATGCTATTGATTTCTACTTCACAAGGAACAATCGGTGTCCGAATCTACAACTAGCGAAAATAATATTAACAAGAAATATTAATATTGGTACATGCATCATTTATGTTGCCATATATATTTATCGCTATAGTAACCTCGTGGAGTCAAGAGGTTTTGTACTACCTGAAATATACAGCAGTTCAACTCGCGACGTCACAGCGTGTAAATAAGATTTTACCCGAGGTACGGTAATTACTTTTTAGGTCTGCTCAAAACTGACTTTAATTTCCGAAGATATTACTTAAATTTAATTGACAGAAAGCCAGCAGTCTTCTTTAATTGTGCATTTTTAAGTTTCGAACAAAATGATAATTTAATTATGCTTGTTCAATGTAGGTATTTGTGTAGATGATTACAACATTTGTAACATGTTAGATCTTAATAAATATTCAGTCATTTTTCAAACTCACTTGCAGGTTACTTAAACAATATGTCAGTAATTATCCTCCAAATTCCTAACCAAAAGAAAAAGAATCTTTCTTACCGTCAGATTTGATAGATGCATCCATTATGAACAGCCTTTCTTGAAGAAAATTCCAATTATAGAAAAGGAGAACTACTACAATTTAATGCAAGCTCTGTTTTTCTCTATTTTCGTTTCTATGTATGTTTTTGGAGTTCGATTAAAACAAGATAGCTTGATTTGGTCCTATTCTCATTTCTTTATCCAAGCATGCAACATCTAACTGAATAAGCAAAATTTGGTACGCATGCCCATTTCGAGGCAAGTTTGTCCTGTTATGATAATATTGCAGTAAAAAGGAACGCTGTTTCTTTATCTTATATCAAATTTTGCATTCTTTTGCAAGTATTTTAATTTTTGATACCCAAAAGTTAAATTGTGTAATAATAATAATAATAATAATAATAATAATAATAATAATAATAATAATAATAATAAAAAGAATAAGATGATGATGAAGAAGAAGAAAAAGAAGAAGAAGAAGAACAAGAATGATAATTGCAGTAGTAGTAGCAACAACAGTATTAGTGGTAGTATTAGTAAAAGTAGAAAAAGAAAACTAATATATTGCTAGATACAGGACGCTGACACCTGAGGGCAAAGGTTGTGCTCTATGTCATGGGGTAAATGCGTTGGAGTGGAGGACTTTTGTGTTACCACGGTTTTAGTCCTGACTTTGCTAGATGGCTTTTTGCCTGTCTACAGAGTGACCTCACCATTCAGGGCTGGACTCATTCAGTGGATCGTACTTCAGAATGTTGTCTAATTGCTTCGGTATACTGATGACCGAAAAGCCACTCAGTCAGCATTCGGTTAAAACGCTTGACGATGCCCTGTGCCCAGTGGTGCCAGCCTCGCCCCGTCTCACCTGCCCGTCGTGTTTAGCCCTTATATTCGACACAGCACCCACAAACCGACGCCTGTAGTCAACCTGAAGCAGCATGGGCCACTTCAGATGCCCCCGCTAATAGATGCAAGTCAAGGCGCTGGTCACCTATGTGGTTTCCTTTGAGTTTAGCAGCTGCGCTTCGTTATAGCGCCTGAGAACGTCGACCACGGTAAATGCGTACTTGTATGTCTTGAGACCGACCTAATCGTAAGGCAGAAAAAGCAAGCTGGCCCAGTGACCTTCGACAGGTGTGGAAACATCAAAGAAGATCTGCCAGATGACCTGTTTTTTTTCTGAGCAATCAGTTTACTTTTCATCGCGCTTACGTATGACAAATACGACCTCTTGCTACAACGTGGTTGCGTCTCCACGTCAAAAAAGGAGACCGCATAGGCACAGGCCAGGTACTCGCATACTAATTAAAGGCGCTGTAGTGCTAAGGGGGTTTCGGGGTAACTAATGTAGTCCATCACGCGGATTACTGTTACGCGACTATGGGCAGCATGTAGCGCACAGAGAACCGAAGATGAGTAGTCCCTAAAAGATGGTCATGCCATGCTTCCATTTTACGCTCAGAATGTGTTTTAGGTCACGGTGGGGGCGCATAACCCAATTACTGTGAATATATGCCGTACATATACACTAACAACTCTTAGGCAAAACCCATGTCGTCATCGTGAAGCACAGTTAAAGCAAGCACTGTTAAAACGCGCTCCAGCACTGGAACAACATTTATATATACAAGGGCTATAAAAAAGCGTAAGAAATAAAAACAAAAAACAACCAATGGGTGGAGCATAATAAAAGAGCTTGTAAGCGACAAGGGCCGCAACACCCAATTCAAAAACGATAAAGACCAGCTTGGTAGGTGCAAAGAGTCTAACCGTTTTGAAGCGTTTGTTTGGAGTTCGAAAGGATTCAACATTTTGGTGCCGCTCGTCACAATGTAGTACTCGGGTATAGCCTCACTTAATATGTTTGAAAGTGTGCTCAGCGTGAGCTTGGCGCTGAAGCTTTCGTTAACAAAACCTAGCCGCTCTTACTTCCTGGAGCTGCTCGACGGCTTTATCATGACGTATGCGTTATTCGTCTACGCACTGCCTCTGCAAAAATAGAAAGTTTGTATCGCTGAACGCCAGCGCGTTTACCTCCGCACCAACAATAGCTGAGGCAACCTTTGCAATTGCATATAACAAGGCGGGTCAGACGATCAATTTCTTTCATAATGTTGGCTATAATGATGCCCTGCTTTACAAGCATGTCCTTGGTAACCATAGCCAGACCAGTGTTTAGAGTCATCATTGCGATGTTCTCGAGCTGAAAGCGATGCTGTGGTTGCTGCTTGTTTATGATTTATTTGCTTATTTGGGCATAGCCTATGGCCAGCACCGTGTCAACGGCTTCCTGGTAGACCGTGTTGACGAAGATTTTTCCATCTGTTGGAAAATACATTATTGCACTATGGTGTCAGGACGACTGCTGGAACTGTCGCACCTAAAATATTTCTACCTGTTTATTTAACACGTGGGGTGAGAGTGGTGGATTGTATTGTTTGTTGTTACAACAGGTTGGAATAGCTGATGCTTCTTTCACTAGTCGAGACGACGAGAGGAGGTAAAAAACCGACCGAGGTGTAGGCTTGCGTAAGAACCAGTACCGACTGCTCGTGATGCCCTCCAATCCTCCAGTCATGTCCAGGCTTGTCAGTTGCGTTTTAAGTTGCAACAGCTTTTATTCGCTACTATATCTTCAAAGATTTAGAAGGTAGGCCTGCCCTTACAGATCTCGTAAAACAACAGCAGCCACTTGTGTAGCCTGTTGACTAGCTTGTTGACGATAAACATGTGCAAGTGTGTCCAAATCCAGCTCCTCTTTTGGTATGTCTTGTTGCTCGAGATTGTGGGACAATTGATTACGATGTTGTGAAAAATCCGCTTCAGGGACCCTCCAACAGGTCTAAAGTAAATTGGAAATTTGAACACTTTCTTGCACCGCCAATTTGTGTCGAGTTTATTTCAATTGCGAGCAAGCTCGTGAGTTTTGTTTCCAATGTTTATCGTCCATACAACAACTAAAGTAGTACACGACCTCTTTAATTACATTTTCAATACATAGCTGGGCGTCCTTCACCAAAAAGCTGTAGCAACTGTGCTTAATTGTGGCTTGTACAGTTTCTTCGTCTCCATTGACATGTTTTCTTCGATACTCCTGTCTCTTCCATGGAAGATGTCGTCCTTAGTCGTGCGTAAGTCAAGCCAAAGGGTATACTTAGTCGTGAGATACTGATAGAGCGAGAAGAAAATCATGTTGAGGTCTTTGCCAGCCATGTCAACCGCGACGACGTGTAGACGATGACCGGCAGCAAACTACATACGGATTACGCTAAAGTGCTGTTGGGCGTCATTGTTTCTCAGAACAGCTGGGTTTGCCTTCAGCCATAATCTTGACACTTTCAATCTTTGGTTATAAGATCTCTGGGATTTACGGGCGTATTCAGCTGGGTCAACAAAGAGGGAAAAAACGCCCTACAGCGAGTGTGTTGAGTGAAATGCGATACCAGTGTCGGTGTATTTGGCCTTAACCACTCTGGAGTAGTCATTAGAGGTTAGCTTGCAACTCACTTGCTTGTTCAGCCGTGCCTGGTGAACAGGTATGTGTACCTCGAGCAATTCAAAGTGGAGGGGCACATACAACCTGCCGCAATAAGCGTCTGTGACTGTCTGAACGGTCCAGCCTTTTGCAGCAGCGTCTGCTATTCCGGTACCTGTCCTTGGACGCTTGCAGAGGCGATGCGCTCTAGTGTTATTCAGAGGTAGTTATAACAACCACGCACACCCTAAAACAAGCAAACTATCGGAGTTTCTGACGTCTGAAACGATAAAACAGGGATACAATGTCGACTAAGCGCGCACTCTGGATGTCATTGACGAACACAAAGTACCTCCTAATAGGCTGCACTTCAGACGGCTTGTAAGGATGTGCAGGCAGATGGATACACGTAACCTTAATGGGGATTGAGAATAAAGCCGTATTCATGGGCAATGATGTAACAACCCAAGCAAACGAGGAGGAAATATAATGCCGCTGTGTGAGCTGATGAGTCTTGACATGACCCTGCTAACCCAGCTCGGCGAGCTGCGCATGGAGGCATGATTCTAGTGCTAATTGCGAGGCTCTGTCGGGGTAAATGACCAAAATCCGAGAACCATCAACCGCATGCCTCCGGACTCTCTTTCGGGAGCAGGGTAACATAATCGCAAGCACCCTGATGGCGCTGGGTATGATATGAGTATTAGTATTATTGTGTTGGCTTTAACTGGTGACAGCGGCACACGCTTTCCACCTTCACCCCCGCCCCCCACTCACAATCTCTTTACTAACGAGGGCGGCATCAAGAAGTGGATAAAATACAACTAAAGAGCCTCATGGACAAACTGGCAGACAAAACAGTAGCGGCCCTTCCAGGCATCAACGGCAGTATCATTAGTTGGTTCCTGTCGACGTCTGGTAGTGACATAACCCGGCTCGTCGGAAACCTAATGGCATTAGTGGCTATTGGCCCTGTGCTGTTTGCCTATCTCAGTGAATGCTACAAACGTCCCGTAAACAAAAGTGAGATTTAAAAAAACACTATTCAACCAACAACTGTTTTCCTCCTAGCCCTAGTATGCTCTGCTCCTTAGTGACAGCACGGGAAATACTGGCGTCAGTTGTTTTCGGATACCGACGTCGTTCCCGCCGCTTTCTATTGGTTTTGCTATCGTACGTATGCCATTGGCGGGTCTGGGCTGGGGCGGGATATGTATTTACTACGTTCTTTTCTCCGGCTCAGATGGTCGGCGAAAGGCTGAGACTGAGTTAACATCACCGCTAAGGCCCAACAACTGATTTTCCGTTGCGACGACAATTTCATTGTGGTAATCCTGGATGGTACCAATGCGTAGCTACATGTCGATCTGGGTTAAGTGCCATAGTTTCGACTGCTGGTGGGCACGCCTAATATTATGAAATTAGTTTTTTATCAACAATAGAGGCTTCTTTTCATATTAAGTGACCTATACGGTGAGGCGTAATGTTTTAAGAGCTGCCGTCTAATAAAAGTATAAATACGATCATTAAGTAATTCATCTCGTTCGTGTCTAAAAAGGTATCCCAGCAAAATAGTTTACGCTTATGGATTTATATGCATGCAAAACAAATTTAAAAGTGATAAGCGGTTTTTTCCTAATATACAATAACTAGGGGGTGGGGCCCGCTACCTCCACTGCAGCAGCGTTTCTCAACCTTTCGAGCGGTTCTATCTTTGCCTGCTTAATTCCGTTAATGGGCCAGCCATAGCGACCACAAGTCACAAGATAGTAAATCTCTTGGCAATAATCATTAAAAGCTACAAATGTCAGTATCATCTTCTCATATCATGCATATATGTTAGAGATAAAATGCCACACAGCTGTCAATCGTTGTTGCTAAGTACCCAATCGAGGAGAGAAGGTAAAGAACGGCCCGTCACGCTTACAGACCAAATCAATGCGCTTTTGACACAACTCGTACATATGGTATGTTAGTAATCGCCCTACTGCTCACTGTATCGAGATGT
The DNA here is from genome assembly GCA_029931535.1 of Margaritifera margaritifera. Classification (NCBI taxonomy): domain Eukaryota; kingdom Metazoa; phylum Mollusca; class Bivalvia; order Unionida; family Margaritiferidae; genus Margaritifera; species Margaritifera margaritifera. The sequence continues at coordinate 1,361,734 of JAQPZY010001418.1, forward strand.
TAATCCTGTTGCATTTACACACCGCGTTTACCGCATACCTCAGGAAACGGGATTGGTAGCCGCGGCACGCCCTAAAGCCAGGTATGATAGCCCCCTCCCCCCCCCCCGCCCCGCAACCGCTAGACGTGTTGTTTGTATGTAATTTTTATGTTTTGTCTAAAACCATTTTCTTGGGAGATGAGCGTCAAATGGCCAACCGTGTGGCAAGGACATAACTGTAAAATAAATACTTTACAATTATCGATAATTGAGATAAATTGAGTGAGGAATCGATGAATCCTTTGCTATTGTCAATAATCGCCCTGACTTTGAATGTCCACGTTTAACAATGCAGTTATTCTGTTTAATATCGCTTGTCGACTTTATCCTATGAAACAAATCATCATTAAAAATTACGCAATAAACCTGTCTTATTACATGAATGTCTGTTTTCGATTACAAAGTTCCTGATAGCAGTGAATAGAACATTAAGCCATACTGACACATGCTGTGTTTTATGTGGACCTATCCAATCTCTTACGAAAACACAGAGAAGATGTTAAAAAGAAAGTATAAATGAGACTAATTTCATTTATAAAAAGGACAAAGTGTAGGTCATGTCTGGTCATAACTTAGTTTATCTGGTGATTTATAATTCGATCCAATACTAATTTGGATATGGAACTGAGATAGAGAACTTAAATTAGGCTCGGTGTTTATACCCTTATATATTTCTATAGCCAATTATTAAATACCACAGACCGAGACGGAACATCTATAGAAACCACATACTCTGTTCGCAACTACGCAATATTGATTTAATTTTTTCTGCATTGAGCAGATTATAATCCGTCTTTAAAGACATTGAAATTTCATCCCTAATTTTAAACAAATTTATTTCGTCTTCTTAAAACACGTATTTTAATATAATAAAATATTTATCATTTAGAAAACGAACTCATTTACTTTTTCTTGTATTCTATTACATGTACCACAATATAAACAATGGCAAAAGGAAAAGTAAGAGTTGAACGAAAATAACTGTCTTAGAAGGAGACAACATGTCTTTATCTCCATTATGATTAATGTTAAAACTTGACAAATGTATAAGTAAGTAATGATCCTCTACCCAAAAATTAATAAAGAGTGACAAATTGGTAAATTTATAAGAAAAGCACATTTTTAGAAATAGACTCTTTGCATAATCTTTGAATTGGCCAAAAGTTGGAAGTTTCAAAGACTACGCAATTTTGAACGTGTGTGTGTGTGTGTCTGATATAACGCTTCATGAAACAGTGAACAATAGAATACAGTTAATATCAACAAAAATAAATGTTTTCAGACAAGATGATTTAATATTAGGTAAGGATTCATTTTTACTAAATATTTTCTAGCTTGTTATCTCAAATAAACACTGGACAAAATAGTGGAAATATATATGATTATCGATCATATATTAATACAGAAGGTTCAATACAATTTGATTATTTTAATAAATGTTACAAAACAGGCAAGTCCTGATCGCTTGTAACTCCAGATTCCGCCATATTATTTCTGAAAGACATACATAAAATGTGTCTCAGACTGAATTTATGATATCAAAGACGTTATTAAAATGTGTCCCAGACTGAATTTATAATATCAAAGACGTTATTAAAATGTGTCCTAGACTGAATTTATGATATCAAAGACGTTATTAAAATGTGTCCTAGACTGAATTTATGATATCAAAGACGTTATTAAAATGTGTCCTAGACTGAATTTATGATATCAAAGACGTTATTAAAATGTGTCCTAGACTGAATTTATGATATCAAAGACGTTATTAAAATGTGTCCTAGACTGAATTTATGATATCAAAGATGTTATTAAAATGTGTCCTAGACTGAATTTATGATATCAAAGACGTTATTAAAATGTGTCCTAGACTGAATTTATGATATCAAAGACGTTATTAAAATGTGTCCTAGACTGAATTTATGATATCAAAGACGTTATTAAAATGTATTAATATTGAACTTTATGAACATTGTGTGGCCCTTTTTTTGGGGTGGGGGAGGGGGGAATTATGATGCCGAGTGATAGGTCTTCTCTCACGTGTAACAGATGAACATGCTACATATACAAAGATTAGTACACAAAGCACCTCTAACCGAATATGTATAATTAAATCATCACAAGCCCTACTAATAGCCGTTCGACTTCTGCTTATATAATTGGATTTTCTAATCGAATTTCAAGTTGTCTGAAATAGATTGTAGAGGATGCCCTGGGTCCGGTAGAGGGTCAAACTATGTTTTGTATCAGAAAACAAGATTTCTTCTGAATGCAATTTGTAACGAAAGCTTTTAATTTGACATTTTGCACGCAAATTGCATATATAGTATGTTTAGTAACAAATATAGAAGTTCTGAAGTTCCATTGAAGCTGATGAAATACAATTTGATAACATCAGAAAAAACAAGATATCTGGTCCACTCAGTTTGTAGCACAAGCTTTCAACTTGTTATTTTGCAAGCAGAGGAAATCGTATAGTATATTTATAGAATCTACTGAAATGAAACAGATTCGTTCAGAAAAAAATAACTAAACCCTAAATGTTCACCAAAAATGATATGGTGGATTAAATACAGAAGTTCAGGTGAAGATGGTATAGTACAATTATAACTGTTATTCATGCTAATGGACTTTCCAGGTCAGTTATGTAAAATATTTTAAATGTCAGAGGAGGTAAGAAAAAGATAGGTAGAGATACACAGAGAAAGTACCGATGCAAACGTTACACAAAATGAGCTAAATGGTTTTATTAAGGAAAATTGTAAGGAAAGAAATTTGCCGGAGCTATGTATTTTCTGCCAAAATTAGATATCATACCTGGACATCTTCCTTGGATCCAATTGAAAAAGTATAGATTCAATGGTATGGATTTCAATTATCATGAATCAGAGTTTATAATTTTCGAGAGGTTTTGAAACCTATAAGACTTTTTTTTTTAAAAAAAAAAAAAAAAAAAAAAAAAATGTTTTTTACTAATAAGGAGTAGATAATAAGATAATCCCATTTTCCATGATATTTTCAATATTTGTGTTACAAAACGTTAAATATTTGTTCAGGAGTGGATCGCTCCCACTGTCTCGTATTGCTTATATTCACAGCCTCTTACGTTGTTGCTCTATTTGACATTACATGCAATCCTTGATAAAACTCGGATTATATACGCATGGCGGACTGGTTAATCAGATTACACATAAAATGTCATAATTTAAATGTGCAATTGTGTTTATGTTGTTTGTATTTACTGTGCTTAAAAATCGAATGTCGAATATCATTTGTATAAAGTACAGAGTTTAAATTATATTATTGGAATCCATGCAATGTAGTGTAATGTTATGTAACGTAATATTTACATATATGTATGTATGCATGTGTGGGTACGTAATATTTACATATATATATATGTATGCATGTGTGGGTATGTCTGTTTGTTTCATTGCCTTTTATATTTCCATCCATATTCATTATTTTATGACCAACTGTTAGGTCCAACGATAAATTCGCGTTAGACTAAACTATAACCAATATCGCAATCCAGGAAGACTCAAGTGACGTAAGAAAAAAAGAGAAATAATGGATGCTTTTATTATTTTGATGTGTAATTGTACGCTAAAGACGATTTTCGATCGCTTTTAAAAGTACAATTCGACATCAGACTATTAAATATTGGCTAGATCATGAGAACCTGAACAAACTTACACTGTTACAATAGGACGTATCATTATCCACAAAAAAGGAAAAGCGTGTCATTTTACGTTCAAGACAATATCAAGTCAAAATAACATTCTAATGTAAATATACAAGTATCGTTTGAACGATCTCCATCATCACAACTGATATCTTGATAACGATCTCCATCATTACAATTGATATCTAGATAACGATCTCCATCATTGCAATCGCTATCTAGATAAAGACAGAGTTATTATCTCTCATGCAGAGCATTGCATCGGTGGATAAACATGATTTGAATAAGATTACAGAATCATCTTTGGCAACCGTTTATAACGAAGGACTCTGTATAATAATGTATGTAATAATGAAATATTTCCAAATCATTCGCTTTATAGTTTTTCAGTCGTTAAAAGCTTCTTTAAAATAAGTTATATGTGTATTCAATATTGCTTGAATTTGGAAGAATTTGTTTTCAGGTGAAGGTTTTGCAAAAATCACTGGAGTTGAATTTACCATGTCTCATCATGAAAATCTCCTTTTTCGTAAAACACCGTTGAACCCACGTATATGGACGGCTTATATCATGCCCACACCAGGCCAGGTCGGTCGCCTTTTCTATGCCCAGTGTAGGGTTCTTTGCTTCAACTGCTTTTTCACGATAATAATAATAATATGTTAATGTCCAGTTAAACTCCAAAGAAGCAAACAAGCAAACCAAATGAAAAGTTAGGTTTATGTGTGTGAGAACATTGTGGGTAAAATTATAACTAATCTTCCCTGAAAATGTAGAGTGAATATTTTAAGATCACTTTAAGAATCGCTATAATGTTGATATACTCCTCTGATTGCATGATGACAATAGGTATAAAGTTTAGTGCTCAAGACAATTCTTCGTTAAAACTTCTTCGGGATTCATTGCATTCTGTATTATTTCTATTTTTTTCAAAAACATATCAGCCGATTTTCTCTGCAGCTGCACATTTAGCAATGATTTAACAAGAGTTTCTCTTTTCATTCTATTCTGAGACGTTCAGGATATTCAGGTATAGAAATATTTCCTCCTTTTAACACAAATACTCTCATCGATGTTAATTCATTTTATTTTATAGTCCCAAGAAAATGAAAAACATATGCAGTATATAAATCATCCGGAATAACGACACTAAAACTTTATCGACTGATAGTTTAATATCTAGATGGTAACTCGGTTAACTTTCGTCAAGCAAATACGTACGTAACCCGCCCTAGGAGCAAGCTAAATAAATTCGACTGTCGTCAAATGAAAATTAATTAATCAACTATGGAGAAAAAAATACATATACTGAATAGACAAGTTTTTTTTTTTATACCTATGACTATGACATTATGAAAATCAATTTATATTAAATGACAAAGCGAGCAACGTTTTGTATTTCCAAATGTTTATTACAGCAATGAGTATGTGTCAGAAAGCATTATTATTAGTAGAATTGTGAACAAATCGAGGCATTCAGTGAATTTGTTTCTTTCGACAAATACCGATAGGGTGGGAATGGTTCAATTTTCCTAAGTCTCACAGAAATAAAATAATTCGTTGATGGACATTCTATGTACAAATGTCGAAAAAGTTAGCTTATATTCAAGCAAGCATCTCATATATATCGCTGTAATAAATTACAACGTACAAATATTTTTCATTATGCAAAATGATCAATTCGTAATCTTCTCATGTCCACTTTTGCATCGGAAAAGAAAATCGATTATTTTCCGATTATTTTCCGATGACAAGACTTACTGACTATAATTTTCATGACTTCAAATATCGTTTCATTTCAAAGAACGTTTTCGCTACAAGCAAGTTTTAATGCATATGAATCGGTGAAAAGGAGTAATGCTATTTAATTCTAAAATATCCATTTTTAACAACCATGCAACCACGTTTTTGAAAATTCAACAGAAAACAGTTACGGCAAGTGTACGCGCCAAAATGAGACAGATCCATAAAAACTAGTTTTTATTATTTTCTTTGTCTTTTTAAACATCTTTGCTTTAGGGCAAATCATTTTCATTTTTCCAGGATATTGTAGAAATGATTCTTAGTAGCAGAGGATGGCACTATCGGGTCAAACGGGGGGTCCCATGTTAAATAGGGTCGAACATTGATAGCCTCAAACAGGAAATTAACATAGGCGCCATCTGAGAAAGGTATTTTTTACTTTTAATGTAGCATGTGGTGACGGTCTGCATTCACAACGGAAAAAACCGTATTATGTAATGGGTTTCACAGGATGAGTCTGTCTGTGTTGGAACAGTGTTGCGTGTGTTTGGAAGGTAAATGTGAGTTTCTCTGCCTTCTAAATGAAAGGCTGTAGAGGAGACCTGTGTTAAATGTGGTTTAAAGTTTATAATGACAAAAGGGAAATTAACATTGAAAAAAAATTAATGGTCCTCTATTACCATTCTCAGAATTGTAAACTATTTCTTTGAAAGCGAAAGTTTTGTTGAACGTAAATAGTGAGCCTAAAGTTGGCATCTTTTCAGACGGGTAGCATTATAACATCCTTGAGTAAATGCATACAGTATTGGTGGTACAGTTATTGCACTGTAATAATATTTATTTAGCACTTATTTTTCATTTTCTATCATTTTTGTGAAAATATTATTGACCTCGTCTTAATACAATATAATGCCATAATATACTACACTATTACTCTGTCAAAGGAAACCTGAAGATTAATGTAAGACGTTTTTAAAGTGCTTAATGTAACTTGACTTCTTGTAACTTTTTATTTCTATATTATATATATATATATATATATATATATATATATATATATATAGAGAGAGAGAGAGAGAGAGAGAGAGAGAGAGAGAGAGATATTGGAAGGAAAGTGAAATAGAATACTAGAACTTGTAGGTCTAATGTCGAAAATTATGTTAGGCGAGTTTTATGATAATCAATATATTTAATAGGCCAGAATCTGCTTCCAAAGAAAGAAGAATATTAACCCTGGAAAACGTATACCGATCACTTTATCATTGGAATATAAAAGAATACAACAGACACACGCACACGCACGCACACACACACACATACATATATATATATATATATCTTGGATAACTTAAGCATAATAAGATTACTTAAGCTCAAACGTCGAAATAAAATGACACGTAATTAATAAAAATAATAGATTCAGATTTGCCATATAAACGTTTTACAGGATGGCAATTGAAGTAAATAGTAAATAAGTTCAAATGGATTGAGAGAACGAAAGGAACAGAATTGTGATAATTTCCGTTTGAGCATAATTGACTTTTTATAGTATCAATACATTTCTTTACAAGTCATATTCATTTGATAAGATCACGTGATCTTACTCAAGAGCGTTGTTCCTTCAACTTGATAGTTTTCCATCGATTATGTTGCTTATGCCAACCAATGTGGCAAACAATGGGCATACAAATCCAGCAGCATCAGACTGTGTTCTGTACCGACAGATACTGACGATGCACTTGACAACGTATTAGCAGGAATCGTTGACTTGCTTGGACTAACATATTTAATATAAGTCAGATACTTTGGTACCAGGAAGGTTCAAATTGAAACACAATCTGCTCATGGAGTGCTTTTAGTGATGATACAAATGAAACAGGACCTGGTATAAAAGAGAGAAAAATTGCTACCTTACTTTCATGTCTAATGCTATTAATTAAGACAAAGCTCTCTTTATATCTTTCTCCCTCTCTCTGTACATCTCTGTTTGTCTGTTTGCCTCGCTCTCTGTTTATGCACGTAGGGTATTTGAAAAGTTCTGAATATTTTGTTATAAAATGATCTGCAACTGCACGTGCAGCATGCCAGATACCTACAGATACATACGTGTGAGGTAACATAGGTAAATGACAGTACTATTAAACTTTCGGAGAAGGAGAACAATTTTGGTACTGAGCAAACAGTATAATGTAAAATCCGCGCGCTTAGAGTATTTTCCGACTGATATCAAGGCCGACTTGTATAAATATAATGGATGTAATACACTGTCATCTTCTGCAATTTTTATTTTGAGTTAGTTTCATCGTTTTGAAGACGGTCGCGAATCCGTGTAAGATGACGCACGTTCTGGAAGACCGTTGTCTGCAATTGGTGAACGGGAAGTGGCTGTTGTGAAGGGGGAAAATCGATGAAGATGTTCGATTCAGAGTGGAAGATTATTCTATTTTCACCCTCATTAGTTCGTTCCTCAGGTGCTTTTACTATACTGAAGAATCATTTGAGCTCATAAAGGTGGCTGCAACATGAGTCCCGCATTTGTTGATGGCAGATAAAAAACCAGCATCGGGTTGAAATCGCCAAAAAGCTACTCGCCAGAAGAACAAAGAGTGAACAGAGACGTTTGAACGTGTTCACATGTGATGAAACATGACATTACGTCTTTGAACCCGACACAAGACAAAATAATAAAGTTTCGACTAAAGAAAAGGAGCAGAGGCTACAACGTTTGACTTATTCCCACTGTCCAGAGAGTTTAATGCACATTATTTTGTATGCAAAAGGGCCAATCGTCCAGGCACCTGTGCTTGACTCTGCTAGTGTCACTTGACAATTTTGTGTATCTCCAAAGTGTTGCCAAAAGTTGTATAGAATTACCGAACCAGCGGTACGTGCACCGGTACCGAGTGCTCCATTTGCTCCATGACAACGCACCGGCGAATAATTCCGCCGTCGTGACAGGCTTTCTGAAGGAGCAGGACATCCAAACTTTGCCACATCCTTCATACATCCCTGACTTAGTTCCAAATGAAGGCCAAGCAACCACATATATTCAATTCTATATATGAATTCTATATAAAATATGTCTAACGTGTATGCCTTCTTGATGTAATTTGGCGCTTTCCTGAAGTCCATTCACCTTTTCCCTTCGTAATAGTAAAGCAAAGCAATATGTATGGTCATATGTAGCAAACAAAAACCCAGAAAGTCCAGACTTTGAATTTTTCCTCGAGGACCCGCAGTTATGCATGTAACATTGTGAGGTAACAAATTAAGGCAAAAATAGCATATTCAGTAAAGAAATCATTCCGTTTTAAGTAACCCTTAGAGATGAGCCTGCAAATAAGTTTTGGACATACGCCTGTAAATAACTCTTGGAGATGTGCCTGTACATAACTTTTATAGCTGTGCCTGTAAATAACTCTTGGAGATATGCTTGTAAATAACCCTTGGAGATGTGCCTAAAATAACTCTTGGAGATGTGCCTGTAAATAACTCATGGAGAAGTGCCTGTAAAAATAAATAAATTGAAAAACCTTGGAAATTTGTCAGTAATTAACGCCTCCGGATGTGCCTGTAAAATAACCCTTGGATATGTGCTTGTAAATAACTCTTGGAGATGTGCCGGTAAAATAATTCTTGACAATGTGACTTTAAATAATTCTTGGAAATGTGCTGTAAACAACTCCTGGAGATATGCTGTTAAATAAGTCTTGGAGTTGTGCCTGTAAATAACCCACAGTAGATGTGCTTGTAAATAACCCTTGAAGATGTGTCTGTAAATAATCATTAGAGATATGCCTGTAAATAACCGTTGGGTATGTTCCTGTAAACAACCATTGGACATGTGATTGTAAATAACTCTTATTTATGTGATTGTGAATACCTCTTGGCGTGGGGACTGCAAATAACCCTTAGAGATATGCTGGTTAAAAACTCTTGGAGATATGCCTGTAAATTACTCTTGGAGATATATTGGTAAATAACCTTGGACATATGCCTGTAATTAGCTCTTGGAGATATGCCTGTTTATAACTCTTGGAGATATGCCTGTTTATAACTCTTGGAGATATGCCTGTAAATTACTCTTGGAGATATGCCTGTAATTAGCTCTTGGAGATATGCTGGTAAATAACTCTTGGATATTCTTGTAAATAACTCTTGGAGATATGCTTGTCAATAACGTTTGGAGATATGCTGTTAAATAACTCTTGGAGACATGCCTGTAAATAACACTTGGAGATATGCCTGTCCATAACACTTGGAGATATGCCTGTAATAACACTTGGAAATATGCCTGTCAACAACACTTGGATATGTGCCTGTAATAACACTTAGATATATACTGTTAAATAACACTTGGAGATGTGCCTGTAATAACTCTTGGAGATATGTCTGTAATAACAATTGGAGATATGCTGTTAAATAACACTTGGGGATGTGCCTGTAGATAACACTTGGAGATATGCCTGTAAAACCACTTGGAGATGTGCCTGTAAATAATACTTGGAGATATGCCTGTCAATAACACTAAGAGATATGCCTGTAAATTACTCTTGGAAATATATTGGTAAATGACCTTGGACATATGCATGTAATTAGCTCTTGGAGATATGCTGGTAAATAACTCGTGGATATTCTTGTAAATAACTCTTGGAGATATGCCTGTCAATAACTTTTGGAGATATGCTGTTAAATAACTCTTGGAGATGTGCCTGTAAATAACACTTGGAGATATGCCTGTAATAACTCTTGGAGATATGCCTGTCAATAACACTTGGAGATGTGCCTGTAATAAGACTTGGTGATGTGCCTGTAATAAGACTTGGAGATGTGCCTGTAATAACACTTGGAGATATGCCTGTAATAACACTTGGAGATATGCCTGTCAATAACACTTGGAGATGTGCCTGTAATAAGACTTGGAGATGTGCCTGTAATAAGACTTGGAGATATGCCTGTAATAAGAATTGGAGATATGCCTGTCAATAACATTTGGAGATGTGCCTGTAATAACACTTGGAGATATGCCTGTAATAAGACTTAGAGATGTGCCTGTAAATAACACTTGGAGATATGCCTGTAATAACTCTTGGAGATATGCCTGTAATAACTCTTGGAGATATGTCTGTAATAACACTTGGAGATGTGCCTGTAAATAACACTTGGAGATATGCCTGTAATAACTCTTGGAGATATGCCTGTAATAACTCTTGGAGATATGTCTGTAATAACACTTGGAGATGTGCCTGTAAATAACACTTGGAGATATGCCTGTAATAACTCTTGGAGATATGCCTGTAATAACACTTGGAGATATGCTGCTAAATAACACTTGGAGATGTGCCTGTAAATAACACTTGGAGATATGCCTGTAATAACTCTTGGAGATGTGCCCGTAAATAACACTTGGAGATATGCCTGTAAAAACACTTGGAGATGTGCATGTCAATAACACTTGGAGATGTGCCTGTCAATAACACTTAGAGATATGCCTGTAATAACACATGGAGATGTGCCTGTCAATAAAACTTGGAGATATGCTGCTAAATAACTCTTGGAGATGTGCCTGTAAAAAATAACACTTGGAGATATGCCTGTAAATAACACTTGGATATATGCCTGTCAATAACACTTGGGAATATGCCTGTCAATAATAATTGGAGATATGCCTGTAATAATACTTGGAGATGTGCCTGTCAATAACACTTGGAGATATGCTGTTAAATAACTCTTGGAGATGTGCCTGTAAAAAATAACACTTGGAGATATGCCTGTCAGTAATACTATGAGATATGCCTGTCAATAACACTTGGAGATGTGCCTGTCAATAACACTTGGAGATATGCCTGTCAATAAAACTTGGAGATATGCCTGTAATAACACATGGAGATGTGCCTGTCAATAACACTTGGAGATATGCTGTTAAATAACTCTTGGAGATGTGCCTGTAAATACCACTTGGAGATATGCCTGTCAATAACATTTGGAGCTATGCCTGTCAATAACACTTGGAGATATGCCTGTCAATAACACTTGGAGATATGCCTGTAATAACACTTGGAGATATGCCTGTCAATAACACTTGGAGATATGCCTGTCAATAACACTTGGAGATATGCCTGTAATAACACTTGGAGATATGCCTGTCAATAACACTTGGAGATATCCCTGTCAATAACACTTTGAGATGTGCCTGTCAATAACACTTGGAGATATGCCTGTAATAACACTTGGAGTTGTGCCTGTCAAAAACACTTGGATATATGCTGTTAAATAACTCTTGGAGATGTGCCTGTCAATAACACTTGGAGATATGCCTGTCAATAATACTTGGAGATATGCCTGTCAATAACACTTGGAGATATGCCTGTAATAACACTTGGAGATATGCCTGTCAATAACACTTGGAGATATGCTGTTAAATAACTCTTGGAGATGTGCCTGTCAATAACACTTGGAGATATGCATGTCAATAATACTTGGAGATATGCCTGTCAATAACACTTGGAGATATTATGTCAATAACACTTGGAGATATGCCTGTAATAACACTTGGAGATGTGCCTGTCAAAAACACTTGGAGATATGCTGGTAAATAACTCTTGGAGATGTGCCTGTAAATAACACTTGGATATATGCTTGTCAATAACACTTGGAGATATGCCTGTCAATAACACTTGGAGATGTGCCTGTCAATAACACTTGGAGATATGCCTTCAATAACATTTGGAGATATGCCTGTAAATAACACTTGGAGATATGCTGGTAAATAACTCTTGGATAATCTTGAAAATAACTCTTGGAGATATGCCGGTCAATAACTCTTGGCGATATGCCTGTCAATAACACTTGGAGATATGCATGTCAATAACACTGGGAGATGTGCCTGTCAATAACAATTGGAGATATGCCTGTCAATAACACTTGGAGATATGCCTGTCAATAACACTTGGAGATATGTCTGTAATAACACTTGGAGATGTGCCTGTCAATAACACTTGGAGATATGCTGTTAAATAACTCTTAGAGATGTGCCTGTAAATAACACTTGGAGATATGCCTGTCAATAACACTTGGAGATATGCCTGTCAATAACACTTGGAGATGTGCCTGTCAATAACACTTGGAGATATGCCTGTCAATAACACTTGGAGATATGCTGGTATATAACACTTGGAGATATGCTGGTAAATAACTCTTGGATAATCTTGCAAATAACTCTTGGAGATATGCCTGTCAATAACACTTGGAGATATGCCTGTCAATAACACTTGGAGATATGCTGTTAAATAACTGTTGGAAATGTGCCTGTAAATAACTGTTGGAGATGTGCCTGTAAATAACACTTGGAGATATGCCTGTAATAACTCTTGGAGATATGCCTGTAATAACTCTTGGAGATATGTCTGTAATAACACTTGGAGATGTGCCTGTAAATAACACTTGGAGATATGCCTGTAATAACTCTTGGAGATATGCCTGTAATAACACTTGGAGATATGCTGCTAAATAACACTTGGAGATGTGCCTGTAAATAACACTTGGAGATATGCCTGTAATAACTCTTGGAGATGTGCCCGTAAATAACACTTGGAGATATGCCTGTAAAAACACTTGGAGATGTGCATGTCAATAACACTTGGAGATGTGCCTGTCAATAACACTTAGAGATATGCCTGTAATAACACATGGAGATGTGCCTGTCAATAAAACTTGGAGATATGCTGCTAAATAACTCTTGGAGATGTGCCTGTAAAAAATAACACTTGGAGATATGCCTGTAAATAACACTTGGATATATGCCTGTCAATAACACTTGGGAATATGCCTGTCAATAATAATTGGAGATATGCCTGTAATAATACTTGGAGATGTGCCTGTCAATAACACTTGGAGATATGCTGTTAAATAACTCTTGGAGATGTGCCTGTAAAAAATAACACTTGGAGATATGCCTGTCAATAATACTATGAGATATGCCTGTCAATAACACTTGGAGATGTGCCTGTCAATAACACTTGGAGATATGCCTGTCAATAAAACTTGGAGATATGCCTGTAATAACACATGGAGATGTGCCTGTCAATAACACTTGGAGATATGCTGTTAAATAACTCTTGGAGATGTGCCTGTAAATAACACTTGGAGATATGCCTGTCAATAACATTTGGAGCTATGCCTGTCAATAACACTTGGAGATATGCCTGTCAATAACACTTGGAGATATGCCGTTAATAACACTTGGAGATATGCCTGTAATAACACTTGGAGTTGTGCCTGTCAATATCACTTGGAGATATGCTGTTAAATAACTCTTGGAGATATGCCTGTGAATAACACTTGGAGATATCCCTGTCAATAACACTTTGAGGTGTGCCTGTCAATAACACTTGGAGATATGCCTGTAATAACACTTAAAGTTGTGCCTGTCAAAAACACTTGGATATATGCTGTTAAATAACTCTTGGAGATGTGCCTGTCAATAACACTTGGAGATATGCCTGTCAATAATACTTGGAGATATGCTTGTCAATAACACTTGGAGATATGCCTGTAATAACACTTGGAGATATGCCTGTCAATAACACTTGGAGATATGCTGTTAAATAACTCTTGGAGATGTGCCTGTCAATAACACTTGGAGATATGCATGTCAATAATACTTGGAGATATGCCTGTCAATAACACTTGGAGATATTATGTCAATAACACTTGGAGATATGCCTGTAATAACACTTGGAGATGTGCCTGTCAATAACACTTGGAGATATGCTGGTAAATAACTCTTGGAGATGTGCCTGTAAATAACACTTGGATATATGCTTGTCAATAACACTTGGAGATATGCCTGTCAATAACACTTGGAGATGTGCCTGTCAATAACACTTGGAGATATGCCTTCAATAACATTTGGAGATATGCCTGTAAATAACACTTGGAGATATGCTGGTAAATAACTCTTGGATAATCTTGAAAATAACTCTTGGAGATATGCCGGTCAATAACTCTTGGCGATATGCCTGTCAATAACACTTGGAGATATGCATGTCAATAACACTGGGAGATGTGCCTGTCAATAACAATTGGAGATATGCCTGTCAATAACACTTGGAGATATGCCTGTCAATAACACTTGGAGATATGTCTGTAATAACACTTGGAGATGTGCCTGTCAATAACACTTGGAGATATGCTGTTAAATAACTCTTAGAGATGTGCCTGTAAATAACACTTGGAGATATGCCTGTCAATAACACTTGGAGATATGCCTGTCAATAACACTTGGAGATGTGCCTGTCAATAACACTTGGAGATATGCCTGTCAATAACACTTGGAGATATGCTGGTATATAACACTTGGAGATATGCTGGTAAATAACTCTTGGATAATCTTGTAAATAACTCTTGGAGATATGCCTGTCAATAACACTTGGAGATATGCCTGTCAATAACACTTGGAGATATGCTGTTAAATAACTGTTGGAAATGTGCCTGTAAATAACTGTTGGAGATATGCCTGTAACAAAACTTATATATATATATATATATATATATATATATATATATATATATATATATATATATATATATATATATATATATATGTGTGTGTGTGTGTGTGTGTGTGAGTATAACAATTTAATACAATTTGAGCAATATATTGAACTTAAGACAACGTACTAATATATGCAAGAACAAAGACACGCAAGTAACAATATCAATGATTTGACTTTTGATCTTTTTGTGGTGGGATATATATTTTAAATTTTGAGGTTGTCGTTGCTAAGGTACTAAAGGGGGAGTAGATAGGGTGCAGTATTTCATTAATGTAAAACGCCAGAATGTATAGAATTGAATAAAGTTACATAAACGCCAGTATGTTTAGTATTGAATAGTGGTACATAAACGCCAGTATGTTTAGTATTGAATCGTTGTACATAAACGCCAGTACATTTAGTATTGAATGATGTTACATAAACGCCCGGATGTTTAGTATTGAATGATGTTACATAAACGCCAGTACATTTAGTATTGAATGATGTTACAAAAACGCCCGTATGTTTAGTATTAAATGATGTTACAAAAACGCCGGTGTGTTTAGTATTGAATGATGTTACATAAACGTCATTATGTTTAGTATTGAATGGTGTTACATAAACGTCATTAAGTTTAGTATTGAATGGTGTTACATAAACGTCATTATGTTTAGTGTTGAATGGTGTTACATGAACGCCAGTATGTTTAGTCTGATGCAAAGCACGGTCTATGGACTTAATGCAAGCGAGCATTTGGTTCCAAATTCACTGGAGTAATTAACTTTTTCTAAAATAATTTAGTGGGTTTCATTATTTTTTACAAACTGAAAGTTTTAATGCAAGAAGATGCGGTTGACTGAAATAGAAACAACGGTTAAATTTGATGTAGAAGAAAGAAAGAGAAGGGAAATATGATTGGTTTGGTCTTGTGAGGTTTAACTCCATTTTTCAGCACAAGGCAGGCTATGCATAACAACCAGTCTATTTTGGTGGAGGAAGAACGCTGAAAGGCCTTGGGAAGAACCACCGACCCCCACGGGAAGCTACTGGTACTTCTCATATACCAACCTTGGTCGAACCGAGACTCGAACTCACGCGGACAGAGGTGAGATGTAAAGGCGAGCGCTTTAGACCACTCGGCCATCCGGAACCCGAGAAAAATATGTAAAACAACACATTCAAACTCCATGAATATGTATTTTAAATTTGTTACTGATTTTTGAAAGTTGACAAAAGTTTAAAATTTCAGGAAAGTAGTACCCACATTGCTTATGGCGTGTTTGGAAACTATTGGTACAATTTTGCATGATATTATATATATATATATATATCGATGCAATTTAATCAGTGTTTCATATACTTTTATTCAATCGTGTGATGTAATTTGCAGCGTTGGATACTATTTCGTTTCAAACGGAATATATATATATATATATATATATATATATATATATATATATATATATATATATATATATATATATATGCATGTTAATCATAATAAGAACAGATAGGGAGAACATTAACTATGGTTTCTTCTGATCATTGAATTAAAGGCTTATTTTTGTGTGTTGTGTGCAAACATATTTTATTCCATCCTTTTGGCGAGTGGTGCGTCATCTTGAGGTAGGATATTCAGGCTTAAACATAACACAGTATTTATGTCCCTTCTAAGCAGAATAAGTTAAGATGCAATATACATTTTCTGTAGTGTCTTAACCTAGAAAGGAAATCATGGTATATACAAATATATAGATTTTAATCAAGTCTCATTTAGCAGGGAAAATCTATATTAGATTTGCGGAATGGAATGAAGGTGAAGTCTAATAAGTTCTCATCAATTAACTCTAACACCGGTTCTCAGTGATAGGATAAAATCTGTAATCTAAACCACGCCATCGATTCTCGAAAATGATCAGTTTGAGAAATCCGAATAAGTTCACTTCCGCTAATGAAGACCGTTAGCTATTAGTTAGAGAAGCTCAATCGAGAGCATCCCTCATATGACATTTAAAGGTATTGATTTATTTCTAAGCATAAATGTTTAGTAATACACATCCATTTTCACACAGGATGAATATATTTTCTTCCTTCATTCCTTTTGTTTAATTACATGACTAATTTTAAGCAGGCAAATAAAGTTCAAGTTTTAGGTAGGCATTCTTGGAAATATCAATTCCATATATTACTTAGCTCATTCATGCCCCATCTTTCTTCTTTGCGTACGAAATGTATCTTCCTTTATGTCTTGGAAATATATGTATAGCGATAAGTTTTGACATTTGTTCCAGTAAAAGCTTTCATGGGCACCGTGTCAGACTCCACGTGTTGCTTTAATCAGCTTTCAGAACATAATAGTATAAAGATAAGTGTGTAAAACCTGTGTGACTTTATTGCATCCAGGAAAGGTTTGTATTGATATGGGTCTTTTTTGTTTTGAGACTGCTTGACGTCTTGTTTTAATTATTCACAAGTTATCAGAGATATAATCTTATGTGTATATATAAATGAAATTGGTTATATTATCATCAATCATCGTCGTCATCATTATAATTTGTATTTAATAATTTTTTTCAAATTCTTCTAACTTTACGATATTGCTTGTTTAATTTACTGAATTAAAAATCAATCCTATAGCAAGGCGTTGTATCTGTACATGTAAACATTGTGAAACGTTGGTAGCATGGTGTTGTTATGCATTAGAAGGGGAATATGCTGCAAAGAAAGACATGTACTATTAAAATGTATGCTTCAATTACAATACAATGTAAAACCGGCATTAGTAGGAATAATCTGTTACAATTCGATTGGTAGATTTGCCATTGCTTTAACAGCACTTCTTCACCACGTGTCCTTTGTCCTGATTATTTCCTTGTTCAGGCGTTGAACCTAATATGATTAATACATACTAATACTAGCATTGACTGATTATATATCCAGAAAACGTCCAGAGACTGTTAGTTTTCACTGATTTGCCTCGTCAAATACAACGTATCATTCTTGTATGAAATATTGGTCACAATGAACCTCGGTATATCGGTATCTCTCATTAGCTTGAATATGTTTACTTGAACATTATTCTTCGTAATTTAAAATCAGTTGAGTAATTATTTGTTTTGTTTCAAAAGGATTCTTAATTTGTGCCAAATACCGCAAAATAAATAAATAAATAAATAAATAAAATTAAAAAATAAAAAAAAAAGCAAAAAAAAATGGAATACTAGGTTGATGGAGGTTGACAAATTTCGCTGTACAGTTATCTGAATGATGTTGTGATGGTTATTGATGTAGACATTATTATGTTTTGTAATCCAGTTTAATTCAGTTAAATCTTGTAGATACTATTTTAATCCCAGGTAAAAACATCCATCAGGTTGGAAAAAAGAATATCGTTCTATTAATTGATTGTTCAGAATAATTGATTTATTGATTGTTTGTTAATATTAATTGATTAATTATTCAAATGATTACAAATTGATTAAAAATAAGCTCTCGATTGATTGATTGTTTAGAACGATTGATTGTTAGTTTGATTAATTAATTGATTGATTGCTCAGAATATCTATCCGTGAAATCCGTAGATTAGGATGGTAGTGCATAGTCAGCTGTGATAGAACAGGAAATTAAATATTAAAAATCAGAAATTGTAAGTGCTGTATCACTTGACGGCATCTATGTTGACTAGAAAATCAGGAATTATGCAGAGTTCAATGAACAAGAGTGCGTCGTGAATATTGAAAAACACCTATGGTATTTGACGGAAAACGGCCTCATAATTTCACCTGAACTTTCACTATAAACATAATATTAGATATTAAAAAGTTTCTAAAATGTTCCTCTGTAAGCAGGTTGTTTTGGATTTGTCATGCAGCATGAACGATCTAAGTATATATTTAATGGTAATGTAGCAGTATCGAAATGAAATTGTCCCCAGTTTATCGTCTTTAACTAAGAGAAGCGCACTGGGTTATATAATTATTTTTCTTATATAATATTCATTTATATCAGAACATTGATCTTTTATTGATGATATCGCAAAATAAGCTTTCCATAACTTGATGTAAACAATATTCAATACTAGTGTTGTATTTATTGAAAAATCGCTTATAATTTTGGGAATCGGTACTAATAATTGTCTGCATCGGTTGCAGTTCATATCTTATATGGTTTCTTGTGTTAGAATAAGAGCGGCATGGCAGAACCGAGGTTGAATTTCTGTCTTTAAACAAAACGTGGGCGACCGTTAAGCGATAAAAGTAGTAAAGGACAGGTTTAATTAGGGCAAGAAGAATATATGTTTCTTTTAATTTAGCCGCACGACAACTTCTCCGTATGAATATCCCTCGAGACAAAAGAGAGCATGTTTAGATTAAATGCGAAGAGCGAGACATCTAAATTCCATTAGATGCCAATTTGCATTTTGTTATCATGATATTTCCCAAGCGTCTGGAAAACCTAGAAGTCTCGCCAGATTCTGGCGCTATAATATTTCATTATTCTTTCTTAAACACTTTCTCTTGTCTATATTCTGTGTCTGACACTTTTCACACTTTCTCTGTAAATCAAGGACAACACTGCTAGAAAAAAGTCACACCCACACCACAAAATCTGTGTCTAATCATCACCATGCAGAGATCAGGAAAATCTTTCAGTTATTCTTTAGCTTGACACGCAACTTGGTCACGCTTATCACATCTGTCTCAAGATAATTAACGAAATGCTACATGGACTGTATTGTTCGGTATAAAACAAATATTCCGAAGCATATTTAGTTTCCTTCAAAATATAAAATGTGGAAAAATATATTTTTATCATTATTACAAAATCACATTTAGAAGGTAATACTTGACTTATTATTTCTATTTCCCTTGTCTTTTCTATTGACACCCTTTTCCCTATTTAAGAAAATGAAAACAACACAAAACAATGATATAAATCTGTTTTAATAGAATATGTCGATAAGTAATACAAATACAATAACAACATTAACATAATGTTGATACCATTATAATGACAATGATTAACACTATTATTATCATCATTTTAATGAGAGTAATGACCTTAAAGACGACTAATGATAAGAGGACTGATGATGATAATTATGATGATGATGACAAAATCTTTAAATATAATGTCACAATATATATATATATATATATATATATATATATATATATATATAGTTACATTGTACTTAAAGGATTTTAATATACATATTTATACATATATAAAGATAGATATAATATATATAGATATATATATATATATAATATATATATATATATATATATATATATATATATATATATAACGCACTATTTGAAAAAGTTCAAAGTTCAAATAGGTTCTCAGTTCAAACATTATCTATTGACACATCCCACGACATTCAGGTTGTCTCCATTAATCGACTCTTATGACATTCAGCATTCAGGAGGGCGCATGGTGCCTATTCTACATATCTGAGCCAGCAACGGGGTCATTTGGTGGGTAAGAAAAGTAGACTCGCTTTGATGCATCATTTACCTAGCATTTTTGTGTCAGAAATTGAATGAGTAACTTCTTCATACAAACCAAAGATTTGTTGGAGATTCAAGCAAACAATTTTCAGAGGAAGGAAGCCCAGTGCACTTGACACACTAGTGAGTAAAAGCATAC
The DNA here is from genome assembly GCA_029931535.1 of Margaritifera margaritifera. Classification (NCBI taxonomy): domain Eukaryota; kingdom Metazoa; phylum Mollusca; class Bivalvia; order Unionida; family Margaritiferidae; genus Margaritifera; species Margaritifera margaritifera. The sequence continues at coordinate 1,382,389 of JAQPZY010001418.1, forward strand.
AGGACTTGGAATACAGCTCATATATATATATATATATATATATATATATATATATATATATATATATATATATATATTACAGATTGAGACGAAGGAAGGCGAGGACACTCAGGGCATACTAGTTATTAAAAGCATACATGTTTTGGCATACAACTTTTTTTACATTGTACAGCTTGAGATGAAGGAATGCCAGGGAACTTGGGCACACCAGGTAGTAAAAATATACAGGATTTGGAATAAAGTTCACATATATTGTACAGCTTTACATAAAAGAAGGCTAGGGTACTTGGCATGCAGTTCTCATATACTGTACAGCTTGAGATGAAGGACGGCGGGTCACTGGGGCACACTAGTGAGTAAAAAGCACAGAGGACATTGAATACAGCTCACATATATTTCACAGCTTTTGAGGAAGCGGGATAAACAGAGACCTACAAACAAACAACAAACAGACCCAAACAAGATGAAATCCTGTCCAAATCGGCACTCCAATAGGACGGATACTTTTTGTCATTGGAACAGGTTTACGGTGTATTCATATGACCTAAAGGAAGTAGCAGAATACAAAAAGCAGACACAATATTGAACCCTTTTCTGTATGTTTAAGGTACAAAATTTATCATCTAATCGCTCACTAAAGTCCCAGTAAACAAGACAAAATGCTTCACATGGCTGCTCAACACACGAACACACATTTAACTTTTTCATTTGATTTAGATCGATACACTCTTAAATACGATTGCTTTTAAAGTAAGTTAAGCCGCGCGCTAACTTGGTGGGAGGACGCACATTTTTAGTACCGCGATTGTCTCAAATTGATACTAAAATACTGTACTGTAGTTACGTCAAAAGCACTTGATCTTCTGATTAAAAGAAATAGTAATAGGAAGGGTGTCTCTTGAACAATCTTTCTTTGATGTACACTGATCTTTCAAATTAGGCGAAGAGAGAGAGAGAGCTTTGAACAATTGACAACGTCGATTTCAACGGTTTCAAGGGGTAGAATATGCTGATTGATGTGTCCTTTACACTGGATAATCGGATTCCAGACTAAAAATGGATTGGCGTGGAAAGGGATAAACAACATAATTTCTATATTGAATTGACAAGGTTATAAGGAATAATGACAGTTGAGACACCATTCCAATTTGTCATGGGTTAGGTTTATACACAACTGCCTACTGATAATTAGCTAATGCTTGTACAAGTTTCCCGTGCAAAAGGTCTATGAATAGTTTCCCGTGCAGAAGGTCTATGCATAGTTTCCTGTGCAGAAGGTCTATGCATAGTTTCCCGCGCAAAAGGTCTATGCATAGTTTCACGTGCAGCAGGTCTATGCATAGTTTCCCGTGCAGAAGGTCTATGCATAGTTTCCCGTGCAGAAGGTCTATGCATAGTTTCCCGTGCAGAAGGTCTATGCATAGTTTCCCGTGCAAAAGGTCTATGCATAGTTTCTCGTGCAGCAGGTCTATGCATAGTTTCCCGTGCAGAAGGTCTATGTAGAGTTTATTTAAATAATATTAGGTAGCTGATAGGTAAAGAAAAATGTTGAGAGAGAATTGTAGCATTAATCAATTTATCAAGGAATACTTATGGTCTATCCTCGAAATTTTGGTAAGTAGTGGTGAAATTCACTATTGTATTACAGTCGATATATGTAACAAATTGACGCTTTATTTAAATTTTTTGCAAGAGTGAACAGAAACGAAGTTACGTTGGATCAAAAGAAGAAAACTAGATCAAATAAATAATAAATCATAGACGAAAGATCAGGTGAAAATATTTATTTAAATTGTATATGAAAGTACAATAGCTTAAAATATAGATATTTCTGTACTTTGCTCGTGTAAGTTCTTTCTTTTATTGTCGTTTTTATGTATATAAAGTGCTGAGACTGCATTAATGCTCTTTAAAAATCTCATTTATTTTGTTTATTAAGAATATCATGTTTTCCCCCTGTATGACACATTTATTGTCTTTTGAAATTAATTGGCGAATATAAAGTTACGTTTCAACAGTATGGAATGAGAAACGGTCTTTTATTATCCTCATAGGCTGATATACAATGAGGTCGTTTATATTCCTCATAGGCTGATATATCATGCCGTCCATATTCCTCATAGACTGTTATACAATTAGGCCATTCATATTTCTCATAGGTTGAAATACCATGCCGTCCATATTCCTCATAGACTGATATACAACGAGGCCATTCATATTTCTCATAGGTTGAAATACCATGCCGTCCATATTCCTCATAGACTGATATACAACAAGGACGTTCATACTCCTTGTAGGCTGATATACAAAGAGGCCGTTAATACTCCACACAGACCGATATACAATGCCGTTCATACTCCTCATAGACTGATATACAATTTCTTTCATATTCCACATAGGCTCATATGCAATGAGGCCGTTCATATTCCTCATATGCTGATATGCAATGAGGCCGTTCATATTCCTCGTAGGCTGATATACAATGAGGCCGCTAATATTCCTCATATACTGATATACAATGCCGTTCATATTCCTCATAGGCTGATATACAATGAGGCCGTTCATAATCTTCATAGACTGATATACAATGCCGTTCATATTCCTCATAGACTGGTATACAATGTCGTTCATATTCCTCATAGGCTCATATACAATCCCGTTCATATTCCTTATAGACTGATATACAATGACGTTTGTATTCCTCATAGACTGATATACAATTCCGTTCATATTCCTAATAGTCTAATATACAACGTCGTTCATATTTCTCATTGGCTCATATAAAATGCCGTTCCTATTCCTCATCAGGTGATATACAATGCCGTTCATATTCCTCATATACTGATATACAATGTCGTTCATATTCCTCAAAGACTGATAAACAATGTCGTTCATATTCTTCATAGGCTCATATATAATGCCGTTCATAGTCCTCATAGGTTGATATACAATGCCATTCATATTCCTCATAGGCTGATATACAATGCCGTTCATATTCATCATAGACTGATTTAGAATGCCGTTCATATTTCTAATAGACTCATATACAACGCCGTTTATATTCCTCAAAGGCTGAGATACAATGCCTTTCATATTCCTCATAGACTGATATACAATGCTGTTCATATTCCTCATAGCCTGTAATATCATGCCATTAATGTTTCTCACAGACTGATATACAATGCCGTTCATATTCCTCATATGTTGATATACAAGGCCATTCATATTCATCATAGGCTGATATACAATGCCTTTCATATTCATCATAGACTGATTTAGAATGCCGTTCATGTTTCTCACAGACTGATATACAACGCCGTATATATTCCTCATAGGTTGATATACAATGCCATTCATATTCCTCATAGGTTGATATACAATGCCATTCATATTCCTCATAGGTTGATATACAATGCCATTCATATTCCTCATAGGCTGATATACAATGCCGTTATATCTGAGAGCATTTAGGGTGGATCTTAAATATTTTATAGTAGATCATGTACCGATTAGCTACCTAACTTCCGAGCAATGTATAGACTGCTTTTATCAAGGGTAATATTTCTACTTTTATAAATTGCTACTGTGTATATAAGTTTAAAACCTTTTTAAATAAATGTAATAATTTTAATATTATTGTACCGAGGTTACTAAATATTTTTACTTTCTTTTATTGGTTGTTTTAAGATGAAACATTCCTTGTATACATCTTAATGCTGTGATTTCATAAACACTGTCAAATTGGGGAAAATCTATGACAGTGGCAGCGCGACGGGGGGAGGGGGGTAGGGGGGTCAGGAGGGGGCAATTGCCCCTGAGCGCCAGGCGAGGGGGGCGCCGTCAAAAGCTTTTTTTTTTAGCAGTAACCGGGTTAAAGATGGGGGGTGGGTGGGGGTGGAGGTTGGAAACTGACATTAAAACTGTTCTATGTGGCAAAGTAGTGGAACCACTATAGAACATTGTCCCCGGGCGCCTCGGTAGGGGCGCCACTAAAGAACATTGCCCCCGGGCGCTTCAAACCCTCGCGCCGCCACTGATCTATGATGATTCAGGTGAAAGCCTTTGATTTTTTAAAGCACATCCTTCACTTGTGTTACTGACAATATTAAAGTAAACTAAAATGATCATACGAATTCTAAAATGTTCACACCAATTCCAGGAATTACAAGTGAACGCAATGAAAATCGGTTGAACAGCTGTAGAAATGAAACCACTGCAAGTTGAATATGTTGCACTTGCAAAATTGCGTTACATTACCGTACACAATATTGGCAATTGTTTGCGGTAACAGTCTTAATTTCTGTGGGCGTTACAACCTGATGTAAATTATCTGATAGTGTTTCTATTCAAGGGACATGTAAAGGCTGTCTATACTAATAAATCAAACGTTTCTTAGTTCCTAATAAAAGAAAATATCGCATCCTGAAATATATTTACGTTTGTGCAAATCATTAGTGAGTCCCTCTGATGTTTTAATTCATTACTGAATAATCTGAAAATGTTAAACATATTCATTCGCATAAATAGCATATACGTTCCACCAAATTTAAACTGTAATAAAGGAAGCACAAAAAGAACCAAATAAATAAACAAACTGTAATAAAGGACACACTAATAAAGAACCAAATAAATAAACAAAGCATTCGTTACTTTATTGCCTAATATTCCATCTCCTCTTGTGTTTCATAGAAATAAGTGCATTGATTTAGTTTTACTTCACTGAACAAATTATATTACATTTCATTTCCACATGTTTAATTAAATTGCTTAATTGCCAAACAAGTTCTCTCCCCCCCCCCCCTCACTATGTCTCTCTTTAACATGACTGGACAAAACTATCAGGAAAATAGTTGATAAGTTTAGGAAAACGTAAAGCCCGCGAAAACTGTATGGACAAAAAAATTGGGATGAAAATTAACTTCAAAAAGTGCAACACCGAACACTTTAGAAGGAAACCACATATATGTTATTTTACCGCATCATTTTTCTTGACATGCTATATTACACGACTGAAAGTCATTGTATGTGTTACATTTTGCCTAATAAAGTAAAAATCATTGTATGTGTTACATTATGGTCAATAAAGTAAAATTCATTGTATGTGTTACATTTTGCCTAATAAAGTAAAATTCATTGTATGTGTTACATTTTGCCTAATAAAGTAAAATTCATTGTTTGTGTTACATTTTGCCTAATAAAGTAAAATTCATTGTATGTGTTACATTTTGCCCAATAAATAAAATTCTTTGTATGTGTCACATTTTGCCTAATAAAGTAAAATTCATTGTATGTGTTACATTTTGCCTAATAAAGTAAAATTCATTGTATGTGTTACATTTTGCCTAATAAAGTAAAATTCATTGTATGTGTTACATTATGCCTAATAAAGTAAAATTCATTTTATGTGTTACATGTTGCCTAATAAAGTAAAATTCATTGTTTGTGTTACATGTTGCCTAATAAAGTAAAATTCATTGTATGTGTTACATTTTGCCTAATAAAGTAAAATTCATTGTATGTGTTACATTTTGCCTAATAAAGTAAAATTCATTGTATGTGTTACATTTTGCCTAATAAAGTAAAATTCATTTTATGTGTTACATTTTGCCTAATAAAGTAAAATTCATTGTATGTGTTACATTTTGCGCAATAAAGTAAAATTCATTGTATGTGTCACATTTTGCCTAATAAAGTAAAATTCATTGTATGTGTTACATTTTGCCTAATAAAGTAAAATTCATTGTATGTGTTACATTTGGCCTAATAAAGTAAAATTCATTGTATGTTTTACATTATGCCTAATAAAGTAAAATTCATTGTATGTGTTACATTTTGCGCAGAAAAGTAAAACTTATTGCATGTGTTACATTTTGCCCAATAAAGTAAAATTCATTGCATGTGTTACATTATGCCTAATAAAGTAAAATACATTGCATGTGTTACTTTTTACCTCATAAAGTAAAATTCATTGCATGTGTTACATTATGCCTAATAAAGTAAAATTCATTGCATGTGTTATATTTTGCCTAATAAAGTAAAATTCATTGTATGTGTTACATTATGCCTAATAAAGTAAAATTCATTGTATGTGTTACATTTCGCCTAATAAAGTAAAATTCATTTTATGTGTTACATTTTGCCCAATAAAGTAAAATTCATTGCATGTGTTACATTATGCCTAATAAAGTAAAAATCATTGTATGTGTTACATTTTGCCTAATAAAGAAAAATTCATTGTATGTGTTACATTTTACCTCGTAAAGTAAAATTCATTGCATGTGTTACATTTTGCCTAATAAAGTAAAATTCATTGCATGTGTTACATTTTGCGCAAAAAAGTAAAATTTATTGCATGTGTTACATTTTGCCCAATAAAGTAAAATTCATTGTATGTGTTACATTATGCCTAATAAAGTAAAATTCATTGCATGTGTTACATTTTACCTCATAAAGTAAAATTCATTGAATGTGTTACATTATGCCTAATAAAATAAAATTCATTGCATGTGTTACATTATGCCTAATAAAGTAAAATTCATTTTATGTGTTACATTTTGCCCAATAAAGTAAAATTCATTTTATGTGTTACATTTTGCGCAATAAAGTAAAATTCATTGCATGTGTTACATTATGCCTAATAAAGTAAAAATCATTGTATGTGTTACATTTTGCCTAATAAAGTAAAATTCATTGTATGTGTTACATTTTGCGCAATAAAGTAAAATTAATTTTAGGTGTTACATTTTGCCCAATAAAGTAAAATTCATTGCATGTGTTACATTGTGCCTAATAAAGTAAAATTCATTGTATGTGTTACATTATGCCTAATAAAGAAAAATTCATTGTATGTGTTACATTATGCCTAATAAAGAAAAATTTATTGTATGTGTTACATTATGCCCAATAAAGTAAAAATCATTGTATGTGTTACATTATGTCCAATAAAGTAAAATTCATTGTATGTGTTACATTTTGCCCAATAAAGTAAAAATCATTGTATGTGTTACATTATGTCCAATAAAGTAAAATTCATTGCATGTGTTACATTTTGCCTAATAAAGTAAAATTCATTGTATGTGTTAAATTTTGCGCAAAAAAGTAAAATTCATTGCATGTGTTACATTTTGCCTAATAAAGTAAAATTCATTGTATGTGTTACATTATGCCTAATAAAGTAAAATTCATTTTATGTGTTACATTTTGCCTAATAAAGTAAAATTCATTTTGTGTGTTACATTTTGCCTAATAAAGTAAAATTCATTGTATGTGTTACATTATGCCTAATAAAGTAAAATTCATTGTATGTGTTACATTTTGCCTAATAAAGTAAAATTCATTGTATGTGTTACATTTTGCGCAATAAAGTAAAATTCATTGTATTTATTACATTTTGACTAATAAAGTAAAATTCAAAGTTCTCCCTAATCCTACTGTCAAGACTTTGAAGTTGAAGTTCTCAGGTTCAAATCAAAAACGCAATATTTCAAATCAATTAATTATTTATTTGAGGACAAATATATAAAAGTAAAAAACATATCACCCTTAAATGCTTAAGATCAGTCAAATGGTATGTTTTTACTTCTTTTACAAGTAATTTTATATTTAGTTATTTTTGAAAGCTTCAGTTTCCAATGAATTGATCTTATCTGTCTCGGATTTCACCAGCATAACTTAAGTCTGTAATTAGACTGAAGTATTTGATTCCGGTGATCTGATTGGCTGAATTTGAAATCTGACTTCAATCAAATGTCTTAAGTCTTTGATTCCTGTGATCCGATTGACTGAAATTTAAGTCTAATTTCAATCAAATGTCTTTAGTCTTTGATTGCAGTTATCCGATTGTCTGAAATTTAAGTTTGACCTCAATGAAATGTCTTTTGTCTTTGATTCCAGTGATCCGATTGACTGAAATTTAAGTCTGACTTAAAATTTACCAAATGAAACCTCTTAAGTCTAGACGTAAATTTAAGACTCATGCTGGTAAAACTGTGCCTAAAATAATGCAAAGAAAAAGAAAAAAAGGGGGGGGGGCTTAACCAGAATGGTATATATATATCCATTCTTCCTCCCAGTTATGCTATTCAGCTTTTAACGAGACTAACTAGTACAAAACCCATAAAACGTTGTTATGATTTAGCTCTAAAAGCACTCTTGTTTCCCTTCAGAATACATAGCACATTGATTCAGATAAGTGGATCGTTCAAGAGACAGACAAAAATACAGAGCATTTACCATGTCTTTTCCCTAAAACTGAGATAAGGCAGTCATGATCTAAGCAACAGTTTTATATCGACTAGCGTATTTCTTTTGACAGAAGATTTATCGTCCAAGGAAAACACATTCATTTTGATCTCGCCATCTAGGACACATATTAAGAAGCACTGATGGGATTTCTATTCTTTGATCGAGTCGAGTAGTCTAACATTCAGAGCTTGCTGACTAGCAAGATGTTTTTTTTTCTTTCTTTTTTTTAAAGTATATGTTAAAGAGTGCTATCTTCACCAATGCTTCGTTTAATCGTTGCATTTGAATACGATTTTTTTGGTTGGGGTGGGGGTGGGGGTCTTCTATTTAAATAGATTTATTTTAAAATTTGCATTGATTCTCCCAAATTCGTTTGCAGCAGCAAATTTAAATAATGACAAACACGAAGAATTTTCTTCTTCAAAATTTTAATCTAAGGGACATGTTGCTTCCGCTCCACTTTGTCATTGTAAACAAAGTTATGTCAATCAATATTGAACACAGCCGACAGTCTTTCAAAATGCTAATTGTATTTTCGTTTTCTTTTACATGAGCGGGTGTCTCTGCAAATTCGATAGTATTCAGCAAAGGAAACAATCTTACTAGATATCATCATTTTCCATTTCTATTTAAATAAACCTTCTCATGATTTAATGAAATAATTTGCAGTACAGCAGAGCACGCCGGTTTAACATAGCCTTATTTTGCAACGAATACATACGTTCATCTCCACTGAAGCATGGTATACAAAGGTGCATACAAATGCTCACATTTAAGCAATAATGCACTTTTTTCTATTTTTTTAAAATTTACATTTTAATCCTTATAAAGATAATGCTATTTTCAAGAGTCACTTGTTATTTCTTCTTTTTTGTTTTTGTCTGTTTCTCTCCACACACAAACACACACACACACACATACACACACGCACACACACACACACATATATATATATATATATATATATATATATATATATATATATATATATATATATGCTTAGCTATGTATCGAGATATACACAGTAAATGGTGCTAACATGGAAAATTATAATATGTATTATAATTCGCTTCCCTGGCAATCCACTTGAATGAACGTGGACAGTCGATTGATAAGCTCTGGGTCAAAACGACACACAAATCAACAATGATTGAGTCGACGAAAATACCAAAACATTTAACTGCTTGCCATACCAAGCTTAGTCTATTGCCGCACCACGTCTTATTGACAGATTAGGACACAACGACGAAACGAACATTCGCATAAATTGTGCAAATAACAAAGACAATAGTGTAGACACAGATACACTACTATTCAGTGGAGCCCACGAAAACCAAAAACCCTTGGGAACTAATTTATTTTTTGGTTTTGAGAGGTTTTCCGAGAGAGAGAGAGAGAGAGAGAGAGAGAGAGAGAGAGAGAGAGAGAGAGAGAGAGAGAGAGAGAGAGAGAGAGAGAGAGAACACATGTGCGTTAAACTGCAACAATTGCGAAAGCTCTTGTTTGTTTGTTTTAGCATTTATTGCAAAATTAGCCGAACAACGTCGTTCCTTCCGAAAATCGCATAGGCTGACATTGATAAATACCATTGTTCCACATAGAAATACAGTCCACGTCTCAAGAAACATTTAAGGAACGAGATACTTTTATAACTTTACTGTATATTAGAATTATGAATGATACTCCATAATGTGTAAATAATTCATAATGTTCCTATGCAAATTCTTCTCCTAGTTTCTTCAACGTAGGTTTTTGCACAGATTCATACTTTCTGATCAGACTAATTTTATGCTGTAAGAATAGTTCAATCCTACGACGCTTAGATGATCATATTACAGTCATGGCTACTTCAATAGATGCACGTAATGATTTTTCACCTTCGGAAATTAATTTTGTGAACCTTACTTTTAGAATACTGTTTTGTCTGTCTCCGTTGGCAAAGCATCAAAAGGAAGGCCGCCTACCTGGTTAATAAAGCCAGGGATTTAATGAAAAAAAAAGTTTGATGGATCATTTATACAAACGAAAACCATCGATCACAGTTAGATAATAAACGGATAAACATAATCTTTCTTAAATGGCTTATCTACAAACGTTTAGTTACTAATAATTTACCTTAAAAGCTGGCTCCTTCTTATAGTGCAAAGACTTCGGATTAGTCTATTGTCGGCCCTAATCTGTTTCAGCGCCCGTGTCAAGATATGTTTGAACTTCGCGCACCCTTGGTATATTGTCACCCGATAAGTCTACTACAGTATTTGCTAGCCGTAAAAAGTCTGGTCCAGCGTGTGTCAGGAATTTAGCAGTTAATAGACATTTTTAAGTTTGAAGTGAGTTTTAGTTATATCGGTTTATTTAGCGTAAAATTGAAATGGATCGAAATTTGTTTCGTTTTTCGTAGTAGAGGAGTTTCGGTTTACTACTGGAGAAACAAATGAGGATATTAAAGATTACGGATTATTGGGGGTTCGGTTTTGAGGGGGTTCACTGTATATATATATATATATATATATATATATATATATATATATATATATATATATATATATATATATATATATATATATATACCAGAGAGGAGAGCTCTTATCCCTGTATCACACATTATATGTTTGGATCCGTACCGCTAGTAACGGCACCTGTTGACTAGCTCAATGAATTAACACCCTGACCCACCTGACCACAAAAACAGATGGAAAAAGGTAAGGACTCAAGGTGCGTGAAAACTCATTAGCTAGGCAAAAGGAATTTAACATTCAGTTATATATATATGTACGCAAACCAACTGGATGTATATTAAGAAATGCAAAGTATATACATGAAATTATAATTCTAAATTGATATCTATATACCAAACAGAGATGAAAGCCCTTATTGCTGGATCCCACATTATATCTCTGGATACACCATTATATGAAAACAAATTATGTAGAATTACACCATTATAATAAAACAGGTTAGATAGTTATAAGTCGTTGCTCGACAATAAATCTATAAAGAATACAAATCATATGGCGAATAACAGACCTTCAATAAGCATTGCGTCTAAAATGAAATCGCAATGAAACATTCAAAACGATGTCTGACTAGTTGTCTGCACATTTGAGGAACCGCTGCTACGACATAGACCTGGTAGCGCAGACACGGCAGAGGGCTACACAAAAATACAAGAAAAACCGCAATGACCTCTTAAAATACAGAGAAAAGGAAAAAGTTGGTTGGATCATTTTTTGTCCTGACCCAGTATCCAGACAATGCCAAAGTTTATCAAAGTATCCAGAAGCACTAGCCGATCGTGTAATCCTGTAACAAAAAGAAATTTAATTTTCCCAAACAAACCAGAGGTAGACTAACCCAGACAGAATATCATCAGAGACATCCTCGCCAGAGCAAAGTTAACGCCAGTCACAAGCCAAGATCATGCTGGCACGTCTATCCCTGCGGCGACGAAAAATTCAAGACCTGTGAACATATTATAGAGAACATAACATTCTCTAATACAGTGACAGGCGAAATATTTAACATACATGGACCTAACATAGCGTGCAAAATAGAATGTAATTTATTTTATCTCATGTAAGATTTGCATCACTCAGTATATCTGAGGAACCAAAAAACTTGACAAAAGGATCAGTAGATTTGATTGGATGGCAAAGAAGCTGGACATAATGTTCATTACTAGAACACTTTTCATCCCCTAGCCATACAACCGCAGCTGAAGTTCCGAAACTTAGAATGAACAAAAATCTTACAAAGCCGCATAAGAACACTGAAACAAAGCGTCTTAAACCAAGACGGATCCAAAAGTGCACCTTCAAGCAAATAAAATCATTGTCTGTTTAGTATCCATATTGTTTTCAATAAATTAATTTGCTCATTTAGTTCATTAATCATTCACCTATATATTTAATAACAAAAAGCTATTAATAATAACACACTGTAATAATAATAATAATAATATTAATCTTAATAATAATAACAGTAATAATGGTAATGACAATACTAGCAGTAATAATAGTAATAATAACAGTGATAAGAAAACTGCTAATAATGGTATTTGTGGTGGTAATAATAATATGGTAAGAATTACTACTGTTGTTATAGTTGTTGTTGGTGCTATTATTGTTCTTTTTATCTTCATCAGATAAACAATGAATGATTAGAGATATAATCTAAGGTTGCAATATTTTATATTAAGAAAATAGATGGCGCTCATGCTCCACATTTTGTTAGTAAATACCAACTAGGTTGCAGTGTTATCTTCTAAGTTTAAGTGGATATAGATCAATATTTTCAATTTTGAAACAATACTTCCATTAGAGCCAGAATCATAGAAAGCTTTACAAGATAAACGCTTCCTTGTGTGATTATTGTCTGTCTTGTCTGTTTCTGTTTTGCAGTTAACTTGGACAGAAAACCACAAGCGAGAAGGGATTTATTCTACCCTTTTTGTCCTTATCCACGAGACCTCTAATTTCAGTGTACCAAGGTCATATACTCTTTACCATCAAAAATGACCTGCTCCAACCCATACAATGTTGACTATACAAATTCATTATAAAGGGTTGTGATGAACATCTTTATTCTGTTGAGCTATACGAAGTCCATGCCATTTATCAAAAAGGAGAAACTAATCGGAGTCTTGTTGACTGTGAGGATAGATGAAAGGCCTGACAGTCTGTCAATATGACTATTTCTTCTATTTTGTACATGTACATCCCAATTGTACGACAACCCTCCTTTGAAATGCAATGACCATGACACAGCCCTGCACTAATATTTCTATGTTTCTGGATGATGACTTTAATTTATAAATACAATAATCATCTGAAAATATTAATATATCCTGAAGTGTGCTTATTGTAGTTTAAGTCAGTTTGATCTAGCCTCGATCACTAAGTCACCAAGCCCGCTTCGGCTTTCTACTCTATGCAATGGAAAGCCAAACTACTGCCTGGAAAAAAGCAAAAAAAAAAAAAAAAAAACAAAACAAAAACAAAAGACAACGCGCCTTTCATTTTGGGGCTCTAGGTGGCTCTACGCGTCTTGACTAAATGAAATAAAACATGCGAATTCACACCTTTAAAGCAAAGAAAAGTAACATATTTATCAGTCAGGAAGAATCTTGTAAGAACAACTTAGTTGTATATAAACATAGCTTTTTGACGTCATGTATATTATGACGTCATAAATATAGTGATGTCGAAATCTTCTCCAGAGATTAGGTAAATTCACTATTCTGATATTGTTTGGGCAGGCCTAGATTAAGTTTGACAATGATGTTTGAAGCATTTGGGTATGGCTGGAATTATCAAAACTTGATCGGATTATCAATTTATATGTTTTCATCCATTGAATATTTGTGTTATCACTGTAAAATGTCGTATTTAAATGAGGTAGTTTGTCGTGAGCTGCTAATTGAAACAATGAAAAATTTAGATAATTATTAAAATTAACAATTTTTTAAAAATCATGGTCCATCAGATGCTTAACATTAAGTAAGCAAGAAGAATAAAATCAAGTACAATATTGCATTAACATTAAGTAAGCACGAAGAATAAAATCAAGTACAATATTGCATTAGCAAATTGTTTTGTTCACTTTACCATCTTATTAAATGCACATTCGAACTTGCTTTATGCCTCAGCAAAATAAGTTCAAGGAAAAGACAAGACAATAATATAGTGCACTATAGTTGCGCATATATAATACATATTTTGTTTAACGAAGTGATGGACATTTAGCAGGTAGTAATGACAATTACATTCCATTATACACACTCTCTTTGCAAACGGCATTTGTCTTGCTCGAAGGAGAGCGACACACCAACGAATGTCAACCTTATTTTTGACAATCGAAATGTATCTTCTAATGCTGGATTCATGTTCATATTTTTCAATCTCAATGGAAACTGTTCATCTGAAGACGTGAGCAGATTTAAGACCAGAAGTGTCAATAGCAGACATATATACAGACGGACGAAAACTTAATTAGATTGATTGTGTCGCCCTTCATGCCCAAATATATTTTAGCATATCATGGAAACAGCATTAACATATTTGCATTCTTTTAATATATATATGTATATATATATATATATATATATATATATATATATATATATATATATATATATATATATATATATATATATATGGTTAAAATACGCTTGGTGTAGTTAATAAGTCAACAAACATTACGGTCTTTTGAGCTAGGAAACATTTTTGTCCATATTGGTGGCTTTCTTTGCTCCTCCTGGATGTTTCTGATTGAACACTTTGTTACTTGGATTTCAATTCAGTGCCACAGAAGTAGCATTTGATGTCTCAGACAGTTCAATATGCATTGTTGCCATCCCTGCTTGGCCAATATTTCATTGTCATGTGATATTGCAAAATATTGACCAGACCAAAATACCTTTTTAAGGCTGAGTAATCAAGGTTGCTTTAATTTAAAGGCATTGAAATAGCTTCCACAGCTCTATCAATACACACATGTGTTCCACAAGAGGCTAGATTTTTGTACTGCATAAAAAATATTACACGTTAACCTGATCCCACATCAAGTTTGACTAAAATGGAATTTATAAAATGTTTCATTATTTTGTGATGACACAATCATGAAACACTCTGTTATATGCTGAATCTTATAGATATATTTATCTCTGCCTCACGGACAAATAATATTAATTTCTTTTTCAATTATTGGCATACGTCTGCTCTTATTGGTAAGACATAAACTCTCTCTCAAATAAATATAACATTCTTTCCACCACTTTCACTAAAATATACCCATGGCAAAGACTTGATCATTGCCAAATACCCATATACAATATAGATTTCAATCTTAATTTAAAGTAAGCTGGTATTACTTGTTCTTTTAGGTTAACTTGATTACTGGACGGTGTTTTAAAATGATTGTAACTTGGTATTAAAGACATTTTTCCTCTGTTGTAACTCCTTGTTAGTAGTATGACATAATGGGGTTATGAAAACACTATTGGCATTTTTCATGGTCTTGTACTCGCTATTGCTCGTCTTCGATCTGGTAAAATGCCAATACTGTTTCCAATACACCCCCTCCCATTCTATCATACTGCCTGTTCAGATTTGCGGAAGTATTTGACGCACCTGAGTTACTTCCCTTGATTGCTGACATATTTGGCGCACACGAAGTATCTCCCATGATTATTGAAATAGTTGGCACACACGGGTTACCTCCCTTTATTGCGCACATGGTTAACTTCCCATTGACTGAAATCTATTTTTAGTAACACAAAATATGCAACTTTTCCTAACAATAACCATATCAAAGTAATATAGCATTATATATATATATATATATATATATATATATATATATATATATATATATATATATATATATATATATATATATAAGTTGATTATATGAATTGTAAGCAGAAGAAAGGCTGGTATGTCACAGGGTGGGCCAATCTGTCTTGATATTCAGGCTTTGATAATTCAGTCAGAGGTACACTGATATGACTTTCATATAACTGTCAGAGTCACACTGATATATAGGTCATATCATGATGACGACCTGACTTCCGATGTGAACACAACTAAATTAGGTTGGCAGGAAGTTAGGTTATGAATCCTCGAAGCCGTTCATACAAGCGACCGGGTGCAGTGGTAGTGTGATACTGATATGTTCCTTAATTGCAGAGGAAATAAATTATTTAGCAGGGCTAGCACCCGGTCCTAGACAGGGCTTTTGCAAAAAAAATAAAAAAATCAGCTTATGATAGCCAACCAGCTTGCCATTATATATCAAGATTAGATAAACGTCAGCTTACCAGCCTCCCATTATATATCAGGATTACACAAAACGTCTAATTAAATATAACGTTACTGTATAAACATGGATCTGAATGCCATCTTAGAGAAATTTGTGAAGTCACATCAGATGAAACAGAAGTCGCCAGAATGGTATTCGATTATGTCGGCCACAGTTGGTGATTCCGAGTTGGCCACGGTTCTTGACATCTGCCCGTTTGCGACACCGAAAAAAAGCTTGGCATGCAGCAAGCATATACAACTTTGTCTTGTTTTTGATGAACATTATTTATGCCAGTCATCAGAAGATAAATTGAGATCACCATGGGCGGGAAAGTTATTGGTAACGACATCTGCATCGGAACGATAGTCTGCTTTAGATATAGTCCAGATGGCTACATAGTAGATGGCAATACAATTTTGCTTTTAGAATGTAAGTGTCCATTTGTTAGAGTTGTCAGCAAGCGGCCTAATTACTATTTGCCGCAAGTATTATTAGATCTAGAAGTGTCAGTTGTAGCTTCAAACGGTCTTCTAGTTGACATACATTTTCGTAAGTGCTCGCTAGATAAATTTGAATTTTATCCTGAATACAATAACAAATTTCACAACAGAGACCACGGCAGATATGATAAGGACCCGATTGCGATAGGTATCATATGATTTTTTGGCACTGATGCTAACAGCAAAAATGTTGACATCACTGACAACAAATATGTTGACCTTGGCGAATCTACTGAAGCAGAATTATCACCTTTGTTAAAGAATGATCTGCATAGAGAATACTAATATATTATCACAAGCGTCCACGACCAACCTGATTGCATTTCTGACGCCATAGATATTATGACAAAAAGTATCCTAACGGAAAGCTTGTCGCAGTGTTGCCCTGGAACATTTTTAAGATCACATACAATTATATTGCTCGCGAACCTGGCTATGGTAGGACGATCAAGAGCGCCATATCAAAAGTGCGTCAAATTGTACTTTAATTAGAGACAAAGAAAAAATAGTATTATATAATGGTCGAATACGAATCAAGACGAATAATGAAAGCATTCGAGCAAGCATAAGCCTATAGGCTGGATTATTGAGAACATCAGCTGAATGACACAAGAAATCATGACGTTAAATATGCATATAGGTTTCTCAAGGGCGCTCTTAAAATTATGTACCAGACGTCAAAGGAACATCTGTAACATTTTGATTTTTGACGCTGATATCACTATAGGACTCGAAAGGTCCAGGCGCCTGTTAGGAAAAGAGTACAAAAATGCAAAAGCTTGGCAGCAAGAAGTCCTTGTATGATTATGTCAATACAAGTATAGATGGCACCAAGTTTTAAAGTAGTCTCTTGTTCCTGAAACTACCTGTCTGTCACATATTCTCTTAGTTTTTGAAACCACAATTGTCCTCTGCTTTACTACAGTTATTGACTTCTGCTTCAGTACCAACGCGTTTGTTTCGAAAGCTACCGTGCTGACATTTTTTTAAAATATATTTTTTCGTATTTAGCAACGCACATAGGGCTAAACACAGCAACAATATTTTCTATGATACTAAACTCCTTGATCAAATCAGCCATGTTAAACGCGGCACCACGCAGGCAAGATTTAATCTGATTTAATATTTGTGTGTACGTAATGTAGGCGTATTTACACATATCCATCTTATTTTTCATTTTTTGGTTCTAGCTTTCTACAGCAAGCATGAGTTGCAATCCCAACAATCAGAAGAAATGGATTTAAGAAAGCGCAAGTACTAGCAACGCCAGCGGCAGCGATCGAGAACAGAACAGCAGACAAGAAAAACAACAGGCGCTTGTATTGCCTTTACGACTTCTAAAAACAGTAAGCTCGTTTGTGATAGCTACGATACTATGCGATAAGTTCATCACGCATTTCCTTGTCAAGATGATTGCTAATGTGTTTAAAATCAAGAATACCCTTTATATTATATAATAGCGCTAGACATCTTTTTCAGGTTGGTCTTGTGGCAACTCCACATCAAGCTTTTTTGATATTTGTTGTCCAAACCGCGGTTTATTCCAAAACAACGAAAACTTAAGAGTGTCCACGTGCACTAAAGGATTTGGTCCAAGTTTCTTTTCCTGTTTTTTTGTGTAAGCCAAGGCTCATTATCAAAGTAGCCGCTAGGTATCTATAACATGGAAAAAGAAGAAAAACCAAATTTTTTAGAAACCGTTTTCGTAAGGTAATAGACCTCTTTCAAAGGAATCGGATCCTTTCTCTTCTTATGTGAATACTTACGAACGTTGTAGAATGTTTCTGCTATATATTTTTATCGTCTTCAGATTGTGGCTGATCTAATTCTTGTTGCGGCTGTGACTCTGATTCAGACTGTGGCTCTTGAATCTTTGGTTGCTCTGCTTCAGGCTGCGGATTTTCTACTTCAGGTTGTGGCTGAGGCTTTTCTGCTTCAGATCACTTTGATGCAAGGATACTGTGAATTAGTTTCAAAAGAGTTTGGTTTCCTTCCAAATATTCTATGAAAAATCTACTGTTAATTTTTTGCTCTTCTAAAAATGTTATGAATCGAGCATAAGCCTGAGGTGGATCCTGAAGGAAATGTTACCTGGCAGTTCTGTAAATCTTCCATCAACTGAGTGCACTTCTGCATATTTAATGGATGCAGCAAGCAAAAATAATGCCAACATCCAGTCGCATCAAATGTCATGTAATCAGATGATATGCTTCAGTTAGTTTTGAGCTTTTTACTCGCTGTGCGTCGTTATCAAAGTTATGAGGAACCTTTTCAGATATGTAGTTTCACCTATTATCCAGATGAGGGCCTTGTGTTTTAGCAGTTATGTAAAATATCAAGCCTATGTCATAGCTCTTGAAAGCTTTTCTTCTGGCAGCACTAGCTTCAGGTGGGTTTATAAAGCTCTTTGGTGACGCATAAATCATGTACAGATACAGATGATCAAGAATTATTTTGTGTCATATGGAAGAGAAGAAAGGCCGTCTATTGCTGAGAAATGTACATTTGCATCATACTCATGATGTTTACAATACGTGTACAGAGGCAACAAATCTGTTGCGATTTTCAGAATTGGACGACATGTCCTATGGTATTTTTCATTCGCTTGGAATACACGTACAGTTTAGTTGTCGCATCCGCATTATCTGAAGGAACGCCCACATTTTTAATTTTTGCTGAAGTTACATTGACTCCAGCAACAGGAACTTCAAACATAACCGAGTTTTCATGCTTGGTAATTTTAAAACCTTCTGGAGCTTGAACCATGATTGGACTATAAGATATATTAGATTTTCTTTGAACACAAAATCCGCCTTGTGGACGAACCAAAAACAAAACACAGTGATTTACCCACTGGCAGATAAACAGTAATTCCAATATATATGTTTATTGTAGCTGTGGCGCTAGCCAAAATGTCACCATTTTCGCTAAGTTTTGTTTCGGCATACTCTTTGGTAGCTGCAACTTTTTCAGTTTCTGGCTCGGTTAAGTTTGTTTTTTGTGTAGAATTCATGTCGATGTTGCCAGTCATAGTTCCACCAGCTTGCGGCAAAACGTATGGCGCTGACACTAACATTTCATTGCCAAAGATTACCGATGCCAAATTTTCTCCTTCAGAAAGTATGCGCCCTCGCGGAAAATTTGTATTGTTATCTGTCCACAGTAATTTGGCATTTACATACTTATCTGCATACTGTGTATTGGCCGCATCTGATTATCTGTTGGTACAGCCACATTTATAATCTTTTGCGGAAAAGACATGTTTAGCTGTCCAGACATGGTGTCACCAATTTCTTTGCAAGCGCTTGTTGAGTTCTGCATCAGAAATAGTTGATGTTGTGCTTGATTCAGCACCGAGAATAACTGTACCAAAAGCATTATAATGACTCATTATATATACACTGCTTATAGAAATGCGAATCATTAACTTTGATTCAGAAGATGTCAAGAAATCCAGACATAATTTCTTCTTTCCAGATTGCTACTATATGATCGTTGGTACAACGGGCCCCGGCAAAACAAACTTGTTTTAAACATGCTGCTAAATAAAGGGTTTATGTACGATACGGTAATAATCTATACGATTAATCCTGGCCAAGATAAGTACAAATCCCTTAGCGACTTTGATGAAGCCATTTGCAGCTATGATGCAGCGCAAAAAAACTTGTACAATATTTGAGCCAGAAGAAATAACAATCGTAGAGCAGATTGATCGTGACAAAGATTCTACAATAGTATTTGCTGACATCAAGATAGATCGCAATAAGCATGAACAAGAACAAAGAAAACTTCTATTTGTCACAAAACAAGCGCTGCAATTCAATATATTTGGAGCAATCTTTCTACTTCGTACCAAAGTATATTCGTCGCAACACCGGCTGCTTTGTATCGTTTTCTGTCCTGGATAACCGCGACATAGATTCGATTGCGCGCAATTGTTATCGTGGCGTAGACGCTGCTGAATTTAAGCAGTGTTATCACGAAGCTATACGCAGCAACAAACATAATTTTATGAATTTTCACAGAGACATAGAAGAAGCTCCTGAGATGTAACGTCGCGGATTTGGCAAATTGTATTTGCCCGATTAGGCAGCAGCTGTAGCAACATTTTATGCAAATACTTTGTATACAATGCCGTTTGTACGAGTGGATACGCAAGAAGATAAAGCGAAAATTATGCCCAAGTATGCAGAGCAGCAACAGCAAATGCGTGGTCGCGTTCTTGCAGAAAAAATAGTCGAACAGGAATTTCAGTGTGAGATAGCACAACAATTGTTTAAACTAATAACAGACAAAAATAGAACAGACTGCGAGAGCGCACGATGTTAGGCAAGATTTGCTTATAACATCTCTGGAAGAACAACAAAAAACAATAATTAAGAGTCAAGCAGCGCAAGAGAATGCATTAATACGACTTTCTGAGGTATTGGATCCAGAGGTTTCTTCGTTAGAAGAGATGTCTGATAATATAATGGACATTGTTAGGACGGTAAAAGATCAGGTCATAGACATAATATATGAATATGAGGTCATATTAATACAACCGCTAACTGAGGACATGCTTAGACACGTAGAAAAAGCAAGAACAGAGATAACCAAGTTTAATATAAAGTTGGGGAAAAGACAACACCATTAAATTATACCCCACTTGGAAAGAACAAAAGAGCTAAATCAAGATCTTCGACAATATTCAAAAAAGATCATAAGAGGGATGGAGGAGCAACACAAGATTAAGGCTGCTGAAATGATTGGCGATATTGTACCTTAGCAGGGAGACCCATCTTCACAATTGAAAAAGCGCTTTAGTGAGGTCCATTAAAAGCGCCTCCACCTGCCGTACAACAATGGCCAGCATAATCTCAACAGCCAGCATTGTCTCAACCTGCTGCAAAGCCAAAGGCATCTTCTGTACGATCAGCGTAATCCACTGCTAAGAAGACGACCAAAAAAAGGAAAAGAGAAAAAGGCAACGGGTAAAGGAATATTATAGCAGTCCCCTCGAGCTCGTTTCACGTCTAAAGTTCCTAGCTGCCAGTAAACAAGCTGGCAACGCTGGCATAGAACCTGACAAGAAGATCACTTAAATACTATACCATTTGCTTTAGCAAAGTTTACTTAATAATGCCAATTATAAAGTTTTGTACAATGATTTGATATACACATGTCGCAAACTCCTCTCTTTGATTCCAAGTTGTCTCAAGAAGCAGCAGCAATTTTGCTGTCAGATACTAAACGCCAATAGAGTTATCGCAGGATACGCGCTACGCGATCGCGCTAATTTCTGCAAAAATATGGAGCTCGTTTTAGAATGTTATCGCGAGCTTTAACAAGTTCAGATATCTTACTTCCGCTAATGATGCATTAACATTGCTAAACATTATTCCAGGCGCCTACAACATTGTTGGCATCGCTGATGAAATAAAAAGAATGGTTGGCGAAAAAGGTCATATATTGGAGATAACATAATCATCAAGCCAAATTATTATACTCTCAAAACACGATTGACGCTAAAGGGCGGCTACCGAGTTGATTTTACAACTGACCACAGCTTCAGAAACCTATTATGCTTTAGTTCGCAAATTCTGCAAGATAATGGTGTTTACGATGGAGACTTTCCCGTAAACATTAGCAACGTAAACAGCTTACCCATAAAGTGTTCCATTGCCGAAGGATCGTTTGACGCGCGAGTAGGCGATAGTCATGTCATTTATAGCTTCAGTCCTAATGCACCTCCCGGATCATTGATGACAGAAAAGCCATAGCCTCTAATTGACTTCCCATCAATAATGTCTACGGCATACCAGAAATCGCAATGTCAATCACGGACGAATCAGGAAACAATGTTAACCTTAATAATGAGCAAATAAAATTTTATCTGCATTTGCGAGCGCAAAACTAAAACTATTTAACCGTGTTGTATAAATGAATTCAACACGAATTAAGCACACAAAGATCATAGGAGGGTTTTTATGAACGCTGTTTTCAAAACTTTCTAGGGTGTTCCAGGCATAGTGAAAGGAATTGCTCCATTTGTTAGCAGCGCTTCAAAAAGTGCCGCTTCAGCAGTAGGATTAGTAGGTGGACACAAATTGCATCTAAGATTATGCAAACGCCAGCGCCACAGCAGTCAGTTGCATTGGAACCCATCAAAGAAATCATCAAAGAAAACGCGCCAGCAAAAGAAGCTAAGCGTGTGACGACTAGTACAACCAAAGATATATTATCTAAGCGCGGCCAAGAAATTATGAATGAATTAGATATGCGATTGGCGCCCACATCACTGGCTAACCTGTCAAATATTATGGCAGGCGCTGGTTTAAAGAAAATTTTTGTGTAACGAGGATGTATAAATATGCTGTCTAGATTTACGCCAGAGTATTTTAAGATTTTTGATGAAGCGCCTATTGTTGTGTCAACACATGAGTATGAATATGTCGAACAAGGACAAGGATTCACATCAAAGAAACAAACCTAGAACAATAATTATTGACACTCGAGATGAAGACATTTACTTGTTGTCACATAAAGCTTTCCTTGAAGTCAGAGGTTATTTGCAAACAACTGCTGCTCCACCTGTTAATTTTCCAGCTAACACAAACGTGGCACTTGTCAACAATGGTTGGAACTTGTTTAAGACAGCGCGATATCAACTTAATAATCAGACAGCAGAGGACATAAGCAACTATCTGCCTGCTGCCAGCACCATCATGAATTTAATTTCGATGGGTGATGATCACAGCAAAGTTTCAGCAACAAATATGTTCTTGTATACGAGCAATGCAGCAGTTAGCAAAACGTTCAAACAAGCAGCTGAATTGAGTGATGATGCTGTTCCCGCTGCTGCTGCTGATACTGGTGCTGTGGCAGGTCGAATTCTAGAGGGTATCCGAGCTACCTTTGATGACCCAGAAAACGGAAATTATAATGCCGACTTTGCAACAAGGCGCGCTTTCACTGATGGCCACAATGAAGTTTGCATTATGTTGCCCCCAAGTTCCATTTTTGTTTTGTTTTTGTCGCGACATTGATACAGTTTTTAGAGGCGTTACGCACACGCTGGGTTTGGAAAGATCTGATCCTAATACGTATATGCATAGTCCAGCTGGTGTTGATGACGGACAATTTGTTTTTACAAAAATATCACTATGGATGCCAACAATAACGCCTCCTATTTAGCACGCGCTAGAATTGGCTAATCTTTTGTCCAGGTTTAGCAAGAAATATTTTTTTTATAGCAAATGCGGGTCTTTAAAGGTTTTACATATTTACCAGCGCAATTATTTGCGAACTGGAGAATAGCTATATTGCCAGGCAGTGAACTACCAAGACACATATTTATAGCATTTAAACCGTAGCACAAGATGAAAATCAAGAGACAAGTAGTCAGGCATTTGACAACTTGGGATTGACTCGCATTGCTGTCAGAGTTAATAACGGACAATATCCCGAGCGTGAACTTGAGTGTAATTTTGCACCACTGAGTAAAGATTATTCACGAGTGTATCGTATGCTTCAGGAGGCTATGGAAAAATATCAGGATGTTGATACATGAACACAAATATCTCTAGATGAATTTGCAAAACTGTATACTATTTATCAAAAGGATGTTTCTAAGCATTTGGATCGCACAAATGATTCCATGGCAGATGGTGAAGTAATGTGGACTATTCAACCTATTGCACCAGCAGCAGCTGTAAACTATCATGTTTATAAAGTAATTTTCGCTGACATATTTTTGACATTGGATGCTCGTAGTGAGTGGCAAGATGACAGTTATAAGAAACTTAATTGTCTAAAGCTTTCATATAAATGAGCTACACTTCAGTAAAATATCGTTTATGGCATTACAACAGCAATCGATTGCAGCAGTGCATAAGAAGCGTGCGGGCGTTTCCATGACATTTGGAAATAACCAGTTGCAGCAAGGACAACATGTTCTTGCGGCTACGAAAAACCAACATCTCAAGTTTAACATAGCAAAACACTATGGCAAAGGCTTAACATTAATGTTATCAGCCAAACAATTATCTCACATGGGCGGCGCTTTTCCAGCATTCTTACCACTTTTTGCAGCGTAGAACTTATTTACATTGTTTTTGTCAGATGCGCCATCGGACTCAGATATAAAATTGTAGTTGGCACCAAACCAGCGGCTAAAGGTCATCAAACAAAAACCAGCAACCCAGCAGACCAAAAGTCACCAAGTAAATGCCAGCAAATCAGCGACTAAAACAACCAAGAAAAGATACTGATATAATAGCAGTATAATTACACAAGCCAGCAAAAAAAAAAAAAAACGTTTTTCTAATCACAGAGTTGTTGCTAATCATTTGATGACACCTGGCCTGCTGATCTTATAGACATGTATGAATATTCCATAAGTAATGGCGGCGTCAAATACTTCTTAAATGTCATTGATGCTTTTAGGAAGTATGCATGGAGCTTGCCACTAAAAATAAAACTGGCACAGCTATCAGAGACGCGTTTGCATCTATGACAACGTCATCAGACAACAATGTTGTCCAACGCACACCAGCAAAACTTTGGGTTGACCATGGCGGCGAATTTGACAATAGTACGTTTGAGAACTGGCTTGAAGAAAATAAAATTCATAAGGATTCTACGTTCAATAAAGGCAAAAGCAGTTGTCGTTGAAAGATTCAATCGTACGCTAAAGAATGTGATGTGGAAACACTTTGCAAACAAAACAACAACAAGTATTGAGTTGCCGCCAGCACAAGCTAGCGACAAGAAAGATAAAGACAGCGTGGCAAACAGATTATTATTTAGACAAAAGATTCATGTGTGTGACCGGGTCAGGATTTTCACAATATATTTTTTTTAAAAAGGTCATACAGCAAACTGGACGGAAGAAGTGTTTACTGGGACAGAAGTATTAAAAACATGTCCTGTAACGTACTAGATCGCAGACCTTAATGGCGAACCTGTTTCAGAAGCCTTCTATGAGCAGGATTTACAAGAAAAAAAAAAGGTTTTTAGAATATAGCGTGTAATCAAGACTCGCGGTAATAAGTAGCTTGTTGAAATGGAGCTGCGACTCAGATGCTTTTAATTCTTGGGTACCAACGGCAAGTATTGAAAAATAATTATGTCTTACTCTACTAATATTTTTTGCTAGCAACAGGTTTACACTTCACCGGCGTGTCTGGCAGACCTAGCAGAATAAATATTTTTTTTTGAAGACATAACCAAACTTGATCATTTATGTCTTCCGGGTAAGTTCAAAAATATCCTTGAATTGCGCTTTAATTTTAATTAATTAATATATTTTAATCGCGCCAACTTGTTTATGATATGATATTTTCTAGTGTATCTTTGCGGCCTCATATTGTAATGCAGGTGCGCATTTTCGACTTAAGTGTAGTCATCGTAGTCGCAGACAATGACATCTTCGTTTTCATCTGAATCATACATTTTTATCAAACAACGTTATATATCATGTCAGATACAATTGTTTATATCACAGACGGTTACACGGAAAAATCTCTGTATGTTAATTATGAATCATATATTAATTTGGATCTCAATGTGATATCAGAAATGCTGCTCTGGAGCGGACAATGTGTTTAAAACGCGGGTTTTGCTTACGGACGAGCAGAGACAACTACTTAAAAAAACCTGGCATAATCAACATTGCTATTACAGCGACTTGATGATCCATCATAGCGTACCATGCTTCAGCCGAGATACTCTATTAGAGATAATAAAAATGAGCACTTAGAGAAATAATCTACCCTACTATGTCTAATGAGCACAAATATGAGTTTTAGACAGAGCAAGCAGGACTTTGCCGTCTACGACAAAACGTTTGCTTTGGAAAATGTCAAGTTAATACCGCTTGATATTTTTTACAAGGCTAGCAAAGCCAAGCATACAACAAATTTTGTTAAAGAGCTGCGTTTAAATCGCGGCATAACATTTTATATGGCATAAGCGTAGTGTTTCTGCAGCAGGCAGATGACACTGAAACTAAAGCACATTTTCATATCAAAACGAGTTCTTGCATTTCATTATAAGTTTGACGTCAAAAGCGTTTTTGAATCTCTTGGGAACAGCATTGATAAATTTCAGAGGGAAGATTTAGGTTGGATCCTGGAAGGCATTTCACAATCTATTGTTAATACTGCTAAGTACAATCCATTACGCGGCAAGTCACATTTGGAATTACCAGTCAAAATTAAAAATAGCCAAATAATAATAACACATGTTTTATGTGGGCCGTGTTAAATTTTGCTGGCATTTAGTTTCCTGTTCAGATGAATGTTGTTCCAAAACTTGAGAGACAAAAAATGTCTATGTCAACGTATAAAATGCAGATGAAAAATCAAACATCTATCCTCTGCATATTTCTTCGTTTGCCACAAATGTTGCTCAAATTGATTTGCTTTACATTCATGGCGGCACCAATGATGGTCCCTACTGCTTGATCAAACGTTTTTCTGCAATGATGTATGGCCAACATAGCAAACACAAATGCAAATTATATTTGTGCAGAAAATGTCTTCACGACTACACCGCGGAAGAATTACTTGCTGCTCACAGACTAGATTGTGTTGATCTTGCAAAAACTATCATACCAGACAAGAAACATAATACGGTATCATTTTACAATTTTTGTAATATGGCCCGGTTCATTTAATAATTTATGCTAATTTTGAATCATTGTTGATTCCTGTCGAGGGTACAGACAACGATCCTGACACATCTTTTACCAGAAGATACCAGGAGCACGTTCCATGTGGATACGCGTACAAAGTTGTTTGCGTTAAGAATGCTTCAAGCAATCCCATAAAATTATTTTGCGAAGAAAATTGAAGCAAACATTTCATACAGAGTCTGCTTGATGAGGGTAATTACATACAGAAAATTAGCTCAGCAAGCATGAGTTTTATTGGACAGGATCAATAAGACTTTTCTCAGACTAAGCTGTGTTGGATATTCAATCAACAACTTGACGACGACAGAGTTCGAGATCATTATCATTTTACTGGTAAGTATCGTGCGCTGCTCATAGCAAGTACAGTCTGAATTTAAGATGACCCGTGTTAATTCCAGCAGTATTTCATAATCTGTGAGGTCATGATTTCCATCGCATTGTAAAGCACTTTGGCAAGTTCAAGAAAATGAACTTGGTGGCTTGCGGTTTATTGACAGCCTCCAGTTCATGGCTGAGTCCCTAGATGAACTTGCTAAAAATACAAAATCATTCAGATATAACGCAGAAAAGTTTGGTGACGAACTTGGTCTTGTCAAATGCAAAGCAATCTATCCTTATGAGTACATATCATCATGTGAAAAATTTGATGAGACCTCCCTGCCACAACAAGAAGATTTCGTTAGCCATCTAAGTGTCGCTAATGTTTCATATCCTGATTACGATCATGCGAAAAATGTTTGGACTAAATTTAACATGTAGAATATGGGCTAGTATCATGATCTTTATCTTAAAACCGACGTGCTGTTACTTTATGATGTATTCGAGAACTTTAGAGATATCCTCTTGTCATATTACAAACTAGATCCTGGCTCATATTTTTCTTGTCATGGTTTTCCTGGGATGATGCTTTCAAGATGACATAATTTCATCTGGAACTACTTACAGATATTAACGTGCATAATTTATTTTCAAAAAGGAATCAGAAGCGGTATCTCAGTTCTGTGGCCAATAACAAATATCAGCCAGAATACGATCCAGAAAAAGAAATAAAGTATATTACTTATGTTGGTATCTAACACTCTTTATGACTGGGCTATGTCACAGAAGCTACCTGTTGGCGATTTCAAGTGGGTGACTCTAGCAAATTTTACATAGAAATTATTATGCAGCGATGACGACACCGGCTACGTTCTTGAAGTTGATCTCGAATACCATGCTAAAATGCATGATGATCACAACGATTATCCTTTGGCGCTAGAAAGCATGATTGTTGAAGATTCTATGTTAAGTAATTATTCTGCGGATCTTAAAGAAAAAGTAGGTGTTGGTAATTTCAAACTATCACATCTAATTCCATATCTTCTTGACAAATATCGCTATGTGACCCATTACAAAATACCTGCAGCAGTGCCTTGACTTAGGACTAAATCTGATTCAAGTACACCGCGTGCTAAGTTTCAAACAAGAAGCTTGTCTGAAACCTTATATTGATTTTAATACTGCAAAGAGAATAGCAGCAATCCCATCATAATTTAATTTCGCAACAGATTTTTTTCAAGTTTATGAACAACCAAGTTTTTGGCAAATGCATGAAGAACGTCAGGCGACGAGTCAACGTCAAAATTGTCAATGATGTCAAACGTCGCGACAAGTTAATAGCTGACCCAGCCTTTGTCAGCATGAAGATATTTGATGAGAACTTGGTAGCGATTCATCAAAAGAAATCGCACGTAAAACTTAACAAGCCTATCTATGTCGGTTTTGCCGAACTTGAACTGTCAAAATATCACATGTTCAATTTTCACTACGGCGCAATTAAAAAAACATGTCAATATACAGGGGCGATTCGTTCCAAACGAACTGTGAGCCTTAAACAATGAACTAAATACTTCTTCTTCTTATGTTTCGATGTTGGTTGCTCTTACTGACTTTGCTGGGTTTTTTTTTTGTGCTTACCAACTTTGCCTTTCACATTATTTACTTGGCATGTGGTTGCTTCTATGTTTACTATTCTATTGTCTGCTTTATCACCGTTGATGTGATCTTTGGTATGATGCCGTGAAAACATTCTAAAATAAATCGGTGCGTGTTCAATACTTTCTGAGACTTTTCCTTGTTTGATAATGAGATGAGAGTGTAGCCGTTATTATTTTGATTTTTAGAAAGAATCTTTCGACGCAAAATATGCCTCATGTCGCCATTTTCACTAGCCTCACACATGTTCTGGACGGGATGATCACGCCAAGCCATTATACATAAATAACTTTATATCTCTAATTAGACTGCAAAATCGGCAAGCAACTTTATTGTGTGATATCATTATATAAGGGTAAGGACGCGACTAGAAACAGCCGCATAAAAATCATCAAGCTTTATTTTTGTCTAAAATCATTGTATATATGGTAAGAGAGCACGAAACAAAAACCCTATCCCGGACTGGGTGCTAACCCTGCTGAATATTTTCGTTTCTCAGCAGATTAAGAAACATATCGAAATCGCAGTACGGTCGCTTGTCTAAACGGCTTCGAGGACTCATAACCTAACTTCCTGCCAGCCTGGTTTAGTTGTGTTCACATCTGAAGTTAGGTCGTCATCATGATAGATCATTAAGTTATATCAGTGTGCTTCTAACTGCATCATCAAAGCCTAAATATCAAGACAGAGTAGCCGACTCTGTGAACTACCAACCTTTCTACAGCTAACAATACATGATTGATTGATTAGTTGAATTAGAGACGTGTTCGGCCATTCCGTCATGTACGTCTATATACCCCCAGTGCGCGCACTGAACGCAATTCCAGGCGGTTAGTTTTGTGCACCGCACATTATTAATTATTCGTCAGAGGGCTGGCCGGGCTGCGAGCCCATCTGATGTTTTATTGCGTGCACTGCACGTTTGTTGACCAATGTCCGGGAATGGCAAAGGATGAAAAGGTCCAGAAGGAGGCGCCTCGTCGTTCCCGGATGGCTCCAAGTGGTCCAGGATTAAATTTAGATTTGATTTATTTGCCAAAAGATGAATGTTGTCGTCTTGCTTCTTATCTAATGTTAATTTTTGATGAGATACTCTGTACTATTGGCTGATTACCTACGTCGGTTAATTAAGGTTACTAGTATAGCAGCAGAAAATTAGAAGGAAATGGTTGTCATCTGAGCCCGGTTTAGTTTAAGGAGTACGATTGTGTGGCTGGGCCTGATGGTCTTGGATGTTACCACCTTATATTGAATAATTTGTGTATATATCCATAGTTTTTCTATTGGCGCCTGTGCTTAATCGTATAGTTGGGTAAGTATTTTTGAGGTATCAGTTACCGCATTGTGCGGTGGGACCCTGATGTTCTGGACTTTGGACTACCTTATACTCTTAATTATTTTGGGATCAGTTAAGCGGGGCCGCTAATACTTCTGAATTTCAAATCATTGGCACTTTGTGCGGCTGGGTCTGATAGTCTGGGCTTATGACCACCTTATGCTAAGTTAATTTTAATTGAGGTTCAAGTTAAGTTATACAAAACTTCTTGGTCAACCGGGGGCTACCTAAAGCGTTTAATATAGACCAGTAGAAATAGATTATTTCTATGTTAATGTGAGGTAATATGCTTTGTTTTAGTGACTTTGTTAAGAATTTAGTGTGTTCGGGATTGGAAAAACGTAGGGTTAATTTGAGGGATAAGATGATGTAGTTAATGGGGAGGGGGGTAAACTTTTTTTTAAAATTTTGAATTATATGTCTGAATCTTTTATAGGCAACTAACCCAAGTTTATTTGATTCATATTTTTCAGTTTGTATTTTGTATTTTATTTTGGCTTGCCTCTCAGTTCTATCATGGGCGTGGAGTCTCCCCAGCTTAATAGGGCGGGTATTGGCTCGCCTTTGAGGCATACCACGGCACCCTAGCGTCCTAGCGATCCTGATATACCAATCCCTTCCCCTCCCTTGTGTGGGGCCCCTCCTCTCCCGCCCTAGACTGATCGGGTTTGCCATATTAAATTGTTTTTTGTTTTTTTTGTTTTGTTTTTTGTTGTTGTAGTTATCTTTTTTAACCAGGGATTATATCTTCCCTCTCTTCCCAATGTCGGTGATGAATCCCAGTATGTTTGAGCTCACCGAATTTATGTTATTATTTCCTATTTTAAGGAAATCCGGGTAGCTATCTGGGGTATTTAGTTTCTTCAGGTTTTGCTGGAATTTTTCCCTTTCTTGGGTATATTTGGGTCATTCGTTAGAAATGTGGCATAATGTTTCAGGGGTGGGACAGTGTGGCCAATTTTGTCCTGCTTCTTTTATACCTGGCAAAAATCTTTCAAAGCTACTGGCTAATAGTGTTTTTCCAGTTTTGATCCTATTTATAACTTTGGTATCATAGGGGTTTGCCAGGTTTGGTGTGATAATATTTCTGCAGACCTGGTTTTGTAAGTTATAGAGTTTACGCCCTTTTTGCGTATCTTCCCATTCCCTCTGCCATTTATGATCTATTTTTTGCCTAATAATACTGCAGATCTACTGGACACTGCAAGGTAACTGGTAGATGTCTTGATCGTTTAATTTGATTTTGGCTTATTTATCTGCCCTTTCGTTTCCAGGGATATCGATATGGGATGGCACCCACATGAATTCTACATTATGTTTTTTGGGGTCCAGGTTTCTAAGTAAACTTCTCGTGTCATGTTATCTCTGCTGGCAGAATTACCGGACTCCAGAGTCCGCAGCACACTGAGGGAGTCGCTAACAATAACTGCTTTTGGAGTTTGACTATCTTGTGTCCATTTAATTGCTTGGAGTATAGCCCAGAATTCGACAGTATAAATGGAGCAGTCATCTGGTAGCCTCGCCCCCAGTGTGATGTTTTTCTCCGGGATGACGGCTGCTGCTGCAGTGCGTCTTGGGTCAGTGTATTTTGATCCGTCCGTATAGATTTAGATGTACCCCACATACCTACTTTCTATTTCAGAGAGGATTTTGGCCCTTATTTCCACTGGATTTTCTTGTTTATTACCGTAAGTTAGTGCATGTAGATTAATTTTTGGTGGATTGCCGGTCCATGGGGCGGGATCAGGGTATTTTGTTATTTCCGCCTGTATATTGGGAATGTTTAGTTCCTTTTTTAGTTCATGGATTTTGAACACCGGTGCAGATAACTAGAGCTCGGTGTTGAATCTGATCCACTTTTTTAAGTAAATTGGGGTGTGCCGAAGCATACACGTGGCACCCATAGTCAATTTTGAATCTGATGAGCGTCCGATATAGTGTAAGAAGTGTGGACTGATCCGTTCCCCAATCGGTTCCTCTGAGGTTCCTCAAGAGGTTCAGATCCTGCTCACACCGTCTTACAAGCTATGTTATGTGGTTGCTCCATGTAAGGTGCTCATCGAATAGCATCCCCAGAAACCAAGCTACTTTTTCAAATTTTATTTCTCGTCCATTTAAATATAGTTTAGGTGGGTCCCTGCGAGTTTTGGTTTTAGGGGAGAACGTTACACGCAGTGTCTTCATGGGGGTGGGGGTGGGAGAGTTTAAAACCCCACCTGTCGGCCCATCGACCAATCATATCCAGACTCACAATCTAAAAATGATGATGATCTTTGAATTAAAGACGTGTGTGGTCATTCGACCATGTACGTCTATTGTACTCTAACAAGACATAACATTCGCCTTATATATGTATCATACTATATATACTACGTTGATGATTTTATTGTTAGCCAAATTTGCATATGTGGCTGTTACTAAAAATAAAGCTGCAGTCAAGGGAAGTAACTCATGTACGCAATCAATCATAACTCGTGTAAGCCAAATATTTCAGCAATCAAGGGACATAACACGTGTGCGCCAAACATTTCATCAGTCAAGGGAAGTAACTCACGTGCATCAAGTATTTCCGCCAAACTGAACGGGTATTATGATATAATGGGGGTGGGGGTGGGGGAGGGTACTGGAGACACTATTGACATTTTACCAGGTCGAGGACGATCGATAGAGAGTCTGAGACCATGAAAAATGACAATAGTGTTTTCATACACCCATTATATCATACTACTTTTGTCAACTCATTTCATGTTATTTGTAAAGTTAATGTTACACACAATTAATGACAAATGAAATGCAATCACATTGTTTTATTTCTGAAACTAAGGGAACCAATATTCCACACACTGCCAATAAAAGATGCAATCATTATTTGCTGCATGGTCTTTAACATTGAAAGTTCATTTAAACGCCACGTAAGCTCTCTGAGGCTGATTTTATTAAAGACCTGCTTGATATGGACGCATAATGACACATAGAAAGAATAGTAAGCATTTGTTAAAACTCTGTGATAAATATGTTGTTTGTTTTCTTTGAAAAGACAAGAACATACTTTCTTCATGTTTAAAACATACCGAGAAGAGTTACAGTCAAGGATTCAGCAATGCAGAAATTTAAAGAATATTTCCATGAAGACGAGATTTGAGTTTAAACTCTGATGTTTCATTTTTAAATGTAGATTATTAACGGTATTTCAGAAAACAAAATTGATATTTGTTGTTAACAGAAAAATGGATAAACAATAATTTTTAAGCCTTTTATTGCAATACCATGTCCTAATAATAATTGGAAACATATATTTTCGACATAAAACAATTAAGCAAGAAATATACATGAATGGTAAAGAGAGAAAGAGCAAGAGATAAAGATAAACTGAGAGATGGTTGCATAATAAATTAGAGAACATAAAATAAGCGATATTAAAGTTTTATTTTTAGATTACAGTTTACAGTAGTTTGATATGAAAAAGACTATAAATACGAAATTAAAATACAAATGTAAGATTAGAAATAGTATACAGTCATCGGTTCATGGAATAGTATCGTGAAGATTTTAATTCAAGACAGATCAACTTATCGGAATATTTCATCAGGGAATTGTTTCGGCTGACACAAGCAGCTCAAACATTTTTTATTCAGAATAGCGTAGAGAGGAACGTTTGAATATATATGCTCTTTTATACTTGTCAATTTAACAAAGAAAATCTTTATGATGGTTCCTGTATAATAAAACTGAAATAGTATAATACCGCGAACAAATGCGATAGACGCAGCTGTCATGAAATTGCTCTGTCAGTCTGTTTTATTTTGTCAATTATTTTTTTTTATAACATATTAGAACAAAGATATTTTAAATGAATGATGTATCACGTATCTCAAGCTTTGACTGTTTACATGTAGGATAAATATACATAGAAACCATAATATGTGTTACGCAGAACAATATTTTCAACATAGTTTGGTAGACAACCCACGAACTCAACTAACATTGTGTATAATTAATCTTTACGTCGTTGCATGTCTCTGAAAGAAACTTGTCATATTATAATTGTATACTGACTGTAAAACGTTAAGCAGTTTCACTGTGCGTACCATAATTTTTAAATCCAACTTGTGCTGTGATTTTAATATTGGCTATGCCTAAATCTAAGTATTGTGACAAAATATTGCTAAATCCACACAAAAGATATCATCGACTAACTCAGTGACAGCTGGAATATAAATAACAGGATGGCAAAATATCCGGTTGATTGTCAATACATATCATATATTGCGTCGACTGATGGAACTTCTATATTTCGACACCATTCAGGTAATTAGTAATTCCTTGACTAACTTGGTAGCAATCAGTTTGCGGTGTTTGCACGCACTGGAACTGTCAATACTACCATGTCATGTAACCAAAGCCACTATTCTCAGAATCGATGGGGTTGTACGTTCAGTCATGGCTTCGCAATATCGGTAAACAATCATATATCTTCTGAAAATTACCTTCCAGACAGATTGTCAGATTTTTAATAATCTGCCAGTCAACTGGATTCTCATACACTTTACTCATGGACCGCAATCAATCACTAAAAGAAAAGGGATCTACTAAACAGTAAAACCGAGCTTATAGCTCCTTTAGAAAGATTTGTTGGTAATGCCATGGTTTAATGTTTACAAATGTTAAATTGGGCACTTGATATTATTACCGCTACATTCCCTAGCTAATTCGTACGTTTCTCGAATAACATAAAAATAAATTTTACTCTTGGACTGTAGACAAGTGCATCGACGTTGTCAAGCAATGTTCATTCTAAAATTGAGATATCTTAAAAGTCTGACATCTGATTGGCTAATGTTCAGTCATTGGCCAATCAGATTTTATAATTTTTAGTAATGTATAAGTTTTAGTGAAGCATGTGTCTTACAATCTCGAGATTATATCTTTAAATTATTGTTGATGTGATCTCCGTCTTTTAATACGATTCGAAATAGGTACATCTCTCTCTTTCTCTGTATATATATATATATATATATATATATATATGTGTGTGTGTGTGGGTGTGTGAGTGTCTGTGTCTGTGTGTGTGTATTATTTCATCTGCGATGAACATAATCTCACTACATTAATAAACAATGGAATAGTTTTAGAAATACAAATGTGCAATTTCAAGAAAGTTGTAAAAGTCAATGTAGAACAGTTACTCTCCGACAGTGAACAATATAAACAGAACAGTAATCGTCATAATATATTATGACTACAATTACCTGATTGGCCAATTGAACACATGTGACTAAAATTTAGAACTCACCTGCGAAATGAAAAGTGTTCTTGCAATTCTTGGAAACATCTTTATCTGGTTTAGGCAAGGTTACATTGGAATCTATGCACTTTAGTCTTTCCGTTTACCATAGCTGAAAGCTGGTTGAAATAACATTACTTTACCAGGATCGTTTGATTTCGTTTCCTTGTTCTTACTTTTGTCAGTTTGTTAGTATTTTTTTTTCTTCGGTTTTTTAGTATAGCTACATGATTTTGTAACTGGATATTTCTAAATCCCTAATCAACGTTCTTTTACTTTTAAAGGTACTTTTCTGGAAGAATAGTTTATACGCCAATGACACAAAAACACAAAACTTTACATTTTGTAGTACAATTTAGTTCACCGACATGCAAATACATGACTTACAAGTAACATGTATATAATAGGATGCTAAGATTAATTGAAAAGGACTCATCTAGTTCTTCCCCATTGGCAATTAAAATGAAATGAACACAGACGTACGTTAAGTAGAGATCTAACCATCACCCACTTGGGGATCCTATTCTAACGAACTCAGTAGTATCAAAAATGTATACGCCTGTCATCAAATCAGTTAACCCCTTTCCAACAGTTTTAGAATGTTTATAAATCGATTAGAAAACGCACACACAGGAAGTTTGGATTAAATCAATGCAAAATAATTTTATATTTTATAAAACAACGATAATTCATGTATTTTCCGCTGCTTAACTAGATCTTCCTTTACTTTATACGAAATAGAACCCACAGATAACGCGAACTGTATTTAGCTAGTACACTCTACTTCGAAGTGAGAGCTTTTTCTGCGAGCGGAGCCATTTTTGGTCTGTGATATTTGGACATAATATTCAGTGGATCAAAATATAATTATCCTTATGGTCAACAGAACATGGCCGTCGATGAGTGACTGTCAAATATCTATGCAAAATAGTTCCCTTAACCCTCGACGAGTGACTGTCAAATATCTATGTAACTTAGTTACCTTGACCCTCGATGAGTGATCAAATATCTATGTAACATAGTTCCCTTGACATCTTATGTTAATCAGGTTTTTGTCCGCAGCATATCACTTTCAATGTGATTCAGTAGCATTCGTATATGGATTACAGCTGTTTCCTTTCTGCCTCAGCATTTACATCGGCTTATACAACTATCTATCAATATGATTTAAGAACTAAAATAGAATTATATATTTTTGATCATTTAATTCTTCTACGATCCCCATTTATGCAATTAGCGATACATTCATAGCTATGGTTCTACTCAGTAGTGTTTTATTCTGAAAAAATACATTATCCCACATGGGAGTCTTTCCACCATAAATCATACAAAATAATTCTCTCTGCACGATACTTTCCGATGTTGTCGAATTAGCTGTCGGAACTGCGAAAGAATAATGAGAAAATCTCAGAGGAAAAGAAAATAAAATCGGAGTTTTGTGTGTCGAGTTCTCAATTTTGTTCCAGATTGTAAAAATAATTACAGGCTAATATTAGATATAGTGTTTGACAATCATCCTGAAATCCACAAGCGAGTAATTAAGTACACTTCATTAGGTAGTGATTACGTGCCCAATAAATAAGTTTTTTTTATATGATATTAACACTTGTGTGAGCTTCTTGCACACTAACGCAAATGGAACTGTCTTCAACCAAGGAAACGAAAAATCGCATTGGGGTTTTTATCGCGGGTTTTACCATGGCAGACTATTGAATTAAATAAAGTCCTATGGATTTAACAAATAGTCTATTTTATAACGAATGCCCTTTCTATTATTTTGAAATGACTGTTTTATCTTTCTGTTTTTTGGTGCACGAGCTAATGTCACAGATTGTCAGTTGTGTTTTAATTCACGTTCTAGCTATTTACAAAGTATCGCTGACATAGAGTTAGCAAACGTGCTTCTTTCTTACTTATTTTTAATTGCAATAAATATTAGAACGTATTATAGCTCTTTGTTATATCGATTGAAGGTCCGTAAGTCCGTAGAGAGGTATACGTAGAGAGTGATAGATCTCTACATACATACATACATACATACATACATACATACATACATACATACATACATACATACATACATACATACATACATACATACATACGTACGTACGTACGTACGTACGTACGTACGTACATACATACATACATACATACATACATACATACATACATACATACATACATACATACATACATACATACATACATACATACATACATACATACATACATACATACATACATACATTCAACCAGTTCCTACATTTGAAGATTCCGCATGTATTCTAAAATCATGATACAACACGTGCACCACAAGTTAAGTTCAAGAATGTTGATTATCAAAAGTTAATATTATCCGGTATGGTTCATTAATGAAATCGCAAGAGCTTTTTAGCATGCATCGAAATATTACCGTCCTCACACCATAGCGTTGAGAGAAAATATGGTATTTTACTAATCTTGATTAGTCTGTAATTATATCTCCCCAAACCCGGTGCCGCGGTGGTGGGGTGTAATGTTTAATTTTTGATTTCCATCTCAAGGTCCACCAGAGGAGGTGGAAGAAAAATATATGTGCAAACTTGTCAATTAGAGTGACATTTTTAATATTTTTGACCAAACGTGCTACTTGCAGGTATAGAAGGAAGACACATACAATGTGTAACTCAATTTGGGTTGTGACTCCAGGCTTACGATCAGGCTGGAGGATGGTTAATATGTAATTAAAAGCATGGAGAGTGGTCGCGTCGAACCAGGAAAATAGCTCTAGTTAAATGTTGGGAGAATCGCTAATATTGTGACATAGGTAATATTCATTCTAATGTTTTCTTTCGATGAGACCATATTGCTCTTACATCATGTAATATCCTTCTCTGTAATCATTACAAATGTTTGTCAACTATTTCAATCATTCGAACATGTTAAAACATATAGCCCTTTAAACATAATGACAAATAATCATTACATATTGACAAAATCAACTTATTTTCATTTCAATGCAAAGAAGAAGATCAGAGAATTGTGAAACGTTCCAAAACTTATATTTCAGTTTTCTCCTGGCTTTTTATTGCACCAAAGAACTGACAAACATTGCAAAATAAAATTACAGTTTTTGTTTATTTTGTCAAACAACACTGAGAATCAGCAAGCAACTTTCAAGAGAGAGAACATTTAAGTGAAGAAAGCATACAATTAGAGTTCAAACAGAAAAATCAGTGATATGAACTCTCACAATGAATCTTTGGCATGTACATTGTAAACAAATGAGTATTATGTCTTTAATACGACCGACAACGGATACATATACTAATTTTTGTTCTGCGTATATTATAAAGTTACCATTGCTATACAAATTACGAGTTTTGCACTTATTTTCCCCATGAAACCAGTATCTATTTATAATTTGAGATTAGTTTGAATCCATACTGCTCTAGAGGTGGAAACAGTTTATTGTTTATTCCTTCGCAGATCATGTGCAAAGCCTAGTCAACACAACACCATGTGTCTTTCGTATATTGTGCAAAGCCTAGTCAATACGAAACCATGTGTCTTTACGGATCATGTGCAAGGCCCAGTCAACACAAAGACATGTGCCTTTTCGGATCATGTGCACGACCTACTCAACACGAAATCATGTGCCTTTTCGTATATTGTGCAAGACCGAGTCAACACGAAATCATGTACCTTTTCGGATCATGTGCAAGACCTAGTCAACACAATACCATGTGCCTTTTCGGGTCATGTGCAAGACCTAGTCAACACAACACCATGTGCATTTTCGGATATTGTGCAAGACCTAGTCAACACGAAATCATGTGCCTTTTCGTGTATTGTGCAAGACCGAGTCAACACGAAATCATGTGCCTTTTCGGATATTGCGCAAAGCCGAGTCAACATGAAATTATGTGCCTTTTCGGATCATGTGCAAGACCTAGTCAATAAAACACTATGTGCCTTTTCGGATCATGTGCAAGACATAGTCAATACAACACTATGTGCCTTTACAGATCATGTGCAAGACTTAGTCAACACAACAATATGTGCCTTTTCAGATCATGTGCAAGACCTAGTCAATACAACATTATATGCCTTTTCGAACCATGTGCTAGACCTAGTCAACATAAAACCAAGTGCCTTTTCGGATCATGTGCTAGGCCTAATCAACAGAACATCACGTGCCTTTTTGTACAGTGAAGTAAAGATACTAATTGGTGTTATATATATATATATATATATATATATATATATATATATATATATATATATATATATATATATATATATATATATATATATATTTACCTCATGTATATTTATATTCAAATGTAGATTAGAATATGCATTCGAAACAAGAACATATTTTGTATGACTTCATTAAATGTGGAATTCACATAAATTCATTGGAACAACCAAGTGAAGAAACTCGTTCTTTCAGATTCTTCGTAGCGAACGTAACTAGTGCTCCACCTACGTTCTTTTAAAACTTCTAAGTATCTGTCAGAGAAACTGGTGTTAATGTTTGTAAGAAAACAATTATGTTGTAAATCAATTATTTCTAAATATCTACAAATCTAAAGACAATTACAAATATAACAAAAATACAAGTTCGATAACATTCCTGACATTTTCAAAAAAGTGTCTTATTAAGAAACATACATTCACATTACTCTTGAATATCTATTAACACAGTCTGACGTAGATTATCTGCACCCATCGGGAGACATAGATTTCTTTATTATAATCGGTCGAATTTTGGTAATTGGAAGCATCTGGATTAACGGGATAATCGTATGTTTGACTGCATATGTATCAGTAATTAAGTGAACATAAATTTGTTATAGGTATATAACAGTTTAAGAGCAGAAAAGCAAACCCAATAAAAATACTATTTAGATGCTTTAAGATATTACGTTTGCGCTTCACACCCATCAGAGATCTACTTCTAATATTCACGAAGAAATGATACCAAAAGTGTGATGGACGGTCATTGTATGTGTGGTCTTGTGAACACAGGTGTCAAAGAGCTTTGATCAAGATAAACTCAGCTGACATGGATTTTATTCACATATATGCCAGTAGGTGATTATATTTTACCACCAATGAGTCGCCATTGATTGCTGATCCACATGTAATTACGTAGGCTTGGACTACAAGATGCCTTTGATCGGATCATTACATTTCGTCACAGATGCACTAACTTAACGACAATTGGGTGCATTCAAATAATAAACAAATTTGGGGACACAGTAGTATATGTACGAGCGAAAAATCCGGATAATCAGCGACCGGATCATGGACGTTTTACTATATATATATATATATATATATATATATATATATATATATATATATATATATATATATATATATATAT
This sequence comes from Margaritifera margaritifera, assembly GCA_029931535.1. Classification (NCBI taxonomy): domain Eukaryota; kingdom Metazoa; phylum Mollusca; class Bivalvia; order Unionida; family Margaritiferidae; genus Margaritifera; species Margaritifera margaritifera. The sequence goes on from JAQPZY010001418.1 coordinate 1,423,585, forward strand.
ATATATATATATATATATATATATAATTGTGCCGATAACATATAAATGTTGCAAGCAACATGCTCAGTGACATAGAACATTAAGTAATACAATATTTTATAATTTTTTGCCTCAGGGAAATTGTAATTGCTTGAATTACTTATCAGTCATCTTACCTTTACATCACACTTATAACCTTGTGAACCACGTTGTCAGATTGACAGAGGCCATTCCGTCTAGATTCTACACTGCTTCGATTTATATGTGATATTTAATTTTATTACAAAACCAGCAAAAGAAAAAGTCCCAGTATGACAAACAAACATTATTCTCGATAAATAATTTGTCAAATCCAATATATTACAAGATAGAAATATGACTTGAAATTATGAAGATTGTTGTGTGATTAGTTTCATCCGTAGAGACTAACTTATACACTGATGTCGAGCGCCTGGTTTGGCCTCTTCTTGACTACCTCCATGTATTCAATTATCTGCTTGGCATCAGCATGAAGGAATAGCACGAGGCCAAAAGTGAACCAGCGAGATTGGTGCTTTTTACTAGAGATGGTAAACTGGTTTCTTACTTACTTGCTGTCTGTGTCCACAAAGCAACACTTTGAAACAATGTATATTTGCTTTTGACATATATTCTGGTGACAGAACATCAAGTGTATGATGAGTCATACTTATAGGCGAAAACATCCCTGACAACTGCTAATCATCCGTACTAGATCTTCTCTAAACATTTGGTTCATAAATGCATAAATGACCGGATTGGCTACATTATATACAAAGTACATATAAAATACAACAATATTGAAGTCAAGCCATCTATAGGCCATTAGCCATGCTGGTAAAAACGCAATAATGAAAACGACCGTGACCATGAAAAGCATTATGGCCGTCTTAATATTAGCAAGACGATCGCTCTCCTTTTTCTCTTTTGTAGATGATTTCGTCGACGTGCGATGTCTTAGGGCCAATAAAGTTTTTCCGTTTGAATCGCCATTTTCCTTGGACATCAGAGATGTCGTTACTGTCTCTCCGTCAATTTCGACCTTAACGGCAAGGTTGTTGGGTGATAGAGTGTTGAGAATCGTATTATTCAGAGGGACCGTTGATTCCTCCGTTTGACTTTGAGTGTTAATTTTTATTTTCCCAGCTAACTTTTGGCGTCTACGTTTTGCTCGTTGTTTTGAAACCGAGCGGTATATCATTCCGTACAGAATCAGTACGATCAAAAGAGATATGAAATAGAATGATGAATATACCTTCTGGTATATATTCATAAAGTTAGAGCTCAGTATAGTTGTAGAGGGGTCACACCTTCTAGTGTACTGAATAATTTCTTCGAATTGTGTTATGTTTCCTGATATGGTGCTGTTGAAAGCTAATTCAACACTAGTGCTGTTATGAAGAAAGCTGTAATAAGAACTGTTGTTTGACGCGTTCTGAAATAATTGGTTGATTTCATCTTTGGAGATTACCTGATAGACACTGAAACCTAGGGAAGTAATGAGTCCCAACACTATGGCAAATGCAGCCAAAATGCTGACGATGAATTTTGCCCGCTTGACCGTCATGATGTGAACGAATGGATGGCAAATACATATATAGCGGTCAACTGCTATGGCCACCATAATGAAAGCAGATAGTGGAACGATACATGTTATAAGGAATTGGTACAGTTTACAGAAGAAATCGAAGCGAAGCTCAAATGCCACGATTATTCCACTAATAGTAAAAGGAATGACGACTAAGCAAGCGATGATATCGGTTCCTGCGAGTGCAAGGATGAAAATTGTCGAGGTCAACTTTCCTGCTTTCCTTGTAAAGACATATAGAACCAAGCCATTTCCTAGTGTACCAAATACACTGAATACACAGAGAATACAAATCACTGCTGTTTCCTCCTCCACTGTTCCCATGCGAGTCGATCCATCAGGCGAATAAAGAATTCGGCTCTTCCCGCTATCGATGTCATGAATATCGTAAGAGCTATTGTTCCATAATTCGCTGACTTTCTCCATTGATGATCCGTTTCAGTGGTATCCTGTAAGAAAGGAAATATGAAGTATGATATTTTTTTTAGCTCTCCAAATTTTAACACGTTTGAATTTGGAAAGTATAAAATATATTGCAAATATCGATGCGATCAACGTATGTATTCATCTTTGTATCTTCATTCTATTACAGCGCGAGGAAATATTCCTTCAGGCAACCTGACACAATCTTAGAAAATATAACGTCACACAAGAAAGTATTGAAAGCTATTATTTTGTTGCGTGTATCAATTTCAAATGTTGTAACTACATTAACATACATTGTATTTGCGTCAGATAAACTGTTGCATATTCAGCAAAGAGAGTTTCTTTCAAACACAGAAAATGATACGGGACATGTTGATACTTTTGACAATATAACCACTATGCGAGGAAAAATCACTTGTTCCATATACCTCAATGATATGCGGACATACCTTGTTCCATTGTTATGTATGATGTTTATATAATATTATAAATATTTTAGGAAATTATAAATGTTTCTTGACTTTAATATTTGCTTAAACCTTAATGTTAAGTATAATGTTGACATGTTTAGCTATTGTCTTTGAATTAGGTTGTTTACTTAGTATTTGAGTTCAAGGACGGTTTTGGTAAACAAGTTGTTTATTCCATATGAGATCAGGGTTGATTTTGTTTACAGATAAAACCAGAATTTCCTTTAGAGTTATGTGTCAAACGTTAATTACACCATAACATTCTAGAACATTCTGTCAAGTGACCTATCTTTACATATACCATGTTTAGTGGACAGTTTTTCAGTTTCGACCTTATCATCAGTCTTTTAAAGATTTATTACAGTTGTGAAAAATCATTCCAAATTAAGAGAGAGGAATTATTTAAAATATTCATTGGATTATAAAAGTGTTCGTAGACTTTTGGATTTTGGATTTGTAACTGATGATTTTGGAATTTATGTGAACTTATTCAAAGATATTCTGTAGTGCTTCATTTTGGCACATCATCACATTAAAAACTGCTGGTAGATCGGGACATTAAAGGCTATTGGCACATGAATATATTCAAGGATATAGTCATTCATTCGGAACATACTATATTTAGGACTTGTGATTAGGATACTTAGGATTATTGGATTATTTGGATTTTAATTCACATTACTGTAAGTGTCTTTTGAATTTTCACTTTAATTGTCAAGAAATAAATTGCTTGTTGATTTTTACGTGATGTGTTGGTTTCACTTTCTTTCTGTTACATTTTTCTTAGACCATAGATTCGTAACATTATATACCTCCTTGATATGCAGACGAGAACGGACTAATTATATAACATAATTATGGCGCGAGATCAAGTCTGGTATGCACGTAGTACAACACAGACACCGATAAAGTTAGAAAGTTTGATACAATGAATACTTCCCAGTGCCGTTGCCATCTAAAATTACAATGCATCTGCATGCACTTTGAAAAAATTATTAAAATTGCCAGATATGGAATCCAACATATGCACAAACGAATATTGCATAGCACTACACAGCAAAGTTCTCATCGCCACATTGACTGATATAGTCAATAGTGAGTACAAGATCAAAAAGGATGATTAGGAAGCTGAAAGACAAAGATAGCATAGTTCTTAGATGTTTCGCGTTTAAAACACTCATCACATTTGGAAGTGCCGCTTCCTTTTTTACCTCTCAGGCAGGAGGAATATAAATCTCTGGTTCTTGTTTTGCTACACAAGTAATGATGAATCAATAAAAATGCAGTTTAACAAACAAGTACGATGTACAAGAAACGTAATCCCCTCACTTAAGCTAATACACCATCAGCAATACGCGTGGATGAAGAGAAACTTTAAAGTACACTTTGATACTCTCTCTCTCCCCCCATTCATAGGAGTTACTTAAGAGATAGAACAAAGCCACGAAGAACTACACCACTCATACACAGAGGATCTAATACCCGCTTCCTGATTTTCCAATATTGGAAAGGTTCAACTAAATATAGCAAGTCAACAGTTTATAGAACATGTACTATTTTGTTCTATGTTATAAAATTGTATATTGTGCACGCTTTACTTTCCAGATTCAAACACACTTATTAAGTAAATCATGTATTAAAATATAAAAAAACAGAATTAATTTAACAGTATTTATTTATTCGTGTGTTATTTGTTTGTTTGAAAGATTCACAGGTAGCTGCTGAGGACAGTTTACGACGCCTCTGGCTGTTTTAAAATTGTACAACGATACAATTGCTGTCTGATTTAGTTTGATGGCTGCTCGTGACATAATAATTGTGTTTCCTCAAGAAAAGTTTAAGAGAAACGCTAAATTGTATCCCAAGCTAAACCTTTTGCTAAAAAGTTGAAAAACAAACTTTAAAATAATTTAGCAGATCCATTTTCTTGAATGGTACATTTGGCTTCCGTTAAAAAAAAAATAAAATACTCTGAACAGATATAATAATGCATGTTTCAAGATTCATATGAATTATCTGTATATACTTTCTCAGCATTTTGAATTGATAAAAAAAAAAAGAAAAAAAAAAAAAAAAGAATTTAGTTATTTTACATAACTATTATATAGGCAATTTTTTTCGCCCAAGGATATTGGATTTCTTCAACGACATTTGCTAACAAATGTAATTGGAATTCGAGGGTAACACTCGATAAGCGCTTATAACTACTTGCATTCTCTACCGTCAGAATTTGAAATATAAAATGCTATAACATCTGTTGTTATTTTACAATATGTCGACTTGGGTAAACAGATTCATAACTTTAGGGGCAAAAGAGAAATAGAAAAGGATAAGAGAGAAAATTGGTAACCTTGCAAAAAAAAAAACTTTTTTTGTTACAAATTGGCTCAATTGAACTTTCACTAAAGATGCTATGCAATATGTGCATTTTTTTCTCGCTTATAAAGATTTTGTTCTCAAAAAAGGAAACAACATGAATCGGCCTTTATAAGCCCGCAAAAACAATTGCTACGGATAAGCCCACAAAACAACTGCTACGGATAAGCCCACAAAACAATTGCTACGGATAAGCCCACAAAACAACTGCTACGGATAAGCCCACAAAACAACTGCTACGGATAAGCCCACAAAACAATTGCTACGGATAAGCCCACAAAACAATTGCTACGGATAAGCCCACAAAACAATTGCTACGGATAAGCCCACAAAACAATTGCTACGGATAAGCCCACAAAACAATTGCTACGGATAAGCCCACAAAACAATTGCTACGATAAGCCCACAAAACAATTGCTACGGATAAGCCCACAAAACAATTGCTACGGAGGTTTTAACAGTGTAACACTCTATCAGATTTTAAGTTTAATGTCAGCAGCTTATATAAAAAAAAATAAAAATATAAAAAAAAAAAAAATTTGGGATCGGCATAGGGTATGATCGTTGCGTGGGAATACTGTCTCGAGCGAATATCACGTCCATATTTTTATCCATCGTGCACATGCTTTTTTGTGGACAAAATTCTTCAGGTTTTGCAGACTGTCTAGACTACGCTGAATTGAGAAGCCTTATGCTGCAGGAATGAACTATAGATCTGCTACAATTACCTAGTCAATCAAAAAGCAGCTATGTTAAACATAATTTTCCTATAGAAGCGCCTGTCAGAAATCGGATAAATATTTCAATAAAAATTGAAATAAATTTAAGGAAAAAAAACTGCTACTTTAAAAGTGAAAATTATTCTAGGTATCCGATGATATAAGAAAAAGGCCACTTTGATTTCGAGCTTATTGCATCCATGAGTCACAGACCTACAAAATACCGAAAATTAGAAAGCTTATTTCAACTACTTTCTGGTGATGTATACCATAGAGTTTAGAATTTGTCAGGTTTCTGTAATAATATGAACGTATATTACATAGGTATACATTTTTACAGGCAGGAAATATAGAATATATGAGTTGCACAACATTACTTTTCTAAATTAATATAAACCATAATTTTTTAGAATCTGCGTGTAATTGGACTGGTAATTCACATTTGGTATTTGTGACAGAATAAAGTTTATATTTAAATGTTAAGGCCATAATAATCAACTCTCGACGTAACAAAAGAAAATAAATTTGGTTGATATTTGTATATCTTGTTCCAGACACTCCCCCTCCCCCGAAAAGAAATCAAAAACAAAAACATCACAAACAATTTTAAAAAAAAATAAAACAAAACAAACAAACAAATTATGGAAAAATATTCTTACCATTATCACTCTTTTACTGGTATCTAGGAATGTTTATATGTAGCTTATTATTTATTATCATCAATCGTCGTGCCGCAGGAAATACATTCAAGCTTATAACAGGCGTGACACAGAAGCATTTTTACATTATAGAGTGGCGGCGTGGACCAGTTTGCAACCCTTTTGTATTATGTATCAATCATTGTTGAAGTGGGATAACATTCTTCAATATTTGATACTTACATATGATTACGTAGAATATTGGAACATATATTAAATCATGTTAATTTACTCTTAAAACAGTTTTTCTCGTATGCCGAGACGGAAACGGGATTTCTGATCAGTCCGTCTTATTATCGACAATAGAAGCGCACGCTTTGTTTTTCTGGCATTATCTTTCTGTAAATCACACATTTCTAAGAACTGGCTATAACCCGTCAACCTAATATTAAACAATCTGAGGCTTTATACCCAATTTATAATGCATGCATTTTTGTATCGTTATCTTGGATACAGTCAAACTGAATTTTGCCCAAAGTTTTCGGTAACAAGTTTTCTTCTTAAGAGCTCCATGTGATAGTGACCATCTGAGGTCATATGTTGAATATATAATTATTTACTCATGCTGACAACTGTTGCACAAGCAAGGTTTCATATATTTTTCTTGGTCACAAGTTGTCGACGCTAACCCCAGTGATATGGCCATGCACACTTTTGGGAACCACGAAGAACATTAGTTACAGACTTGGTCAGATAATTCCTGCAATTGTGTGCCAATGCTCAAGACATGAAATGGACATCTGTTGATGAGTTCTGACTCATATTATTTGCCAGGCAGAAATTGGAAATATGTGAGGACATGTTGGTGTAAGGGGTCTTCTTATGGCTTCAGATATTTATACACGATGTATTTTGCATCTAATTCATGTGTTTATACAGGGTGTACATTGTTTCTAATTCAGGTGTTTATACAGGATGTACATTGCACCTAATTCAGTTGTTTATACAGGATGTACATTGCATTTAATTCAGTTGTTTATACAGGATGTACATTACACCTAATTCAGTTGTTTATACAGGATGTACATTACACCTAATTCAGTTGTTTATGCAGGATGTACATTGCATTTAATTCAGTTGTTTATACAGGATGTACATTGCATTTAATTCAGTTGTTTATACAGGATGTACATTACACCTAATTCAGTTGCTTATACAGGATGTACATTACACCTAATTCAGTTGTTTATACAGGATGTACATTACACCTAATTCAGTTGCTTATACAGGATGTACATTACACCTAATTCAGGTGTTTATACAGGATGTACATTACACCTAATTCAGTTGTTTATACAGGATGTACATTACACCTAATTCAGTTGTTTATACAGGATGTACATTGCATTTAATTCAGTTGTTTATACAGGATGTACATTACACCTAATTCAGTTGTTTATGCAGGATGTACATTGCATTTAATTCAGTTGCTTATACAGGATGTACATTACACCTAATTCAGTTGTTTATGCAGGCTGTACATTACACCTAATTCAGTTGTTTATGCAGGATGTACATTGCATTTAATTCAGTTGTTTATACAGGATGTACATTACACCTAATTCAGTTGTTTATGCAGGATGTACATTGCATTTAATTCAGTTGTTTATACAGGATGTACATTGCATTTAATTCAGTTGTTTATACAGGATGTACATTACACCTAATTCAGTTGCTTATACAGGATGTACATTGCATCTAATTCAGTTGTTTATGCAGGATGTACATTGCACCTAATTCAATCGATCAGATCGTGGGCTTGCGCGGGAATCTGAGACTTTACTGGAGTTGTGGGTTTAAGAATTCGTGAAGTGGCAAACAGACAACTGGACACAGAAGAAATTTTTCTGTAAGGTTTCGCTCAACCTTGTGTACTCGAAAGCTGTTATTAGATAAATCCATGATGCATGGTTACGGTCCGTTGCATTACTCCTTGCATACTTGTAAAGACAGTGTCGTACAAAGTCACCCACGTTATAGTACTTTACAAGCTGTGAAGATACTGTGTGAAAAACCAGAGTGGAACATGACTGAAACAGTGGTCTGCATCTGGACAGATTGGGTAATATGCTGACATACTTTTTGCACAAATCACTCAAACTCTTCTGCCTGGACATGCGTGTTCCCGCTTTATTTGTTCAACTTTCCGCAAGGGATGCAAAAACCCGTTTGATGCAGTCCATTTTGCGACTGGACAGATACCAAGATAGTTGGGTGAATATAACTATTATAGGAAAATGTGCGCTAGCTCAGTTAGGAAAGAAGAATAATCTCCGGCATCCAAGAAACATAGCGAAGAGCATTGGGTTGCTTTTTGTTTCCATATAAAGAAGAGGATAATATATCTTCTAAATTTTGACTTGCACCGATAAATATTTATAAAAATTTGTACATGCATTATTGCCACACCTTAAGTACAGCTAAACTTGCTTTCGGCTAAATGTACTGGTATGAGAAAGATAGATCATTTGGTGGACAGCTTCATGTCTGTTCAATAGAAATCCATTTTATATTCTTCAGTCTGTAAATCAGGTCTAAAGATGTTCACATACAACAAGTAAACATTTCAATACTATGGAAATGATGAAGACTCAGACATTGCGGCCGCCAGAAAATTCATTATAGCACTCTATGACCCAAAGGGTAAGATCAAGCGACTGCCCTGCAGCTTGAATGAATTAGGAGTGAAGATGGCTTCGCAACATTATTAGTCTGATAAAGATTCCACCTGGTGAATTCAGCTTTGTGCAATCTGCTAAAAAGAGTGACATGCCAGAAGAAGATTTGGAGCTATTCTCACATTGCTTGACTCGCCTTTACATGGAAAAGATTCAAGCTTAGTACCATTTTTGTGCCATACGAACCATTACATGAAAAAGATTCAAGCTTAGTACCTGTTTTGTGCCGTAAGAACCATTACATGGAAAAGATTCAAGCTTAGTACCTGTTTTGTGCCGTAAGAACCATTACATGGAAAAGATTCAAGCTTAGTACCTGTTTTGTGCCGTAAGAACCATTACATGGAAAATATTCAAGCTTAGTTCCAGTTTTGTGCCGTACGAACCATTACATGGAAAAGATTCAAGCTTAGTACCTGTTTTGTGCCGTATGAACCATTTCGTACAGTTTGAAGATAGTTTCCCAGAGTTACTGAAATTTGGTTTTCTGCTTTAATTCAGCCTCAACAAAGGCAACAAAGTTAATCGTTTCCTCTTAAATTCTGCTAAAAAAAGTTTAAATTCTAAATATTGGAAACAACCATTCAAACCCCTTCTATGTTACCGGGTTTGCGTACCGTTTCGTACCTTTATAAATGTTCTTCGCAATTGTTCCGTCAGTCTGCATTACAAGACGTTACAAGCATTGTACTTCCAAAAGACATTGCAAGTATTGTACCTCCAAAAGACGTTACAAGTATTGTACTTCCAAAAGACGTTACAAGTATTGTACTTCCAATAGATGTTACAAGTATTGTACTTCCAAAAGACGTTACAAGTATTGTACTTATTCTAAAATTACATTAAGTCTGTCAATAACCCGAAATCAAACGGTTGTGCAATGTAACTTTATGCACTAGCGTACCTTTTAAATTGAATCAGGGGCTGTATATTTTAATTCTTACTCGGCTAACACATAACGTTTTTGCAACGTTGCTGTAAGGTTGTGATTTGGTTACGTGGGGAAATAATTTTCTAGCAACGTTGCTAAAACGTTGCACATGACCATAATATTAATCGTCCTCTGATCGCGAAAATATTGAAAATCACAAATAGCACGTATATGCATTGATTATTACAGTTTGTACAACAAATAGTGTCACTTTTACTAAGATAATATGGGACGTTTTTACAACGTTTTATCGATGTAGTGTTTGACATTACAGTATGAGGAAGAACAATCATTGTCTCGTAGTTTTGTTTGTTTGTTTTTTCATTTTTATTTTCAAAAGAATAACTGAATAAAGTTTGCGGCTTGTCTAAAAAAAACATTTTACTCGCCAGCTATTTTGATTACAAACATTAACTACGATCATTGCCTTATAAATTGTTTACGAATCTACGAAACGAAGTTTGTAGCTCTTCCTGTGCCGGCATAACTGCATCTGTGACTGAGACGTGGAATTGTTTGCTGCTTTTAGTTGTCTTGAACAGCCAAGGTATGTACAATAATAAATAATTCTACAATTCGCATTTTTTTGTTTAAAACAGTAACGTTTTTGTTGTCACATATAGATTCTCTTTTGGATGATTGTTTTACCAAGTCTACTGACGCTTTCTTGCACTTGTAAACACCATGCCACATGAGAAGAGGTGCCATTTTTAAACAAAGAAAAGTAGGTCTATCTGCCAAATTGTTCAGTCTATACATAAAATGATATAAATTTGTGTGGTTTTTCTGTGACCTTTATCTGACTCGTATTAAATAAACTATATTGATAGACTGGGGCAATTTTGCGAAGAAACTTTGCGAGGATGCGGTTGGGTTGTCGCGGTGAAAATGCCCCGTGTTAACATTTAATTGCGCATGCGCTCAGAACAAGTGCGTGAGATTTATCGTTCTTGACCCCACCCCACCCACCCTTTCCCCGAGTATAATAAAATTAAATTAAATAAATTAAAAGTGAAATTGAAAGGAAATGTTTAGGCTTATACAGATGTATACATGTTGACATGCATGAAAGTAAAAATAGAAAATGCACATTAAAAGGTAATTGGATATTGATAAGTACATGCATGACTGAGTGATATTATATATTTTGCATGCAAAACCATGGCAACAAAAATATATTTTAAAACATATTTTGCAACCAGGATAAATAATAATAATAATAATTAAAAATTATTATTATTTTATTTTTTTTCTTCACATTTACTGCTTGAGTTTCCTTGGCGGTTATAATATCGGGAAGACTATAAGCAGAATGATGAAAAAACTTGGTACCAATAGACTCTGGTCAGAATATATTCTCAAGGGCCGTAAAGGGAGGAAAGGTTTTCACGACCTCCTGATATGCTGGGTTTTGATAAGTCTGATTTGATTTACATTGTCCATTTTTCATAATATTGGCCACAGATGTTCAAATGAATGGAAAAGGTACTTTGTGTTTCTTCACACACATACTGCAACTGCATACATGTCAAAGAACTTAAGACCACATTTCAAATGATCTGTCGTAGAAGTACTTTATTGATTATTGATGACAGAAAAATTATATGTATCCTTTGTTGTGAAACTTATTTGTAAAATACTTTTGTTACTCTTGCAGGAGCCCTTTGAGAAGCAATACCAAGACCAAGGTCAGTGAAACTGAAGAGGCCATATCAGAGACTATCAAGTATGCCCCAACCCAATGAGGAGGGACAAAATACAAGGTTAGCCACTTGAGCTTTTATTTCATCAAAATTTAATTCGATTTTTTTTCTTCTATCTATTTTTTTTGCAAAACTGGTCGCATTTCTAAATTGTCCCAACCCAATGAGGAGGGACAAAATAAAAGGTTAGCCACTTTTATTTCATCAAAATTTAATTCGATTTTTTTTTCTATCTATTATATTTGCAAAACTGGTCGCATTTCTAAATTGCAAATAAAATGAATGGTTATACTATTATACCAAAACTTGAGTAGACTGTTAAAATTTTCATCCAGCTTGTTCACTCGGGCAGGTGCTTACGCTTAGAATTTTACTGAAGTGAATTATTCAGACAAGTAAAATCTACTTTTGCGCAAATTCATTTCACCATCTACTAGCCTGAATGGGCAAGAGAGTTCAAAAGTTACCTTCTTATCCTGCTTAACGATATTAAGGGAAGCACAAGTACAGCGAATAAAGTTTCATTATACTGGTTAACTTTACGTCTACATATGTAAGTGGTACTTAGATGATATATGACTTTGTTCAAGTATTAAAAGTATTTTTCAATTTGCAGGAGCCTGAGCAGAAGAAGAAGAAGAAGACCATATTGACTGTGCGCTCGAGGATACAGATTCTAATACAGGCTATTAATTAAGACCTGAAAAAATAAAGAGATGCAAAGAAAGTGATAGCAAAATACATGCTGTATTGTATTCTGTTTTTATATCTACTTGACTCTTCTTAAATACAAATGTATGTACCTTTGGCCTGTAAGGCTTGTCAGCAAATCTACATGACGATAAAACCTTTGTATTCGCAAAATGATATTTTGCAAGTAATTTCCAGTGCTTATGTAGAATAGATAAGGTTTTCATACAGTAAACAATCTTTGCGTTTAAAAAATTTTAGAACAACTACAAAGAAACTGCTTGATCTAGGCAAACACATTCAGAAAGAATTTCCCCCTTCATAAATAGATGATCTGTAAATTGTATCCAGTTTGGTGAATTTCATTTTTGTATCCTCACATCCTCACTGCTTGCATTAGGAGCATCAAAATGGGATCCTGCCCATCATGTTGTATGGCCATCCACCCCGACAGTTCATCAAGTGTGATTGCGCAGAAACAATAAAAGTAGACGAATGCAATTTAGTTAGTACTACTATTAGTACCCTACTTCTTTTGTCGATTGGGTACTATTTTCACACTCGGTGCTCTTTTCTGCATAGTGTCAGCAAGTTTGAAGATATTGCATACACATATATTTTAATCAAAGAGTCGTGTTAATAAAAAAAAAATTGCCGATTTTCACCATAGAAACGTGAAAGATGGTGTTCACATTCTGAAGTCAAATTTTGCTGTTGAATCGTCTGCCATATTAATGTAATACTACTTCCGTTTTTAGCATAGACCAGAGGAGCTTATGGGATGGTCCGTACATCCGTTAACACAAGTTTGTTATTATTACTCGTACTAAACTAATTGGAGGAATGCCAGGAATCTTTACACGCAGATTTGGCTTAATGTTTAGTTGGGTCTCAATGAAAATGGTGCCGCTCTGGCACCAATATAGCTGCTACAGTGACCATCTTGAAAATCTTATCACTACTCCTCCTGGATGGTCATATCATATGGGGTTTTCACTAAATGACTTATGATAATGTCTAGTTGATCCTAAATCGAAATGGTGCCAACCTGACATCAATATGGCCGCCACGGCAGCCATCTTGTAAATCTTTCGCTGCTCCTCCTAGATGGATGTTCATATTGACATGGAGTTTTCATCAAATGATTTGCGATGTTCGGTTGGTTCCAAATGAAAATGATGCTGATCTGACATCCAATATGGTCACCATGGAAGCCATCTTGAAAATCTTATAGCTATACCTCCTAGGTGGATGTTCATATCGACACTGAGCTTTCGTCAAATGACTTATGATGTTTAGTTTGTCCCAAAAGAAAATTGTGTTCATCTTACATTCTGTATAGCCACCATGGCAGTCATCCTGAAAATCTCGTTACTCCTCCTGGATGGTGGCCATATAAACATTTTTATAATGTTTAATTGTAGAATTGGACTTTCTTACCAGCAGTGGGGTATATGTGTTTCAGAAACACAAGTAGCTTTCGTTCTTCACAGCTTTTAGTATAGTTTTTTAATGTTGTCAGGAGGTTGTGGGAATGTTATATTATGACGTTAAACAACAACGTTGTAGCAACATTCACCAAATCACGCTGCAACAATGTAATATAACAACGTTGCCACAACTTTAGTGCAACGGTGCTGCAAGGTTGAATTGTTAGCTGGATATCTGTCATTTTTAATTATGTTCGTAAAGATCAGTTCTCCCCTATTTTTTGTACACTACCAGAAGAAGCTTGATCTTTCAGCATTTGTAACTATTCACCCTGCTGTTGTCAACTCGTCGCACCTTTTGCAATACTTAGAACACGGCGATGGATAATTTTTGACTATAGTTTTCCGTATCTTTTGCAATACTTAGAACACGGCGATGGACAATCTTTAGCTATTGTTTTCCCTATCTTTTGCAATACTTAGAACACGGCGATAGACCATCTTTGGCTATGGTTTTCCATATCTTTTGCAATACTTAGAACACGGCGATAGACATACTTTGGCTATGGTTTTCCATATCTTTTGCAATACTTAGAACACGGAGATAGACCATCTTTGGCTATCGTTTTCTCTATCTTTTGCAATACTTAGAACACGGCGATGGACAATCTTTGGCTATGGTTTTCCCAATCGTCCCCGACAGTGTTTGAAGCATTATAATAAGAAGCGAAGGTTTGGTAAAACGCATTCAGTGAAGTAACTATTCCATAATTGGATAATAATAGCGAAAGAAAGAAAAAATACAAAATAACCTAAAGCTAGGGTTCTGATAGTGGTTATTGATTGCACTAAATTGTTTTAAACACATCAGTCATAGCATGGGATTTAGATGCTATTGTTTGTTAACTGTAAGCAATTATTTAAATTTGCGCGAATAAAACAACATAACAGATTGCGACCTAATATAAATTTGATTATTAGCTGGTGATAATGTACTCAATACTTATCATCTTTACACTGTAGAAGTATTACAGATCACAATAGGTTACATATTTCATCACGGAAGATAATGTTTGAAGAAGTGCAGATTAACTTGAATTCCAATATGAAATTATGTCAATGTTTTGAGACCCTCATTCTTGCGCGTGTAAGGAATGAAAACATTTTATTTTGGGTACGTCGATTAGGGATCCGTCAAAACCTGATATGAATAATTTTTCCTGTGTTTAAAAGACCCCACTTTTGCTTTTGAATTTTCTCTGAAAAGCCTCGTAAAAATGAAAGTGCTGGTCACTCTTCCACCTCTTTCACGTTTTCCATGTAATTGACTTGCATATTATAAAAGCACACGTGCAAAATTATCGTAAAACGCATTAAAAAAAACAACAAAGAATTCAAACTTTTAGCATGTAGGGTATTTATACTACAGAATCAACCACCTGTACTATTTCATCTTAAACATTATATATATATATATATATATATATATATATATATATATATATATATATATATATATATATATATATATATGGCTTTAGTGACATTTTTGCTTATTTGCCCAGTTGTACAGGATGAGGTAAAGTTTTAACAAATCTGCATATCGAAACAAAAATATAATTTACTAACATTTAGTCAACAATCCTTAGTGTAAATGAATTTATCCACGGAAATTAGCCTCTTGGAGCAACCTGTATCTAGCGAATACAATTAAGAAACATGTCTAGGCTAAAATGAATACCCCAGGGATTTTTAGCTTGAGACACACTTCAGCTCTTGTTTGTTGTTGAAATGATCATCTTTTGCAAAGATTTAAGAATTTTAGGGTCAATCTGCCACTTTTGTGGTCAAGTTCAAACAAGGAACCTTGGACATTTTTTTCAGTTTGAGTCATCACGTTAAAGCAAGCAATTCATTAAATGATGGATACGTTAAATTCATTAAATGCTTGATGCGTTTAAATTAATACTCAATTCATTCAATGATGGATACATTTAAATTAATACTCAATTCATTCAATAATGGATACGTTTAATTCAGTCAATGATATACATGTATACGTTTAATTCATTCAATGATGGATACGTTTAATTCATTCAATGATGGATACGTTTAATTCATTCAATGATGGATACGTTTAATTCATTCAATGGTGGATACGTTTAAATTAATACTGAATTCATTAAATAATGGATACGTTTAATTCAGTCAATGATATACATGTATACGTTTAGTTCATTCAATGATGGATACGTTTAATTCATTCAATGATGGATACGTTTAATTCATTCAATGATGGATACGTTTAATTCAGTCAATGATATACATGTATACGTTTAATTCATTCAATGATGGATACGTTTAATTCATTCAATGATGGATACGTTTAAAGTAATACTGAATTGTTTATGACTGTCGTTAAAGCAATGCTTTATATGACTGAACATAAATACATTTATCTTCTTTTAAAATCTCTAACAACAGCTGTATGTACTATCAAGTTATGCCAATCAAGACACGTACTGACAAAACTCAACATGCCATCTGAAAAAAGGTACTAAATTATGCAGACCAAGACAGGAACTCACAAAACGCAATATTTATCGAAAAAGGCGCAAATTTATCCTAATAAAAACATGTAATCACAAAGTACAATATGTCGTCTGGAAAAAATACTAAGCTATGCCGATCAAGATATGTGTTAAGTATCACAGAGCGGTAAGAAAAATACACACGAATAAACAGTATGTATACATCTATAGTGTTTAACAGCACGTCAGCACTATACTGGCTATAGTATGCCGATTAAAATGTACGTTCTAAAAAATGT
Source organism: Margaritifera margaritifera (assembly GCA_029931535.1). Taxonomy (NCBI): domain Eukaryota; kingdom Metazoa; phylum Mollusca; class Bivalvia; order Unionida; family Margaritiferidae; genus Margaritifera; species Margaritifera margaritifera. The sequence goes on from JAQPZY010001418.1 coordinate 1,440,121, forward strand.
AAAGATACAACAACAACAAAAAAAAAAATAAGGGAGATAAACAATTAGTACTACAAGCCAGAAGATGAAAGGTACAATGCTAATATTTTGTAAAAGGTATATCAAAATAAAAGATAAATTAAATATAATATAAAGGATTGTAGAGTAATATAAATTGGGACAGTCTCCATATCAAGAAGGTATATATTCCCAGTCCCTTTTCCGGTCACCAAGGTTTTGTTCTTACTTGATTCAGATTGATGTGGACTTTTGAAGCTAATATCTGCAGAGAAAGTTAAAAGTTTCCACTATGAAGACTATGTCGGTATTTATTTCAATGTTGTGATCAAAGCCTGCCTGGAGAGCCGAAAACCTGCAATACTAGTAATGCTCGGCTGGCACATCGCTAAATGGAAAGCTTGATTGACATACTAACAAAGCACGCACTACTGCAGGCCATTCCGGTAGAGATGTAACCAGCATCAGACTGTCATTAATAACATTTCACCTCGCAGTTCTAAACATGTAACTTAATATGTTCTGAGATCTGTAACTTAACCATTAATCAAAAAGCACGGAACTCGATGTAATGCAAAAAAACATACCCGGAATATAGTTTCGTGTTTATGATGCCGGCTAAAAGGGTCATACGAGCGCTAGTGCTGGCGCATATTAATTTTCTCATAAGCATGTATTTAACATAGACTGAGCAATTCTACTTCTTCCTAGACAAACATTATTGATCATAACTATTTTTTGTTTTGTTTTCTTTCAAACGATACACGCGGTTTCATATGTACATATCTCTTCATCCAAATACAAATTCAAATATACAAGTATGGTACAATTAGTCATATTTCTAAGGGGGTTTTCTCGGAGTATTCGTATAAACAGTATATTCGACATATGTCGATAGAACGTGATAATGGATCTTTTTGTATCCTTACATACTTCACGATTTTAACAGGAACTAAAGTTGTTTGCGTATTTTCTGATTAATTAATTTAAATTATCCAGAAAACACCCCGTTTTTATTATTTTTTTTTTTTTTAATAACCTTGTAATAACTTCCATCACAACATATTTCTTGAATCCCGAAAATTGATGGATCACAACAAACTTGAGTTATCTTCCTTCCGCTATAAAGACGCTCCAGCATGAAGAGAAACAAGACGAAAATCATGGTTATGTAATATTATGATGTAACGGAGATTATTCATTTATTAACTCCTCTTTCACGACAAGTGGATACTCTACATGTGTTTATGAATCCAATTCACTCTTTAACAGCAATAATATGATACGTACTTTTTATGATGTCTGTTGAAATTCATAGCTTGCGAAACATTTATTTTCTTTACTTTTTGTATTTTTGCTATTGTTTGCGAAATAGTCCAATATAATGTATTTTACGGTTTTCGATTTCCTTTGAAATATATTCTAAAAAAACAAGGGTATGTGTCATTTGTATTTACGTCTCCGTTTATAGCTTTGTTAGATTTTAGTGATTATTTGTTTGATTATGGGGAGTCGGTGTTGGGAAGATACTTCTCAAAACTAGTAATTAGTCAATTTCTAGTATTTGACGTCATAATGTATAGTATTCACGAGTCTGCATGATAGCATGGATTAGGATCGTAAAATGGACCTAATTTATAAACATAGATAATTATCTGGATATTTTTGGTATACGTGTTTAGTAATTTGAGATAGGAATAATTCTTTGTGTCAGGGTTTTGGATCGTGTCTCGTAGTGCATGGCGTGAAGTACAAATATTCGACTTGGAAAGGCTTACTGATGGGTCATACAAATTTGAAACAAGAAAAACCACGCAAGTGTGAAATTAGAGTTTCGAGATATGTGGTCATTAGATTATTAGAGACATATTATTTGCATTATTCGCGCTTTTAAGAACCCTTTCGTTGACACCAAATGTTTACTTGAGGTCCTTTGAAATAGTAAAAATAATGGGCCCCAAGACAGACTCACGCAGGTGTTTGATTCGCTCAGTAGTGAGACCCCTTGTGTGTAACAATATGTTATCCATTAGCCCCCCCCCCCCGACTTTATCCTTCCCCCGCCCAATAACTGGGATTGGTTAAGCTGTAGTCATATTATGGCTGCTTTCCATATTATTCACAATCCCACAAATTATTGGAGACTATCATTGTAATAGTACAAATACATGTGAGTTCTTCCTCTTTGCGCTTGAAGGTTTTCCCAATTCCATATATACCACATGCCTTGTATATTTATAGCAACTGGAACTTCAGGTGGGATTGACAAAGTAATGACAAACGATTTTTCATGAAACCATAACTGTCAAAGCGGCACGAATTTTATTACACTTTTAAATGTATGTCAGTTCATATTAATATCGTTAATTTCTATACCTAGATAAGCCTATTATAAGTGTATATGTAATAAGGTATATAAATCAGCAAACAAGAGCATTCTTTCTGTGAAGATATTTGTGCTTCATGCTGTCATTCATTATCCAGTTCCCTGTCTTTATCAAAATAAATAGTTACAATATTTTGAAACACAGAAGCATCCTGTATTACTTTTTAACATCCTGAAAGAAATTACATATATAAAATAGCTCATGAAGCACCAATTACTAAGGAGGCGCATTTTGTTCTTTTTTTTTCTTTTATCAGAAAAAAAATCAATATCAACCGCATATTCTTATATAACTTCGGTTACGTAAAAATAAAGGGTAAGACATTACTTACGTTAACAAGTACCTGTAATAAATATCAATATTATACGTAAAATAGTTCCTATCCATCACATATTCATACATATATATCAATGCGCTCAATGCATTGTGTGAATTGTTCCACAGACACCTATTCTGGATGCTGAAAACCCGCAAGAACAATTCTGTTATATTGATACCGAAGGAAGGAAGAGTAAATTCAATTGATAGCCCTTTCAAATAATTTAGATATCGTAAAATTGCTATACATTCATAAATAAGGACAAGTAATAGTACATATTTAACATGACTATACATTCATAAATAAGGACAAGTAATAGTACATATTAATCATGACTGTCGTTTTCTTTTTTATAAGGAACAATAATTTGAAAATCGATTGCAGTATATTAACGACCCTTATCAAGACAATACATTTTTGAACATGCATCAAGACTTTTACTTTTATCGATGGAAGGTTCTATGTTCTTTAAATGAGGACATGTCTATTTTGACACAACGTTTCAGTTTGTAATAATAATGTAGTTCCACATTTTGTGTTTTTGCAATTAAAATCCAAAATTATTGTAGCACTAAGATCTGACAAAGTATCATAGTTGTGAAATGTTAAAATAGTTAACTTAATTATAGATGGATATTTATACATAGCTAAGGGTACAAACATTTCAAAATTACTACCAAATGTATAGACTGGTGTGCATTTCTTACATAGCTAAGGGTCCAAGCAATCCAAACTACTACAAAATGTATAGACTGGTGTGCATTTCTTACATAGCTAAGGGTCCAAGCAATCCAAACTACTACAAAATGTATAGACTGGTGTGCATTTCTTACATAGCTAAGGGTCCAAGCAATCCAAACTACTACAAAATGTATAGACTGGTGTGCATTTCTTACATAGCTAAGGGTCCCAGCAATCCAAAACTACTACAAAATGTATAGACTGGTGTGCATTTCTTACATAGCTAAGGGTCCAAGCAATCCAAACTACTACAAAATGTATAGACTGGTGTACATTTCTTACATAGCTAAGGGTACAAGCAATCTAAAATCACTACAAAATTTATAGGCTGGTGTGTGCATTTCTTCTTGCCGCCCTTGTTGAACATATATTCTCAGATAAAGGTAACTACATAGAAAGTATGGGAAAAAGCAACCTGTCATTAATTGTCTGAACGGGTCTTTAAAAATTCATCAAAAATTAGCATAGGTTGAAAATTATGGACTCCTATCTATCAAATACACAAATATAAGTATTGATATTTTCAATATTACACAGTTATTGAGATTACATCGGTTTTCTGCTACACAAAATCTGAACGGCCGTTTAACGGCACGTCGGAAATCGTTTGCGATTCCCCAAGGTGTTATATACTTTACATTCAATTTATCATTTTCTTTGACAGGACTGTCATTGCAATTATTATAACTGTGTATAAATATTTCTTTTTCATTATTTAATAACACACAATAGTCGCAGCCACGTTATTTTACGTCAAATCTCTCCCAGAGTACATAGCGCCACGATACGCCTGGGTAAAACGTGACGTCATATTTATGATTTCATACCGTAATGATCACGTCATTTCAAGTGGCGCATTAAGAGTTGAATGTACAAAAGCGGACTAACTTTAATGTTGTAATCGATCCTGTATTTTTATCACACATTGACAAAATAAACACTTTCTGTGCAGACTTAATTTCTTCAATCTTTCCTGAAGATACTTGATAGACATTCTATAGTAGAATTAATATATCATGTGTTCTGTATAAGAGGCTATTGATAACATTCAATACAGCATGAACATACTCCCAACTACTCTGTTAGGCCTGTTTTGATATGTCTTGAGCGCTTGGCTTATTTTCAAAGTCGTCGGTATATTATGACACATTTGATGACGTGTTTTCAAAGTCATCAGTATATTATAACACATTGGATGGTGTGTTTTCAAAGTCATCAGCATATTATAACACATTGGATAATGTGTTCTCAAAGTCATCAGTGTATTCTAACACATTGGATGGTGTGTTTTCAAAGTCATCACTATATTATAACACAGTAGAATTACAACACAGACAATGTTAAAATATATTGAATCGAAATCTTCTCTTGTTTCTTACAATGGCAGAATATTGCAACGTAATGCTTACTACATGAGACTCATCTTTTTATGACTGAAAACGTTGGAGTGTGTACTTAATTCCATTATTTCTGAATACAAATTGCTATAGAAAGTACGTATTCCTATATTTACAAAGGGATGGACAGAACCGTATCATTTAAACTAATCTAAATGATGACAATACACACTGTGATAGTACACCAAGTTTGTGGAGTATTAAAGATTACTTTCCTTCTGCTTAAATTTGCGTTATTTTGGATAGTTTACGATGATTTAAAATAAGTAATGATACTAGTGGTGGCGGTGGTAGTAGTATCAGTAGCAGTGATAGTAGTAGTAGTAGTATTATTATTAGTAGTAGTAGTTGTAGTTTTTGTTGTTGTAATCACATGTTGTAGAAATATTAGCTGCAGTGCTCGTATTGCTACTGATACTAGGTTCTAATGTATAAACCTTTAATTTATATCAATAGAAAACAAATGTTAAATTCTGCATCAATTCTTTCCTATATATAGAGAAAAGAAATGGTTTACTCACCGACAGAGATTCAAGTGATAAATTCTAGGCGATAGTTAATACTTCTCAAGCATCGATATTCAGCTTTTCTAAGCGCTTGCTGACACTGTATTATTCAAGCGGGAATCACTACAAGAATGTCGTCTGCAGGCAGTCAATATCGAGGATTTATAGATGACGTTGTACGTCTTTTGCCACGTGATACCCTAACCTGATTTAATTATAAACTTTTCCGCAGAACACTCAGCTAGTTACACTATTTGAACATGGATCTTAGATTCAAATTAAAAGCCGAAAGGAGTATTTGTTCATTGGATAGAAATAGCGCACATCCAGTCGGGAAATACCATTATGGATGAACCTAAATCTTATAGAAAGAAGAGATAACTTTCATGTCAACAGAAACATCACACCGAGTAAAAATTCTGGTCAAAACCATTTCCACTGCCAGATATATAGAACCAACAACCGGGCGACACAAAACCAACAATGATAGTAAGTACTCTTTAATAAAAATATTTACAAATAAGCAATGTTTTCTCATTACTGTTACAAAGACATTAAGGTTTCAATTTATTTGGTTAGAACAAACAATTGTATATAGCTGGATAAAGTAGCAAGTTAATGATAATGCTAATCGAAATTTTATTAATTGCCTCTTCACTAATTTTTGTCAGTAAAATATTATGAACATACTTTGCTTATTATTTTCTTTCATATCCTAATACTTTTCCTGGACAAGGCTGACCTAGATGAGATAGTTCTATGGGTATCGGCAGATCTTATACCAGTCAAACCAGTCCTCAATGAGATAGTTCTACGGGTATAGTATGAACTTATAACAGTCAAACCAGTCCTAAATGAGATAGTTCTATGGGTATAGTCAGAACTTTATAACAGTCAAACCAGTCCTCAATGAGATAGTTCTATGGGTATAGTCAGAACTTTATAACAGTCAAACCAGTCGTCAATGAGATAGTTCTACGGGTATAGTCTGAACTTATAACAGTCAAACCAGTCGTCAATGAGATAGTTCTACGGGTATAGTCAGAACTTATAACAGTCAAACCAGTCGTCACTGAGATAGTTCTACGGGTATAGTCAGAACTTATAACAGTCAAACCAGTCGTCACTGAGATAGTTCTACGGGTATAGTCAGAACTTTATAACAGTCAAACCAGTCGTCAATGAGATAGTTCTACGGGTATAGTCAGAACTTTATAACAGTCAAACCAGTCGCCAACGAGATAGTTCTACGGGTATAGTCAGAACTTTATAACAAGTCAAACCAGTCCTCAATGAGATAGTTCTATGGGTATAGTCAGAACTTATAACAGTCAAACCAGTCGTCAATGAGATAGGTCTATGGGTATAGGCAGAACTTTATAACAGTCAAACCAGTCGTCAATGAGATAGTTCTATGGGTATAGTCAGAACTTATAACAGTCCAACCAGTCCTCAATGAGATAGTTCTATGGGTATAGTCAGAACTTTATAAACAGTCAAACCAGTCCTCAATGAGATAGTTCTACGTGTATAGTCTGAACTTATAACAGTCAAACCAGTCGTCAATGAGATAGTTCTATGGGTATTGGCGGAACTTATAACAGTCAAACAAGTCCTCAATGAGATAGTTCTATGGGTATTGTCGGAACTTATAACAGTCAAACCAGTCCTCAGTGAGATAGTTCTACGGGTATAGTCAGAACTTATAACAGTCAAACCAGTCGTCAATGAGATAGTTCTACGGGTATAGTCTGAACTTATAACAGTCAAACCAGTCGTCAATGAGATAGTTCTATGGGTATTGGCGGAACTTATAACAGTCAAACCAGTCGTCAATGAGATAGTTCTATGGGTATAGTCTGAACTTATAACAGTCCAACCAGTCCTCAATGAGATAGTTCTATGGGTATAGTCAGAACTTATAACAGTCAAACCAGTCGTCAATGAGATAGTTCTACGGGTATAGTCTGAACTTATAACAGTCAAACCAGTCGTCAATGAGATAGTTCTACGGGTATAGTCTGAACTTATAACAGTCAAACCAGTCGTCGATGAGATAGGTCTATGGGTATTGGGGGAACTTATAACAGTCCAACCAGTCCTCGATGAGATAGTCTAATTGGCATCGGCAGAATTTATAAGTGTCAAACGAGTCCTGTGATAATTCCCCTGCTTTAGTCAGTGGTGGATTCATAGGTGGTGCAGTGAGAACACGTACACTCATGCGGACATAAACAAATCCAACTGTCATTGTTGGTGCATTCTTTATTTTACATTCTTATCACACAAATTTCTTTAGCTCTCTCTCTCTCTCTCGTTCTGTCTCTCTCTCTTGAAATAACCGATATGCACACAAATACTCAGCCTTTTGTGTGTGCGTTTCAATATGTATATTTTGGTCTTTCTTTCTCTTGGCTTCACGTCTTAATCCAGCACTGAACATTATTACTTCACTATAAAAGATATCACATGGTCGTTTCGTGTGACTCAATAAATCTTTTCTTTTGTATGCTATAGGCGAACTGGTGTGTTTTTTGTTTTTCCCCTAAAGGAACTGAAAACTAATTATCCGTCACACTTTGCAGACTGTTAGTATTATAAACCTCATGCCAATGAGTGTAAACTGTCAAGGTTATTTTAGTACGAAATATAAAGTTACCAAATATAAAGTTGTCAAAGATAACTGCTTCACAAAGAAGTCTCTGCACTGATAAAATTAATTATTAAGCTGCAAAATTGACACATACTAAAAACAATTATTCAATGAGCAGTTTTGTTGGCACATCCATTGATTCATTTCGGGTTTTACCTTATTGTATTTGAGGCTAAATATATTGGCTTTTATTGACTTCGTCTCTGCAAACTTTATTTAATTTTATATTTGTTTTCTCCCTTCCTTTTTCTCTCCTTCACAATGTATGTATGAATATATATATATATATATATATATATATATATATATATATATATATATATATATATATATAAATGGACAAAAACATTGGTAACGGAGTAGTTACACAAAAACAATTTCCCAACGTTTCGTGCTAATCAGGCTCTTCGTATGGAGTAGTTTAATTTGCAAGAAAACAAAACGGACACGTAACACCTACGATGAGAGAAAACCTGAACTATTTACATGCATGACTGACAGAGGGAATCTACCGAAAAAGAGTTTACAAATGAAAACAAAATCAGATGAGAAACAGTATCAGAATATGCAAAGTACATGTATATTGTGTGTTCCGATCAGACTAAAAAGTTTAAAAAGTAATCAAGGATGGGAGGATTTGTGTATACGGGTATTATCCGTACGGAGAACCAAATTGCTTCGGCCTAAATCCAGGTTAAAAGATAAAGGACAGAAACCATTGGTAGCGAACAAAAACGCCATCTTAGACCAGAAACTACAATAGATACTAAAAAATATATCCCAGTAAAGATATACATGGAGAGGATAGTACATGAAATGTGCCATGCTAGTGTTGCAACGGGATACTGAAAAATAAATAATAATAATAATACAATGCAAAAATAATAAGAATCACGGATATATTTTTATAGTGAAAATTGTCTCCAAGATTTTATGTATGGATCATAGACTGATGCTTGACTGTAATATTGACATTGAGAAGGTTTATATTTTTTTTATTGAAACCAAATTTTCTCTCTGAGTTCTAAGTTGCAGAATCCAGTACCGAATATGTGCGTTCTATATCGACTAACCGAAGGTTAGGTTCAATCGGTAACCTTCTTATTCCTTAGGGACGGACTGTATGGAATGTCCAGTTGGGTTGAAGGTGTGGTTATTCATTCGTTTTCACACACACACACACACACACACACACACACACACACACACACACACACACATTTTACGGAGAGGTCTCTATATAGCAAAATGTAATAAACGTATTGTTTGTTTTATTTCCAATCATTATCTTTGTATTATTTACTTTACCTTTCTGGTGATTACGAACCTTACATTCAAGATTTCCCATATGGTTCTTTACTCTATATGTGATTTAGCATATAATATGTTACAATGCCATCTATATGACAGTCGTTATAGAAGTTTCTTTCAATTCCATCTATATGTCAGTCGTAATAGAAAGTTTTCTCTTGTTTTATCCTCACAACGTTGCTCGGTATCTCAAATCCTTTCTTAATTCCCTTCCCCCTCAATGAAGAAAACAATATGTTTTTTCATCAAAAGCGGTGAATTGTTTCGCGCATCAATAAATTAAACTATATTTGAGCAATTGCCAATAAAGGAATAGGCAAACTGGTTAAAACAATCAATATTTAAGTTTTGGAGAAAAGGTGCAACTAAGAACAATGTCATTAACTAGATCAGAAGAGATGTTGTTATCGTATTGCATTACTGTGTAAGATAACAAAATAATATGTTTTTCCTCAAAAGCTGTGAATTGTTTCGCACATCAATAAATTAAACTATATTTGAGCAATTACCAATAAAGGAATAGGCAAACTGGTTAAAACAATAAATATTTAAGTTTTGGAGAAAAGGTGCAACTAAGTACAATGTCATTAACTAGATCAGAAGAGATGTTGTTATCGTATTGCATTACTGTATAAGATTCGAAGCAAGATAGGCGGTGGCAATGGACATACCGCCTAAATTGCTAATTTCAAAATGCTAGCTGAGGCAGAAACAATTTCCAGATTTATGGGCAAAGATCGGGCAAAGTTTAGTCTTCCATCATCGTTTTAGAGCTTTTTCTTTACGCATGCTGGCTGTGTGTATCCAGTTGAATAAATGACGGACGTACTTAGACATTGAATAAGTCATTTCAGTATAACGCCCTACCTCAAAATGCTATATTACTTGCCACTGATTGGCTAATTTAACTGTTGCATTCATCTGTGCAAAAATATGAATAATTTGCGGATATATAAAGTGACAACCACGTGATCTTGTGAACATACATGACTGCTCTCCATCTAGACAAATTTAAATATAACTCACTTATCAGCCTACCTCTATATGAAGAAGGAGAACTGTCATTTATCTAGCAATGCTTCGCTGAGTTTCGAGAGATGCAATTGTTTTTTTACTTGATGCCCTTATTTGAACATTAACTTATAGTCTAATACATATACTTTTCGACATTCCAAGCAACCTTACTTAGCACCAATTTATCAAATTAATAATGGCAATGAGAGAACAATTCAACTTGCGTCTGGTGTGAGTAGTTGTTTACATATGGTAATGAAAAAATCAATTAGATTACAACAGCTGTGAGTAGTAGCTTACCTATGGCAATGGAAGAGCAAACAGCTTACACCTGGTGTGAGCAGTAGTTAACCCAGAGCAATAAGACGTAGTCAGCTTACACCTGGTGTGAGTAGCAGTTTAGCCACGGCAATGAGAGCCAAAAAGCTGACGCCTAGTGTGAGTAGTAGTTTGCCCATGGCAATGGGAGACAATCAGCTTTCATCTGGTGTGAGTAATAGTATCAGGCTACATAATGTGGGTCAACATCTGAAATAGGTTCCCACAGCCTAGATTGAATTATATGAAATATGATGTAACTTTCTGTGTAAATATTGCAGACACCTCTGTTTCGATTTTGCTCAAATTTTTGTATTGGTTATGCATATAATTCATGTATTAAGTCTGTGAAATTACAAAGTTTTTGATGCATTAAGAAATATTTTCTTATGTAAATGTGCAAATTTTAGAAAAGATCCATTAACAATGATAGATAGCTAGCTAGCTAGCTAGCTAGATAGATAGATAGATAGATAGATAGATAGATAGATAGATAGATAGATAGATAGGAAACTGTAAAACTTCACTCTGAGCTAATCAAGTGTTAAGACACGCATAGTGATATCTTAATACGAGGGTTATTTGAAAAGGTCTGACTATTCGCTTATATCTATTTTGTGCTTCGAACATTTTGTCAATAAATTCTTAATAAAGCAGAGCATCCAAACTTTGCCACTTCCTCAATACAGCCCTGATTTAGCTCCAAGTGGTATTTGACTGAATTCCGTTATCGAAGATTCGCTGAGGGGCAGACGATTTGAAAGCCGCCATGCGATTGGAGGTGGAGCATTCCAGTGTATGAAAAACATATCAAGAAGTGAATAAAAAATGACATTTAATAATTGGATAATCAGACTGAGAAACTGTGTAGAGGGGAGTACTTGGAGGGGATGCACTGATGTAAGGATCTAAACAAAAATTTTAAAAAATTGTACAGCGCTTTAATATTCAGAACTTTTTAAAATACTCCTTGGATTGCATTGGTCTTCTGCTGCAATAGTAGGCGTCTCGTCTAATACAATTCGCTTTTCAAGAGAATTTTGCCACTAGCGCTATTTAAAGGCTGCCACGATTGTATTTAGAGCTATAGTAAGTCGGAATGATTTTCTTTCGCTCGGAAGCAGCCTCAGTTAGTTGGATAAATTACATACATTACAAGCATATAAAGGAATATCTGATATTTAACCCTTGATACTTTATGTTTAGCAAGAGTGCTGTCATCAATAGCTAGCTATTATCGATAGCTCAAGGGCAATTGTGTTATCATCAATAGCTCAAGGTCAAGTACGCTATTATCGATAGCTCAAGGGCAGTTGTGTTATCATCAATAGCTCAAGGTCAAGTACGCTATTATCGATAGCTCAAGGGCAATTGTGTTATCATAATTGGCTCAAGGTATTAAAAATTTTCGATTTCTGAATTCTTTCATAATCCATATTAGGCAATATTTTTGTCATTCAAAAGAATTCCATTTTCGTAGTTGACCTTTATGTGAGATCGTTTATATTCCCCACATCCTTAGCCTGAATGCAGTAAATCACCATTATCTAATTTACAGAGTACAGTATTGGTATTTGCTCCAGCTAGCTCGCAAGATCGAGATGACATATCATGTCGTTCTAAGGAACGGATACATTCAACTAAAATGTCACTTAAATAACTTAACACTCTGAAACGGGCAAGATAAATAATTATATTCCTATAGACCGTGATGCTTTGAAAAATTCCTAAAATTCCTTGTTAAGACTGAAGCATAATTTATCCAAGACTAAACTTTCAAATCGATGAAAATAATATATTGCGCGGTTCGTTTTGGTTAAAATTTCCTTATAGGTGTCAAAAATCAAAATTCGGCCCGTAATCCACATATCTAGTTATAATATTTTATCGTCAATACAAAGTAAATTTTTCAAATTAAATTGAAAAATGTACAAAAATGCATAAAGCAAAGTAGAGGGCCATAATATGTTTGTTATAATATCGTCATGGTTGCTCTATTCAGTATGGAACAAATTTCAAGTGTTATAATTATTTCTCTATTATTACTGTTATTAAATTATTGATCGTTTATCAATTACACCACAGGCTATAGTGAATACAATTACCTGATTTTGTGTTCGTTAGGGCTCAAAATTCGAAATTATGCCCGATTTGCTCTATGCGCATTAGATTCCGATAATCAAAACTTCGCTTTCTGGCTCATGTAAGATGGAAAACCATCGGTTAGGGCAGATGGCCTTTGGACGATATGAAGTATCATGACAATTGCATTAATATGGGATCTAGTGTTGTTCTTTCCTGTCATTTATTTGTGACCTTTACAAGACTTAATCCTGTAAGAAATGCAGTGTAATTTTACTTCAAATGCCACAACACCCCACATAGGTCCTAAAATGTCAACAAAAGTCAAAACGTCATACTCTAATTTAGTTCAATCTAATGGATACACAAAAAAGGATAGCTTCACCGTAATCAACTTGTCTTCTTGTCGCAATCAATGCCTAAGTTGATATTATAAACTGGAAACTGAAAGATCAGAATTATTTTTTTCAGAAATGTATAACCGCAATTTTAAAGGTCTCCCTGAAAATAATGCGATTACATGCTAAGTATACCGCAATATTAATAATGCGTTCCCTTCTCATATACGATACGTTCTAAATTTATATTGTTGCTGCTCTTGTTCAGGTCAGGTTACATTGTCTACTGTCCCATTTCTGTCAAGACTTGCAAAATGCGAACTAAAGATATTGTATTTACAGTCACCGCTATTCTGATTTATTTCATCCTTTCCTGTTACTGTAGGTATAAGTGTTAACAGTTTTAAATATACACCTGACTAAAAATTCAAGAAACTATATTCTGGAGGTGTAAGTAACAGCAGATAGGTTCAATTATTCCACCATGATGCTTTTGTGTATATGAACCCCAGGTCATGAGTACAATGCTCTACAGTCCGTGAGACCTTCAAAAAGGTTAACGAAGCGGAGCGCAATGAACTCTGATTAAGAATGGCGATTTTTCGTAAACAATAGTAAAACAAAATAGTCGGGCTTCAAGTCGTTCAAGTATAAATCCATCGGTACATTTGAGATAGACAAAATTATTAAATCAAATAAATTTAGATTATTCATAATCTTTCAAATATTCTGCACTAACTCCATGAAGATAAATGTTACATGTACGATGTGAAATTAACATCTGGTAGAAATAACAACCAGCTGACACGACTTTCGGTGCTGCAGGACTTGTGCAATTAGCGAATGAACTTCTTATTACCCATCCATCCCTTTAAAGATGGAAATTGTCCTATATCACAGTAAAGAAAAATGTTGTAAAAGGTATTCTGCTAATGATGTTCCGTGTCGAGGTGAGAAATTAACATTAGGAAGCTAATATATATCGTACAAATAATTTGTAATGATTGCTTTATCTTGTATTTACATATGGGATTACAATCTGCATCGGAATCGCACTAGTAAAGAAAATTGGGAATGACCTAATGGAAAAAGCAAACAAACAAACAAACAAACAAACAAAAAAAAAAACAAACACAAAAAAAAAACGAAAAAAAACCCCATATATCAAGTGCAATTGTTACCGCCATTTTTTACATTAAGTATATACTACTTGCTCCAAGTTAACAAAGAGACTGTCACTTTATTCATCTAATTAGTTAAATAACCAAACTGAAAACATTGCAAGCTGTGCCGATTATAAACATAATTGCTCCAAGCCGTCAATACTGCAAAGGGTAAATGACTAATTATCAAGGGCAATCCAAAACAACCAAGTAAGTTTGACCACAAGAACAGATAAAATAATACATCTAACGGCCTTAACTATATCAGTATTATTTCAAGAGATAAAATAATACACATAATAGTCTTAACTATATCAGTATTATTTCAAGAGATAAAATAATACACATAATAGTCTTAACTATATCAGTATTATTTCAAGAGATAAAATAATACACATAATAGTCTTAACTATATCAGTATTATTTCAAGAGATAAAATAATACACATAATAGTCTTAACTATATCAGTATTATTTCAAGAGATAAAATAATACACATAATAGTCTTAACTATATCAGTATTATTTCAAGAGATAAAATAATACACATAATAGTCTTAACTATATCAGTATTATTTCAAGAGATAAAATAATACACATAATAGTCTTAACTATATCAGTGTTATTTCAAGAGATAAAATAATACATCTAACGGCTTTAACTATATCAGTATTATTTCAAGAGATAAAATAATACACATAATAGTCTTAACTATATCAGTATTATTTCAAGAGATAAAATAATACACATAATAGTCTTAACTATATCAGTGTTAGGTCTACGTCAAATTCATCGCTTCATAGGTTATAGAGTCTAAACCATGAATTAGGTTTGTATCATAAATTGGACATTTAAGATACCCATACATGCTTCGTCACACGTTCATGTGGCAGTGACCTTTTCCGTGTTGGCCGTTTATCAAATGCTATCGATGCGCATGATTATTACTAGTAAAAGCCGTATGACTCCCATCCGGTAATAACCATTCGCCTTCCATCCGGTAAAAATTGTACCCCGTCAATCCGGTAAACACTATGCCTTCCGTCCGGTAAATACCGTTTGCCTTCTATCCGGTGTATACATTATGCCTTCCATCTGGCAAAAAAAAAAAAAAAAAAACAACAACAAAAAAAAAAAACAAAACAAAAAACAAACGCACACCTTCCGTCTAGTAAATACCATCTGGCTTCCGTCCAGTAAAAAACCGTACGCCTTTTGTCCAGTAAATACTGTATCCCTTGCATCCAGTATATACATTATACCTTCCATTCGGTAAAAAATGTTACGCCTTCCATCCTTTTCATTTAAAAATTCATTGGTACTTAAGGGTGAGTTATATTAAAAGTTGAAAGTTTTAAGCTCGTAATTTTTGAAAGATATATGTCATTTTCATTTTTCTGCAGATAGTAAAAGAATGTTTACCCAGTGCACAGCAAATGAATTACTAGTCAGTCTTTAGCAGCCAGTGTGTTAAATTGATATTGAAAGTGTACGTAAATAATTATTTTGAATTGATTTTTACTTTTTCAAAAGTACTCATTATCAAATATACTTTCTATCCGGGCACTAATCGATATTGAGGGAAATAACAGAAATAATCATACAATGTCATTGTTGTCTTGTAGTTCTGTTTTTCATGTGCTATGACATCTGGCTTTTAGTTAATATCAGAGTTCAATGTTTGATTTATATTACAAGCAGTGTCTGTGGACCTGACAAAAAGAGAATATGGTTCATTGACAAGTTCCCACGATCTCAGTAGGGGAGAATGGCTCTTCATAATTGTGGGACGACCTGCGAGTCAAAACATCATAATCCACGCAATTACTCAACAATAGCTAATTATCAAACTACTGCCATCTGCGATTCAAAATATCGTCCACGCAATTATCCAACTAAAAAAACAAGATGAATCAAAGTACCATTTGCTTAAGGGTCGTATCTAATTCTCGAATGTAATCCAATATATATATATATATATAACATCTTTTCCTGCCATTCTTGTGTACCCTACTGATTCCGTACCGTTTCTGGTTGTTTCAATCGTCTATCGAACCGTTTTGGTTTCGTACCGTTTCTAACAGTCCAGTTATGATCTCATTGTGTCCGTACAACATCGCACCAGTTCAGAAGACTTTTACATTGTCTCACTACTGTAGTTATTGAAAATCGGTTTTCTGCTTTAATTCAACTTTGGCAAGGTTAATCGATTCCTCTACACTTCTGTTAAAATAAGTATAAAGTTGTCAACATTGAAAACAACCTCTCAAATTTTTTCTATGTTATTGGGCTATCAAACCGTTTCGTACCATTATAAACTGTCTTCTTAATGGTACCATATATATATATATATATATATATATATATATATATATATATATATATATTTATATATATATATATATATATATATATATGTATATATATATATCATGCTACTTTATTAATTATTCAGGGAGCTTCGGTAACTAAGTTGACGGAGCGTCGGACTCGTAATCCAATCATCGCAAGTTTGATACCCATCCAAGCCATTCCAGGTTGGCTACCTCGTTTGTCCTTGGGAAATGCACAAAGCTCCCATTTTCTCGGCATGATATAACCAATAATATTTTTAAAATGCCGTTAAAACCCACAAAAGCAAACAAACAGACAAACGAACAAAAAATCTAAATCATTAGCTATACTGCATAGCTTTACCTTGAGATGAAAAAGAACAGCTCATTAAATGGAGACAATATAACTTGAGTCAGATTTTGATTTCTTGTTTGAAACAGGATGAATCAATATATGTTAAGTTAAATATTATGTAAATTTGAGCTAACATTTATAGATTATTTCTTTAACCTGAGAGCAGCGATTATATCTTGTTGCTGTTGCTTTGATATTATGTTAATCATTCTATAGCAAAATCAACTGAGTATTTATCATGAATAACATACTCTTTTTAAATTACAGAGAGATGGGGAGAAAGTTTAACCATTTAAATCTCTGACCCGTGTGATACAAAAATTAAGAATTTGAATAGTTATGAAGCAAATTTGTAGATGATTAGGACAGAGAGATCGCGTTAAGCCAATGTATGTACAAGGTTCGTTTTTATTTCTTCAAATCCATATAAGCTGAGATTTCAATCCTTATTACCGATGTAGATTGTTTATTATTTGTCCGTCGTTCATATGTAAATTAATGATAGTAGAAACAGTTAGACTCACTGTAGAACAGCAAAGAATCGCATTTAGACACGTCAAACAATTTATCAGACAAATAGTCGCATTTAGACACGTCAAACAAGTTATCAGACAAACAGTCTCATTTAGACACGTCAAAACAAATTATCAGAAAAAAAAAACAGAATTGAATACTGAGTCTGTAATAAAATCAAATAAAGTCATCACTTTGTACAGTATTTATGTTTCATAAAATCTCTTTCCTTTTTCTCTTAGATAAATATTGACTTTATAATAAAGGAGATGTTAGTTACAAACAATATATACTCCATCACTGTCGTATATTGTACTTAATGATGCATTTTAATACATGTTAATCTCGTGACATGGACAGTGATTGTGTTGTACTTAATGATGCATTTTAATACATGTTAATCTCGTGACATGGACAGTGATTGTGTTGTAGTTTATGATGCATTTTAATACATGTTAATCTCTTGACATGGACAGTGATTGTGTTGTACTTAATGATGCATTTTAATACATGTTAATCTCGTGACATGGACAGTGATTATCTTGTAGTTAATGATGCATTTTAATACATGTTAATCTCTTGACGTGGACAGTCATTGTGTTGTAGTTAATGATGCATTTTAATACATGTTAATCACGTGACATGGACAGTGATTGTGTTGTAGTTAATGATGCATTTTAATACATGTTAATCTCGTGACATGGACAGTGATTGTCTTGTAGTTAATGATGCATTTTAATACATGCTAATCTCTTGACATGGACAGTGATTGTGTTGTAGTTAATGATGCATTTTAATACATGTTAATCTCGTGACATGGACAGTGATTGTGTTGTACTTAATGATGCATTTTAGTACATGTTAATCTCTTGACATGGACAATGATTGTGTTGTAGTTAATGATGCATTTTAATACATGTTAATCTCTTGACATGGACAGTGATTGTGTTGTAGTTAATGATGCATTTTAATACATGTTAATCTCGTGACATGGACAGTGATTGTGTTGTAGTTATTGATGCATTTTAATACATGTTAATCTCTTGACATGGACAGTGATTGTGTTGTAGTTAATGATGCATTTTAATACATGTTAATATCTTGACATGGACAGTGATTGTGTTGTAGTTAATGATGCATTTTAATACATGTTAATCTCTTGACATGGACAATGAATGTGTTGTACTTAATGATGCATTTTAATGCATGTTAATCTCGTGACATGGACAATGATTGTGTTGTACTTAATGATGCATTTTAATACATGTTAATTTCGTGACATGGACAGTGATTGTGTTGTACTTAATGATGCATTTTAATACATGTTTATCTCGTGACAGTGATTGTGTTGTACTTAATGATGCATTTTAATACATGTTAATCTCTTGACATGGAGAATGATTGTGTTGTGCTTAATGATGCATTTTAATACATGTTAATCTCGTGACATGGACAGTGAATGTGTTGTACTTAATGATGCATTTTAATACATGTTAATCTCGTGACATGGACAGTGATTGTGTTGTAGTTTATGATGCATTTTAATACATGTTAATCTCTTGACATGGACAGTGATTGTGTTGTACTTAATGATGCATTTTAATACATGTTAATCTCGTGACATGGACAGTGATTATCTTGTAGTTAATGATGCATTTTAATACATGTTAATCTCTTGACGTGGACAGTCATTGTGTTGTAGTTAATGATGCATTTTAATACATGTTAATCACGTGACATGGACAGTGATTGTGTTGTAGTTAATGATGCATTTTAATACATGTTAATCTCGTGACATGGACAGTGATTGTCTTGTAGTTAATGATGCATTTTAATACATGCTAATCTCTTGACATGGACAGTGATTGTGTTGTAGTTAATGATGCATTTTAATACATGTTAATCTCGTGACATGGACAGTGATTGTGTTGTACTTAATGATGCATTTTAGTACATGTTAATCTCTTGACATGGACAATGATTGTGTTGTAGTTAATGATGCATTTTAATACATGTTAATCTCTTGACATGGACAGTGATTGTGTTGTAGTTAATGATGCATTTTAATACATGTTAATCTCGTGACATGGACAGTGATTGTGTTGTAGTTATTGATGCATTTTAATACATGTTAATCTCTTGACATGGACAGTGATTGTGTTGTAGTTAATGATGCATTTTAATACATGTTAATATCTTGACATGGACAGTGATTGTGTTGTAGTTAATGATGCATTTTAATACATGTTAATCTCTTGACATGGACAATGAATGTGTTGTACTTAATGATGCATTTTAATGCATGTTAATCTCGTGACATGGACAATGATTGTGTTGTACTTAATGATGCATTTTAATACATGTTAATTTCGTGACATGGACAGTGATTGTGTTGTACTTAATGATGCATTTTAATACATGTTTATCTCGTGACAGTGATTGTGTTGTACTTAATGATGCATTTTAATACATGTTAATCTCTTGACATGGAGAATGATTGTGTTGTGCTTAATGATGCATTTTAATACATGTTAATCTCGTGACATGGACAGTGAATGTGTTGTACTTAATGATGCATTTTAATACATGTTAATCACGTGACATGGACAGTGATTGTGTTGTACTTAATGATGCATTTTAATACATGTTAATCTCTTGACGTGGACAGTGATTGTGTTGTAGTTTTGTGACTCTTTCTATTTCCAAACAATATTTGGTACACCTTTGCTTTGATGCATTAAAGAGAAAACATTTTTGGTTGCACGGTAGAACTAGTGAAAGCAATAGTAGAGCTTGATAGGAAATATAAAGACGGTTCCGAAACATGGCAATCTTAAACATGCCGTTAAAATATTTCCTCTTTGCTGTCTAAAAACTCAGTTATACAAGTTTTAATGCGAGTGTTTCAAACTTTTCACACCGATACGGAAACATGAGATTTTAGAGAAAACCACGTACTTAAAGATTAGCTGGTTAGGTTGCGAATCAACGATTTTTTTCCGTTGAATAAAGTCATACTATAACACGATTCCCCATGAACATAGTGAGACATTAGCTGTGTGTGTGTGTGTGTGTGTGTGTGTGTGAGAGAGAGAGAGAGAGAGAGAGAGAGAGAGAGAGAGAGAGAGAGAGAGAGAAGGGGGTGGGGAAGGGTCAATACTTTTGACTCCAATATTTGCGACATAATTTACTACTTAGAGTTAAGTGAAGGAAGTGTTACTCAGACTTATTTCACTTTTACTGCAAATCTGTTGCATAATGTATTCAATATTAGTAATGAAATCGGAATATTACATGGAGTGATATCAGAGGGAAACTGTTTATTATTATAAAATAAAATTGCATCATTTACCTCCTTTTTCTCATACGTATATACACAAA
This sequence comes from Margaritifera margaritifera, assembly GCA_029931535.1. NCBI lineage: Eukaryota > Metazoa > Mollusca > Bivalvia > Unionida > Margaritiferidae > Margaritifera > Margaritifera margaritifera. Next base: position 1,460,927 of record JAQPZY010001418.1, read on the forward strand.
TGGGCATATATGTATGTACACAATACATGCATACATACATACATACATACATACATACATACATACATACATACATACATACATACATACATACATGCATGCATGCATGCATGCATACATACATACATACATACATAAATACATACATACATACATACAGACAGACAGACATACATACATATATGCTATATAATTAAAATAAATGGCTTGCAAACGCCTTAAGAGATGCAACCTATCTGTGAATATTAGACCATTATAATGGGTGTTCTCATCCTAGTAATGCAGTGATTAACGAAAAATATGCAACAATTTATAATTCCTATACGCCACACTTAGCTGTACCAGTCCAAATTCGTGTAGAAGTGAAAAAATCTGTTTCGTATCATAGATTTTTCGTCATAATTGCTCCTTTCATTAACTGGTAAGAAAACCAGTCGACTTTGAATTTCAAAACTGTGTCGTGTAATTTCCTTATGCATTGATCTTTCCTTACATTTAATACATCACTCCCTCCCTTCACTGTATTTGCTAGCCAGCACAATCTTCTTGAAGATTGTTTGCGCTAAATTAACTTTATTGCATCAATGCAGTAATACAATAAACTTGATAACCATTGCATCAGACCAATATCAGGGTGAATACAGCTATTCATCACTGTCATTTCAATTTCATTGTTCTCAGTGAAAAAAAGCAAATGAAGTGGAAACAAATATGACAATCCCTATCGATGGTATCAGAGACAAACAAAACGTATAAAGATATATGTTATACGGAAAGGACACTCCTTTCGATATAACGAAATTATTTTATTTGCTTGAAATGTTGATAAAACTGTGCAAGGACTGTCGATGGCGTATTAGAGACAATGTACGTGAGGAAAGCAGTGTTACATGAGTAAAAATTATAGAACGGTAGACAATATTATTGAACACCTTGAACTCTGATGTCTGGATCTGCAAGTTAAAGGTTAATAAAGCAAACATTTGATAACATTTGACACGTTTTATATTTCAAGACAAAGAACTTGTATATTCCATTGAAACTTGTCGTTAAAATTAATTCATAACTTTTTGAATGTTTGAAACTAATTTTAAATAAATAAATAAATAAATAAATCTATGTATTTATTGGAAACTGTTCTTGCAACTTAAGTTCATATAAAACACCTTTCGTAAATATGATAAATAACTATTTCATAAATCCAAAGGATGAACATAAACTTTCCAGTAATCATGATTGACTGCCATACTAGAATAATGTATTTTAAATTATTAATCTCGCCTTTTCCTTTTACAATTCATTGCCTAGCTGGTTTATAAATTGTAACGGAAAAAAAGTTATTGACGAATGAGTAATTACTGAGGAATGTGGAGTTAAGGTATTCCATGGAATTGGTGAATGTATTCGCTGGGCACTATCTATAGCGCAATAGTGTCATTGACGAGTCACACACACTGATCTCAGCTATCAACATTCAGTTACTGTGCGTAGCAAAATCATAATGCCGTCGTTGCTATAGGCTACACCCACATGGGTTGATCAGTGTCCTCGAGGTACAATTGTCCAAAAACATTTCGCAGTGGGATCTATTAATACTATATAATTCCAACAATCAATTAAATGTGACACGTTTAAATAATTGCACGAGGATGGTTTGCTTTATTGGGTTGGATATGACGGAAGATTATGAAACTGAGTCTTGTTTTGGCCAATACTGCTGTCTTAAACATTGCTACAAATTGTACAACTACTGTATATTTTATGAACATGAAAGATGCTTTGAACGAAAGAATCAAAACAGTTTAAAGCAATGGCACAGTTTAGCGTGGCTTCATATTTTGCCATAATCAGAGTTACTAAAATGGATTGGAATAGAGAACAAGAATAAAATTGGTGCTTCAGAAAAGTACCAAGAGAGGACGCAAGGGTAATGACATGTAACAATGTTGTAACACAGGTAAATATACATGAAATATAGATTTGACACAAATAACTATATCAATCCATCTTTTTAATCTCATGTCTCCACACACTTTAATGAAGGCTTCCATAATTTACGAGATTTTTCATTTAAGGCAATTTATATTGTTAATTCGGAAATGGAACGTCTGTAAACAAAAACAAAAAAAAAAGAAGAAAAAAAATACAAAAACAAAAAAACAAAAAAACATTCGATTCACCGTCTGGATACTGTCTATCCAATAGGTTTCAATTCTAAGATTAAATATGAACTTGATTGGTAAATTTGCTGTATTTGGTCACTTCTGTTGATAATGTGTGGGCAGAGACATATTCTCAGTAACTGGTTTGGTTGGGCTGTCTCCATATATATATATATAAATATGGGTTTTCAAAATATTCCTTGAATTCGACAATAAATTCAATCCTACGATTAAATTTATGTCTGAGTCATCAAACAGGTCCAACATCTTTTTGGATACTCAATCTAGCCTCCTGGATGAGAACATAGAAACTGACCTGTATCCTAAACCAACTGACTCTCACCACTATCTACTCTCAACCAGCTGCCACCTCCAGCACGTAATAACAAATCTTCCGTACGGTATGTGTGTTCGGACCAAGCACATATGCTCTAATCCGGCTAGTTCTGAAAAGAGGCTCGGAGAGCTCAAGGGGCACCTTAAAAGGGGATGATACAGAAGTAGCTGCATCGAGGAGGCTATTAACAAAACTAGACTCCTCGACAGAGGAACCCTCCTGAAATATAAAACAAAGAAAACAAACAAACGCGTCCCCTTCATGGTTACTTTCCACCCCGACACCTCAAAGTTACAACAGTAAATTCGGAGCATAGGAAATCCTCCGAACATCTGAAGGGCATATTTCAAGAAGTTCCTATGGTACGTGCCTAGATAACTTCAAACAAGATCACAGATTCAGGCACATATTGCTGAAAAGACAAGCGTTGCCTAATTTGCAAACATATATGTGTGTGTGTGTGTGTGTGTGTGTGTGTGTGTGTGTGTGTGTGTGTGATTGATTAAGAAACAAAACCACTGCATTTCCCTACTGCTTTATAGATAATGACAATTGCCCCAAACTAAACGTTAGCAAATGAACTGAAGTTTTAACATTTTGCATATTATTTGTAGAAAACTGAAAAAAAATCAATACAAAAGTATTGTGCAATTTAAAAATGTACCATCCCCTCTATGGTGCTTCTTTTGAGCTATTCAATTATACAAAATTTAAAAAAAATAAATAATAATTTCAGTTCCAAATTTTAAATTCGGATATTATAAGCTGGTACAATCTTAAAAACTTTGTACAATAATTGTACAAAGGGGCATAATTCATTAATAATTCTGAAATGGAACGTCTGTTAAAGAAAACATTTCGATTCACCGTTTGGATACTGTCAGACACAGAAAAGTTCTCATGATAAGATTATTTATAATCTTCATTGGTAAATTCATAATATTTAATCAATTATACATATTTAAAGGGAAATAAAATTGTTTGTCTCTATTTCTTTATATATGTTCTACCAGTAAATAAGACAAGAAGAACTGTATCTACATACACAGCTTCCGTTGGCGGGTATGGTTATACTGCAATAGGAACGAACCACCTCAGGTTACTAGATGGAGTCGTACGCATGCTCACCCTGGGAGATGAGCTGTTCTATATAATATCGGCTATCTCTTCAATTTACGGGGTATGTGACGGGTACAGTATTCAGTTATTACATAATATTTTTTGTATCCATTATAAGAAAGACAGTCCAACATAGGAAGTACTCTTCTACTTAAAGAATAAAAACAGCCCCAAAACACCCGGATGCCAAAAACCAAATCTAGTAACGAGGACGCTCAATAGCGTCCTCTATAAAGTTCATTTTGAGAACCTTTGTTGTTTCCACTGTTGCAATGGTGGAATCGGCAATCCTGATGATGGGAAGGTTTTAGGCTATTGGAAACATCTTTCAACGCTTATAGATCAAGAGTAGAGATCACTCTATTGAGACAGTCTGCGGACTGTACGCTGTTATGTGACCATATACACACATTCATGGAAAATCATCGCACTAGTTTACGAACATGCGTTGTACGTGCGCATTGAAATTGACTCTTGAACTTGAAACGCGCTTGCATAAGATATTCGGCCATCACAGGACTCTTGTGAAATTCAACATTGGAAGCATTGGCATTTTATGTGGAATTGGTATTTTTTGTAGCATTTTTGCTGTGATTTATATTCGTACAGATTGCTTCCCTCGGTAGATAAAACAGAAATGTTTTCCTCCCTTGAGTCTCTTATTTTTTCAGTATAGTAAAACCTCGATGATAAGGATAGAAATGTCCACAAAAATTTAAATTAAGTAGATTATGACGAAACTGTACCATGCATGTGCCCCGTATCTTTGAGATTACAGATTTATAAATCACATACCGAAAAGTTAAATTAGTTGTAAGTAAATACGCACACACTTGACCCAGAATATTCTCTTATTATCCTTTTATTTGAAATGGTTGTAATATTGACCCGACTTTCGATTAACTAGCTTTAATCGAGAGTTCTCATTTGCTATTATTTGATATGCCATATATGTTAAAAAAGAGTCTGTTTATGGTTCAATAAATCCAATTTAAACCGGTTATAATTTCGTTAGTTAGATTCATTTACCAAGTTATTCACTATCTAGTGGCAGGGTCAACACTTCAAAACGTATGTGAAATATTTTAAACATCCAATGCTACTAATTAAGGGAGCAGATGATGGAAACAAGTACAAGTAAAACAAAAAAGGCTGTTTAAGATACGCATTGATCGAGAAAATGATTCGTCATTTTTTCATTCAAAGAGGCTATTAAGACATAAAATTACCTGCATGTATTGGAAATTTGAGATAAATATTCAATTGAAGAAAACGCGGCTCAAAGAACTTCAGAATTGTGTGTGCAAGTAGGATAATTTACGTATATCATACATTAACAAACTCCTTTCTTCTTCATCGACTATAAGCTGTCGGAATATGTATGATGATAAGTGAAGATGATGGATTATCTCCCGTGTATTTTGCTACGTACACAGCAAAACCAGTTCCTGAATTTTGTATGTGATTTAAAGCAACAACAAAAGTAAAAAAAATAAAAATAAAAAATTTGAAAGAAAATCCTTTTGACATATCAATATCTATGTTATGTGTTTACTAAATTTGACAAGACACATTTAATCCACATTTCTCTTTCAGATTATAGTCTGCAAAGTGAAAATTATAATATGAAAAGTTGAATAGTTGAATATATATATCTATATATATATATATATATATATATATATATATATATATATATATATATATATATATATATATATATATATATATATATACGTAAAGACTAGAGTTATCATGTTTTAGTGTAGACCACATCCTATTAGCGTCAAAACTTAAGCCAAGATCTTATACACAGATGGCCAAAGCATGCATCACTGAAATCGATAAAGTGTTATCAAAGGTAATGAATATTCTAAGCAGAGAGTATTCTCTTCTGTCTCTGGTAGGACATGTAACTTTATTTTATTTTTAATGTATTCTCGAGCCTATTAGCGGCAAAAGGTAAATCAAGATCTTATCCACGGCTGGCTTAAGTATGCACAACTTAAATTGTCCAAAATATGTATACCCTTGGATCGGACGAAAAGAAACGATCACTACACTAATTTGTGAAAGATTACTCTTGTCCTACCCTCTACATACTTCCTACATTCATCACTACGTTTTCCTGTGTCAAGATAAGCTTTTGGGACATTGCCAATCCCTATTTTTGCGGCTATATCAATTTTAAATATTTTCTGTTGTATTCCACGGTTAAAACTAACAATAGATAAAACTGTAAGTGAAATATTGTCTGGATATTCGATCGAAGCTAAGAAAAGAATAATACGTATTCAGCCTAAAACGAAATACTGTATTATATCGTTGTTACAAATCAAGGGAATTTATCCTCGATAATCAATATTTAATTCGTTGTCTCAGGAAGATTTTGTAGTCACAAAATAATTGATAAATTACAGTAGCACGAAAACTAAGTGTTTTTTAAGATGGAAAAGGTTTGAACTATTTACAGACTTGAAACCCATAAACACGCGATTTCATCTTCGTTAAATGCCTATCTCTCTGAAGGGATGTTGATGAAATATCAACAGATACTATGAATTCAGTTATTATTAGGTATAAATTAACGTGGTTCAGATATTTATTTTTTTACTGTACTTCAATTGGTTGATATACTACTGCTATATAGTTTTCTATTTGATTCACAGGTGGATATGTTTTCGTTCGGACTTTATTTTCGTCGTTTTTGAAGCAACCACGAAGACCACAAAAATAAGTATCCACACACGAAAACGAATTGACAGTAATCAGAATACAAATGTTATATGTAAACAAATGTCAGATATCAATGTTATAAATCTATACTTGCATAAATTATTCCTACAAGGCTAAATGTCAAAACATGCTGAACATATTGAATAAAAGTTCATACGCTCTGTTACTCGACCTATATTATCTCTTACTTGACATATATTATCCGCTATTTAAAAAAAAAAAAGTTTTTTTGTTGTTTGCTTTTGTCTGATCAAGCGTTAAATAAATTGAACGAGAAATCTACTATAACGGGTAATTTGATATAATCGCACCTGTTATTTGTAGATGCTTGCTGCCTAAGTGCACGTGACAGTCGCATGACAAATCCACGGACGCTCGAGTCGAGTCACATGACCAAAGCAACCGAAACTTTCAAATGAGCGAATAAGCGAAAGTCGCATCGAATTGGATGCTGAATCTGTTGGAACAGCCGGATGTAGCCATGAAATATGAAATGGTGTGAGCATTTAGGGCTTTTTTTTATTCCACGTGAATTTAGCATTGGATTAGGAAATATTCTGTACATATTACAGAAAGGACCCTTCAGGTGACCGTAGATCAAGGGCCGCGATAAATACTGGTAAGTGTCTAAAATATACATTGATGTGTTGCGGACAGACCTATCTGCATCAATTGCATGATTTTATAAAGAGGTAAGATCAGACCTCAACCCGCCCATCAGTATCAGTACAGGTTTGAGGGCTGAATTATGTATGTACGTCCGTATTACGTCTTTGTTCAAACACTTGAAGTATGGAATTTATCACAAGAATTTGATCGTCTAGCAATCTAGACATTCATGCCGATTATATCTTCGATCGTTGATACTTCTGTGTAGAATTCAGTGCATTATGTAATATTGATATGGTAACAATGTATAATATGTATTATGTAAAATTGATGTGATAACTATGTATAGTATGTATTATGTAAAAATGATATGGTAACTATGTATAGTATGTATTATGTAATATTGATATGATAACTATGTATAGTATGTATTATGTAATATTGATATGGTAACTATGTATAGTATGTATTATGTAATATTGATATGATAACTATGTATAGTATGTATTATGTAATATTGATATGGTAACTATGTATAGTATGTATTATGTAATATTGATATGATAACTATGCATAGTATGTATTATGTAAAAATGATATGGTAACTATGTATAGTATGTATTATGTAATATTGATATGATAACTATGTATAGTATGTATTATGTAATATTGATATGGTAACTATGTATAGTATGTATTATGTAATGTTGATATGGTAACTATGTATAGAATGTATTATGTAATATTGATATGGTAACTATGTATAGTATGTATTATGTAAAATTGATATGGTAACAATGTATAGTATGTATTATGTAATATTGATATGGTAACAATGTATAGTATGTATTATGTAATATTGATATGGTAACTATGTATAGTATGTATTATGTAATATTGATATGGTAACAATGTATAGTATGTATTATGTAATATTGATATGGTAACTATGTATAGTATGTATTATGTAATATTGATATAGTGGTAACAATGTATAGCATGTATTATGTAAAATTGATATCGTAACTATGTATAATATGTATTATGTAAAATTGATGTGATAACTATGTATAGCATGTATTATGTAAAATTGATGTGATAACTATGTATAGCATGTATTATGTAAAAGTGATGTGATAACTATGTATAGTATGTATTATGTAATATTGATATGATAACTATGTATAGTATGTATTATGTAATATTGATATGGTAACTATGTATAGTATGTATTATGTAATATTGATATGATAACTATGTATAGTATGTATTATGTAATATTGATATGGTAACTATGTATAGTATGTATTATGTAATGTTGATATGGTAACTATGTATAGAATGTATTATGTAATATTGATATGGTAACTATGTATAGTATGTATTATGTAAAATTGATATGGTAACAATGTATTGTATGTATTATGTAAAATTGATATGGCAACAATGTATAGTATGTATTATGTAAAATTGATGTGATAACTATGTATAGCATGTATTATGGAAAATTGATGTGATAACTATGTATAGCATGTATTATGTAAAATTGATGTGATAACTATGTATAGCATTATGTAAAATTGATGTGATAACTATGTATAGTATGTATTATGTAAAATTGATATGGTAACAATGTATAATATGTATTATGTAAAATTGATGTGATAACTATGTATAGTATGTATTATGTAAAATTGATGTGATAACTATGTATAGTATGTATTATGTAAAATTGATGTGATAACTATGTATAGTATGTATTATGTAAAATTGATGTGATAACTATGTATAGTATGTATTATGTAAAATTGATGTGATAACTATGTTAAATTGATGTGATAACTATGTATAGCATGTATTATGTAAAATTGATGTGATAACTATGTATAGTATGATGTAAAATTGATGTGATAACAATGTATAGCATGTATTATGTAAAATTGATGTGATAATTATGTATAGTATGTATTATGAAAAATTGATGTGATAACTATGTATAGTATGTATTATGTAAAATTGATATGGTAACAATGTATAGTATGTATTATGTAAAATTGATGTTATAACTATGTATTTCATGCATTATGTAAAATTGATGTGATAACTATGTATAGTATGTATTATGTAAAATTGATGTGATAACTATGTATAGCATGTATTATGTAAAATTGATGTGATAACTATGTATAGTATGTATTATGTAAAATTGATATGGTAACAATGTATAATATGTATTATGTAAAATTGATGTGATAACTATGTATAGCATGTGTTATGTAAAATTGATATGGTAACAATGTATAGCATGTATTATGTAAAATTGATATTGTAACTATGTATAATATGTATTATGTAAAATTGATATGGTAACAATGTATAATATGTATTATGTAAAATTGATATGGTAACAATGTATAGCATCACTTTGAGTGTAGTAATTCTTACTCTTTATCATTCAAACATTGTAATCATATCAATCTTACCTTTTATGATATGATCAACACAACATTTTCCCAAAATTCTACTACTAAAACAACTACTACTAATACCAACTACGACGATGATGGTATTTATGATGATGATGAATAGTTACAAATGTATAACTATGGTTTGTTCTAATAATGATGTTGATAGTTGCAAATGTATAACTATGGTTCGTTCTAATAATGATGTTGATAGTTACAAATGTATAACTATGGTTCTTTCTAATAATGATAATGATAGTTACAAATGTATAACTATGGTTCGTACTAATAATGATAATGATATTTACAAATGTATAACTATGGTTCTTTCTAATAATGATAATGATAGTTACAAATGTATAACTATGTTTCGTTCTAATAATGATGTTGATAGTTACAAATGTATAGCTATGGTTCTTTCTAATAATGATAATGATAGTAACAAATGTATAACTATGGTTCGTACTAATAATGATGATGATATTTACAAATGTAAAACTATGGTTCTTTCTAATAATGATAATGATAGTTACAAATGTATAACTATGTTTCGTTCTAATAATGATATTGATAGTTACAAATGTATAACTATGTTTCGTTCTAATAATGATGTTGATAGTTACAAATGTTTAACTATGGTTCTTTCTAATAATGATAATGATAGTTACAAAAGTATAACTATGGTTCGTACTACTAATGATGATGATATTTACAAATGTATAACTATGGTTCGTACTACTAATGATGATGATATTTACAAATGTATAACTATGGTTCGTACTACTAATGATGATGATATTTACAAATGTATAACTATGGTTCGTACTACTAATGATGATGAATAGTTACAAATGTTTAACTATGGTTCTTTCTAATAATGATGATGAATAGTTACAAATGTATAACTATGGTTCGTTCTAATAATGATGATGAATAGTTGCAAATGTATAACTATGGTTCGTACTAATAATGATGATGAATAGTTACAAATGTATAACTATGGTTCGTACTAATAATAATGATGAATAGTTACAAATGTATAATTATGGTTTTTACTAATAATGATGATGACTAGTTATAAATGTATAACTATGGTTCTTTCTAATAATGATGATGAATAGTTACAAATGTATAACTATGGTTCGTACTAATAATGATGATGAATAGTTACAAATGTATAACTATGGTTCGTACTAATAATAATGATGAATAGTTACAAATGTATAATTATGGTTCGTACTAATAATGATGATGACTAGTTATAAACGTATAACTATGGTTTGTTCTAATAATGATGATGAATAGTTACAATTATATCATCATAGTTCTTCTTCTGCTTCTTTTATAATGATAATAATAACAATAACATAATTGTCATTATCATCAGCATCATGTATGTTTTTAACTCCCACCATGCACTTTTGATTTTACAATGCTGTTCATATTATCAGTTGTTTTCGCGCCAAGTTCGCATTTGAGTAAACATAAAAGTTGTTTTTTCTTTCTTTTTTTTTTATTTCATTGTTTGAAATTTTGACATCACCACTATGTAATTAATTCTCAGATTCGAATATTAGAAAACTTTCTTCATATATTAGAATTTAAAGATTGCCTTTACTTTGGGTGCTTATGGTTGTGTGTGTGCGTGTGTGAGTGTGTGTGTGTGTGTGTCTAATGTTTGGAAAATGTGGACCACTGTGCGCGAATTCCATCAGTACAAGGATACTCTATGGCTTTCTAATTGGAGGAAATTGATCATTCTTATAAAATACATCAAGCAGTCAACAACCGTCATTGTCAAATCAGGAAAACAAAAGCTGTTAGTTCAAATCTATAACAAGGTTTTGAAAGAAATACTAAGCATACAAACAGACACGTAAATATATATGGACATTTTACAAAGCATGAATGGAAGCACCGATTACTGCATACAGTTGATAACATATGAAAAAAATAAATGAAGGCGCGGAAGTTCTCATGTGATATAATTGCCAAAAAGTGTCTGATAATGTATTTGCATGTGAAATTATGTTTGTAAATATGGCAGCATTCAAGAATGATAATGGACATTATAGCAAAAGATATGCATTATTAGAAAAGTTTGGTTTTAACACTGGGCAAATACATCATGCATACATAAATACTTTATCGATGAAGGTCGTTCGAAGCGGACTCATTCCTCCGAGTGATTACGAAAACTATGCATACATAGTGCTCCTATTGATTCTCGCCCGAATTTCAGGAAATTAAACAGGGTTTCGATAAAGGGACCTTTTGTATTAGTTATTATAGCTTTCAATATTTGAAATGCTACAGCCAGTATAGAATCAAATATGTTTACAATGATTAGACATTTCATAAGCAATGAATACAATAAATTAAAGACTTTTAGTTTCTGCTTATCATTTGATTACCTTGCTCTGTTCCATATCATACAGAACATGAGAGCATTCACACAATGAAAACACGCAAGTGAACGAAATAGTATTATCTATTGAATATTAGCATCAATCTCAGTCACAAACAGGGATAACTGAATGGTGCTTTTTACATACATAAAGAAACACAGTAATATTTCTTAAAAGACTATGAAGCAGTCAGAGGGTTTTATATGCATAGGAATAACAGCACATAATAGAATTATTTTATAACTCAAATCATAAACACACTGCACAAGCTCATTTCTATTATTCCGGACGTCACGTAAGTGTTTCGAGGTAACAAATAAAACATCAAATCAGGCCATTACGGTCAAGACAGAACACTAACTATGGATCTGAAGTATTTTAACAAGTATCGACCTAAAATTATGTAGTTTTAGATCAATAGTGTTCCCATTATAATTCTTTATGACCGGGAACTTGATAATGTGCATTTTTTTATAATCGAACTAAAAGAATACCGAGTTAAATTCAACTCTGAGCAACAATATGCCATATTTGTTAATTATTGTTTCCAATGGTATGACGATATCGTATTATGCTTTCTGTAATTTTAGTCATTTGCATCATCCTTTTTAACGGGAGAGATGTTTCCAAATAAACAACTTTAAGAGATCTTTAAAATTGAAAATATTTATATTTAGAGAGATGTTTTCTTCTTGTGCAAACATTCTTGATAAAAAGTTAACAAACGTGCCATCAATACTGTATAAAGAATTTAAAAAATAGAAAGACTTCTGATCTAGACATATTTTCGATTTAATAGTGCCATCTGTATAGATTTCTTTGATGTCACCAATGGAAGCTAACTTGGTTCTTGAATTATACAGCTTATAGATTTTCTCTTGAAATGCTCATTAGGTTCAAGAAAGTGCTTCCAATTATTTTACTGGTCGATTTATTAATATTTGTGTCATTGACTCCATTGCTTGCTGACTATTATTGCTAGTGTTAGGAAATTTTCAGCATAAGACTCTCGAGTCTTTGTACTTACCTAAGTGGTAAGGAAAACTGACATTCCGTTAATATATTAAAAACAAATATATATTATTACTGAACTATTCTTTCAACCATGCTTGAATGAGATCAACGTATTACATTAGATATGCTTGTGAACTATTGAAGTATAGGGACAGAAATTGTAACAACTTACAATATTCTCTAAAGAAAATTATACATGCACAAGGAAAAAAACAACAAAAACAACACAAACTTACAAACATACAAACTAAATGGGCCCATACTTGTCTAGACATTGAAAATAATTTTTTTTTTTTTTTTTTTTTTTTTTTTTGGGGGGGGGATTTAATTTTATGGCCAGTCAAGAGACAGTAAATTGGCCATAATTGATATTTGGACAAATCATCTGCTACTCTCGGTCATTTCGATCTGTAACGGGTTTCAAACACACATTATACGAGACACAATTGAGGTTGTAATGGATCTCAGTCAACTGCTATTTCGGATATCCTCAGACTTGTAATGGATTTCATATATCCGATTTCAAATACTTACTATTGCTATTTCACCTCGTGTTTCTAAGCATAAAATCTATTTTTGTAAGAAGAAGTAACCAAGACATCAATTATGAGAAGTGCAAAAAGAGAATGAAGACAAATAATGTAGGAAAAATAATTATAGCCATTCTTTCCTCTAATTGAATCCTGAGCTCTTGTGTGCACCTGCGAAATGGAAGCTTGAGGAATCCCAAAAGAATGGCTTGACATTTTAAAAAATGGCCTGATATTTAAAAGAATCGCTTGACTTTTTCTGAGTGCAAATGAACTAAGTTTTGTTTTCAATGCATTACTCACGTTTGTTTTTGACAAAACCTCGAAATAAAAAATACAAAATGTGTGAAAATATGGGAAACATTTCAAATGTCTCTTTTTTCTTGTTTTTCAACACTGGATTTCAAAGGCTTTAGTTAATAGTAAAACATCAACCCCTATACATTATGGCCTAAAACACTCGAAAGTTTACCTTGCACGATAAATTGATTCACTAACTTATTGTTTTTTCCCTGAAAAAGGATTAGACAAGCAAGTAACAATACTTTGAAATACCAGTTAATAATATGAACGTGCATGGAAATGCTTTGACCGTTTTTTTACATGTCTGTAAATACAATTTGTATATGGTAAGATTTGCACGCACCCAAATGTACGGGTAGTTCGAGACTTTTTCATTTAATGATAACTCACTTGACGTATTATTCTTCCTCCAACAACATATTTTGGTTCAAATTGTTTATAACCAAAGAACGCAAAATATATTTTCTTTCAAGGCAAATGTTCGATTTCTACTTACTCCACTTGCAGTTTCTTTATTTGAGACAGAAACCAAAGCATTCATATTGACTATCAATTATTAAACGCGTTTAGAGTAGAAACAAATAACATTTTACCATTAAAATCTTTCATGTATTTTAAATTCATGCTAATACTTTGCTTGTAAAGGATGCATATATGTTGTTTTGTTGTTGTTTTTTCTAAAAAGTACACTTCAATTTTTCGAAAACTAATTCAGCAAGAGATGTGCTTTCGAGTTACACGTACAGCGTGTATCATAAAAATATCGTTTGTCTACGTTGTCTTTAAATGTTAAATAAAACAAACGATTTCATTCGTCAATCGCCAAAATTGTCACACGAGAACATTTAGGTCATAGCATAACTATGACAAAACAGTTGCAATATTTGTCACGAAGTTACTGTATTTAACGGGGTTATTACATTTAACAACCCCCTTCTTACCACCATGGTGATAAATTATATTTTATTACTTAGTCGTATTTTGAGAATACTTAAACATACTTGAAATGGGTTATTTTGTCCAGTTGCTTGATATACGGAAGGTTATCGTTTTTAATATTGTTAACAATTTGTAGATCATGCATAAGGGTATTTGCAGGCAAAATGTTGAATATGTATATATATATGGATCTAAAACCAGGAAAAAGTATATAGGTTGATGTACATTTTCAATGGATGTTGGGGACTGAACCTTTTCTGATCTGAATTCCGACACAGACAGCCTTTGCTTACTATGAAGGTAGTAAATAACTAATGATTTCCTAAATTGTCATGTATGTTTTGCTGATATGGACTTTTTCTTTCACAGAACTGTTCTTTCGGTGATTTAAACTGTGTAAAGAAAGGTCCTTAGTCTGTGAAATTAATATTAGACCCATTTAGTCACTGATTAACCTTGAAAGAATGAAGTCTACAATAAGTCAATTGCTGAAAGGTATGTTCTTATGACATGTGACATGCTACTACCTTCAAGCAATTACAAACACCTCCGTACGCGACATTCATTACACACACACACACACATATATATATATATATATATATATATATGTGTGTGTGTGTGTGTGTGTGTGTGTATGTGTGTAAAGAAAGCAATAATTATACAATACGGTGCAACAAGTCTGAGAAACTGGCTATTCGCTTTCAAGATATACGGATAACTTTTTTCAAGGCGGAAGACAAACAACAATTGCAAGCACAAAAAAGGATAAACAAAGTACGCATTTACATGCTGCTTTGATCACAACTAGCGATTTTTCAAGCACAGAAACGGGCAAACAACCCAGTATTTATAGCAGTACAATTTGACACAAAACACAAAATGTGATATATAACAATCCAAGTTTGTTTAGTCCAGTAAGTGCGGCAGAATTAAACGTAAACAGGAAAATTGGTCTCCATAAATACGATTGACAAGCCAAAACATTATCCAGATGTAATGTTGCAGAACATTTTTCTTCCCCTGGTCACTATTTCAATGATATTATCCTGTGTGACATAAACTTATTGGATAGGCCGCCTCAGAACTCTTTGACCATGCGGATAATATCAAGAAAAATAGAAAACTATGCAAAATTTTAAATATTTTTTTCTGTTTCTTTAATATAAGCCTTAATTTTAGCAACACATTATATTTACTCTATGGGCTATAACTGTGAAAGAGATATTATCCACGACAACGTTTTGAGAAGCTATATATCGGCCAGAAAATATATAAGATACATGCACTTTGCACCATCGCCGCTAACTCCTTTGATATCTGGCGATTTATTATCCAATTTTATTTAATATCTATACCAACACCAGCTCTACAGACATGTACTTATGGTAATAGTCTAAAAAATAGTTCCAAACACTTGGCCCCTTTACTTTATTTGTTGTGATGACTTGCTAAGGTCAATCTAATATGTCTTGATTGTAATTTGAACTAAGCAAAATTCTTCGTAACAATGTTTTATGTGTTTTTGCAAAACGAAAAATTGCTCATGCTCATTGGATCACTTCCGTTGTCAAATCTCCAGTTTCAGAGGTGTGTAGTATGTGCACGTTGTCAAGCTCTTCACTTTCGGAGGTACTTAAATCTTGTATGTAGTTCACAATCACATAATGCCTAAATGGAAGTGATCGGTTTTGAATTTGAAAAACAGAGGAACTCATAAAGTTTGAAGGCACATGTTTGCCGTAATCGGATACGTTGCTTTGGTTTCACCTGCAAAATTGGTATACTTGTTTTACAATGTAACTAGCACAAAGTGTACAGAGTTCTGTTTTGTTTTGATATTGCAGTAGACCACTGTGTGCTTTTGGTTTCAGTGTAATAAAACTGCATGGAAAATACATATTATTTTTTAGGTTTTGTATTTGTAAGTGTTCCATCGCAACCATTTACTATGTCAGTATACAGAGAAAGAAAAAGGATTATGTCAGCAATTTAATAGCTTTGACATTAAATGGTATTGATGCTAAACCAATAGTGCAATTTTTTCCAGTAGTCGATGCTATTATATTGAGAAACATATTGTGTAAAAACGTTAAAGCAAACGAGTCCCACACAATTCCATATCAGCTGTATTAGAAAAGCAAATATAACATTTTGTATGTAAATCATTTCATCTTGCCTCTATTCCATGATTGAATTTGAATGGAAATCATTTCGTCTTGCCTTTATTCCATGACTGATTTCGTATGGAAATCATTTCGACTTGCTTCTATTCTATGATTCATTTTGTATGGAAATCATTTCGTCTGTAAACTATTTCATCTTGCCTCTATTCCATGATTCATTTTGCATGTAAACCATTTCATGTTGGCTCTGTTGCATGATTCATTTTGTATGCAAACCAGTCATCTTGTCTCCGTTGCATGATTCATTTTGTATGTAAACCATTTCATCTTGCCTCTATTCCATGATTCATTTTATATGTAGATCATTTCATCTTGTCTCTGTTCCATGATTTATTTTGTATGTGACCCATTTCATCTTGCCTTTATTCCATGATTCATTTAAAAAAACATCATCGTTATTTACATCAATTTTACTGAGCTTGATGGATTCTTGACTGGTTCTGGACTCAAACTGTCGACATCTGTCTTTTGCTAAAATAAAGACAGCTTGGTACTTTCAATATTTTCAGGTTTTTGTAATGTACCATATATCAAATAGATCTTATCCCTATGGTCGTTTTCTGAATCCTTAAGTCATTGCAGTGGTAAAACTGATGCACAATATATCTTCCAAGACAACTGATATACACGATGAATAGTGGAATCCATTAAGAGCTGGTATTGACATATGACTAAAGAAAAAAGGAAATAAATGACAAACGTAAAATTCAAATTGAATGGGCGGTATGCACAGTGGGCATTATGAGAAATAATTATTTGAGTACTAGAAACTATCAAAACATTCTATCGAAAGATAAACACAATTTATTTTCTTTTTTTTTTGAACTGGTGCATATTGAAATAAAACTTATTGAACCATACTTTTCTATAAAACAAAACCACTACAATAATGTTGTAATTAAGGTTTGATACCTAATAATTATTAAAGGATATTTATATATCAAATAATAGAATATTATTTCAAGGCCTATGTGCTTAAAGTTTTAATTCCAATATTAATTGAAATTGTGTACAATTTACAGTACATAATTCGAAATGTAATTATTGTTAAAAAACAAAAACAAAGCAGGTCTGAGTTTATTGCATTGATGTATTACGTATCACTTGTATTGCATTAACGTCAAACTATCACTTTTATCTCAATAATGTCAAACGTATCATTTTTTTCAATAATGTAAAACGTATCAATTTTTTTCAATAATGTCAAACGTATCACTTTTATTTCAATAATGTCAAACGTATCCCTTTTATTTCAATCATGTCAAACGTATTGCTTTTATTTTAATAATGTCAAACGTATCACTTTTTTTCAATAATGTCAAACCTATTGCTTTATTTCAATAATGTCAAACGTATTACTTTATTTCAATAATGTCAAACGTATCACTTTTTTTCAATAATGTCAAACGTATCGCTTTTATTTCAATAATGTCAAACGTATCACTTTTATTTCAATAGTGTCAAACGTATCGCTTTTATTTCAATAATGTCAAACGTATCGCTTTTATTTCAATAATGTCAAACGTATCACTTTTATTTCAATGTCAAACGTATTACTTTTATTTCAATAATGTCAAACTTATCACTTTTATTTCAATAATGTCAAACGTATCACTTTTATTTCAATGTCAAACGTATTACTTTTATTTCAATAATGTCAAACGTATTACTTTTATTTCAATAATGTCAAACGTATTACTTTTATTTCAATAATGTCAAACGTATCTCTTTTATTTCAATGTCAAACGTATTGCTTTTATTTCAATAATGTCAAACGTATCACTTTTATTTCAATAATGTCAAAAGTATTACTTTTATTTCAATAATGTCAAGCGTATTACTTTTATTTTAATAATGTCAAACGTATTGCTTTTATTTCAATGTCAAACGTATTACTTTTATTTCAATAATGTCAAACGTATTACTTTTATTTCAATAATGTCAAACGTATTACTTTTATTTCAATAATGTCAAACGTATCACTTTTATTTCAATAATGTCAAACGTATTGCATTTATTTCAATGTCAAACGTATTACTTTTATTTCAATGTCAAACGTATCGCTTTTATTTCAATGATGTCAAACGTATCACTTTTATTTCAATAATGTCAAACGTATTACTTTTATTTCAATAATGTCAAACGTATTACTTTTTTCAATAATGTCAAAAGTATTGCTTTTATTTCAATAATGTCAAACATATTGCTTTTATTTAAATAATGTCAAAGGTATTGCTTTATTTCAATAATGTCAAACGTGTTACTTTTATTTCAATAATGTCAAACGTATTACTTTTATTTCAATGTCAAACGTATTACTTTTATTTCAATAATGTCAAACGTATCACTTTTATTTCAATGTCAAACGTATTACTTTGTATGCATTAATGTCAAATGTATCCCTTTTATTCAGCTTGATGGATTCCTGATTCTGATTCTGGATTAAAACTGTCAATATATATCTTATGACAGTACAGCTGATGTATAGTTTACAACAGTTTTTCGCACAATATTGAACAAGGAAATAAGTCATATTTTTAAATAGCCGTCACATTGCATTATTTGTTGTTTTCTTTGTGCTAATTTTTTTTAATGCACGTCGTCTTATTCTTTAATATCATATCGATAACTTGCATTTAACCTTCTTTTCTCTTTATGCGAAGGAAAATATACGCGTGGCACTGCAGGTAGTATCTCTATAATCATTCGATAAACAAGTTTACCATCGTGTTTCATCTCGCTCGAATTTCGCTGTCTTCTGTGGTAATTATTTTTCACCGATATTTTGATGCCCTCACTGAACCGTGCGACATCTTTCCAAACCCATGATCGCAAATTTTATCGCAAAGGAATATTACGAATAAATCAACCGCTCTTTTAAAAAAAAACAACCAAAAAACAAACCAAAAAAAACCCCAAAACATTAATAACATTGGAAATTGAGTTATTTTATAAAATCCAAATGATGGAACTTAGATGAAGCAACTGAAGAAGAAGCCATGCAGTGGATCAATGGATATACCAGTTCTGATATATAAAAAATAATCATATCTATTTAATAAACATTCATAACAGTCTTAGGGTATCACTCCACCATTGAATTTAACTATATATTATCATAAAAGCTAAAAATTCACCACATTGTTTGGAAATAGAAATCAACCATTCTGATAGATTGGCTTGAACACATTACATGTCTTTAAATGACAAAATAACACCAGGTTAACCAGGAACTTTTCAAACTTCGTGGCTCAAAACTTACCTACTCAACTTTTATTTGTTTATTACGCTGGTTACAAATAGGAGCCTCAGTTCGCCTTGTAAAAACAATATCCGTCCGCCAGTTGTCAAGCTGCAAATGAGATGAACCATTTTTGGGAAGCTGCGTAGTGGCATTTGTCAAATACACAGTCACTGATAATTTCAACGGTATTAAAGGCTTAACTAAACTAACTAGTTTGAGAATATCTATTTTTAGACTATTTTTTTTAACGTAAACACGGAAACCGTATTTCGTCTCTTACAGTCATCTGTGTCGCACAAAGTACAATATAAGCGACGTTTAATGTTGGCTTCAACAGTGAGTTCAGTGACGCCAGAATACGAGACCCGAATTTTTATCAGCTGTTTTGGCGTGCCCCAAGACCTCTGGCGCCCGGAGCAACCGCCCCGTCCGCTCCCCCCCCCCCCCACCACCCCGTTAATACGTTATTGAGTGAGCTAATTGCGGCTTCTGTATTAATTAATAAATTAGGCATTGTTAAGTCCTCTTCGTGTATGATTAGAATACCATGCTCTTGGAGGTACGTATCGGTAATAAGAGTTGTATAGAAGATTCTTTCAGGTTCATATGCCAAATATGCATTCAGTTTTACGACAATTTTGCCGCTCAACAACCCGAACTAATATAAAAAGCATGAGTCAAGCTAATCATATGTAAATTATTATTAACATATGCAATTGGAGTTTTTGGGTTTTGTCGCATATTATTGTCACTTCTACTTATGCATTGGACTATTCACGAGAATGAAAGCAGCAATAACTCGATTTCCCTCTGTGATACCTGTGCTACCACGTTGAAGTATCAACCAGTTTCATTAGATGCGGAATACTGAGTGTAACGATGTATTGTCTGATCCTGTTATTGTCCATAAAGGTCAGGAGTTTGGTATATTGCATCTGTGTATTTACTTTATGATATAGATAATGCCACGCGGTGTTAAATAATACCAGGTTCAGAGTATATATCTCTTTTTCAACCATTTAACAAGGTCTAATACAATAATTTGTACTATCTACAAAACTATCAGTTATGGGTGTTTGGTCCTCTAATTTACAATTTCGAGATCATAAAGTGAGATGATTCACTGGACACATACATCTTCCTAAAGTTTTTACTAGCCTTAACCGTACGCATTATTAAATATTCCATGCGATTTATGTCATATATAATCGCGTGTTTCCAATATTCAGTTTATCCAGATATTTCGCTTTTAGCCCGTTTCATAAAATGAGCACTCAAAGAATGTCGGCGTAGCAAGGCCTTCTTTAATATTTACACAAACATCATTTCCATAACTAGATGAAGAACGTGTATAGGACACCGAACCATGATCTGTATAATGTGAAACATGATTCAAGCATTGGACATTTGTTTATGCCAAAGGTACATTTCATCGGGCGCTTGTCTAAGATTCAGACATTTAGTTTGTCAGTTGTTACGTAAAGAGGGGATTGTGTTATCAATATTAATATCATTATTTGATAATTTTTCACGGATCGACTTATAAATTATTAGTTACTAATTAGTCCAGGATATTTTTGTTACTCAATAAAACTGTTTCTTCAAATGACAGATTCTGTCAGCATAGAGGCCTGCTAACTCGCTGCATGTTTACCTGTACATGTATATGCATTTATATATGAAACAACATTTGCTATGCAATTAAGACTCCATCATAAAATATCATTTTTTGCGGTTATTTGAAGAAACAGTCCTACTTAAGACCTAGGAATTTCTTCGCTGTTTGGTACCATCAGTGAGAAAAGAAATTACAAATTCATGGCATTATTTTTGTTGCAGTAAGGCTACTTTCTTGATTTACTACTACTACTAATATTAATAATAATAAAAGTTGATAATATAATGCTTTCTGTCCATGCAATTAGCATTTATTATACATTAAAAAGGAAAACAAATTGAAGTGGATGTACTTTGTTGTTAGCTTATTTTTCATTGTATCCAGGCATATGAAATGGGATCACTAAATGTTTACATGATGATGATGATGTTGAATTTAAGTCGTGTTCGCTCATTCGGCCATGTACGAGTGAACGTTTTCATAAAAATTAGTACAGGATTATTATTAATTCGAGGTGAATAACCTGGCACATCCCGTTAAAAACAAGCTGCCTCCTTTAAGTATACATGATAGTAGTGCAAACAACTATTAAACTGCTTCTGTATAGACTATCGATTAATCTCCTCCCCTGTGTCGTACGTCTCGTATCCTAATTAGATATAATAACTCACGCATATTAATTTAATCTTGCTGTAAAAAGGGGTACCTCGACGAATATAAAAGATCTAAGAGCATTAACATGTAGGAGTGTTCTAATAAGTGGAGGATATTGACATCAAAACTAATGATTTTCCCCAGCATCTTAAAAGGGCATGGTAATTATCCTCCAAAAAAGGCATTTTAATTTGTATGTCACGATCAAAAGAGCACCCTATTTTAACGTGAATTCTCGCTAGTATAGGTGTTATTATTATTATTATTATTATTATTATTATTATTATTAGTGTTAATGTTGCTGTGATATTAGAAAATGTTTATGGAAAGTAGGTGACTTGCAAAGTTCTAAAAAATAATGTTTTATATGTACTCCAGCCAAACATTTCTCTGACGTATGAATTTTCATACGGTCTTTCTCAACATTAATTTTCCTTTTTTTTCTTCTTTCCTGAGCACAAATACATGTACCAGTAATACGTTGAAAGGAAATAGAATACATGATTAAAAAAAGCAGCACAAAGTAAAAGTCCCCACAATAACTATAATTATAAATAATTACTATGACTATGGGAGACATTTAATTAATTTCCGAATCTTATAAAGACTTATTTCTTCTTTTTCAGTCAGTAGCATTTGATTGATCCTTGGATTTTGCTCATTTGAGAATGGAATAATTCTACTAAAACGGCTGTAGAGATTTTCCGTTTGCTTATAAGCTTCGATTTAGAGTAACAACACGCTGCATGAATGTCATTAAAGTATGAACTGAAAACTAACAAAACCTGTGAGAAAATATTGTGACTCAAATTCAGTGCATAGTTACCTCCCGTTTGTGGCATTGCCATGGACACAGATAGTGTAAAATGACTATGGCATAAGGGATTATACAATCAGTACAGTTCTCATTCTGTATTGACCAGAAGATCAAATGTTAATGAGGAAATTCGGTTACTCTTTTGTTTACTGATAAACATGATGAAAGCGTACGAAATAACACCATCCAAACAGCTGTAACCAATGGAGAGGAAGAGAAGAGGGGCTGCATGTATTGTGTGTGTGTGTGTGTGTGGAGGGGGGGGGGGGGCACAAAAGGGCGTGGTACTGAAAATGGCCATTATGACACACAATACAAAGAGTATAGGGCAGCGTCATCCTAATAGTTGGTAGTGGAAACACCAAATATGCAAATATATAAAATGTGTGACGTTAGACAGATTAGTGTACACACGGCTATTTATTAGTCATTGGGGCTAGATATAATTTAACTTTGATCATATAACAAGCTGGATCTAATAATTTCAGCTGAGGACATTAGAATGCAATTGACTGAGAACAGAACTGGTGCCTAGAATTGGTTTTCATTGTTAATACAGATTTGAAGATTGACAAAAATACGAAAATAAATGTTACAAATTCGATAAATTATATTGCAGTTTTTAGGGGTGGAGTGGGTGGGTGATGTATTCCATATATTAAAAAACCCCAAACAACAACAACAACAACAACAACAACAGCAAAACAAACACCTTATTGCGCTATCTGTATGCTGTATAAATTAACAGTATTATACACAATGAAACAAGCTAAATACTGTTTAAGAAGTCTACAATTCCAGATATCAGAAAATATATTTCCAAAAGTTAATACCCAAAGGCCGTTTAACGGCTGAAAGTTCTTCAAAGAATGCCTCGGAAAAGAAAGAAACAAAAACAAAACATGATTACTGCACAAGTTTAGAAGCACGCGATAACTGCCTCAAAATATTAACAATTCTCCAGTTACTTTACACTATTATTGTCATCTAGTTGCATGAAGCAATAGTTACTTAGTTGTTGTCTCGGTTGTGTTTATAATAGCTTTTGCAAACTGACGTTCCGGATAGGTCTGTCCTGTGAAATCCCACTCGTCGGAAAATGATTACATCTGGCAATTGAAAACTAAATATAAAGCCAGAATACTGAATTAAAAAAGATGTATGTGTTACAAATTAGTGACCCTTATCTTAAATACAGTGGAAGTTTCTTAATTTTGAAGGTTTTATCTCCGTAGTGAAGACTTTATAGTACTTTAATGGTATCAACCTGTGGCATTGAAGGGTAGACAACAGCACTGCTTTTTTAAAAATCTGAACCGAGAACAAATTACCTAAATGATTGCTGATGGGTTAAATAAAAATGGTGTCGTGCATTAACCATTGCGACAAAGAATTACTATGAATGATTGATGAAACTCGATTTTAGACTGATACTGACATAAAATCAATGTACTGAACAACCGATATGCCTAAGATTCGTTCGAGTGAATTCAAAACATTTTTAGTCTTTGTTCCGTTTTGAATATGGACATTTCGATGAAATTTGGATGAATATGAGAATTATGAATGGAGAATTATCCTTGATATTGGGATATATTGCGTGACTATTTACTTAGAAAATTATATTTTAAAAAAGTAGTGGAAAACGGTCCAGAGTGCTTTCAAATTAATTAAAAAGTGCACAAATTAAAGAGATATAGAAAGGAAAAAGCTCTCCGTGTTATAATTATTCATGTTGTGTCATAAACTTTATAAAAAGCTCTCCGTGTTATAATTTTTCATCTTGTGTCATAAACTTTATAACAAAGATACTGGAAGTACAACATAGTTCTGATTACACAATCATGCCCCCTTCCCTCCAAAAAATTAAAAAAAAAACAAACAGAAGAACAATAACAGACCCCCAACTATTTTACGTGAACTTTATAACACATTTGTGGATTTTCTAGTAAAGGACTAAAATAAAAATTATAAGGTTCTAAAGCAGAACACTTGGAAGACTTATTTGATATTGTCTTTAAAGCAATTTATCTACGTTACTTATTGATATTGGATCTAAAAATAAAGAAAAGTTGAAGGCCTTGACCTTTCTGCAGTAGTGCAATAGTTATAGTCAACAATATTTGATGGAAAACAGCTTATCCTGTTTAGCTATTTAGAGAGACTTTGGTTTGGTTTAGATTCGTTAGGTCTGGATTATTTTCTTTTTTTTTACGGAGCAGCAACACGTGTAGGCTATTTAGTGTCGTAGAAATGGGAAAAATTGCCTTGCCCAAGGAGACACGACGGTAATCTCATGCTAGGATTCCAACCAGCACCCTTTCAGTCGCGACACTGGCACATTAACCACTGAGCTAGTGCGGCTCTGTGAACATTTGTGTGTGTGTGTGGTTGTGTGTAAGTATATATATATATATATATATATATATATATATATATATGTGTGTGTGTGTGTGTGTGTGTGTGTGTGTGTGTGTGTGTGTGTGTGATATAATAATAATAATAATAAAAATAATAATAATAATAAGTCACTAAAGCAGGTTCAGAAGTTTGATAAGAAAAATAACTTGAAATAATATTAAATTTTATTTGCTAACTAAATAAATTACACCTCAAAGTCTTGCTTACTGTTCAAATAACGGTGATAAAAGTATAATTTCGAATGCCGTCTTTCATTTTTCTCAGAGTAGCGGTGATATTTCGTAGGAGGCAGAGGCAGTCTATGTAGGTTTTGTTGATTACGTTGAATCAATGCCAATCGAACGACTAGTCTTTCTATTAAAGAATAGTATAGTCACGCGAGTCTTCCTTCGTTCAGTAGGATAATCGGAAACGGGTGATAACAATACGTGTATTCCTGGCAACTGTATTCCTGGCAACCTAATGTTCCATTATAGTTGATCATGCGAAGATTTTGTTGTTGTTGTTTTGTTTTTTTGTTTGTTTTGTGAAACATTTTAGAAACATTTGATCTTTATCAATTTTTCAAACTGTCAAGTTTCGTTTTAAATTATTGTAACATTGGAATCTAAAGAGAAACTTCAAGGCTTTTATTAGGAGCGTGATCTAATCCTGGTTATCAATCACACTTTGCTGAACTCTTCATCAAGACATTGTATCTACATAACAAAAAGACGTTCATACCCCCCCCCTTCCAACACATACATACACTTGCAGCATATTGATATGAATTGTATGCGATGTACACACCTGTTGTATCTGTATATAATTACATATCTAAACATCATCTTTTTCCCAAAATTGGTATGAAGCAAGTTACGACTAAACAAACGGATACTTGCCCCCCACCCCCAACAAATGTTCTAAAACGTTAGCTTTGTTAATGTGCATTCTTTAATGCAGCACGCGACTATTTGTATTTTTTAAGTCAAGCTCATATAGACCATTGCAAAGGAAGGGATGAGAGAGTCGATTTACCCAAATATACCCAACACTAACCAAATATACACAAATACTACCCAACTACATCCAAATAATACGCAAGTATATCCAAATAATATGCAAGTATATCCAAATACCACCCAACTAGATCCAAATAATACGCGAGTTTTTCCAAATACTACCCAAATATATCCAAATAATACCCAACTACATCCAAATAATACGCAAATATATCCAAATAATACCCAAGTATATCCAAATAATACGCAAGTATATCCAAATACTACCCAACTACATCCAAATAATACGCAAGTATATCCAAATAATACGCAAGTATATCCAAATACTACCCAACTACATCCAAATAATACTCAAGTATATCCAAATAATACCCAAGTATATCCAAATAATACGCAAGTATATCCAAATACTACCCAACTACATTCAAATAATGCTCAAGTACATCCAAATAATACGCAAGTACATGCAAATAATACGCAAGTATATCCAAATACTACCCAAGTACATCCAAATACTACCCAAGTAGATCCAAATACTACCCTAGTACATCCAAATACTACCCAAATATATCCAAATACTACCCAAGTCCATCCAAATACTACCCAAATATACACCCCAATGCTACCCAGGTACACCAAAATACTACCCAAATATACACAAATACTACCCATACACACCCAATTCCTACCCAAATATAAATATATATATACCCAAATATACCATAATGCTACCCCAAATATGCACTAATGCTTCCCAAGTACACTCAAATACTACCCAAAATACACACAAATACATGCCCGTATTGTTTTTTTATGCTGGCTGTATTTATTTATATATGTATATATGTATTAAAACTGCATAATTTATATAGAAACACAACCTCGTAACAAAACACACACATACATATATATATATATATATATATATATATATATATATATATATATATATATATATATATATATATATCTTACCTGGCAAGGCATTAGAAATTACGGGGTGTCTGAACCAAGGCAAAGAGTCAGACTGGAAAATGGTGAAGTAACGGTAACAAAAATGGAAGGAAAGAAAGATAAAGAAAAGGAAATATGGATTATTATTTTGTTGAAACTCGCCAATGATCTAGGTGTTGATCTCATTAACACTGATATCAACAGAAGTAATCTGGTTTTATCCTTGCAGAATAAAACTAATTCAATTCTGGTGAAATATGTGAACTATGATAAATATTACGAAATGTTGAAATTCAGGTCTGAACTGAAGTCTTGAATGTTTCCTTATAAAAGTGACATGAATGAAGATTTGACATGTGCAAGGGCGAAGATTTCTAACAAGGCAAGGTATATGAGGAAAGAAGGAACGATATCAGACACGTAGACGTGGGACGGACGTATTTGTATTAAAATGAAATAGGATTCAGTTTCCCCCATTCCACTGTGCATGTCCTAGTTAGACAAGCCAGCATATCTGTGGAGATCGTACGACCAAAACAGCATCCTGACAACTAGGAGTGTTTCCCACCTTAACTTCTATCTCTTTTAGTTCTGCTGCTGCTGATGATGATAATGATGATGATAATGATGATGACAACTGTTACATGCTATTTTGAGAAGAGGAGTTTTCAGTGCATACTTATGAGACGTCGTAAACTCTCTCTCTCTCTCTCTCTCTCTCTCATCAAGCTAGGTTGATACGATGAGATCGAACACAGATCAGGGTTAAGGTCCTATTATTCAATTTACAAACAATGCCATATTTGTGTCCAGGTAACTATTGTTGTGCTTATGTGCTCTATAGTATGACAATTTATTTAAATAAAATCACCCTTTTACACAAAAGTATTTGATTAAGAAATAGTTATGTTCTATTTCTCAACTCATATCATATTAGAACGTGGAACTGTTTTGTTTGGCATCCTGTTTAGACTACTAAATTCAACAGAATTGATATCTTAAATGTACATGCAATATTTATCCTTCGAAATAAAAACATAAGACGTACTCGACAAATGGTCATGTATGCAGTTTTAATAAACCGTGAACATCAATCCGATTCATCCAAATCAGTACTTATGTAAGACAACCTGAAACGTCAACATAAATATACATGACTACTCTATAACCGTCCTGTTCAGACACTCTTAATAGTCTGTTACCCGTTTTATCAGCGAAAGTGTTTGTTTCAAACATTACATCTTAATCTTTACTTATCAATGCATATTTTACCCCAAAGCGTTAAAATATCATGATTGATATTGTATTTAAAGGCCTATACATCTGTTTTCGACTCAGTGATCCCATACTTTGGATTCTTTACAGGCTGCATTAATAACACGTTCTTTATTACAGTATGATAGAAGTGGCTCTCAGCGGCTGTGTTGTTGAATGGACTGAGAGCTTTATTTGCAAGCGAGTTTTTTTATATACCGCCATTACTCGCGTATAAGTCCGATCCAGTTGCAAACAACACAGACCCTGATCTGCAGTCGCATAATGCACCGGCAGAGCAGTGTCTATTTTGTTCGTTCTACTGATTGCTCCTAACAAACTGCATAGACACAGATCTGCCTGGGCAGTATGCGATATCGATTTGGGTCTATGCAGTTTGATGTTATATCTGACTTATACTCGAATATATAAGATATATTTATCTCTTGTCGCATTTATCTAAGCTGAATCCGCAGCATTCATTAACTGCGAGCGGCTTGATTATAATACCGTCATCCTTATAGACTAAGCTCATATTTCGGCAGAACTAAATAACTGTGTGAAAAAGGAATCTTTTTTTTCTTCCAACTATTGTCCGAATTACAACATTTTCAATATCTTCAACAATTTCGAATGCGGAAACTGTTTCATTTAGCTTTGCTGATTTTAGGAAGGTCAAAGTATTACGACAAAATTTTCAATCCTTTTTGCCACCTTGAACAGGGCAAATCTGTTATTACTGAGTCTCACAAGTTACTCTTCTTAACACGATTGAAAATGCCGAAAAATGTTTGCAATCTTTCCCCTTTTAGCGAGCGATGCTGTTTTCTGCTGTTATCACTGTCGTTGCCCATTTCTTCTTTTCTGATGATTTATGCACTTCGAAATGTAATTTGGTGTCATATCTAACGTGAGAGGCACAAACCTATTATCTCCAAATCGTATTTATCGAAGACAAACAACATGACCTTCACTTAAAGCGTACGTTTCAGTTCTTTTAAACAAATTTCTAATTGATATTGTCATGGATTGGCATCTTTTCATTTTACTTTTCAAATATTTAACATCATCTATTTCTAATTTGGTTCTTATTTGTCTTGAAGAAAAAAAACCCCCAAACCCTCCTGAATATTTCTTTAGGGACCCCTAGTTCTCCTCTTAAAGTTATATTTGTATTCTGTGTTCGTTTCGTACGTTGCATGAAATACTTGAGAAGGTGCAAGTTGTTTTACTGTCTGGAGTCTGGCATAAGCAAACGGCCCTTACTAAGCTCGCATATGTCAGCCGCCCTGCCGGCATCAGCGTGTGGGTCATAAAACAAAAGTACAACGCTGTTGCCCGTGATTTTCGCTAGCAGACCTCGTGGATAGCCTTCTTCTACTGCAAAGACGAAGACTCACTTAGGGACACGCTGAGAGAAAACTATATCATTGAGGGACGAAGACTCACTTAGGGACACGCTGAGAGAAAACTATATCATTGAGGGACGAAGACTCACTTAGGGACACGCTGAGAGAAAACTATATCATTGAGGGACGAAGACTCACTTAGGGACACGCTGAGAGAAAACTATATCATTGAGGGACGAAGACTCACTTAGGGACACGCTGAGAGAAAACTATATCATTGAGGCCTCGCGTGGAGGGGAGGCATATGAGTTTCGGCAAACTCCTTCTGCGCGCAGACCCACCAGTGTCCTACCAGTTTGTTTCCGCGTGCGATGGTGCGTGACGTGGCTGCTTCATATTATGTGCGTCGCCAGCCACGCAATAACACTTGTGGCTTTAGGCTACGTGCTACTTAGAGTCATAGAAGCTGTGAGTGACCTTGAAATTGAAGAGCTACTATATGGGTTGGCGGCCAAACCGGAAGGCACAACGACGAGCGCTAGTGAGTTAGTGGCTTCCTGAGGGATGAAATAATACATAGGGGTTGGCCTAGCTCTGGCGGCTGGCCTCGTAAACGCCTTGTTCTGCGGCTCAAGTATAGGGCCAACCTGATAGTCCACCCAAAACACAGGTTGTCGGTATGTTTCACATTGATAACAGATCGCAGGGGAATGCACTTGGCGTTGGAAAGTACCTCCGGCCTCAGATTGGGAGGCAATGCGATACATGAAGATCTAGTTCTACGCACCTCACGAAGTTCCATCTGGATCTCGCACGTATTTACTCTTCGATGTGCCGTTGAATTGCAGCGTTGGCTTGACAACATCGATACGCCTGGCTACGGTGGCGGAGCTCCTAAATAAGCTGTGACTTTAGCGATGGTGATCTCGGCTTCTTCATTATAGACGCTCTGCTGGTCTGGTGCAGCTTTATCCAGCTGCGCCCTCAATACGGGGCTAAACTACAGGCCGTCCTGTTCCTGGAGCTCGCTGCCTATGACATCCTGCGCACTAGGTTCCATGGAATTCATAAATGCCAAAGCATCTGCTTCGGGTCTAGTCCCCCCCCCCCCCAGGCACCGTGGCGTGGTAGTCTTACACAACCGCGTCGGCTCTTCTACGAAAGGCTGGCAGGGCCTGACGCTCAATTCTGAGCGTGAGAGCCGGAACTGATCGTTGGGCCAGAACTGTAAGTTCAACCCTGCGCGTAGGATACGGAACTGGCTGTTGGGAAGACTTATGAGCTCCAGCCACCTGTAGTGTGTCTAGTGCGTCATCATATTCACTTTGAGTTATCTGTCCTCTTCGGAAAAGCTCGTTTAAGTGAGCTATTATAGCCACTGCTAGGGATTATCTCCAAACACAGCAATCCTCTAGTTATATATATATATATATATATATATATATATATATATATATATATATATATATATATATATATATATATATATATATAAATCTCGTTGCAAAAGCAACAATCATAATTATTATAAGACTTAGCGACAACCAACCAACCCTCTAACTGCTTTGTTGAGCCGGCCGCAGTTAGCAAAGAACCTCGTTAAACTGCCTCCTTGCCTTGGTCTTTTTCGATTTAGATTATTTTCCGCAGTGTTGCGAACCACCTTTACCCCCACCACCCCCCCCCAAAAAAAAAAAAATCCCCCCCCCCCCATACACACAGAGCACAGGCAGAGCTGATTGTCGGCGACAACACGGACCCCACATTTTCAGGACGACAAGATTACACATCCATTCCTGCTCCGCATGGCGTGCATGCTGCAGTACGCGCCCACACAGTTTTTTTCCCGCACAGCTCTCTTTTTGCAATCTAAACCTGACACTTGTTTTTTTCCACTCAACCTCATCAAAGCGATACGTCGTATTCTGTTGCATATATTTCTTAAAATTAAACACGCGACTCCTCTTTGTGCAAACCAACTAATTATTTAGGGTCTCCACAGTGTATGCAGTGCCCGAGGGAGCTAGGCCGAACTCTCACTTTACTACTAATTTATCTAAAACTAATAGATGTGTAAAAGGGTAAACAGTTTTATCTTGCTTGGCATAGCTGAGTAAACTTTCGGCTGATGAATAATCAATAGTATTAGAATATTACATGTGTTTTTTTCGCGTCTTTGTCGGTACTACTACCACGACTGCGTGACCAGAGCGTCGAAAGTCGATTTACTGCCCTGTAGGTCATTTTATAGTTAGTGATCAGCAGGACTGCATTGTTAATCTCCAAGATTGAGTCGGCCAGCTGGATAAAGAGCGTTAGTACCATTGTATGAGCCCATGGGCCTTGATAGTGCCTGGAGTACTGGGCCTAAAGCTCTATTTTACATATATAATTCAACAGAATATCAGTAATATATTCATCCTTTACTCCTTCATGCCCTTTCGCATCATCGTCATAAATGTTCTTCACATAGATACCTTATATTTTCAATGCATTATTGTAAATAAACAATTTGACGTAATTCTTTTGTCAATTGCATAATTGTTTGCAGGGCAAGATATAAATATCTTCTTTACATCTATATACAACACTTCTATACAAAAATACATTTGTTAGACTGACGAAATGATTAAACATCCATGATGATGGTGTTTAATAAGTTCGTCATAAACAAATAAATTCAAGGTAAACTCTTAGTTTCTTCTATTCGCTCTATACTAGTTTTAGATCAATGCATTCAAAATTACAAAGTTTCTTCTATTCGCTCTATAATAGTTTTAGATCAATGCATTCAAAATTACAAAGCGTTATAGTGCTTCAGCATGGATAATTTAGATCTATATTTGTGCTTGCGTTTGCCGTCATATGCTTGTTGAAAGTCTTTATGTTTAAGTCATATTTGTGGCAACTCGTGACAACATAAAGTTGTCAGGGCTGGTGGTATGATGCGGTATCGAAAATAATGACTGAAATATCACAGAAGAAAAACGATACAGAGCAAAGAATTACCACTGAATTTTGAAAATGAAAGAAATGAAACAATTTCTTTTTCTTCCTTACAATAATGATATAGCCAAAATTTTAAAATCTCCCATTAGATTATTTGCAGACGATTTCTCTTTACAATGCATATCGCCGGATCCACTTTTCATTTAAAGCGTATTAAACTATGATCTTCACAAATGATCGGATTGGGCAAATCTCTGGCTTGTTCGTTTTGATCCATCCAAAACAAAGTGTGTCCTTTTCACCAACGCGCAGCTGGAATACATATCAGACCTTGTTTTGTTACATCACATCGACATCTGGGAATTATTGTATCATCCAATGGCTTTGGAGTGACCATATCGAATCTATAATACATCCTGTATCTATGCGAATTGGACGACTGAGGAAGTTTAAATATGTACTATCATATCATAACCTGAAAAATTTTATTTAATCTACATTCGCCCAATATTGGGATATGCATCTGAAATATGGTTACTGTACTAACTCAGATTCCGAAAAACTTAGAAAATTACAGCTTGAGACAGCCATAATAGTTTCTGGACTACCACAATTTGCTACATGAGAAGCACTTTATTTTGAAACTAGATGACCTACTTTAGCAGAAAGGTAACAGATAAAATTATCAACAACCAGTCTCTGGATTATATAATTGATTTACTCCCTCTTTTTTCGCGAGACACAGAGCCGTATAATCTGAGAAACTCGAATTATATCATTCAATTATCAACGTAGAACCTCTTTGTTTACAAAAATTTATATATACCAAAACTTATCGACTCGTGGAAAGATCTGCTACAATCCACAAGAAATTGTTCATTTATACTAACCTTCAAAAAAGAAATTACCGAGAGTAACATTTTTCCCCCTCAAGTTATTTAGCATTTGGTAATAGACAAGCTTCTGTGCTGTTAAGCCGATTAAGACACAGATGCAGTTCAATGAATTATGATTTATTTAGATGTAAGCTTATCGCTAATCCTTCCTGTTTTTATGGATTTCCAATAGAAAACTACCATCATTTTCTTTTCGAATGCAGACTATTTAATAACGCAAGAAACGAGCTTTATCGCAGATTATCAGTAATGAAAATTAACATTGATTCTGATACAATTTTATTTCTCAACGAACTCTACACATTTTGCTACAAAAGGAGCTGCAGAAATTTATTAATAACACAAAAAGATTCACAAACAAGTGATTAATTTTTGTTCCATTATGACTACAGTTAAAATTGTACGCACCGGATCACTCCAAACACTATCCCTCCCATCTTATTCTTCCTTCATCCCTCTCATTTCATTATGTATATACGTCACCTGTTTTTCAGAACTCTTGCATGCATGCTAGTTAATTAACTATTTATATTTATAATGGAGAGGAACTTGAAAGTTTAAAAATGTATTTCCATTCCTTTTGCCCTGTATACATACTTGTGATCTTCTTGGAAATAAAATATGTTTGCACAAAAAACAATCTGTACTCGCTTATAAGTCGAGCCCAACTGCAAATTACATAGACCCATAACTTCCGTTGCATAATGAGCCGGCAGATCTGGGTCTATGCAGTATGTTAGGAGCAATTAGTCGAATAAACAACATAGACCCTGATCTGCAGGCGCTTTATTCGACATCGGGTCAGGGTCTATGTTTTTGCAGTGAACTGGACTTGCAACTGAGTATATACGGTATTTTAAGGCTAATAGTTTCATCTGAACACAGTGATCAAAACGTTACATATGTGAAATTACTGTGAAGTTTGTAATTGCCTCTTACGTTGATGTCCTTCAATCTGTGAACTACGCTATGCACACAATGATAAAGCTTACTATACCCACATTCTTTGTCCCCATGTGCATTTCTGGATTCACATTTCTAAAAGGACTATATTATGGGACACAATTACAATTAATTAAAATCAGTGTTTCTAACAGGAACAACAACAACAACAACAACAACAACAACAACAACAACAAAATAAAAATAAATAAATAAATAAAATAACAGAAATAAACCCACACGCTTTTTATTTTTTATTTTGTACAGTTTTGGGGATTATATCTTTATTGGACACATATTACAAGACTGTTTGCCAAACTTTGTTGGTAAATGTTTTACTATAGAACGGAATTTTATATTTACTACAATGTTTTGTATTGAGTTTGTATCTATCACATTTCATTTTCTGTCTTATGCTGACGCAGCAATTTATGGACTGTAAATTGCTGCGAACTGTAATTGAACATCGTAATCTGAGAGCGAATATTTCATGCGGAAAAGAATAAGCCTTGACACTGTCAATATTGACCGAAATCTGCAACCCTCCCTCCCCCCCCCCGCTCAAAAGTTTACCCCACCCCTTTTCCCAATTACTTCCTTGGGTGCACCGAAAAGTAATAAAAGCGATGGGGCCCAGAAATGAAAACCAGGGCTCAGGAAAACCACTCGACCTCTCGTCCTGACCGGGTAAAAATTGGCTGGGCGGAGTAAAAACAGTACTATGTACTCGTCCCTTGGCCGAGTAGATGCAAAATCGCACCTTGAAAATAAATCTGTGTGCATTTATACCCTTTGCAAGCGCCGAAGTTCAACATCGCTCAACATTTGACGTGCATCAGTTATAAATAACCTATGCCTAATTTTCCTACTTGTTGTCAATCTAGAACATGTTGCAATTGAAACAACTTCGCGTTTGTTTTTTTTTTCCACACAGGTACCTGATCAAAGCTTGATACTAAAATGGGTAGATATTATCAATATATTATGTTGCAGTTTCACACTTATCCCTCTATTTCTTAGTGGTCTTTGCATTACAGTAACACTTTTCCGTAATTTAGGCGTCATTTTGAGTTGGAGAAAGATTCCCTTTCAATGAGCTATCACACATCTTTATGAATCAGACCCATGATAAGTTAAGAGACAGAGAATGTTAAAATGTTTTGATTTTTCATTTGGTCAGGCACTGTTACAGATGCCCCAGGTCACCTGTATTATCAAGACTGAAGCTTTATTGATACTTTGTCAAGCCAAAAAGAAGATGCCAGCCGATATTTATATAAGCATGTAATTACTTTCCACAACAAAAATGTTATAAACTTACATTCGAAATGAGGATTTTACGTGTCTCAGTTGATTCCCACCAACTATCACACAATGCATGCATGCTGTTGTAATCTATTTACCGCAGCAAAAAATGTCGAGACAACAGCTGATTGGTCGAACTCTAGTTGGGGTAATGACCTAGAAATGTTCGAATTCTATTGGCCAATCAGCAATCTTCCTTTTTATAGCGCCCTTGTGTAGCTCTAGAATGGAGGTTTGACCAAAATGGATCATTTAGTACGAAAGTTGTTGGAAACTGAGACTGTTGAAATTCTTCTTTCAAATGCAAGTTACTGACATTTTTCTTGTGAAAAGTAATTACATACTTATATAAGTAACTGCTGCCGTCTTTACTTTGGTATGACAATGTACTAATAAAGCTACACAGTCTTGAAAATACTGGTGATCTGAGGCAAGCGTAACAATGCCTGACTAGACGAAAATCATAAAATTTTGACTTTTTCTGTCTCTCAACTTCTCCCTATCTAACTTATAAAGATGTGTTATAGCTGATTGAAATGTCTTATTATGACACCTAGATTACTGAAAGGTTTCACTGTAAACGCAAATACGACCAATAACTCAAGGGCTATGTGTGCAACTGCAATGTAAAAATCCTTTCCAATTAGTATATGTTTATCTAAGTAGACATGTATTAGGACATACTATTTTCTTGGTTTTTACTCATTTTAGTATCACCCATGCATCAGGTACCTGTGGTTCTTTAGTAAAAGTGTAAGCAATGTAGTGAAGAAGTGTACTATATAATGAGGGCAGGGACAAGTAGCTATTGCAACTCAATCGTCCCAGGGACGAGGGTTTGGGAATATTTTTCCTGAGACCTGGAAAATCTCATTGAATCAGCTTGAAATTGCGGAATACTTTTATCTGCAGCGTTACGTCACTGATAAAAATTCTGAAAGTGGTCAATAATATATACAATATAAAATAATGTATTTCCATTTTTTCCTGTCATGTGTCTTAATTATTCCTTTTACTTCAGACATATATACGTAATGGAGACTATATGTATAGACTGTCAAGATAGGATTATATATTTGGAAAACGAGCTATTGATTGTTCGTGACAAAGCGACTTTAAATTTGTAGTGATTTTACCTTCTAATGAACTACCCATTAAGGTCATTTGAGGAAAGTGCACAATGGGAATAATTATTCTTTAGGAACAGTGTTCCCATCAATAATTATCTGCACACAGTTATTACAGAAATTCATGTCATTCTCTGGAACTAGCATGCCTTAATTGAAAGAAATGTGACGAATTTAATCTCCCATAGGCATTTACAGAGACAGCGTGCACAACTTTGATAGTTACTGTGCCTCCCATAGGCGTTTACAGAGACAGCGTACACAACTGTGATAGTTACTGTGCCTTCCATAGGCATGTACAGAGACAGCGTACACAATTTTGATCGTTACTGTACCTCCCATATACGTTCACATAGACAGGGTACACAACTTTGATAGTTACTGTGCCTTCGATAGGCGTTTACAGAGACAGCATACACAACTTTGATAGTTACTGTGCCTCCCATAGGCATGTAAAGAGACAGCGTACACAACTTTGGTAGTTACTGTGATAAAGTTGAGAAAGCAGTTCAAGAAGCCAAACAACAACAATTTCAACATGTTTTCTTTTAGGCTTGAAAAAGCAATATCTTCTGGTATTTTTCACTGAAATCTTTAAGTCGTATTGATTTGAATTTATCATATCTCAGTCATTTGTAAAATTTCTTCATAACACGTTTTCTTAAAACCGTGATTATTGCCATATTAACCTTACATATTGTTGCATCCTCACTTTGCGCCTAAGGTTAATTTTGAAATTTAGATCTATGCATCTATCTATCTGTCTGTATATCTATCTATCTATCTATCTATCTATCTATCTATCTATCTATCTATCTATCTGTATATCTCTCTCTCTCTCTCTCTATATATATATATATAAATATATATATATATATATATATATATATATATATATATAGAGAGAGAGAGAGAGAGAGAGAGAGAGAGAGAGAGAGAGAGAGAGAGAGAGAGAGTCAAATCTGCCTTAACAGTTATCTTCACTTAACGGACACCTGGTCTTAACGGCCATTAGCATTTCTCCTATTGGAATATTTCTATATATAAGTCATGTAGTAAACCGTCGCTTACTTTCCGCAGTCTTACTCTTTCAAGTGGTCACTTAAGCCTATCGAATGGACAAATGATACGTTTATTCTCCCTAGACAGGCATTGTGTAGGTAAAGACATATCAAGTGACTTGATGTGAAAACACCCCTTATCTTGTTTATATTCATCTTTGTCAAGTCAACCCCTTAGTGTAAATTTAAATTGGCTAATCTCTCCATTGCTATTTTAAGATTTTGAATAAAGTTAAAATATTACTTAAAAATGTGTTGTTGGGATAAATACTAAATCATCATTCTTTTTGCCCCCTCCCACATTTTTTTCTTTTTTATCTATTTAATTTTTAATTTTTTTTTGTTCTTCCTGTTGATGCTGTTGGGGGGGGGGGGAATTTTCAACAATTTATCAGAAAAGATTATTATAGAACTAATTTAAACCCGAATTTGCTTTAGTTTTTCAAATTTGACATATTCAACAACTTCTATCAGTGTTTACAGCTCAATACTATTTTGGGAATTAAGGTCTCGGAAAGATCTTCCTGCAAATTGTTTATAATGCGAAAACTCAAATGCAGCCTTCGAACACTGCTCATTTCTATCAGATAGATGGATTGTTGTTAGTTTTAAGTTATAAGTAAAATATAAAAAATAACCGCTGAAGCATTATAATAATATGGAGAAGACGGTAAACACTTAGTATGAACAAACTGCATTGTGGTCAGAGAAAAGGGAACAACTGTTCACAATGAAATATCCAAGCATGTTTGAAATTAAAATGTGAACACGCATTTAATCATTCTCTTACTCTCTGTAATCCAAGAATATATAATGGACCAACACTACAATCATTATTTCATAAAAATATATTATTTTGGTTCAAAAGTTTCAAAGAATGCTATACGAAATTCTGGAAGAACAGGACAGACCTGACGAATAATCTCGTGTATATTTGATGAATAGAAGAAAGCACCCCCCCCAAAAAAAAAAAAAAAAACAACTATAGACTATAAAAAAACAAAAACAAACTAAAAACAAAACAAAACAAAACAAAACAGAACAATGAGAATAGCGTTTCAACTTTAAAGGTAACTCAAATCTTTTAACACAGGTCGCCTGTCAATCATTGACTTAATGACTTAATACTTTCTATATTTGGCCAAGGTCTGTTACTTCTAAGACAGCCGACTCCAACTGCAATATACAAGCAAGCAGCTGAGCTAGCTGCCTCCTTGCTCTACATATAAGCGAAAAAGTATGCTTGAAAAATAGACTGATGGAAAGCTTGAAGAAATACGTAAATGAAACTCTTTTCCACCAGAACGTATGAATGATAAATTTTATAAGGTAAATTATTTTTTAAAGGGAAACTATGCCAATATGCCAATATTGACTAAAAAATCTCACCCCCACCCTCAAAAAGAAGGAACTATACAATAAAAAAGCTCTGCTTTAGATTGACGATTCATTCTGGAATAATGTTTATTAAAGTAATTTAGGAATAAGAACGAAAATACTACTACTACTAAAAATAAATAAATAAATAAATAAATAACCATAATACTTTGATGTACGATATTTATTTTTAAAAAAAATTGATATTGTTACGGAATTATGTATCATTTTGTTTTTAAATAATAGTATAGTTTTATGTCTCTGCATAATAGTCTAACAGCTGTCATCTTGCAGAAAGTACATATACGGCACATGTGACCCAATAAATTGGACACTGGGAAAATCAATATGTCGCTTGAAGCATTAGTCATGTCACGTGATTCAGCGCGTGAGGATTTGAACTTTTGAACTTCTTACCTGGATTTCGTAATCCAAAGAATGATTCATTTTGTTGACCAGAAATTGGAGTTTAAGATCACAATTTTAATGTGTTTGTTTGAGACGTAGAGTAAATGGGTTTTTATTTGATTTGCGCAGTCAGAGACTATAAATAAGATGTAATCGCAGCGTTCGTCATTCTTCATAAGTACGTACAGCCTGAGAGGTCATAAACGAGATTGGTTCATTTTGTGTGTGGTATTCTGCTTCAGTGATATTATTATACAGTACATTTTGGATTTAGTACTGCCACTTAAACTTTAATAATTATACAGCTCCGTTGGAACTATCGGAAACATCTCTAGACTTGTGTGATATTCTATATTCACAAAGATTACTTGAAATTAATAACACTTGAATTTAACTGATTCTTGTTGGCACTCCAGCACATTGGAGGTTTCATTCAGAACGTTCTTCATTCGGAATAATTTGGATTAACTTCCGGATCAGTGAACTTTAGAACAATTTAGGACTTTTAAGGATAGTCTATACAGTAAGTTATTTTTTATTCTTTCACTTTGATTGTTTGTTGAAATATTTAAATATTTTAGGAAATTAAATATTTTTGTTTTAAATCTTGAAAGCTTGCTTGAGTCTTTTCTTCTTTTGTTACATTACCCCTAGTCGTAACAATATATATATATATATATGTTAGTACGAATACTCGTGTTTCTTTTTTTTTTGTCTCAAAAGTCTCAAAGTATCATATATTTAATGTTGAAATTGCACGAGTTCTATTCATTATATTATAAAGCTGATAAAAATAAAATACAAAGAAATAAAACCCCACTGACTTTGCAATATAATTAATTTGGGCTATCGTTACATAATACTGATAATACAATCAATGAATACAATTTTATTGAATTAGTGTCTTTGCTTACTCGGGTAAACAAAGTCGTTACTTTTAATCACGTTTTATGAAAGTGAAGTTAGAGAGCTTTTCTATTTATATTCAGATTATCCTAAATTTATCTTACTCACGTGATCGACTATCATGAGCATAATGCGATTAGAGATCTAACGGACAGATAACACAATACGTCATATTTGTAAGTAGCATCATTTATCTACATAATTTCAAAGAAACATGACAAGTTTCAATCTATGCAAAGACAAATATGAAACATATGTGAACAATGGCTATATGTATAGGTAATCCTTCGTTTTCCATAGAGTTTTTCAACGTTAAATGCGATGCAAGAATTAGGCGGGATCTATGGGTTGTCGATTAGTATTGAGTCGACATAAAAATTCTGTTTTTTTTGTTCCCTGAAAGTGCCGAATCAGTAAAAACTAGTCTGTATATACACATGACATCGCACAAAATTGATACTTCCCAGCCTATTTTTCTCATTCATCAGTTTAAGACATATGTCAAAAAAGAGGGTGTAAGAAATTTTGAATTTCTTAATAGCTTATTCGTGAAGTTAATTTTGCAATCAGTGAGTGGAAAGGAAAAATAACTTTATGCTTAACATAATTCGTTAGTACAATTATAAACACTGATATATGTATTTTGACACCGAATGTGCAGTTTAGCTGTCACGACACTAATCCGGCTTATATCTTCGCCTGCAGACAACTCCTTGAAGACGCATATATTATGTCCGTTTCTGGTTGACACAGTATAACGGAAGAGACACTGTATAAAAAAACGATGAAGCGAGATATGTAACTAGGGTAAGAGACAAGGAGAGATTCCATGTTTATCTTGAACTCTAAGAGAACTATCAGTCAAAATGCAATTAATTAACCATTACCACTTCAACTGAATGCAATATCACCTTTATACCCGCTTTTTATGAATAATTTAGGGATTTATTTGTTTGAATCTGGTTCTTTAAGCAAATTTAAACATTCGTAACCATTTGTAACCATTCGTAACCATTCGTAACCAGCATAGAACATACGTGTATAAGTCCATACCCCTTCAGTTTATATCTTCAGTTTGCGAGTTGCAACAACCGGTGTTGTACAATCAAAGATGTAAGAAAGATTGTTTCAAACCTAGAGGAAAAATAAATGATACTTCGGAAAATTAAAACATTCTGGAGGTTTTTATTCCCGTATCCCTATTGCGTTCCTCATTTAAGTCATTTTAAATATATTACACATTTCCCTAATTAGGAAGGAAAATGTTTGATGCTAAATCAATCGACTGGCATACAGTTATGGCTCAAATTATTTTGATTTTCATCCCATAACTAGAAAACCAATCAGTGTGCATATTTGTAAAGACGAGAGCCTTCATAATGAGCATTCTGTTCAGTTACTATAGATCCCTGTCTATAGATACAGATATTACTAAGTAAAGCAAGCTGAATCGTTTTTACTGGTTACTGAAGTTCCGTCTTTTTGTAAATGAATTTTGATTGTACTTTTTGATTTCTTCATGCTTAATACGTCAGTCTGTCTTAAAACAGTAGTAATCTTTGATGAAATTTCCATGTCATCATCGTTTAGTTGTAAACCTCATCCTCAAGTTCTATAAAAGCATGCGTTACTAATGTAAAAAATAAGAATTCTAAGAGGAAATTAGATGTTTGTTAGATTTTAAGCGTGAAAGCAAAGGGAAAAAAGTAATCTTTGTCAAAAATGAAACGGTCCCCGAGGAATGATCGCAAATGCAAAGCCATTTCACTTCCGCTATTTGCCTGAACTAAAAAAGAGCAATTTGTCATATTCCTGTGCGTTGTTTTAAAAAAAAAATGTGTATTTTCGGGTTTTAAATTACTATTGCAATAGGAAGCTAATTTACCTACTGGAAGCAAATATTGTAGCAAATAATATGGACAGTGTATATTCCCTGTATCAATAATTCCATCAATCATCATCCCATTATTGCAACCATAACATTGTCGTTATGTACAGTAGGAAACTAAAAACTAATACTAACATGATCGTTTTATATTCAGCCTTAAAACTTTCAGAGAATACATATTGCGTGACGGAATGAAATATTTCTGACTTATTTCAAGTAATTCATAGCCCCTGAACACAACTTTGTAATTTTCTCTCCATCAGTTGATGGCAGATGTCGACCAGGCTTCAATTGAAACTGGCGTGGAATAAGTTTGTTTTGACGCTTCAGCACTTTTACAAAGCTGAGTCATCCCCAAAAATTTCTATCTCATTTTATAAATGTTAGCACAGATAGATAAGCCATGCCTAAGAAACGACTTACTGGAAAAATGAATGAATGGTTAATAACACGTAACGTCAAAAGAAGAACACCAAAGGAAGTGACAATAAATATGTATTCGTTATGCTGCTGACACTGGGCAATTATTGTTCATATTATATTTATATATCAGTATGACAATCGTTCTATGCTAATTCTGTAATGTTCAGAGATTCTTAACGTACGAATTAGTGCCATATTAAAGTTGCCCTATTTGCTTTGCTTGATGTTTGTATAGGACTAACCTTTAGTAAAAGATTATTACAACATCAATCATTAAATACTGTATATAAAAAAGAAAGAAAAAATTATGTATAATATAGCATTGAGAGCTTTGATATCTTGAACTTCAACTTATCTTCTCATAGATACTCTTCGACTAATAAAAAAGGAATTACCGTCCTGACAGTGGTCAAAAGAAATTACCGTCCTGACAGTCGACTAAATT
This sequence comes from Margaritifera margaritifera, assembly GCA_029931535.1. Taxonomy (NCBI): domain Eukaryota; kingdom Metazoa; phylum Mollusca; class Bivalvia; order Unionida; family Margaritiferidae; genus Margaritifera; species Margaritifera margaritifera. The sequence goes on from JAQPZY010001418.1 coordinate 1,504,774, forward strand.
ACGGTCCTGACAGTGAACTAAAAGAAATTACCGTCCTGACAGTGGACATAAGGAATTATTGTCCTGACAGTGGACAAAATGAATTACTGTCCTGACAGTCGACATAATTCTTTCCTGACAGTGGATATTATGAATTACCGTCCTGACAGTGGTCAAAAGGAATTACCGCCCTGACAGTCGACTAAATTACTGTCCTGACAGTGAACAAAAAGAAATTACCCTCCTGACAGTGGACATAAGGAATTATGTTTTGTCCTGACAGGGGACAAAAGTAATTACCGTCCTGACAGTCGACATAATTACAATCCTGACAGCGAACAAAAAGGAATTACCGTCCTGACAGTGGACATAAAGAATTATTGTCTTGACAAAATTAATTACTTTCCTGATAGTGGACATACGTTCCTTCTATATGAATTAAATTAGTTGTTTTAGAATTTCTTCTGACCTCAGCTACTATTTTGAATATTTGAACGAAGCAAATAGATAAGACGAACGGTGTATACTTTTATATTCTGAACGTGCCATAACTGAAAACAAATATCTCTCTTTTTAGTCGCGATCCTTAATGTTTAGTTGCAGTTGCATTTAAAATTAGAATTGTATGGTTACAAATTAAAACAGCATAAAACCATTTATTTGCTCCAAATCATACTTTAAATTCATCCAGTGTGTTGGGAATATACATTTTATTCAGACTAGAATCAGTAACATATGGAAATGAAAGCATGAATGTAAATGCATTATAGTTTGATTAGGGCAATGTATTATAGTCTGTTTAGGGCAATGCATTATAGTTTGATTAGGGCAATGCATTATAGTCTGTTTAGGGCAATGTATTATAGTTTGATTAGGGCAAAGTATTATAGTCTGTTTAGGGCAATGAAGTATAGTTTGATTAGGGCAATGCATTATAGTTTGATTAGGGCAATGCATTATAGTCTGTTTAGGGCAATGTATTATAGTCTGTTTAGGGCAATGCATTATAGTTTGATTAGGGCAATGCATTATAGTTTGATTAGGGCAATGCATTATAGTTTGATTAGGGCAATGCATTATAGTCTGTTTAGGGCAATGCATTATAGTTGGATTAGGGCAATGGATTATAGTTGGATTAGGGCAATGCATTATAGTTTGATTAGGGCAATGCATTATAGTCTGATTCGGGCAATGTATTATAAGCTATGCTGACCTAAGGTATCAATATAATAATTGGGCCAAGCAGTTATTACTGCAACATATTGTACTCCCTAAGGAAAACTAAATAATGTTTTTTTTGTTGTTTTTTTTTTTACAAGGATAATGCTGGAGTTAGGGTTATTTGCTTTTTATTAAGAAAATGTGCTCATAGTTTATCTTCAAAGCTGAATTGCTGCATTATTTTTAATCTCAGCTCTTTCATCCCACTCGTTTGTACTTAGTGTTGCTGACCTTGTTGAGATGAAAGCAGCCTTACACTGTATTGGATAAGTGCCGAAGGGGATTGAGCTTAGTTGTCCTCTAACTTCCAAAATGTGGAAGTTAGAGTACAGTTTTTAGGTTCCATCGCCTGATTTCAACGGCGCTCATAATCGAAGGAAATTTCAACAGCCTTTTTTGCAAAGTGGCATTAAAGTCAAGTTCAGCCTCTAGCTTTTGCGTGGGATGACAAAGCAAACAAGTGTGATTCCGTTGGATTGTAAAGGTCGTTCGTACTAAAATTTCACTTATTTATTTCAAATGCAACTGTTTCCAGACAACGCAACATACCATATGCTGATGTTTGGAAATAGTATGCCCAGGTTAGTGTCTAAGATAAGCAAGATAGTCCTGGTGTCAAAATTGGTGTCTACCATAAGCAAGATAGTCATGGTGTCAAGGTTGATGTCTACCATAAGTAAAATAGTCCTGATGTCCAGGTTTGTGTCTAACATAAGAAAGATAGTCCTGGTGTCCAGGTTAGTGTCTACAATACCTAAGATAGTCCTGGTGTCCATGTTAATGTCTACCATAAGCAAGATAGTCTTGCTGTCCAGGTTAGTGTCTACCATAAGTAAGATAGTCTTGTTGTCCAGGTTAATGTGTACCATAAGTAAGATAGTCCTGGTGTCCAGGTTAGTGTCTACCATAAGTAAGATAGTCCTGGTGTCCAGGTTAATGTCTACCATCAGCAAGATAGTCCTTGTGTAGAGGTTGGTGTCGACCATAAGTAAGACAGTTCTGGTGTCCAGGTTAATGTCTACCATAAGTAAGATAGTCCTGGTGTCTAGGTTGGTGTCTACCATAAGTAAAATAGTCCTGGTGTCAAGGTTAATGTCTACCATAAGTAAAATAGTCCTGGTGGCCAGGTTAATGTCTCACATAAGTAAAATAGTCCTGGTGTCAAGGTTAGTGTCTACAATAAGTAAGATAGTCTTGGTGTCCAGGTTAATGTCTACCATAAGTAAGATAGTCTTTTTGTCCAGGTTAATGTCTACCATAAGTAAAATAGTCCTGGTGTCCAGGTTAGTGTCTCACATAAGTAAGATTGTCTTGGTGTATAGGTTAGTGTCTCACATAAGTAAGATAGTCTTGGTGTCCAGGTTAATGTCTCACATAAGTAAGATAGTCCTGGTGTCCAGGTTAGTGTCTACCGTAAGTAAGATAATCCTGGTGTCCAGGTTAGTGTATACCATAAGTAAGATAGTCCTGGTGTCCAGGTTAGTGTCTACCATAAGTAAGATTGTCCTGGTGTCCAGGTTAATGTCTACCATCAGCAAAATAGTCTTGGTGTCAAGGTTAATGTCTACCATAAGTAAGATAGTCCTGGTGTATAGGTTAGTGTTTCACATAAGTAAGATAGTCTTGGTGTCCAGGTTAATGTCTACCATAAGTAAGATAGTCCTGGTGTCCAGGTTAATGTCTACCATAAGTAAGATAGTCTTGGTGTCCAGGTTAATGTCTACCATAAGCAAGATAGTCTTGGTGTATAGGTTAGTGCCTACCGTAAGTAAGATAGTCCTGGTGTCCAGGTTGGTGTCTCACACAAGTAAGATTGTCTTGGTGTATAGGTTAGTGTCTACCATAAGTAAGATAGTCTTGGTGTCCAGGTTAATGTCTCACATAAGTAATATTGTCTTGGTGTCCAGGTTAATGTCTACCATAAGTAAAATAGTCCTGGTGTCAAGGTTAGTGTCTACCGTAAGTAAGATAGTCCTGGTGTCCAGGTTAATGTCTACCATAAGTAAGTCCTGGTGCATTTGAGTTTATAACTAATGCAGTGGGTTTAATTAAAAATGTGGATAAATGAAGGAAATATATAATACCTATTCATAGCTTAATTAGAGTAGTAATACCTATTCATAGCTTAATTAGTGTAGTAATACCTATTCATAGCTTAATTAGTGCAGTAATACCTATTGATAGTTTAATTAGTGTAATAATACCTATTCATAGTTTAATTAGTGTAGTAATACCTATTCATAGCTTAATTAGTGTAGTAATACCTATTCATAGCTTAATTAGTGCAGTAATACCTATTCATAGCTTAATTAGTGTAATAATACCTATTCATAGCTTAATTAGTGTAGTAATACCTATTCATAGCTTAATTAGTGTAGTAATACCTATTCATAGCTTAATTAGTGTAGTAATACCTATTCATAGTTTAATTAGTATAGTAATAACTATTCATAGCTTAATTAGTTTAGTAATACCTATTCATAGCATTAAAGGGAAAATCTACTCCTTTGATAATTAGGCATCCTACATGCATTCATGACTAATTTCATACTGGTAATTCGTAAAAGTAATTAAATCAGTTATTTCGTGTATATTTGAAGAATCCTGTGCTGAAATATATTTTATTTAGGTTCATTTGGAAACAAACAAACCTTGATTGCAAACTTGCTACTTTAATGTGTTTTTGTCAACTGTGGAGTACTGCTATAGTGTGACTAGGATACATGAAAAGTGGTTGGGGTCTTTGTGGAGTACTGTTATAGTGTGAATATGATACATGAAAAGTGGTTGGGGTCTTTGTGGAGTACTGCTATATTATGATTATTATTAAAAAGGTTAAATTTTTATCATCTCTTATTGATCTATTACATTAATTGAACCAATCAGGTGTTGTTGTATCATATTATAGTCCTTAAGAAAATGACTAATATTTCTTTCTCTGATTTTCCTGGAGATCTGCTAACCGGGATACATTTTATTTCAACAGAAAGCAGCATTAAAACCTAAACAGAAAATACAGTGTTTATTTAATTTGTTATCTTGTCTTTTGTGTAAGCTGAAAAGAAGTGTGATTTGACCGATTGTGGACAGGTCACTGGCACTACAGTTCCAGTTATTTCTTTAAAATGCAACTATTTCCAGACTATACAATATAACCTATGCTGATTTCTGGATATGTCATGTCCAAGTTATTGTATATCTTAAGTCAGATACTGCTGTATTTTGTCATGCTATAAATTCTCATACCGTCATACCATTTTCGTGTATTTTAAAGTAAGAGTCTATGATCTTCAACATGTACAAACATAATATATTTCTAACTACTCATTTAGCTGTTACTTTTTATGAACAATTAGTGACAGGGTACTTTTTATGAACAATTAGTGACAGGGTACTTTTTATGAACAATAAGTGACAGGGTACTTTTTATGAACAGTTAGTGATAATGAACTTTTTATGAACAATTAGTGACAGGGTATTTTTATGAACAATTAGTGACAGGGTAATTTTTATGAACAATTAGTGACAGGGTCCTTTTTATGAACAATTAGTGGCAGGGTACTTTTTATGAACAATTAGTGACGGTACTTTTAATGAACAATTAGTGACAGGGTACTTTTTCTCATACTTTTCTATGTAACGACCCTTATTTTTGAGGTAGATGTAAAATATTAGTATTACAAAACGTTGAATATTCAAACATTTCACAAGCGATAATCCTTAAACGATCGACGAAGACCATATGCCGCACACCGTACACTAATTGACGTACGAGTGGATGTGCAAGATTCCATATGTCATGCTGACCTGTATGTTATCGTCAGTTGTCTGTGATGCATGTCATTGAAAGTTGTTTATAGTACTGGCCTGCATGTCATTGTTAGTTGATTATCATACTGACCTGCATGCCATTGTCAGTTGATTATCATACTGACCTGCATGTCATTGTCAGTTGGTTATCATACTGACCTGCATGCAATTGTCAGTTGGTTATCATACTGGCCTGCATGTCATTGTCAGTTGATTATCATACTGACCTGCATGCCATTGTCAGTTGGTTATCATACTGACCTGCATGCCATTGTCAGGTGGTTATCATACTGACCTGCATGCCATTGTCAGTTGGTTATCGATTCCATACAATAGTAATCGCACTAGATTGCTCAAGAAAATGTGAATAACGTATTTTCTGTAATGATCCTGTTTAAATCTTTCCTTTTATATGCTTGTCTTATGGAACTTTGATATATAATCTGATACGTTTATGTTTGCTGTACGCAAAATGCCAGTTATTGTATTATTTTTCTTATTACTATTATAATTATAAAACATTACATATTTCAGTACAACAAGTGCCAACTTTCATGGACGGGTTAGAAACTATTATATCTTCAAGACATTTGTTCTTTACTCACCACCACCAGAAACACCCACCACCCACTGCCCAGCATCAGCCACCACCCACCACTAGCAACACCCACCAACAGAAACACCCACAAACTACCGCCCAGCAACACCCACCACCAGCAACACCTACGACCCACCACTAGCAACGCCCACCACCGACACCCCAGCAACACCCACCACCCACCGCCCAGCAACACCCACCACCAGAAACACCCACCAACTACCGCCCAGCAACACCCACCACCAGCAATTACCCACCACCCACCACCCAGCAACACCCACCACCCGCCACCCAGCAAATGGTAGCAAGACTAAAACATAATGGGAATGCAAAAAATGACTGATTGGTGAAAGAGTCTACTTATCATAACTTAAGTGTCTGTGAAAACACTGACTACATGCTTTGTTTTATTTTTCATTTAATGAGATGGAACGTACTTAACAGGATTATTATATTATGGATTAATTTTGTAATCGTTCATCGTGCAGTATTCATTTATTTTTTACCCTCTGTTTTCAGATGTTGTTTGACTAATTGAAACAGTTTAAAAGTGAAGACTGAGAAAACAAATATGGGTACATGGCAGGAAAAAGATGTATAATTTGGAAGAATTTGTTTGAAAGCATAAATGTGATTAAAAAAGCCTTCTGAAGGCCATCGGTATAGGGTGGTAAAGTACATTAAGATTTTCAAACCTAGGGACTCCTAATCTAAGTAGTTTTGTTTCAGTTCATTCGCTTGCAAGACAGCATACAACATTAAACTAGTATTGCAGCGCGAAAACTGACCATTAAACCTGCATTCTGTCAAAAATGAAAGCCAATATGTTAAGCGTGTTTTTCTTTCTAGCCCATAACTATTTAAAACGATTGTCAAAATCCACGAAGTTTTCCGGTTTAGACGGTTTAATTTTTGGAAAACCTCAGTGTTGCGGACTAAAAAATAATTACGCTCAGTTATCTGGGGATTTTGAAATAAAGACTCTTTTTTGACAGATTGTAAACATAAAATGTAATTAAACAATTGGTTTGTTTTCTGTTTGAGGGTATCTTACTTTTCTTATGCAGGACATGTTTTCGGTCAGTAACAAATAGTTTTATAAACGACACAAAGTAATGGAGAAGCAATGACATGCAATGTAATCCACATCTTGACGTAATCTCTCAAACGTAACCCAATCCAGTTTCATTGTTTACATGTCATCCACCCACCTAAACACTCATTAAAAATACACACATTGTAGAAATAACATAATTTTTTTTTAAGAAAGTCACTTCTATATTCTGTTTAGACTTTTCAAATTTCTTGACTATAACGAGCATTTGTGCGTGGCATATGCACGTGCTCGTTGATATATAGCCGGTAACCTCAGTCATTTGAATGATTTCATACGTGCAAGACCATCTGTCGCTTTTGGTCATTACTGAGAGTACATGCACTAGATCGGCATAACGATTAATTTTCCTAATTGTTTGGAGATTTAAAATCAAGTCATTTCAAACTTAATGGGATATATAACTGCAGATGCTTGAAAACATGGATAATTTGGTGACAATCGGAGAAAGTGTCCATAAAGGAGTTCATTTTTTTTCGTAGCCTAGGGGCCGTAAAATGTGTCAAATCTACTTTGTTAATTCAAGACGAGAGTTATGCATGGCCACAATGCTACCTTTCTATCAAGGTAATACATTTAGACATACATATATCATGTCGCACATATATTTTGTCCAAAGAATATGAAGATAATTTTTGTCTATACATAAAACGAAAAATTATTTCTTTTAAAAGATAGTGTTTTAATCGATTATTGTTTTAATCGATTATTGTTCTAATCGATTATTGTTTTAATCGATTATTGTTTTTTCTGTTATAAACTCATGACAAGGTACTCACACACTTAAGTTCAAATTCCTAAAGCAAACGTTGCCAACAGAAAGTCCTTTTTGTTTTGAACACCTATTTTTTTTTACTGTTAATACAGTTTGATTTTCTTCACAGAAAGCATATTATACAACATTAAACTAAGTGAAGATTGCTGCAGAATGAAATAAAAACAATTATAGTATTCTTTAATGACAATTGCATTAAAACAAAATTCCAAGGAGAAACAATTGCAGATAAAGTAGTTAACTTTTGAAAAAAATGTTAAAATGGCAAAAACAGTGCAGAATGAACAAATGTAGACTTCATTTATTATTCCTTATCCATTAGCACCAATGATTGGTTTCCATAATAGTCTTGTATGATTAATGGTTGTTATGAGTTTAACACCATTTTACAGCACATGATAGGCTATACATGGCGGCCAGTATATTTGGTGGAGGAAGAACCCGAGAAAACCCCGGGAAGAACCACCGACCCACGGGAAGCTACTGGCAAGCTTTCTCACATAACCACATTGGCCGAGTATGATTAATGATATAATGTAATACGATCCTACTGTGAATACCAAATGACAATTTCTTTTATTGTCACTGGCGAATAAGCTTTAAAGAAATAGTCCTGATGTTTAAGAAAATATAAACAGTGAGTTTCAACACATATTTTACAATTATCCACTTGTACGTGGTAAACTGTACTGACAAAACAGCTTCCGAAAAAAAAATGTAATTGTGCTGGTCAGCATTTTACTAGTTTCATTAAAATTCATAGATTGCAAAGGTTTACTTTGAAGTAGATGGCAAACAATGCTACATGACTAGTTTGAACTGGTTTGCTCCAATTTAGTGACTGAAACTGATAATGTTTTTTCAGGTATATGTTTTAGTGTTTGACTCAAAAGAGTAACGATATTCACTCAACATATCAGCAAATATTATTTTAATCGTAGTTAAATTTGCATACAGGTGTAAAAATGATTCCTTGCTATTTCTTACTATGAAAATCTCCCAGTGCAAAACTATTTCAGTGGATTTACAATTGCGCTTTAATGTAACTCAAATGACGATGGCAAGCCGATATCGTGTGAATACAGACCCATCTATAACTACAGAATGTGTATGTCATTGTTAAGAACACAATTATGTACGACATTTAAAGAGTAATTTGTTCTGTCTATCTATAATCTGAGAAATTAAACGAATATCATAGTTCCACAAATATTTCAATATACAGTTCTTACTATTAGATATTCGTTTCATCATTGAAAACACATACTTTCTCATTAATTCTTCAAAACTGAATACATTATAGTTTACAAAACATGGTAGAGGCACTACTCCATCTTGGAAGGGTTAATAGTAAACGAAGACTATTATAATAGCCAATAAGTAGTTTTATTTTCACACATTCACTAACGTTTGTCCACAGAGGAGCGCAGTGCATTGTGCAGGATGGGATTTGAATAATCTAATCTTGATATTCAAAGAACAATTTCTAAATTTACGTAAAAGCAGTTTTGTTCGATTGAGTACTTATAAATCTATAATGTCTCATCCTATCTTCATCATCTGACCGATTGGATTTTAAAATATAACCCAAATACGTATAACTGTTGACATATGCAAGAGCATGGCCGTTAAGAAGTACAGAGGGAGGAGATGGTAATTTGAAAGAAGTTGACTGAAAGACCATGTATACCGATTTTTGTGTATTATGTATATCATTCTCAACGGCGTAATGTTCACATATCTTTAATAATTTCCTTAAACCTGCGATAGAAAGACTTATCAATGACATATCATCATCAAAACTAAAATTGCTAAGAAATGACGCATTTAGTGCCAAATGTATCCCCACGTGAAACTGTCCCAGCTTACGATTTAAATCGTCTATGTATATATTAAATAACAAAGGCAAAAGAACACCTCCCTGCCTCACCCCATTGGTTACATGGAATGAATTGGATACTGCACTTTCCCAACGCACATAGTAGAACTGTTTGCCATACCAGTTAAGTAGAGTATGAACTATGTAGACGGGTATTTGATTGTCGAGCAAATTTTTGAACAGTGTCCAATAATTGACCCTATCAAATGCCCTACTAGCGTCTAAAAGACATGCAAACACAGTGCTACCATGTTCTAAATAATAGTTGACACTTTCCCTAAATGCATAGAGGCATTAGACTGTTGAATGTTGTTTTCTAAAACCAAAGTGATTATCAGAAATTGTGACTTCACATCGTTGTAGTACAATACATTCAAATATTTTTAAAATAATTCTCGTAAGAGCTAAAGGTCTATAATTATTTTTGTCTGCCAGGTTACCAATTTAACTTTTCAGAAGCGGGATAATTGTAACTTTTGTGAAATCGTCAGGAACAAAGTTATATACAAACATGCAATTAAATAAAATCATTAAAAGAACACAGAGTCTTGTATCATATCTTAAAATTTAAAATGTTCTACATATAAAAGATCTGATCCTGGACATTTACCCTCCTTTTGTTTAGCTATGGCTCAGACAATGAGATTAGTTCTATAAGACTAGAAAGGGCCTTGTATGCTGAAAGAATATACTCCTTATTCGAATCTTTTTAGCACTATTGAGTAAAGCTTCAAAATGATTTTTCCACATGTTACACATGTTATTTTTGCTATGGTTCCCATCAATGTAAATTGGTAGCCTACTGGAAGTTGTAGTAGTCTTTTGCTTAACCTGTTTCCAGAATTCATGTTGGTCTAAATTTTCAAATTTATTTGCAAGCATGTCTGTTCTGTGTTTTAATTCTTCCTTCTTACATAGTCTAAGTGCATACCTAATGTTATTATTATTATTATCATTATTTGAAGAAGAGGTAAAGAAGCAGATGGGGACACTGCAGTGCTACTTCTATTACTATCGTTCCAAAAGATGCTTCAGTTGCTGTCTATTCTAATTTAAATTTCATATTTATCAAATGCATGCTTTCAGCTTTAGGATAAATCCTGCTGTTGTAGAACTAAATATGGTTTTACTTACCAGTTTTATTTACTTAAAATAACTTAAGATAAACTGCTCGCAACTCTTGCAACAATATCCAACGTATCTATGCGATTGAACAGGCTGTATAACCTTAGTAGGATTCCCTAATATTATACAATTTGCAATCCCTAATATTACACAATCTGCAATCAGTTCGTAGCAACAATTCTTACTTACCATAAATAGTTGCAGAGACACTTGAAATGTCACCCGCATTCAATTACGAATAACTCCACAAAAAACCCCAGTAACATTTATATATATATTCCATAGATTGAAAAGTTGCAAACTGAACTCGAGGATACAGTTAGGGACATGTAATTCTATTTGACATGTACTAAAACTTAAACGAACAGTAAACTTGAAACTGACGCTTTGGTAATTAAAGGAGTAGATCATGTAGCAATAACGCTGTGACGCTTTGGTAATTAAAGGAGTAGATCATGTAGCAATAACGCTGTGACGCTTTGGTAATTAAAGGAGTAGATCATGTAGCAATAACGTTGTGATGTATATTTCTTGATAACGTCATACTGAAGAGACAAAGACAAAAGCAATTTAAAACTTAAAACCTAATGTAAACCAGTCTGGGTGTAATATCATCCAATGCAGGAATTTTAAAGCGAATAACAACCAGGCAAACTAAATCGCAATGATTCACAAATGACGTTGTTTTTGAGAAACCCAACAAAAAATTGTATTTTGCAATAACATATTTTAAAAGTTTTTGTTGGAATTATATACAAAAGTGGAGCCTCCGGCTTGCATATAAAGATCTAGAAAAACTTTCGATTTTGGAATAAAGACCGAAAACTCATTTAGCATTGAAACATGTGTCTTGTTTTAATGCCCCTTCAGGATTCAGTGATGTTGTTATAATCTCTGGAGTCATTGTTGTCCGATTTTTTCATATTAATTATTTCTAATGATTTGAAGATCTTTAACGCACTTTAAGGCATTTTTAGTCTACCTACATATGCTTTATTAAATTAAAAGAATAGAATAATTAATTTCTTATATAAATATCAGAGAACTGAACCACGATGATTAACACATAACACCGACAATAAAATCTTTCCAGAAGTAAATGACATTTTGCAACATATTATCCGATTGTTTGAAAGGTTTGCTTTGGATTATATACAAAATGGAACGTCCACCTTGCACATGATGGTCTAGAAACGTTTTCGATTAGGAATAAAGACCGGGCAACTCATTTAGCATTGAAACATATGTTTAGATTTAACTTCGTTTTGGCTTTTTTGATGGTGTTATAATGATAAATATCACTGTCATCATACTTGTTTTACATTGCCATGAAAGTATTATTTCGTAATATTGATTTGAAGATTGTTAAGGCGCTTTTAATTCTATCAATATATATTTTAGTAAATGAAAGAGTATGGTAATTAACTTCTTACGTAAAGTTAAGAAATGTTCCAAAAGCAGTAATAATCCACCAGCAGATGATGCTTATCACCATTAACCAGCAAATGGAATTTTAAATTCATAACAGAAGTTATCCACAAATAACAGTGGCAACACTTCATTGAAGTAGTATATTTACAAGGAAAAATGAATGCGTATACACGATAATGATTCTTTGGGTTTTGTTATATGTCTTGACATTTGCGCTGTAATCAATATATCTTACATAAATTTTCCGAGGATATTGTGCTTGGCATCCTTATCATTATGCCTCCCAATCTCTCTGAAAGAGAACTGAATGGAATTACATGGACAATTTTCACATCGGTTCAGTATAAATGAATCGAGGCCTGATTATCAAATACATCAATCACGTAATCGATCAATCAGGTGGATATTCTTAATTCTGTTCAAGGCCACATCCATAAAGAAAATAATTCAGGTCAGTTAATCGTCCTTTTATACCCCAATCTTGTCTTTAATGGCCATCAAATCATTGGAATGTTACAATATGGGATCTAGTATAATCAACAACAACTGCATGATAAAGATCAATATAAAGAGCCAACCCCACAGAGCTTTACATTGAGTGTTTCTCAGCAGCCGTAATGCAGTCGTAATCAGATACATTGATGGAAAGAAAATAGATAAATATGATAAGGTCAACAAAATGAAATCAATGAGATAGATTGAAGAAAAACAAGTTTCTCTTCGATTCTTCAAGATGATCTTTGCACTGGAAATGTAGTTACCGTATATACTTGCGTATAACCTGAGTCCAAATGCAAACAACATAGACCCTGAGTTGCCGTCGCATAATGTGCCGGCAGATCTGGTCTATGTTGTTTGTTCTACTGATTAGTCTTTACAAACTGCATAGACCCAGATCTGCCGTCGCATTATGTGACGCAGTTTTGGAGTTTGTATTGGTTTGTACGCAACTATATACGGTATATATCCACAGAGAATGAAATCCAAGACAATCTTACATTATAATAATCATACAAATATGGGCAGAACGAAATATTATATTACTGATGATCCTTACGTTCTATTTAATTTACTTTCGTGGAAAGAAAAATAAAAAAAAGTATTTAACAAAGAGTTTAAAACAGTTATTTTAATCGTTCTTCATAATTGTCCTTATCCATAGACAACACTAGAAAATAGGGAACTTCCATTCAAATTTTGATTTATCTACGACTGCCATTATGCCTTGATTTCTTTAACTATCTGTAATGAATTTAACATGATTCTCTTGAAGAGACTGAAGTACTACAGGACGAAATGAATTTGTAGGTATTCACCAGAAGTCAGTTTCTTCCCTTCGTTTATTCTTTTTAACTGCTGAATGATGAAACTATCTATTATATTCTAGAGAAACTCAAAGATACCAAAATTGGTAATACAAATATTTTAGATTTTAGAGTTAACATGCTCACAAAATAAAAATATGTGTTATGGCATTTGACCTTGAACTTGGTATCATGCAACTAGTCTCAGATATGTCATGATATTCCTACATTATACATGTTTGGTTAAATCCATAGATTTTATTCTTCCAGAAAACCCAAATTATTCAACTGGCATAACAAAAGGTTTTCGTCAGATATACACAAGTATGGTTGATATAAATCCATTAATACTTGCTGTGTTATCATGCTCAAAAGCCGTTACATATAACACAAAAAAAATTCATCTTGAACTCAGTGTCATAGTGCTGACTATCAACTTTTTCATTGGAAATATATAAAAACAAATTCTGGTCATAATTTATATGTAAAAGTAAAAAACACTTCGTTTATAATTAGTTTCGACGTGACCCCAGGGTAAACAATTATCTGAATTGCAAAATCAATAGCAGGGATACGCTGGTAGCTAGACGTGCACCATTTTCATTAAAGACTAATTACATATTGCAAGAAGTGTTTAAATATAAATCCCATGTCAATGCTACGATTCCTTCCGGATGATTAGTGATAACAAGATTGTTCCAATGGCAATACATTAGTTGCCATGTTTGAGGTAAAATCAGCATTAGCGTATACAGGTCAAGCTGCATATAGTTTTGGTATTTGCGTGCAAACCCTATTTTGATGAGATCATCCGTTCAGTAGAGTTGCTATCAAACGATTTTCAAGGTGGCCCCTAAGGCACCCATAGGGGTAATACAATATATTCACATGCTTTCGGTTACGTGGCAAACGTTAATATGCTTTGTTTTAACGGATACACGTCCTGGATTAAAATCATGTTTACACAGTCCTACGTGGAGATCTGACAGACACCGATACAAGTTCATGTTTTGGTGAGCTTTGAAATTCCCAGTTCACTTATTTCTAGGAGCCTATCGGATAAAGCGTTGAAGCGTCGTGTTTGGGAGAATTATCGTTAGTAGCGATATGTTCTGAATGACGTGTGTCACTTCCAGAAGTTTGAAAGTTGTGATTGATTGGTGAACCACAAGGTCAACAGAACATGACCTCTTATAGGTGACCTCAGATCTCCACGTAGAACTGTGCGGATCTGATTTTAATTAGATTGACTGAGCCTATGATAATGACGCACAAACAAATATTTACAATCTGGATAACACTGGAGAAACGTAGGTTAAATATTTCATATTATTGAAGCACTGCAAAGTTTCTAACGTGCACTTTACAAGTGTGTCATTAACAAATTTGAAGCCCAAACAAGTTGTTATGTAAGGAAAGAGAGGTTGTTTTCTATCTAGTTTCCTCTGCTAAATTTAAATTTAGCACGGAAAGAGTCCCTCTAAGGAATTACTGTTGATGAAAAATAAATAGATCGGTGTCAAGTGAAGTGAATAGGCATGCTGTTGAATTATATATGAAAATATTACATGAAGATTATCTCTACTGTTGACAACTAGTGTAGTAGAGAGAGAGAGAGAGAGAGAGAGAGAGAGAGAGAGAGAGAGAGAGAGAGAGAGAGAGATGAAGATATGGTCCGTTTATTGATTTGATAACATTACACTAGAATGATGATAATGTCGACATTTATCATTGGAACATTTGATGCGTAAATATTTTTAAAAATATTTTTGCAACGTCCGCACGCAAATGTGGTCATGATCGTTTTTTTCTTTTTTTGGGGGGTGGGGGGTGGAGTTGGGTTGGGGGGGGGGTTGAAATGTCCACAAGAATATAGGTGACTTTTCATTATCACTATCCATATCTCCATAGTCGTCGTCTTCAACATCGTAAAAGTCACACAAAAAATCGCTTCCTCCACAATCTGTGTTGCTGTTTTTGTAACTTTTACTCGTCATAACCGTAATGAGTTTTAGCATTTAGAAGCATGTTACTGTGAGCAATAACCGTAATGAGTTTTAGCATTTAGAAGCAGTTTACTGTGAGCAATAACCGTAATGAGTTTTAGCATTTAGAAGCAGTTTACTGTGAGCAATACAATTGTCAAGTTTATCGTAAAACTCCTCATTATCTTTGGTAAAGTTACGAAGTATCTTCAAAGGTTTTTAGCTATGAAGACTTCGTGAAACACTTTATGAAAAGAAATAATTCTTAACATATATCTTATGAACGACGTCGTTCCTAAGATATATTCAAAAAATGGACGCTGGTAATTAAAAAGTTAGCATAGCACGGTTTTGTAACCTTCAACATGTTATGTTTCATTCTTATCCACTTAAGGCGTTGTGGCTACATGTTTCATTAATAATTACTTGTCGATACAAGATCTTGACAATTTGATAACAGATTTAAAAATCTTTTATAAGGGTGCTTTCGGTGCAAAATCGAGCGAGGCGGTGACATTTGGAGAAATTATGACTTCACTAGTTAGAATTGTGAGAGGTTCAGATGTCCTAATTGCCCATCATCATCATCATGGTTATTATTATAGCCATAACGTTTCACTTTTACAATGACAATCAGCGTAGGTTTTATGAAAATCTTCACGTTTGACATATTACAGTCTTTTTCCGTTGTATTTTATAAATCTCCTTTCCACTGCTTAGAATGTTCTATTTAACTTAGAGAATTGTTGTCACGTTATGGGTTGAGTTAATAAAATGACATTATTGTGTCTTTTTACTGACATACTACTTTTTTTCTCAGCTTACTGTTATTTCTGTTATTATTATTGATGTTATTGCTATTATTATTGATTTTATTGCTATTATTATTATTGATGTTATTGCTATTATTATTGATGTTATTGCTATTATTATTGATGCTATTGCTATTATTATTATTCTTGATGTTATTTCTATTATTATTATTATTGATGTTATTGCTATAATTATTATTGATGTTATTGCTATTATTATTGATGTTATTGATATAATTATTATTGATGTTATTGCTATTATTATTGATGTTATTGCTATTATTATTGATGTTATTGCTATAATTATTATTGATGTTATTGCTATTATTATTGATGCTAGTGTAACTACTGAAGTTATGATACTTTCACACATTGCATACAGCTTTCACCTTTTAATGTCCATTTTCTTTTATGAGCATGTTCATCAGCATTTTTATGTAATATTTATGGAATTATATTTTGGACTTATTATTTAGATTATAGAAATAAACGAACTTAGTGCGATCTTTATTCATACGTAGTATTTCCATAACACTAGATTTTATTTTCGCCAACCGCGTAATACTCTAAAGGAGGTTGATGCATGTTTTTTCTCACGAATCGACAGCTTGAAGTGATTTTATCAATTTAATCCATGTTTGCCGTGTTCTTGTATCTATATTTACAATTTAAGCATATTTTGAAACATTAAATGGTCCATCACTTTTTTTCCCGAAATCATTTTACGCTTTTCGATCGCGAATCTCTCTCTTAACTATATCGGGCATTCGTGCGTAACATGCCTGTAACGGAATGATTTAAGACGTGCAAGACTATCAGTCACATGTAGTCAGTACAAAGTGTGTACACGCACGTGAGCAGTTTCCAGATTAAAATTCCAAATTGTTTGGATATTTAATACCAACTCAGTCCATAATTTGTGTGGAATATTATTGCTAAAATTCCTATTTTGCTTTCAAAATATGCCGTATAGATAATTTCGAAAGCAAAATATATTTCTACACAGGAGTACATTTTATTGGCTATCTATAATAGATTAACTCTTGCCCCGTGCTGCTTCTCAACTGAAGTGAATGAAAACGTGGCCTTACACGTCGAAAACTTTTTTTGTTAATTCAGGGCGTGTTTCATGCCGGAATCCAAAGTGAACCTCTCCAATTAACCTTAAAGTAATGCTTTTGGACAAACATATGGCGCGCCTCATAATGATTCTTTTTCATTAAAATATATGCAAACAAATCATCTTTATACAGAAGATAAAGTAGCATTGTTCTTAATAAAAACATTAATTTTATCGATTCTTGCTCGTGTTTTAAACTCTTGCAGCAATTACTCACCATACTACAACCAAGGAAAGTCCACCATAAGAGCGACCGTTGGTTTGGAACAAAAATGGTTGAATGTTAAGATTTGTATTATTTTTACTATTTCCTTTACCTTTTATTTTAAACTGGTTGATTATGAGCAAAGATTGTTCACGTCATATTTTCCACTGTACAGTCTTTACTTTGGCATTTAATAACTTGATCGAGTGTGGAACAAGAAGAGCTGGGACTGTGGATTCGTCCTAATAGTTCACCATTGACACAATAATGTAATGCCACGGGAATGACCTAAGACAGTGGCAGCATTTGCTCTACACTTTTCTGTGTCAAATCTAAAGTTAATTTGGGATTAGCTGTGCATAATTGCGTGTGCTGCGCTGGTTCTTTGGTTTGTATACACCGTGATGCGCACGAGAGACGTGCAGCCTAATGGAAATCACCATAAGGTACTTAAATGCTTTTCGTCTTCCTCACGGCACAGGTCCCACCGCGGATTTCCTTTTGTACTTGACTCTGTTGTACATATTTTCAAAAATAATTATCAATATTCTTCACTTGGAACAACCACAAAATCATGTAATGCCATGATTTCTATTGATGGTTTTAGCGAAAGTATTCAACTTTAAACAGTTAGCCTACGAAACAGAGAAAAGAAAAATAAGCTAATGTATCTTCAAATTAAACTTTACTACAATATTTTAATAAAGTGATTAAAAGTTTCATTAGGGAGTCAAAGAGGACGCCATAAAAGAATGAAATGACGCATGGGCAATAATGACTCTTAAAGAAATATAAATGAATTAACATACAGAATCCTATTTCAGATTCAAAGATAAAAGCGCACGAAAACTTAATGTTATGTGATAAATAGAATTTAAACTTGTGTATATTTAACATGAGATTTTTTTATGAAACTCGTTGAATGGTACAATGTGTAACTCTGCTGTGAGCAGCTTTTGGCATAATGCTTATTGAACTAGTTTCCTACATGTAAAATAAATAAAAAGTCGTGTACGATCATCTGTTTAAGGTAGGGGGTCTGCATAAACTAAACTCTGGAAACCAGTTAATTCAAGCCATCTCAATCTGGATACTATTCGTCTAGATTTTACATAGGCAAGGAAGTGTCAGAAACGTTAATGAACGGATAACTGGCTTATTGCAGCAAAACGTTCCCACTGACGTTTCGTTTTTATTCTTTATGTTCACTGTTCCTATCATGGCGAAGCAGTAGCCAAGGAACTATGAACATTGTAAACAAAGGTAGCTGATACGCCAATGTTAGCTTAACTGGAAGAAAAATTAATTGAAAAGAGAGAACTTGCGTAATTCAAGAAAATGCTTGCTTCACTAGACTGCGTCAATAAAATACCAGCGACGGGTTTCATAGAGTTGTTATCAATAACTCAGGTGGGGTATACCCTGCTGTTCTCGGATAATCACAAAAATCTTCGTTACATGTTGCGTCTTCACAAAGGAAAATCTTACGATATAATTTACTAAACTGTACAAGTCCGAGGTATTTGAAGTAAAATTTTGTTTGATATTTATATCATTTGCTTTCTTAGTTAGTACTTCAGTAGTTTTAGTACTTTCTTAGTTAGTACTTCAGTAGTTTTAGTACTTTTTTAGTTAGTACTTCATTAGTATTAGACTTCATGATGGTATTTATCTGCTAGCATAGTGCAAAATCGAAAATTCTAGACTTCATTATAGTCTTTATCTGCTATCATAGTGCAAAATGGAAAGTTCCAGACTTTATTATTGTCTGCATACGCTATCATACTGCAAAATGGAAATGTCTAGACTTTATTATAGTCTTTATCTGCTAGCATAGTGTAAAATAGAAACGTCTAGACTTTTTGAAAGTCTGTATCTGCGAGCATAATGCAAATTGGAAAAGTCTAAATGTTATTATAGTCTGTATCTGCTAGCATAGTGCAAATGGAAAAGTCTAGAATTTATTATAGTCTTTATCTGCTAGCATAATGCAAAATGGAAAAGTCTGGATTTTACTATAGTCTTTACCTACTAGCATAGTGCAAAATGGAAACTTCTAGACTTGATCATAGTCTGTATCTGCTAGCATAGTGCAAAATGGAAAATCCTAGACTGTATGCTAGTCTTTACCTGCTAGCATAATGCAAAATGGAAATGCTAGACTTTATTATAGTCTTTATCTGCTAGCATAATGCAAAATGGAAAAGTCGAGACTTTATTATAGTTTTTATTTGCTAGCAAAATGCAAAATGAAAATGTCTAGACTTTAGTATAGGCTGCATCGGCTAGCATAATACAAAATGGAAAATTCTGGACTTTTATATAGTGTTTATCTGCTAGCATAATGCAAAATGGAAAAGTCTAGACTCTATCATTGTCTGTACATGCAAGCGTGGTGAAAAATAGAAAAGTCTAGACTTTAGTGCAGTCTATATCTGCTAGCGTGATGCAAAATGGGAAATTCTGGCTTTTATTATAGTCTGTATCTGCTAGTCTAATGGAAAATGGAAAAGTCTAGACTTTATTATAGTCTTTGTCTGCTAGCATAATGCAGAAAAAAAATGATGGACTTTTATATAGTCATTGTCTGCTAGCATAATGCAAAATGGAAGATACTAGACTTTATTATAGTCTGTATCTTCTAGTATAATACAAAATGGAAAAGTCTGGACTTTAGTATGGACTTTATCTGCTAGCTTAATGCAAAATGGAAAGTCATAGACAGTAATATTGGCTGTATCTGCTAGTATTATGCAAAATGCAAAATTCTAGACTTTGTTAGGGTCTTTACAAAATGGAACATTCTATACTTTATTATAGTCTTTATCTGCTAGCATAGTGAAAAATAGAAACGTTTAGACATTATTATAGTCTGTATCTGCTAGCATAGTGCAAAATGGAAAATTATAGACTGTATCATCGTCGGTATCTGCTAGCATAATGCAAAATGGAAATTCGAGACTTTATTATAGTCTTTAAAAAACGTCAAATTATATACTTTATTATAGTCTTTTTCTGCTACAATAGTGCAAAATGGAAAATTATAGACCATATTGTATTTTTTATCTGGCAGCATAGTGCAAAATGGAAAATTCTCGACTTTATTATAGTCTTTACAAAACGGAACATTTTAGACTTTATTGTTGTTATTATCTGCTAGCATAGTGCCAAATGGAAAAGTCTAGACTTTATCATAGTATGTATCTGCTAACATAATGCAAAATGGAAAATTCTAGACTTTATCATAGTCTTTATCTGCTAACATAATGCAAAATGGAAATTTCTGACGTTATTATAGTCTTTACAAAACGGAAAATTCTAGAGTTTATTATTGTCTTTATCTGCTGGCATAGTGCAAAATGAAAAATTCTAAACTATAGTATAGTCTTTATCTGCTAGCATAGTGCAAAATGGAAAAGTGTCGACTTTATTATAGTCTTTATATGCTAGCATAGTGCAAAATGGAAAAGTCTAGACTTTATTATAGTCTGTATCTGCTAGCATAATGCAAAATGGAAAAGTCATGACTTTATTATAGTCTTTATAAAATGAAAAAGTCTAGACTTTATTATAGTCAGTATCTGCTAGCATAGTGCAAAAATGGAAAAGTATAGACTTTATTATAGTCTTTATCTGCTAGCATAATGCAAAATGGAAAAGTCTAGACTTTATTATAGTCTTTATCTGCTAGCATAGTGCAAAATGGAAAAGTCTAGACTTTATTATAGTCTTTATCTGCTGGCAAATTGCAAAATGGAAAAGTCTAGACTTTATTATAGTCTGTATCTGCTAGCATAATGCAAAATGGAAAAGTCATGACTTTATTATAGTCAGTATCTGCTAGCATAATGCAAAAATGGAAAAGTCATGACTTTATTATAGTCTTTATAAAATGAAAAAGTCTAGACTTTATTATAGTCTTTATCTGCTGGCATAATGCAAAATGGAAAAGTATAGACTTTATTATTGTCTTTATCTGCTAGGATAGTATACTCTTTTTATTATAATTCTTATATGCATAATATAAAATGGTAGAATATAACAAGATCCTCTCATGAATACCCAAATATGGAAAGTTCTTTTATTGCAAGTATGAATAATAAATATTCCCAATACATCGAAAACATATTTTATACTTATAAACAGTGGAGTTCATTACACATTGTATAATTATACAATTATATGTGGTCAGCTGCTCTCACAAATTCAGAGAATAAATAAATCTAACTATTTTGATCAGTATTTCTACTGGCCTTCATTTAAATTCATAGCTTGCAAGTGTTTTCTTTATGGACACCATACACATGAATAGTTTTAAATTTTGCTCCAATTTAGAGACTGACACTGAACATATACTGTAGCAAAAAAGGATATTCATGGAACTTTTTCTTCGTTGCCAGTTCAAAAGCTAACTTAAGGAAAAACATCAAATTAAGAAAATTAAACTTCAATCGAATGTAAAATTCACACCTAAGCCACATTTGCATGTAAGCCATACACACATTAAATTTGAAATAAGGATTAGATCATGAAAGGAATGAAATATGCAACAATTATTTATCACGCATAATTACATATTAGTCTTCCATTCTCTATAATAGTACATGACTATCACTCTCTCTCTCTCTCCCTCTCGTCGAATTTTTTGCACATTGTGAAAAATACGTTATTGGCATTGAGTTTTTCGTCGTTCATTCTGTATATATTTTTCCTGGTAAATCTTTAACTTTGATCTAGCTTAAAGATTTGAAAACAATTAATTAGGTCCAAATTGCTGGAGAAAAGATATAAAAATCAATACATGTTGTACAAGATATCACAAAGGCATTTTAAGCCAGCGAAATGGGAACTTTTCTTCCCTCTCTATTGTAAGTTAAGTGCATCAAAAGCAACGACAATATATCTCGAGAATGTCTAACACTTATCATTACATTTCAAAGTTCATGATACTTACAGGTCCTGTTTTGTGAATTCGCGCATTTTAAAACATATAGCAAACTTAGAACTAATAAATCTGACGCATCTTTCTCAAGTTCCGTATAAGTGCAAGCATTTCAATCAATACGATGTTTAAGGCTATTACACAAAGTATGCCGTCACCTGTAAACAGTTATTTGTTACTTCCGTTCTCAAGGTTTGAAAAGCTTCCAAGAAATAAATGATCATATTGAGTTTGGTTCTACAGATTATGTTCAACTCTACATTATGATGATAAATATAACTCCTGATGTAATATCTTTTGGGCAGCACACTATACCATTGCATTAAAAGGTGTTGTCACCTAGGAAAATGTACCTACAGCATTACAATAGTAAAAGGTATTGTCACCTAGGACAATGTACCTACAGCATTACAACATTAAAAGTTATTGTCACCTAGGAAAATGTACCTACAGCTTTACAACATTAAAAGGTGTTGTCAACTAGGAAAATGTACCTACAGCATTACAATATTAAAAGGTATTGTCACCGAGGAAAATGTACCTACAGCAATGCAATATTAAAAGGTATTGTCACCTAGGAAAATGTACCTTCATCATTGCAATATTAAAAGGTATTGTCACCTAGGAAAATGTACCTACAGCATTACAATATTAAAAGGTATTGTCACCTAGGAAAATGTACCTACAGCACTACAACATTCATTCTACAGGAAGTAGACTAAGAATTAAGTGAGTTCAATTTTAACAGATAGTTTACTTTATTAAACCTATCTGGAGCTACATATAAATCATAGTTTAATTTATTATTTTGTCTTTAACTATATGTAAGTAATATTTTTATAGAACCCTCTATAGAGATTGCTTTGATATGAGGGTATTGATGTAAGACACTTCCACATCATTGTGTGGTATGCAGATAGAAAACTTTCTGTAATTCAATTTCTAAGGAAGTTAACTTTAAAGTTTTAAATGAACTGATATTATGCCAACAATTTCTCACTTAGATAAAAAAGACTATATCTATTTTATAACCCTAGTGAGTTTTTCCATGATGTTTCTTCGATTGTCGGTAGAAGAAGTAATGATTATTGTACATGCAAGATTAATATTAGCAGTGATAGAAGTAATGTAAGAGAGAGAGAGAGAGAGAGAGAGAGAGAGAGAGAGAGAGGAACAAAAAGTGAAGTTGTAGTGTTTTACTGTTGATTTCGTTCAAATGCAAGCTTTCACAAGTTTTTATTCGATGTTGAAAGTCATAAATTGTGAATTTTATGTTTTAGTTTCAAAATAAATCGTGCTGTTGTAGGATTAAATATGGTTTTACTTACCAGCGTTATTTCCTTAAAATTTAGGTAAAACTTCTAGCAACTCTTGCAAAAATATCCAACGTGTCTATACACTTGAACAGGCTGTATTACTCTGGCAGGATTCCCTAGAAGAATGAAATATAAAATCAGTTTGTAGCAAGAATTCTTACGTAGCAAAGTAGCTGCTAGGTCACTTTATACGATACCCGCACTCAATTACTAGTAATTCCCAAGAGGAAGCAGTATCTTCTGTATCTACATCATCAATCAAAAGGTTGAAATGGAACTTGAAGATACAGTTATGAAAACAGAGGATTTGTTGCTAAGAATTATTTTATATCCCATGAAACTTAAAGATACGATAGGACATAAATTGACGCTTTAGTAATTAAAAGAGCAGATCATGTAGCTAGAAATACTGTTACGGATCTCTCGACATGAGATCACGTTGAAGAAAAGATGAAACATATCTATTTGAAACTTGAAACCTAATGTTAAACCAGTCTGGGTGATGTTTCCCTATATGCAGAAATTTAAAGCGACAGAACAGCCAGGCAAAACTGAGTTACGATGATTAACAAATAACGATGTTTCCAAGAAACCGCGACAAATAAATGCTATTTTGCAATATTAGATAGTTTGGAATTTTTCTTGTAATTATATGCAAACTTCGAGCCTCTCGCTTGCATATAAAGATCTAGAAAAGTTTTTAATTTTTGGAATAAAGACCGAAAACTTCATTTAATGTTGAATCATATGTCTGGATTTATTTCTCTTCAGGATTTATTGAATCGGTTATAATCATAGGAATCATTGTCCTCCGACAGTGCCGCGATATTACGTACTCATTCTACTGATTTGAAGAGCTTTAACGCACTCGAAGGCATTTTTAAAATCAACCAAAACATATTGTTTTAAATGAAAGAGTAGTGCAATTACATTCGCAGATAAATGTCAGAGATGTTCGAATATCAATAAAAAGTCACCATTTGGTCGTGTTTTTACACAATTATCCCTAATAAGTATTTTTAAATTTATCAAAAATGTTAGCGGCAACACTTTGATGAGGTAATATTGTTACATGTTATAATGAAAGATCATATGCACCGATCCTTTCTTACGTTTTTCTATATGTATTGATATCTTCGGCTCACATGCGATGCATATTTTCTTGATATTATTTAAAATTGTTGATGAATGGATATAACATCGATTTTCCTATTTTATGCTGTTTGCAACCCATTTACTTATTCCTCTCGATGGCTCTGTAGGAGCGTCTAAGAGACTACAAGACAGGATTTTCAATCCGGTCGATTATACATGTGCAGGTATTAGGCTAGGCCAGGCTATCAAAAGCATCAATCCATCAATCAAGTGAGTTATCTATAGGTCTCTTCAATACCACATCCATGAAGAAGATAGCACAGCTCAGTTAATTCTCTTTTTATACCCCAACCGTGTTTATAATGATCATGTCTTTGGAATAATAAAATATGATATATCATTCATAATCCCCGACATTCTGTATGGTCACGATCAATATGAAGAACAAAGCGCACATAACTGTAGATAGAGTCTTTCTCGACAGCAGTGAAGCCGTAATCAGATATACTGATTGAAGAAAATATAGAAAAATATGACAGTGTTAACAAGGTCAAAGCTGTTGAAATAGATAAAAAAAAAAAAAATAAGCTTGTCTTCAATTCTTGAAGCTGGTCATTTGATTTGGTAATATGGTTATCTTACCCACAAAAACTGAAATGAAAGACAATCCTATACATTATACAAATATGAGCAGAACTACATATTAGATTACTAATTTAGTGCAAACAAAAATACAGGAAAATAGATTTTAAAACGGGTTTTAAACACTTCTTAGAATCATTCGTTATACTTGTCCTTATCCATTGATAAGACTAGAAAATAGAGGGCGTTCATACAAAATGCGACTATCAACAACTGCCGATTGTCACTGCATTTTTCAACTAACTGTACTGGATTTAACATGAGTCTTTCGAAGGGACTGACGCTCAACTGTACTGGATTTGACAGGAGTCTTTTGAAGGGGCTAACATTCAACTGTACTGGATTTAACAGGAGTCTTTCGAAGGGACTGACGCTCAACTGTACTGGATTTGACAGGAGTCTTTTGAAGGGGCTAACGTTCAACTGTACTGGATTTAACAGGAGTCTTTTGAAGGGACTGAGGCTCAACTGGACGAACATAATTTTTAGGTATTCACAAGTAGTCCGCATCTTCCCGCCTTTTATTCTCTTTATCTTCTGACTGTTCAAAGTATCTAATATATTCATGCGAAGCTTCAACATACCAAATTGGTCAGAAGACTATTTTATTGTATGTTTAAATAAACACGATCACCAGATAAAAGTAGTAAAAATAAATATTTGTTATTATGTCCTTTAACCTTAAACCTGATGTCACAGAAGGCGTTTTGAGATTTTGTCAGGATATACATACATGATAAAAGTTTGGTTAAATCCATGTTTCTTTTTCTCGAGAAGACCCAATTTATTAAATAGGTATAATCGAAGGATTTCGTCATATATATATCCATTCATAGATATTTGCGTTGTCATTGTCACAATATATTACATATAAAAACCTTTAACATTGAACTCAATGTCTGAGTGCTAACTACCAACGTATTTGTTGAAAAACAACTGAATACAAAGTTTGTTCAAAATTCATGTATAAATGTTCAAAATACTGTGCACGTAACATCTTTTACTTGAGCTCCCAGGATAAAAAAGGTTTGATTTTCAAACTCCTTTACAACAGCGGGGATATATTGATGTTTATATCTGCACTGCTTTCATTCAAGTCTAATTAAGTATTGCCGGAAGTGTTTCCATGAAAATTCAATTTTAATGCCACCATTCTTACATGAGAAGTAGTGGTAACAATACTTGTTTTATACGGTCACTATAGCTGTAATGTTTCAGGCCAAATTAGCACCATTTTATGCTGAACACAGTACATATTGTTTTGGTGTGTAAGTGCAAACCTCATACTGATAACTCCATCCGATCATTAGAAGTAGCTATAAAAGGATTTCCAAGATGGCGTCCAAGGCAGTCATTTTAGATGTCATATCCGCATCACATTAACATCACATGTAAGGGTCTTATCTCTGTGAAATTTTCCTCATTATATGGGTTATCCAGATATCACACCCGTTTGGTGATGTAATTCACTCTGATCAAATCCCTTGAATGACCCATATGCAAGTGGTATCAGGTAGCAGATAGGAACTATTTTCATAAAGAAAATGGTATAATGCAGCGTTCTGTAACTACAACTACTGCTACTACTACTACTGCTGCTGCGGTTGCGACTACTACCACTAATCTTCTTCTTCTTCTTCTTATTATTATTGTTATTATTATTATTATTGTTATTATTATTATTTCATACGGATGCCAATTTCACATGAAATGTTTGGAGAGAACATTAATAGCAATACTTTTAGGAAGCCTTTCTAGAAAACAAATATTTAAAAGAATATTCCATGACATCTGTTAATGTTTTGCCAATAACGACATACATACAAGACTATAAAAATACAATACGAATAAAACTGCTTTACTAGAGTCACACACAAGTGCAGTTAATTGATTTTGGAGTACACTGTCGTGGGTGCATGTATCAATGTAGTTCTCGTGATAGTTGTGTAAGTTCTTAAAGTCTTCAGATTTGCTATGGGTCATTATTTGTGTGAGAAAGATACAATTTTAGAATAGTTCAAACAGACTAAGTTCACTTAAAAATTTTAAAAATAGTATTATTTTCAATATTTAATCAGAAAGGTAGTTGCAAGCCTTTTTTAAGTACGGAACTCTAGCCAGGAATAAAGTATTATCGCAGTTGACTACTGATAGTTGTCATTCCAAGCATTCCCCTGCATCTTACAAAAGATTCATCAATGAATAGACTTACTTGTCTTTACTAATATTCAATAAAAAAACGTTCATTGAGATATATACCCTCGCATCAGGTGGTATATCTTTCCGATCATTCTTAGAAGTGGATGTGTTTACAGATGGAAGTTTAATAAACGTATTTAAATAGCAAACTGTTTAGCACATGTTTTTCCAAGGTGATTCCGAAAGCTAATAAGAAATAGGCACCAGTTTAGATATAGACATGCTGGAGTTACCGCACTTTAAGTTTGAAATATCCTTTGAAATTTTATTAGATAAGTTATATTAAGGATGATTGATTAGAAATTGTTGGGGTATCTGACATTTTGAAAAATTAATAGTTTTATATAGCTAAGAGTCAATGTAATCCAAAATCACTCAACATGTATAGGTTGGGGTGCATTATTTTGCGCTACTCTTAGTTGAATATCTATGCCCATGTACGAGTAATTATCTATCTGAATATCTATGCCAATGTACGAGTAATTATCTATCTGAATATCTATGCCCATGTAATAGTAATTATCTGTCTGAATATCTATGCCCATGTACGAGTAATTACCTATCTGAATATCTATGCCCATGTACGAGTAATTATCTATCTGAATATCTATGCCCATGTACGAGTAATTATCTATCTGAATATTTATGCCCATGTAGGAGTAATTATCTATCTGAATATCTATGCCCATGTACGAGTAATTATTAAGAAAAAGAATCTGTTTCTAATTGTCCATACAACTAGAGCTGAATGAGTATTTAAAATGCATGAATTTTTCCATATAAAACTGTTTCTAATTGTCCATACAACTCGAGCTGAATGAGTATTTAAAATGCATGAATTTTTCCATATAAAACTGTTTCTAATTGTCCATACAACTAGAGCTGAATGAGTATTTAAAATGCATAAATTTTGCATATGTTGAAGATCAAAGACTCCTCGTATCAAATACGCAAGTAAAAGAGTATGTTGATGAGTGAATATTGTTCAATATGACGCAGTTATTGACATCAAATCGGTTTTTCGCCACAGGAAGCCAACGCGGCCGATATGCGGCAGGTCGTAAATTACTAAAGATTTTCCAAGGTGTTGTGTACTGTTCGTTGAATTTATAATTTCCCAACAGAAATGTTTTCGCTATTATTAAAATTGCACCAGAATAATAATTTTTAGATTATTTAATAAGAGACAAAAGTCGCAACCACGTCATTTTACGTCAAATCTTTTCCAGAATTGGTAGCGCTACGATACACCTAAATGTAATAATTACATCAGAGCCGCGCAGTAAGCTTTGCTTTTACACACACATACACACACACACACACACACACACACACACACACACATTTAATCAAGGGTTGGGTCCTTTAACATGTTTTTAATGCACAAAATATCTTGAAAAATATTCTCGCCAATATTTTGAATTATTGACACCTCAAGCCTTTTGAGATTGATAATTTAAGACAAAGCGCGTTTGCTGTTCGTGGTCTCTCTTTTATTGCACATAATTTTTCAATATTTTGTCAATCTGATTCATAAGTGCTGCATATACAATTTATGGATAATGGAATCAAGGCTATGATTATAAAATCCTCTAAATTGATGAAACTCGAAGATATCATTCTGTAATTGAGTGCAAAACGACGACAGCAAATAACCAAAAGCTTGGAAAGGAACCAGTAGCAATATATTAACATTGATTTCCCAAATTTGTAACAGCATTTTCTTTCAGGCCGTTATTTCCTAAAGTCAAAATAAAACTACATAAACGAGTATATTGCAAAAGGACGAAATACATTGTGGTAAATTGAGGGGGAAAGAACCAAGCACAGCGTTTTTACATATATAATTCAATGATTTTCAAGAACTCCAATAGAAGCTTAATGCGCATTATGTTGGACAAAGACAAGCAGCCTGAAGACTAAGATATCTTGCGATGTTATACGCAGTCAAGCAATATAGCTATATTGGAATAGTCATTTGTTAGTAGACTGTGGAAAATGTGCAAAACGGTCCACCAGCAAGAAGATCTACCATTTTTAAGATTTTAAAAAATTTGCTTTTATAAGAACCTGTTAAAACAAGTTTTTTTCTATCTCAATATATGAAGTTTGAAATACTAATATTAAAAAAACAACAACACTCCCCCCCATTTTTTTTTTTAAAAACCCATCGTTAACAGAGGTAATAGATCATGTCCTCTTGCTATTGTTGTTCATTACTTGGCAGATGCATGTGAATGTAGTACAGTTTTAAAAATTGTATTACAAGAGCACATGACAAGGTCTAAAAGAAATTCAACAAGCTTTGATAGTGGAGTGGTACGAAACAATATCATATTTAAAAGCAGACTCGATTCTTCTCGCTCATATATATATATATATATATATATATATATATATTTTTTTTTTTCTTCAAGATTACAAGAAGCCCATTAAAGCAAAATGAAATTCCTTATATGTCAAAGAACTATTGTCAGCATTTTTAATTCAATGGTATGCTGGATACACATCAATAGAAGCCATCTGAAGTGAAATTGGCACCCTCTAAAGTAACTAAACATGTAATTGAATGCAAATTTGATACCTGTCTTCGTGTATTAGAGGAAAATTGATATCCTGAGAAATGAAGTCACCAATCTGTAATTAGGAGAAACACCACTTCAGCTGAAAAAGCATCAGCACAAATGCAAATGTATCTTAGAAACCAGCTTAAACACAATTTTACAAATTAGAACTTTCTTACGTTGCGCATGCTTCCCGGAGTCACTAGAGATGTATGCTATATAAATGTATCGACCTGAAATGTTTACTTTGACCTTGGTTTAAATGAAGTGTGAATATCTGGAGTGAAGTAGATACATCGCAATTCATATGAAAGCTACGTTTCAGTGTTGTCAGCAGAAAAGGAAACTGTTGATGATGATTGGATGAAATAAATGTTTTAAAATCTTCAGATATTTGACACGTTATTTTGTACATGCTGGATAATAATAACATTATTAATTTGACTACAATTCAGAACACGAGGTCATAATTAAGGTCTATTTCTTGATTTATATATATATATATATATATATATATATATATATATATATATATATATATATATATATATATGCCGGTCTTTATTCGACATAATAACCATTGTCGTTTTGACCAATACAAAATTTCAAGCAAAAAAAAAAAAAAAAAGAAAAAAAAAAAAAAAAAAAGATTTCATTTATATCATATTAGTAAATTAAATAGAAATATTATGACACAGTTGAAGTTTACGGCCTCCGCTGATAATAACTAACGTTCCTTAGCAGTCTTGAGCAACGCTAGTGATAAGATTTGATAGAAATATATTAATATGGCAATTTGACCTCTTACATTTTCTTTCAAAAGAATCAACTCCGCCAACATGCAGTGGCGGCGCGAGGGTTCGTGGTGCCTGGGGGCAATATTCTTTAGTGGCGCCCCTACTTTGCCACAGAGACCAGTTTTTATGTCAGTTGCCAACCTCCCCCCCCCCAATCTACGCCCCGGTTACATTTAAAACAAAAAGGCTCCCGACGGCGCCCCTCCTCTCGCCCAGCGCCTTGAGGCAATTACCCCCTCCCGAGCCTCCCGTCGCGCCTCCACTGCCAACATGATACGTTACCAACCACAACAGTAATATCTCTTCATTACAAATACATAAGGATATTCTGAATTAGAATAAGCTTTAATTTTGATCCACTATTTTTTAAGAGATATTACGTGTACTCTTAATGATTATTGGGTAGAAACTGCTGTGAACTAAACTAATTCTTCTTCAGTACTTCTACATGAAACGAACAGCAATTGGATTAACTGACGTAATCAGCTTGAATTTAGTGCTTGCATATCCATGATTGATAGAATGGACACGTAATCACGTTTTATCATAAGAAGTGTCTCATTATTCTACTTCTTTTAACCCCCTTTAAGCTGAACTCTTCTGTCTTGAAATACATTCTCTATGACGCACGTCACATTTTTAAAGTTCACTTTCAAGGAATGAAACTATTTGCGTAGGCATGTACATAAAAATCAGTTTAAAAAAAAAAGTCCTTTTGTTTACCTTTTTAAAAAGTATCATACGATAATGAGATAAAGACGTACGAAATACTCCCAAAGTTGCCCAATCGTGGAATGAATATTTAATTTCACATTAGATATAAATTACAGACATTTTAAGGCGCTAAGGAAACGAATTATGAGCCAAGTGTATCAAAACTTACAGAGTCTGTGAAAAGGAGCTGGGCATGGCATATTCCATGTCATTATTGGTCTTACACCGTTTCTATGATTCATGTCAAACTTATTCAGAATAATTGTTATTTTATGGGAGATCCGTTATTTGCATAAAATACTCTGACATTTCATAAATTATGAAACTGTTTTAGAGAAATGTCAATGCCCACGAACCATTTACTAGATGGGAGACTTAGTTGTGAAAAAAAGCAAGAAAATCAGCATCTGACTCTAAAAGCATGCCACAATTGAAACAATTTTCTTATAATTTTCTCTCATTATTCTACATCGAATCACAGAGACTAATAGCTACTAATAGCTACCATGGTTGTTATATCGGAATGTCAAGGAAAGCTACTGCAGACTTCTTATGCCACGGTCCTTCTCAACGAAAAGGAATACACGAGCTAATTAATGCTAGAGACTGTAACAGATTACTGTTTTTATCCAATCGAGGAAGCACTATGTTTGCATCGACTCCAAATTTACTAAACTTGTCTTGGAATAAAATCAGTTGATTTCTCTTCCTGACGATGGCTTTGACATTTCGGTAGAAAACTGTGGCAATCAGGGTCAAAAATACATCGCAACTCTGTGGGTGGAAGACAAATTACTCTAATAGCTGGATTTAGCGAAGAACCAAGCCGCCTTTCCTCTCTTACATCATCAACCTACAGAAGATTAACTATTGTTCACCCTGTCTCCAGCTCAAAACACGTTATTTACAAAAAATATTTGCATGCCGATGGCTCTTTGCACAGGGTCCTAATGTAATGAAGTCATTTTACAGTCTGCAGAAAACAGAAGCGTTTTGGAAATCTAGAATCCCACATTCATTTAATTGTATCGATAGAGCTAATGCCTATCACGTGATATTGATTCTACAGTCGTTAATATAAGATCCTAATTAAATGCTAGAAAACTATGGCGAAAGTCATATTAGCTCTGACATTACTTGTATTAATTGATGTCTTGCTTTTTGTCTTAATCTAATAAATTACTTTTTTTTAGATTAGAACTTCAGTTAAAAGGGATTAACAACTTTCTGATTGCTTACTATGCAACCAAATATATTCAAATAAATATCTTGCGACAGTAATTATTGTTATCTGTAATGCTTGAAAGTGGATGTGTATGTATGTATGTATGTATATAAGTGTACATGCATGTATGTATGTATGTATGTATGTATGTATGTATGTATGTATGTATGTATGTATGTATGTATGTGTGTGTGTGTGTATGTATGTATGTATGTATGTATGACACACACACACACACACACACACACACACACACACACACACAACTTAATGGTTTTGATGGCAGCTTTGGCTGCTTTATCTGCCCTTTTATTATCCTTAATACTAGTATGACTAGGCAGCCAGCAGTACAGACTAATTTTCCCACATTGTATGAGAAAATCACGATCTGTCGTATTTCGGGTATTAACGGATTGTCAACTTTAATTTTGTCAAGACTTTCATCGTGGAAAGGGAATCCGAAAAGATGCATACATTTGTTTTTTTTAAAGGTTTCAATGTAGTTCACTAATATTAGTACGGCTGTAATTTCTACCGTAATAAATGGAGGATTTATGAATATAAAATTCTCCAGTATTAGCCGTACTTTTTTTTCGCTGTTTCTAAATGAGGACTGACAACTATTCTAAAAGGTGGAATGAAATGTGGTTTCTGAGCACACACTGTTTACTATTTGGGCCTAAAAATGACATATGCGGGATTAAATGGATTAGATGATAGTGTGATAATATACTGAAAAGAGAATTTCGTTCTTCCGAGATAAAGTGATGGTTCATTTACCTCAACATAGAGGCTTTGTGAGTAGCAAGTTATATAGTATCCCAGACAAAATCTATGTCCTTGATTGTGCATCGGATCAAACATCTGAAGGAATTATTTTCAAGCTGATCCAAACATATTCTAGATATAGTCAAGTTTAGAGCTTACAAAAGTCCTGAATAAGCGGAGTAAGACGTTCCTCTCTGTTACCCAGTCTGTATTAAATCCAGGACTTTTGACATTTGTTTCTGAAGTATCCAAAATGTGGAAGGAAAATTAGTTTACGGTTAAAAAAGGCCAAAAAATTGGGTTGCCTTCACATCATGTAGAATAGAATTGTAAAGATAGAGTTCTGGGTCGTCATGAATTACATGTAATCGGTAGAAGCGCATGCAGATATTTTTAGACTTCGAAAAATTGGACCCGTTTTGTTATGGCTGTTTCTAAGCTATATATAAAAATATCTTAGTTGACGTTCAGCATCATGCATATTCTTTGATCGATAGCGGATCAAAAAGTCGTAGACATATATTGAACATTCACTTCCTGGATGAAGGAATTTCACTGTGTTGTTAATTTTTGATGACTGAAAGGCTGATTGACAATATGCAATGAACTGTCACATTCTGGATTAAGGCATTTCACTATGTTGTTAATTTTGATGTTTAAAACGTTGACGGACAATATTATGCCCTGAGATACGCCCATATCCCGAGGATAGCTTTCAGAAAGGGTGGTAACTATTTTAACACTGAAACTTTTTTTCTTTCAAAACAATTGGACATAAAGATAGGCTCTAGAGTGGGAGGTGCAAAAACTATTTAAATGGAGTTTTAAAGACGCGTAGAAATCAACTTAAGAAAATCGATTAATTATACCCGACATAACAGGATTAACCATGTGCCAGTAAATTTCTTATATGAAATCTGAGACAGTCGATGTTCAGATCTACAGATGCTTTGATGAAGTGAATTTTGCCTAACACTTTCTTATGCTCATGAAAATTCTTGAACCTATGTGATAATATTATATTTATTGAATATTTTATATAAACATACCTATACAATTGTAATTTGCATAAATTTTTAATATGGCTGACCCAAGTACTATAGCAAAGGGCACACATCTAATTTTTAAATGGAGATCATTATAAGCTCAGAAGGTTGATTTTTAGGCACAAAGAAACATATACCTGAAGGCCCTTACCCAAAAAACTGATATTTCACTGCTAACGTCTCTGCAATTGATCATCTTTTGATTTAAAATAGCCTTTGAAGTTTAATTATTATCGCATATAAAAATATAAATAAAAGACCCCAGAAACACATGCTACCAAAATGCACAAATTTCCACAATAAATTTGTGATACTGCTGGATCTATGTTTTTATACTCGTTTGTAGTTTAGACAAATAATTGGGGAAATTTATTTCAAGCTTTTGCACTCATGTCAGAAGAAGAATTTAAAATTGTAATAAATGTCAAACGAATAACTACCTAATGCTGAGTAAAGGCAGTCATTTCAATTTCTATTCAGGGATATTATGATATATTGCCAATCTGAAACTAATATTGATATTATAGACTAGAAACTTAATTAATCTAAATTGAACTACGCATTTTCACATAGCAACCATTATCAAATCCACTCTGGAGGTGGAACTCTAATCTCTTTCCAGGAAAGATAATTGAAAACTCATGAAGTACTATTGTCCTATGGTTGCCGCGTTTTTCATCCTATAGAAGGAACTGGTTCCTGGTTAATGCAAAGGTTAATAGAACACCCCGTGTAAGCTTTGCTATAAAAGATTTCTATGAAATCGATGAGAGACCTTGTACATTTATTATTTTGCGATAACAATAAAAAAAAAAAAGAATGAATATGAATTATCAAATAAGCTCCTGCGATCCCAGAAGGAAGACTGTATACAATTGTGGAGAAATTTAAATCAAAAGAGTGAATGTTAGGAACAGCTGTTCGGATATGTCTTAACAATTCGCATTCGACTTCGCGAAAATTAAATGGAGACTAATTTTCGTAAAATGTAGGACACAGTTATGATTTAGAATCAAACTGAAGTGTGTAATGCCTGCAATATATATCTGGTCAAAAAACAACTAAGATAATTTACCTATAAAAATCAAGTTGAATATGTTATCCCGTAGAGATGTTACCTGTACCCCGTAACTGTTCTGGGTGGTGATAATTACAATTCAAGAGTTTTTGGCAGGTATCCTTGATATCTTGTTTACCCGTTTCGTTTACAACAAACGGATAATTTATGGATCCCACAAAGTGGAAATAAACTCAGACTTTGTTATTAAAATGAGTTCGATTGTGTTATACACATGACATAAGACTAATCATAGCACACTAAATTTTAGACTGGTACAAAGCTGAATTACCTATGTAATACAGATTAAAATCTCATAAAATGTCAGTCCGCTGACCCAGGCTGAGGAACATAGTAAGCAGGTCAATATACCGGATTCAACCGAGATCCTTGACCTTGAATGATTTGTGCGACATGTCGTCATTAATGTGTAAATAATACTTGTAAAAATAACCCCGAAGAAGTCTGTTATAGGAATGCAGTGATCTAGATTCTGCATTGGAAACATCTAAAAATTTCTGCTTAATTAAAAATACAAACCATCCAGAAACAAAAGGAGGAATGTAGACCCTAAAAAATTTGCTGAACATATTGAAACACTGCAAGGTATACGTTGTGCAAATGCAGATCTGGGGCTGTTGAAGCAATTTGTGGACACTAGCATCAAGTGGTGGGGGAATTAATATTTGATACATTTTTAGTTTGTAACTCAAAACGTAATAATTGTATATTCTTCATGCCTAACCATGGGTAAAATCAATTGTAGTGCAAACTACCATGTAAAAAATAACTGAAATATAGTGGGGTTGTTATATTTATGTGATTTTATACGGAATGTATAAAGCTGGATCTATAACAATGTGGCTACAGTATGAAAGTGGCTGTCTATCAGATGTGGCTACAGTATGAAAGTGGCTGTCTATCAGATGTGACTGTTTGAGCCTGTTTTTGCGTAGCCATCACACCCTGACGACAGCATCAGACATCATTCAGCTGGATACACAAGAATTGGTTTACTACAGTTGGGTACGGCTTATTGGGATTGGGCAAACTAGCATGAGACTCGGAGTAGTTCAAAATATTCAGTTTGGGAACACTCTGTAACTTTAAGGTAATTTGTAAAATTCGATAAATGAAAAAGTATATTTTCTATTTACAAAAGAAGCTTTAGGAGTGGGAAATAATGTTCTTATTGCAACAAAAAATACATAAACTTCAATCCAATCTAAATATATTTTCACATTCAAACATATGTTCAGCATATGAATATAATACTATACTAAAGTAAAATCCAAACTACAGCATATAAAAATAATCTTATACTAAAGTAAAATGCAAACTACAGCATGTAGATGTTTTTAACAAAACATAGGAAATACTTGAATTTCATAATTTTTTGAGAGTGTATGGATTGCTCATTATTTAGGGGGGCGATTTTTTATGCAGGTATTCGATGGCTAAGTAACTGTTGTTCAACCAGAGATGACAATATATAGAGAGAATAAATGAATGAAAACAACTGGCGATAAATTACTACATTTGATTGGTGTAAAGTAATTTCAAAATATTCGTTTTTGAGGATGCGACTGCTTTCCTGATCATTATATTTGATTACCCTATTTGGTATGCATATAAAAACCAGGCTTAGGATAAGAAGGATATCACATTGTAACAATTGCATGCACGTATCTTTCATTTCTTTAGTATCACCGTTAGATATTAGTGTCAGACATAAAACGCATATATGTTTATGTAGATCCTGAATTAGGGAATGCAGCTCATTGGATAGTTGAGGAATAAAAATCACTTTTAAGAGACTATATGTTTACTCAAATTTGCATTGCATAAAATACATAGTGAAAATATAAAAAAGTATAAAAACCATACTTAAAAATTGTCTTTCTGTTTGAGATAAATGTATTGCATTATGAATTATTATGCTTGCCATTAAACCTTTTAAATAATGTTTAATGTTATATAAATATCAGATGAAAGAGGAAAGTTCTGTAATTTAAAGACAAATATTCTTCAAATCTCAAGCAAGCCACTCTTACTACTTAAAATATGGCATTGGTGTCAGGATCGTTCAAATCAGCCCTCAACCATAATTGGACACATGATTTGATATTGGAGACTCTGGCTGATTAAACGGGTGATAATTCCAACGTTATGTATTAACCTCTAAGTATCGGGCTGATTGACCTTGTGATAACGCCAAAAGTTATGTATTAACCTCCAATTATCAGGCTGATTAACCGGGTAATAACGCCAAAGTTATGGATTAACCTCTAAGTATCGGGTTGATTAACCGGGTATTAACGCCAAAGTTATGGATTAACCTCTAAGTATCGGGTTGATTAACCGGGTATTAACGCCAAAGTTATGTATTAACCTCTAAGTATAAGTTATTTCCACACGAATATACAAGATAATGAACGTTTCGTTCTGCACGTATACTTAGAAAAATGGTCTGGAAGCCGAGTTACAAATCTAGCGTAATCATCGACCACACAGCTCGCCTCTAAGAACTATTTAACAGTCTCCATCAGGTCTGATCAAAATGAAATGACATGCCTAAAATAAATGAAAGCAAAATTGACATTGTTTTCACCTTTTAAGTCTGAAACGATTAGGACCATCTCGTTGGTAATCCTTCTCTGACATTCTCTGAAAATCCTTCAATGGGCAGAAACAAATATTCATTTTTCGATTGACTTTGTCCTTTCATATTTGGCATTTTGAAACAATAAAGACTCTCTCCTGCTGGGTTCCCTGAAGAATGGTCACTACATATGTGACTTTATAAAATAAATTCCAAACAGTTTTGGTTCCCTTGACATCTGAAGGTATAGCCTTGTATAAACCTATATACAAAATAGTAACCAAAATCGATAAACTATTAAGTGTAGTTCCACGTGACCAACCTTTGTTATGATGGTATGAAAATGGATAGATATATCCAGTCACAAGTTTCATGACTGCACAATGAATTGGGTTTTTAAAATGAAATTAAATTTACCCAAGCTAAGTCTATGATTGATGAAACATAGTCACACTAATCAAATTTTATTGTAAAGGTGTATTATTTGCAGATATGCTTTTATAACATAGCTCTGATAAGAATTACATATATAATTAAAGTAAACTGTGTGAAAAATAAATATAGTTACAGTGATCTACTCTTGTATAGTGGATGGAATACAAATATTCTACCCAGCAGCAAAATTCACGACTATATCGTAGAGAGTGCACGAAAAATGAACTTAAAACTCATATGTAAACTAAAGTAAGTAAAGTGTTAACTGTAGGTTATAGTGACATACCTTTGGAAGTAAAGTACCGGACTATTAAAGATGAATCAGCGTATCAAGTTTTGTAACTCTGTTGTACTAGGAGCAGTTTACGAGAAATACAATAGCATGCCAATTATAACCGTATTTTTGAAAGGTGACATTTGAACAACAATTCCTTTTGTTTCTAACAGACCGAATGCTAACTGACATGAATCCAAGATTTAAGTTTCAAGACCCCGCCATATTTTTGGTAAACTACAGGCTTAAACACAAAAATTACCTAGAGTAAGTTAAGCATAAACAAATGATTTCATATGACTCATCCAGTTCGAATTCAAACAACAATGAGATCTAGGAATGAAAGACAAGGTAAAAATAATTATTTCGATTTTATAAGATTGTTTCAGTATATTCATTCTAAGAAGTTTTATTCATAACAATTATCATAGATATTTAAGCAAAACCATTTGCTGAGATGAGTGATAAAACGACATGAAACGGCGCCGGATCAATACTACTTATGAAAAAGAATATTATTTATCGTTTGTGTTGTTTTTTTATTTCAATTTTATATATATATATATATATATATATATATATATATATATATATATATATATATATATATATATATATATATATAGAGAGAGAGAGAGAGAGAGAGAGAGAGAGAGAGAGAGAATGTTAAAGAGACAGGTACGAATATACACCAGACAGAGCTGAAAGTGCTATCTCTGGATCCTACACGAGGATGTGATAATATAGAGTCAAATTATATATTGGGCAAGAATATTATCATACAGGTTAGATAAGTGTTATTTCGTTCCCCACTGAAATTCAAACCCGGGTCCGCGGGTTACGACAGCAATCGCCTTGCCTGCACTCATCAGCCCCAATACCCCCTTGACATGCGCACATCCCCCCATAAAGAATGCAACGTATTCGCTGGTATAAAAACATATGCATGACGACCCAGTAATTAACTCTCTTCTAATACACAGTCGCTCTGGATTTCTATGTATATTTTGTACCTATCTATATTAATTGCTGTATGCCTTAATTACTGCCGTAAGAACCCGGAGTGACTGTATATTAGAAAAGTCGTTAAGAGTCGTTTTCTTGATTGATATTCAAAAAGTAAATTATGAAACCAAATGTTAGACATGCATTCATATATATATATATATATGTGTGTGTGTGTGTGTGTACTGCAATTTAGTTGACTGAGATAATGCATAAGCGCTGCAATTTAATATGGAACACGAATATCATAACAGGAACTCGTACTATGTACTAAGTTATTTACATGGGTATATTGCATTTAAAAGTTGAGTGTTTCTCGCGCGAATTGAGCCAATCTAGTTCTGCATAAATTCGGCTATACATTTTTGATGATTGCCTGTACACATTTTTTATTATATTATCAGGATAGCCATTATGACGTACATATGTTGAGAGATTCGACATATTTTTTGCTTTTAGTGGCCATCAAAACAACATTTGGATATTACTTTATAGACACTATTGGGTATT
Organism: Margaritifera margaritifera; assembly: GCA_029931535.1. Lineage (NCBI taxonomy): Eukaryota > Metazoa > Mollusca > Bivalvia > Unionida > Margaritiferidae > Margaritifera > Margaritifera margaritifera. The sequence continues at coordinate 1,545,323 of JAQPZY010001418.1, forward strand.
ACCTTGTAAACACTATTGGGTATTACCTTATAGACACTATTGGGTATTACCTTATAGACACTATTGGGTATTACTTTATAGACACTATTGGGTATTACTTTATAGACACTATTGGATATTACCTTATAGACACTATTGGGTATTACCTTATAGACACTATTGGGTATTACTTTATAGACACTATTGGGTATTACTTTATAGACACTATTGGATATTACCTTATAGACACTATTGGGTATTACCTTATAGACACTATTGGATATTACTTTATAGACACTATTGGGTATTACTTTATAGACACTATTGGATATTACCTTATAGACACTATTGGGTATTACCTTATAGACACTATTGGATATTACTTTATAGACACTATTGGGTATTACCTTATAGACAGTATTGGGTATTACCTTATATACACTATTGGGTATTACTTTATAGACACTATTGGGTATTACTTTATAGACACTATTGGATATTACTTTATAGACACTATTGGGTATTACCTTGTAAACACTATTGGGTATTACCTTGTAAACACTATTGGGTATTACCTTATAGACACTATTGGGTATTACCTTATAGACACTATTGGGTATTACTTTATAGACACTATTGGGTATTACTTTATAGACACTATTGGATATTACTTTATAGGCACCATTGGGTATTACTTTATAGACACTATTGGATATTACTTTATAGACACTATTGGGTATCGACAAACTATACACAGGTACCTTTTTGTGCTCCTCTTGGAACATGACAGGATTTATGCAATTTTGTTCAAGAAATCAACACACTTTTATGGACGATTGAACCGGTAATAATTACTTCAAAGAAATTTCCAATAATAACGAAATTTCTAATAATAACGAAAGGAGTCTCGGCATCGATTTCCAGAATATATCGTCCCCACGGTGATGCAGAGAGGGTGCCAATCAAACAGCATACTTCCTTTATGTAGGCAAAGAATTAAATTTATGTTTACAAATTCCGTATAATTAGGAAAGTGTACAGTACACTCATAAAGGCTGTCTAATTGCTGTAAGATCTGTTCCCTATGGGTGCTATTTGCGTGCATGTTCCTTTTCTGCTCTTGCATCGCACCTTTCAATGTGCGTTTTCTTCTTAAAATATATTACTTATTCTACTTAATTTTCACATTCCTTTATTACTACAATTAATTTGTGTGACTTTAACGCATTAAGCAAGTAATATTTCTGCTTGTAGGAATAACGGTAGAGAGTAACTCTAGTATTATTAACGAAAATCAAGTGAGGAAGTAATACTGAACGTCTGGGAGAAAAACATGGTTACAAAAAGAGACTCGTGAAAAACTGTCGAAGAATAGAGAAGAGTTGTGTTCTTGATTGCTATTCAAAAAGGAAATAAAGAAAACAGATGTTAGACTGTTAACATACATTCACACATAAATGAAAGCACGGCGAGAGGGGAGGGGGTAGGCAGAGCGGGGAGCGGGGGGGGGGGGGCATTTGGCCAGGCGCCCAGCGTTTTCTAGGGGCCCGCCGTCAACTCAGATATAAATTAATTTTTGAAGTAAATAGTAAAATGTCTTCCTTGCTAGAGTCTAAGTTATTGTAGATTACTACATGTTTTATATGCAAAACTGTTCACATGTTTTTATATACAAAATTTAAACTAGTTTGGGGGCCAATGACTGCTCTGCCCTTGGGCCCGGACTTTCTGTCGGCGGGCCTGGACATCAGCACAGCGAGCGAAAACATACTCGAGTCCTCAAGTACCGCGAGGGACATCACCACAGCGAGAGAAAATGCACGATTCATTCAGTGTCCCTTGGGATATTAGCACATCAAGAAAAAATAGACTCGATTCCTCTAGTGTCCCGTGGGACATCAGCAAAGCGAGAGAAAAGCTCTTGACCCAGTTTTGCTCAAACCTTTTTTTTTCATTTTAGTATAGTGCGGGCGTTCCTATTCGGCACTTTATAACGTTTAACTGTGTAATCTATTTACTATTACTCTCAATTCTAAGCTAAAATCTAACAAGAAATACACTGACGTTGCTAAGGAAGAAATAATCCATTTTGACGATCAGTGAGTCTTAGCGCGATATACTAAGAAAAACTTAAGAATAAGACATGTTTTTTAAATATCATAGCATGCCCACAATATACACACTTAACATCTAACTATATGCACATCTTTCCACACTTCGAAATTTCCTTACAATTTGTTGAAACAAAATGCTTTACAAAGAACGCATTTTATGTTCGAAATCAACAAAAGCAAGATTTTATTTTTCACGAAATATTTTTGTCCCAATATGCTAAGAAAAGTTAAATAATAAAACAGTGTTCTAAAGCAACCTATCGTATTGACAAGATACAAATTTTAAATAGTTCTATACAGATATTTGTACACGTTGACATTTTCTATCAATGCGCTGAAAAAAGTGATGAACATGAACAGTATTGTTTTTAAAGAGGGCAATATGTGCTCTCAAACGCTGAGTAATTAATATATATATATATATATATATATATATATATATATATATATATATATATATATATATATATATATATTTACATACGAATGCATGCGGTAATTTTTACAAAGCAGTACTAGAGTCTGGCAATAATAGTACATTATTGCACAGTGGCAGTAAATGCTGAATATTTATATTTCCCGAATACTTGTAAGAGCCAGATCTTTCTATTTTTTAGCAAATGTAACTCTGTACACAATTAGTCAAAAGAGTGTTAAAAGTGATGTTAAACCAACTAAACAGCCAAACAACCAAAATTCAGCCAAATATAATATTATTTGATGTTTGAGTCTTTTACTATTCATTCCAATGGTTACCAAATTAGTTAGGTAATAAGGTACGTAGTAATACATACATACATACATACATACATTCATACATACATTGATATAAATTCACTACGGGCCAACTTGAAGTATATAATATATATTTAGCTCATTTTACCATACATAGTAAAATAATGAATTGGAGTAATTTTTGTATAAAAATATTAGTAAGACTTTACACAAAATGTGACTAATATTCAGATAGTGTAGAATTTACTTTGCTATGTCGACGCAATGTTAAATTAAAACATTTGACTTTAAATACAACTATGTGATTCCCTTTGTTAGAGCTGCTTTTTTGGTGCTCTATTGTACATTTATTAAAATTGGTATATTAGTATGCATTTATAGCTTAAAGTTGTATAGGAATATTTGAATATTGGAATGAGAATGGTCTCAATTGTTCCTACCACATGGTTTACGCATCTATAGCTCTTGCTTCTCGTGCATACCTGTGTAGGTATGAAGATAGATAGGTACATGGATGGGTAGGTGGTTTCTATAGATATATAGATATAAACATTTGAGTCTTCCTTTCTGCTTAGAATAATCACCTGATAGTGATACATATACACAGAAGCCTGCTTGAACCAACTCGTGTTTAACAAGCTTTCTTTATAGAACAATTATTCAATTTTTGTCCAAATTAGTCCTTATTAGCATAACAAAGTAATGTATAATCGTAAGAAAATACCGTGTCCCTGGATCTTTGCAAATAACGGAATATGCCGAGACATTAGTTTATTTTGACAATAGATAAAAATAATAAAAAAATACCGGCAGGAATTTCGCAAATTCAAGTTTGTTTTCGTTTGAGAAACTTCACAAATCACGTGTTGAAATAAAAATGGTTTGCTTAAAAAAATTCGTGCATGATATTAATTTGGTGAAAAATTCGTGCATGATACTAATTTGGTGTAAAATACGTGCATGATACTAATTTGGTGTAAAATACGTGCATGATATTAATTTGGTGTAAAATACGTGCATGATACTAATTTGGTGAAAAATTCGTGCATGATACTAATTTGGTGTAAAATACGTGCATGATACTAATTTGGTGTAAAATACGTGCATGATATTAATTTGGTGTAAAATTCGTGCATGATATTAATTTGGTGTAAAATTCGTGCATGATACTAATTTGGTGTAAAATACGTGCATGATACCAATTTGGTGTAAAATTCGTGCATGATACTAATTTGGTGTAAAATACGTGCATGATATTAATTTGGTGTAAAATACATGCATGATACTAATTTGGTGTAAAATTCGTGCATGATACTAATTTGGTGTAAAATTCGTGCATGATATTAATTTGGTGTAAAATTCGTGCATGATACTAATTTGGTGTAAAATACGTGCATGATACTAATTTGGTGAAAAATTCGTGCATGATACTAATTTGGTGTAAAATACGTGCATGATACTAATTTGGTGAAAAATTCGTGCATGATACTAATTTGGTGTAAAATACGTGCATGATACTAATTTGGTGAAAAATTCGTGCATGATACTAATTTGGTGTAAAATACGTGCATGATACTAATTTGGTGTAAAATACGTGCATGATACTAATTTGGTGTAAAATACGTGCATGATACTAATTTGGTGTAAAATTCGTGCATGATACTAATTTGGTGTAAAATTCGTGCATGATACTAATTTGGTGTAAAATTCGTGCATGATACTAATTTGGTGCACAAGAAGATTTAAACGTCATGAATTCTTTACGGAAGAAACTGAAACAGAATCTCATTTGTATTTGATAGCAATGTCTTGCCCACATTGTAGTGTCTCCATGTGGGAATATTTAATCCTGGAAGGGGTCAATAAAAGATCTAAGACTTCACGCACTATTTTTACCTTAAGACAAGCATGTGATAAGTGAAGAAAATTGACAAGCCCTCGAATCATTACCGCATCACAAGATGATGGAATCTGAGTAATTAATCTATGATATTTTGATATCATCGCTCGCGGAAAAATTCGAGAAAATATTCTAAAACATTGCATACAATTAGTGCCATTTGTATCAATGCTAACAAAGAAAATCACTATTGGCAGACATAAGTATCTTATGTTATTTAAACCTACCGATAAGTACCATATAATTCTTGCTGTATGTTCAGTCTACTTAGATTAAGCTATATATGCTGCGGACACACCGCGGAATGGACCAAATAGAGTAAGTATTATTAACAGATTAATCCATTTACTTGAAATGCAAATATTAAGCTTTAGAACACTGAAAAGTAACACTTTGTTTTATAGGTAATCAATATATTTTTGTCCAAATATATTAGAATTTAACTATTGGTTGGCTCAAAAAAACGTACATTGGTTATTATAACAGTAGTAAAGATATAATTTCGACATTGAGCTTAAATTTCCACATTTGCAGGTCATTATTCGTTGAAAAATTCACAGTAAAACTTAAGACAGTAAATTAAGTGTATAGCCCTTGCATACGGGAGAGAGATAACAGTATTATTTATTTTCTTCTTGGAAGTTTTTCCGAGAGAAAGGTACGGCTTTGGAAAAAAAATCTCAATTAAAATACTTAGATCTGGTATTACAGTGATTTGAAACAACCGCTTTGTTGTATGTGATGAATGAGATTTTGTTTCATACCTGAAGTTAAACTATCAATGCTACTTCTGTCAGGTTTAGAAATGCGTCCAAATCTTACCGTGAGAAAATCTGTTCCTCTCAGAATAATCCGCTGTTTTATAAACTGCAGCGAAAACAAGCACTTTGTCGAAGTGCGATCGAAGAGGTTTCAGCCGCTGTGTCGTTGAATCGACTGGTAACTTTGTTCAAAATGGCGATATTTATATTGCGCTGTCTCGCTTTGTTGCCGCATTTATTAGTCTCAATTTGCATCATTCAGCAACAGAGAGTAGCCAATAATTATGTTCTCTTTATAATAGACTGAGCTTAAATGTCATAAACAATTTCCGTGAGATGAAGTAGTCTGACACATGTGAGCGAATCATAACACTGACGTTTTATTTTCACATTTCTCTGACCTGCAGACACGTCAGAAGCTTTCACAATTCTTGGAAAGGAAACTATTTTGTTCCTACAATACGCTAATGGTTTTGATAAGCTAAAAGGAATTACGGAAAAAATGCTAAAATCTACTGTAACTAATCTAAGTCTAAGATGGTATGTAAGAATATGTTGTAATGTTTGGACCCTACCGTGATTTATTTAAAATACTTTCATTTTAAATCTAGACTTACTATCTTTTGGAAACATTCAGGCCTTGTCTAAACTCAAAGATTTTCCCAAACTCATACTTAGCGATTATAATTCGTACCAAACTCATACTTAGTGATTATAATTAGTACCAAACTCATACTTAGCGATTATAATTCGTACCAAACTCATACTTAGCGATTATAATTCGTACCAAACTCATACTTAGTGATTATAATTCGTACCAAACTCATACTTAGTGATTATAATTTGTACCAAACTAATACTTAGTGATTATAATTAGTACCAAACTCATACTTAGTGATTATAATTGGTACCAAACTCATACTTAGCGATTATAATTCGTACCAAACTCATACTTAGTGATTATACTTTTCACCTGCAATAGAATGTATTATCATCTGAAATCTTTGCAACGTTCTTATTGAAGCAAAGGTCGCATCAACTGTCCATATACTCAACCTGTTCACCTTATACTCTTTACTTATAATTATGTCCCCCTCTTCGAACAGTCAACTAGTATATTTAAATTATATCACAATGTTTGCTTTTAAATCGCCCATTCTCTCTCTCTCTCTCTCTTTCTCTCATACGTTCTGAAAATTTCTAAGATTTATTTTCGGAGGGTTGGAATCGTTTTGTTTTGGAAACCCACAACAAAATATTTCAACTATCAGCGTGCTCTAGAGACCCTGTTGACATTATGCATATTAAAGCATCTATTTTAGTATCTTCCCTTTGTAAGATCCCTTAATTTAGTTACACCAATAAAGCCGAATACAGGCCCCTACTGTTGCTTTGAGATGTACTTTTTATTATCTGTGTAAAATAGTATTTTATAAATGTTACGCACTTTTCAGCAGTCTGATCATTGTAATGCATTTTGAAGACTACAGCAGCTGAATTACCTTTAAGAAAGGTCTAATGACATAAATATGCAATGTGTTTATATAAATATTAGTGTAAAAGCATGGTAATATAGTTCAATTGAAGAAAGTAAGGTTATACTACATTATTGAAGGTAACAATAATTCTGAAACTATTAATTATCGTACACTCAAGACTCCTAACATATCCATTTAGGTCACTACACTACATTTCTGTTACTAGACTACACTACAATCAGTTTCCGTCACTACACTACACTACACTACACTGAAGATAAAGTTCTCAGTAATTATCTAAAATTCGTTATGTTGGTTTTTTATGATCATGTTCCTTCTTTGCATATAAAATGGACTCGACCGTTGTGCTTGTTATTGCAAATTTATCTCCCGTGAGTTCAAGTAATTAAACAGCACTTTACAGGTGCAGTATTATTCCTGTATGTGCTATCAAGGTTTGAAACGTTGATCGTATTTGTGTCACAATAGTTTAACACAGACAATAACTTTCATCGAAGTTGATGACTGCTTGTAAATATATCGTGTTTCTTAGGCTTTCCGCTCTATTCTTAAATACCTATGTAAGAGATATGCTCAAGTTTACTTGTGATTGCTCTTGGGTATTCGTATTTTTTCAACTTTCAACGACTACCATACAGCACTAGCCTGAGATGAGTCGAACGGCCAAACCAAGTAGTTACTTGTAGACGTCCGTATCTAACATTCTTTCATTGATTTTTAGAATAGAAAGTTCAGAGCCCTGTTATGAAAATAATATAGCTCCATGTATTCCGTGACGTAGGAATAACTATTACAAAGAGACAACCATTAAGAGGACGAAAATAAGTATGAATGACAAATTAATCTGTCCTGATATATACTTAATTCATCAGCTTTTAAATTTAGTTTTGCATTATATTTAAATGCCTATAACTGAACAGAGGGTTCCGGCCATAGTGTTATTATCCTCATGTCTTCGATCACTAATGGTAGCTCAGAGCTTCATTTTAGAACTCGACGTCGCGTAATAATCCTTTTCCCATGGCAACATGGACAACTATGACATTAATGAGAATATAAAGGAATTAAGAGAATGTTAGCTCTTGTTACATGGAAATCTACCGCCATCTTGATATCGTCATAATCTAATTGCTTCATGTAAAGGAACAACAAAATAATTTTAACAGTTTTATTACAGTTATTTACTAATCAGAAAATGAACATAATTAGAGACACCAAAGAAATATATTTTGTTATTGGTGTGTTCAAAATCTAGATTCTTTAGAAGCTCAGTCTAAAAAGCTCCGGTCGTCATAATATTTCCTAGGTTGTGACAATAGGAAAATGTACTCTAAGGAAGAAGTTTCACCTCGGGAGCTTAAAGGCAGCCGTTTTTATTTTTTTAAATTTTTGTTTACTTTTTATATATTTGATATGCCAATGCCAAAAAGTTTTGAAACAATGACCAAATGTGCGAAAGTACAACATGGATATTTGACATGATTTAATATTTAACATTACAGGTGAAAAGGAATTAATCCCGCTTGGAAGAAGTTCTTTGATAGATTTGCTCAGTAGCTTAAGAACATAAAAGCTTGTATTAATTTGGAATATAAAAACAGTTCATGTTGATGTCATTCGGTAGAATCAGTGTTAAATAAATCAAGTAATTAGGTAGATGATCCATCTAAGTACAATACAATTGGTTAGATAGATGTCTTCTAAAAAAGAGCACAATAAGAAACTTTTTAAAAAAAATTACATATCCGTAAATGAGTATGAAAACTTGGAAAGGGGATAAAGCAGAGAAACCACTTCCAACCGTTTAGAATACCTGAAATACAAATAGACAAGCAAAGTCGTACTGATATGTTAATTCTATTTCAAAATGGCAATGACTCCTAGGATGGAATGCATCAATATGGTGGAATTAAAGATTTTTATGATCAATACCATCACAGATAAAAAGACCTCAAGAGAGAGCTGCTGTTATAGAAATATGCTCAATTTTTTTCTCAACATGCTAAACCAATTATCAGATCATAACAAAAATTAAAAAAAAAATTATTTATGACAACAAAGATAATTAGACAGATAAAATCCATGAATAAGACTCAGTTATAAAATTCGAAAGTTATCAAGATCAATTACAAGTTCCATGTAGCATCTTTTTTATTGCAAAAGTACCATTGTAAAAGAGAAAGTTTTATTATTCAGCTCCATATATTATCCTGGACAATCAGAAGAGCAAAATCAGGTTCTTTTTGATGTTAAATCAGTCCACAAGAGATACAATCCATTAGTTTATAGATGACAATACTATATTGAGGTAATTTAGGATGTGTTTAGAAAAATTCCAAGACTGTTGTACCTGGAAACAATACCGAAAGATTCAAAACAGTTTGTGCTCACAGATGAAGTTGAACAAGATTTTAACTGTACAAATATATGCCACATCTGTGAGAAAGAAATAATTGAGGACAAAGTAAGAGACCGAGATAACTTTTATAAATTTCATTAAGAATTACAAATATCCAAAATACATAGCATCGTTCTTTTCACACTTTGTCAGGTTATGATTGTCGTCTGTTCATAAATATATTGTAAAAAAAATTACCAAGACCGAAAAGTAAAAGCCATACTAAACAACGATAAAAATATATTTCAATCATTTCACATTTTTGTAGCTCATAAAAGAAACTAGGAAAATACCAGCTAAAAAGAGAATTTGGCTTGTAGATAGCTTTAAACTCGTGGAGAAATCTATAGACCAATTACCAAAACACCTTAACGATGACAAATTACAGAAACACTGAAACAATTTACAATAATGCAGTCTAAATATTTGAACGATTTTACGATTACCAGTATCTGCATGATATCATGGAAACACTGTAATTTGAAAAATATTTACGTAACTATTATGAGAACAAAGGATACATTAATGATATGTGACATTTTGGAAGAATAGTGTAATGTCTTTATGAAAAATTAGAAACTAGATCCGGTTCATTTTATAGTTCGTCTGGATCAACACATGAGGCAAATTTAAATATATTGGACGTAGAAGTAGAAATGTTGACAGATCCTTACATATTTGAGATGCCTGAGTGAGGAATACAGGATAGATTTGGCATTATTCCGTATAGATATGCTAACACAAACTATGAATATCACCTCGACAATGATGGGAAGATACAAAGATGATGGTGAGCACGAAAGGTAAGAGTCAAGGTCATTCATAATGTACCTCTAAGCCAACAATCATTAATGATGGACCCTGAACCAATACAAGCTGATGAATCAAATTTAGATAGAAAACTGGTAAACAGATGCCATGGATGTAGGAGCCAATGCAATGCACGATAGGACGAAATATGTTAGAAATAGGAGACGACAAAAACAATGATTGTATTTTTGAAATGGACTTGGCAATTCCATTGCACTTGATGACTTTTTCAAGGACTAACCATTAGATCGAACAAAATTAATTCCAGGCAAAAAATATTTATAATCCTTGCAAAAGAAATTGATAAATGTTTACAATGGTGAGAAACCAACAATACCAAAACTATTATGTACATTGAAAAGAAAGATAAATATGTCATTCGCTAAGGAAACATATAGATTTGCATATAGTCGTGTATAAAACTGAAAAAGATACAGCAGAGTAGTCATGTTTAAGCATAAACTGTGGCTTAAATCTTACATTAAATTTAATACAAATCTAATGCAAAATCATAATATTGATTTCAACAACGACTTCTGCAAAATAGCGAATACCGCTGTATTTGATGTCTCAGAAGAGAAAGACCAGAACAAATATGTACAGATAAAATAACATTTTTTTCAAATGTCAGAAAGATATATCATTCTCAAGGTGAACAATTATTGAGGATGAATTAGAGTTAGTAAGTTTAAAAAAGTAAAAAAGAAGAAAATACAAAATCAACCAAACTAATCTGCCGTAGATTTATAGTGTTAATGCTATGTAAAAGGCTAATTGATGAATTTGAATACAAGCTGAAAAGCAAATATGGCGATATGATTAGGTTCTTCAAACAAATATGGTGACATAATTAGGTTATTCAAACAAATATGGTGATATGATTAGGTTATTCAAACAAATATGGTGATATGATTAGATTATTCAAACAAATATGGTGATATGATGAGGTTATTCAAACAAATATGGTGATATGACTAGGTTATTCAAACAAATAAGGTGGTATGATTAGGTTATTCAAACAAATATGGTGATATGATTAGGTTATTCAAACAAATATGGTGGTATGATTAGGTTATTCAAACAAATATGGTGATATGATTAGGTTATTCAAACAAATATGGTGATATGATTACGTTATTCAAACAAATATGGTGATATGATGAGGTTATTCAAACAAATATGATGATATGATTTAGGTTATTCAAACAAATATGGTGATATGATGAGGTTATTCAAACAAATATGATGATATGATTAGGTTATTCAAACAAATATGGTGATATGATGAGGTTATTCAAACAAATATGGTGATATGATTAGGTTATTCAAACAAATATGGTGATATAATTAGGTTATTCAAACAAATATGGTGATATGATTAGGTTATTCAAAGCAAATATGGTGATATGATTAGGTTATTCAAAAACAAATAAGGTGATATGATGAGGTTATTCAAACAAATAATGTGATATACTGATGTTATTCAAAGCAAATATGATGATATAATGAGGTTATTTAAATCAAATATGGTGAAATAATGGGTTTTAAAAAAGCAAATATGGTGATATAATTAGGCTATTCATAACTTATACTTATTCCTTGTGTATCTTTGTTGAGACAGAAAACTTCTGGAGTGATATGAATGATAACATCAAGTGTTATCTCACTAGTGACTATCAAAATGATATCATTTGGTTTGCCATAAATAAATATAAAGTTCCTTGATATTTTAAGGAAGAGCGGAATGGATTTTACATTAAATAGATATGTGGGTTAACATCAAATATTTATTCTATTTATTCTATCAACACGGACAAAAATGAAAAGAAAGTACGCAAAGAATGAAAATAAAATATCTGATCAAAAGGAATTTACAAATCGAAATGTGCAATGTTTTTACTTATTCACAGGGAAAATTACGGGGACATGATCATACAACCAAGAAAGTTACAGGATCAAAACGAATAAAGTTGCTTTGTCCATGCATAACAAAAAGCCTTTATCTTTTTTACAGTTGAGAACGTATGGGCAAGTAAGCACCTTGTGTTGAAAAGGAAAACCGAGACGCATTAAACGTTTGCTTCTTTTGCTTTGTTTCAGTATTTTCGCTATCTCTTCTCCTATAAACGCGGCTATTACAAGCAACAAAACCTTCTTCTCTCAATATTTCATTCAAGTAGTCAAGTGACTTAGCTTTGTCTTCACTGTTTTTCACTGTGATTATTCTGCCCTTTTCATTCCTAATTATTTCTTTTCAACTCCGTCCTGATAAAAAACAGACGGTTGTTTCCTGCAAACTCCAGGTCATTAGCTATTCCTCCTCCAAATATTACACATACTGCTGCTATTTTATTATTTATCTAGCGATAAATAATAACAGATTTGCTTTTTGCAAAACATGTTTCTATCAATTAAAGATATGCTATTGTAGTGTTCTTAAGAGCAACAAATGCTTTCTGGTTTTATTTTAGATCCAACGGAAAATATAATTCTTTTTTGCGTTTCAATGAAATTATGAAATTTCGCTCTTTTCTAGATATATATGTTCGATATTAGTTTTCACTGCAAAAGTTATATTTTATTTAGCCTCAAATGTGCAAGCATCACATTGGTTGTTTACCTCTAATTCAGTGTGAAGATCAATATAAAAGCCAAAGGTAATAAATAAAAATGTTAAAGGTTCAATATAGAAGCTGAAAAAAATGTATATAATTCAAGTGTCTTTATTTGAATGACATGCTGCTATAAATTATATATTATGTGTAACTTGATTTCAGGAAAACGCGAAGGATCATAGTTAAATCTTTAACTCGCATCAATTGTCAGGTATGTTGTTTCAGGTTTGCAAATGTCCATAAATCTTTTTATTATTTTGTGTTAAATAGTAGTTTCATATTTGTGTTCTGTTTTCCCTTTAGCAATCGAAATTACATGTCTTCAAATCTACACTCAAATTAAACTAATGAGGATTCCTTCGATTTGGAAATATTGTAAGCATAAACGTACAAAAAGTATAACGTAATATACCTCCTGGCTTTAGTTTGGTTTTGTCATTAAGTTTCTTTCTGCTATTATCGATTTCCATTTTAAATTCATGCATTTAAACACCCAGTGCAAAACTGTTTATACCCATTTCCATTTTCCGTTCAGTTTTTACTTTCTTTTTGTTTTCGTTTATATCATATTTGACTGTATTAATGCTTTCACTTAATGCGAGCCTTTATTTGATCTATTTCATTTTTGAATGCATCTGTTCCAGTTGTAATATTTGTTCCAAATCACTGAAATCTTTTCTCATTCGTTTAATTGTTTTGTATATTTCATCAATACTACCTTCTACCACACCGGTATTAAGAACAACTTCTCGATTAACATATTATTTCATTTATGTTTTTGAATGTTTATTCACAGCAAATATCTTGTTACAAAATTCAATAACTGTAACATGTATTCTCGTTTTGCTCCTTTCCCCCAAATCTGCAATAGATAACTAGTAAGTTACTTCCATCCCTTTCATCATGCTTTTATGCACATATATATTGTTCTTCTTATTCTCTGTATTTTCATTGCATCTGTTAAAAAATCAAGGTTCTTCTGAGAGTATTAGTATTAGCTGTTTGTGTCCAAGTCAGTAGTTTTTGTCCAAGTCAGTAGTTTTGTCCAAGTCAGTATTTTTTGTCCAAGTCAGTAGTTTTTGTCCAAGTCAGTAGTTTTTGTGCTGAAATCACCCATTACCTGTTTAATCTCTGGATTATTTTCCTGGATTTAATTGTTCAGATCTCTCTGTAACTGTTCTAGTTTAAATTATAAAGTGTTAACAGTTTCAACAATTTTCTTAGATCTTTTATTTTTTCCGCGTCGCTTTGTAATGAATTCATCTCACCATTTAGCTACTGTTCAAGTAATTGTAAATATTGTTGAATACTAACTATCTTTCTGATCTTGTCTTTCTTGTAATGTTTCCAAGGCTCTTTCTGACATCACTTTGTTATCTGTCTGACGTAAAGACATATGTTACAAGCATGTCATGAAAGTCTACCACTTTTCCATCCTCATCTGTTCGATCTGATTAACTGTAAATCATTGTAATTGCTTCTTAAGATCATTAACTTTGTATGAAACCAAGACTCCATGAAACACATTTTAAACATGCAAAGGCTTTCAAAAAGTTCAATTCTTACTACTGAAATAGTGTTGTGTTTTATTTACTTGATAAAGGTAAACATACCTACAAATTCGCGAACACTTTCAGATTCTTTAGATGCCAGTAAAAGACTGGTTACTCAATCCTAACAATGTAGCACTGCATTTGGTAATATATATGGCGTAATATCGCGATTCTAACCTTTTAGTTGCGATTCGTATATTCAATATCTACATTGTTTTCGTTGTTGTTATTAGCAGCCAATCCATCCGTGACATTTTTGATGTACATTTCGAGGTTGTACAAGCCATCATAATTTAAAACAGTTCTAACTTATATTTTGTCATGTGTCATCCATTAAAAATAATATTGTTTTCGAGCTCATCGAAATGGTTGCAATATCCACCAACAAAATATATTCTTTGGAAGTCCGTCTATCGAAATCTATCTTTCCATTTGTATATGAAAACATTAAGAAAAAAGAGTGAACATTTTTATGTTTAATTTCTAAACTTTACTTGAAGTTTCTCCAGAAGTGGATTTGTAAATTCTTTGCTACGCAGAACTTGGTTTCAAAGTTATGCATGTGTCTTTCTCTTTGAATTTCTTAACCTCCTCTAAAAGGTTCTTCTTTCTTCAGTTTATCCATGTCTTGGCTTTCTGTATTGTTTAATTTTATTAAAATTTCTTTTGTATCTTTTATATTTTTTATGATTAGAATAAACATATCATGGTTGATTACATTGTAACTGATTGGTTTGCTTGATGATTAAAATAAACTTATCTTAGTTGATTTCACTGTTACCGATTACTTAGGTTATCGTGTCATATTTACTGTTCACCTTAATAATAGCATACATTATTATTTCATCCTGTTTTACAACTTTCCAATAAATCAATGTTTCAATGACAGCTTTTACAACACGTGCTATTCATTTTGCACCAAGACCACTAAAAGCCAAAGGAACAACTTCATTGGTAGCTGTTTGTGCAACAACTAATCCAGCTGATGTTATTCCCATACGACCTGAAACTGTTGCTATGCTAACCTCCACCCAATCTGTATTATACTTAGCATTTCTTTCAACACACCGCAGTGGTGTTTGTTCATTCTGACTAAATCATTTTTGTCTTAATAACTTTCTTCCAGTTAAAAAGTAGTCAAGAATATAACGGTGGATCACTTGCTATTGTTTTGCTCATTCCTGTGATATATATATATATATATATATATATATATATATATATATATATATATATATATATATATATATATATATATGTATGTATGTATGTGTGTGTGTGTGTGTTGTGTGTCTGTGTGTGTGTGTGTGAAAGAGAGTGTTAACTCATTTTATTGACTCCTTAGATGTGTTAGGTTGTACTATTGGACGCATGATTTTAAACTAATTTCTTTGGCTTGTTTTAGGACAGAAATGCAAGCATGTTAATGTACTTATTGGCAGATGTCTGCTTTTGCAAAACATTTATCGGGCAACAATTACACTTGGTAGTAAGCCAGTTAATAAATTGTGAGCTGGCAAAAATAAGCTAGAATAATTAGCATTACAGCTTTTTCGATATTCATGTTTGATGGCAAACTTCAATAGGTTTTGAAAAGCAATATGTAGGCTACATTGAGAGCATAGTGTGCTGCTATTGTTTTTGTTTCAATCGAGATTTATCTGTAGGTAAAAGTTATGACACTTCCTACTCGAAAACGTAGACGTATTTGGAAATGTTAGGTTCGATTTTTATTTTCTTTGCACAGTGTTAATAGTTTTGACAGGTAAAAGTCCTATCAGGTAGTCGATTGTGAAATAAGTGAAGATGTGGAATGATTGGTTTGAAAAGTCTCTAATATTTTTTTTTTGAATGTGGGTCTAATTACGTTCTAAACAACTTCTTAAAAAGCGTGATTTATGCAGATATGAGAATGGATTTAGGTAAAAGGAGTTATTTATATTAGTTATGCTATTTGTTATCTATAAGCGTTAAAGTGTATCTTAGTACAGACATAGTTTCACTTCGGTGCTGTGATTTGGTCGATTGTTCATCGTTAAAAGTACAACTCTTGTTTCTCCTGAACACCTAAGCTGCAGTGACGAACTTCATCCAGATTCAACAGATTTTACAACTGAATGGTGCAGCTCCGTGAAGTAAAATTAATTTACTTCTAGACCAAATAAGTAAGATGCTTAAAGCAGGTTTACCATAATCACTATTCAAATAATATATTTATTTGAATTTGTATCTATTCTTGTATCTTGTATTGGTTTAGGTCTCTTCTTCTTTTTTTTTTCTTCAAATGTTAAGCTTTCGTTTGATGCATTCATTTGGGCGCTTTTGCAAAGTTCAACTCTATGTGGATTTTTCTTTTCTTTTGTGAAGTTTGTTTCTCTGATGATTGCACCCCTGGCAAACATTGCCATTTGCATGAATTGTCAATCTTATATTCATCTTGTATTTAATATGTTCCATTTGTTTGCAAGAAAATCACAGAAAACACAAATAAATACCAGAGACAAAATATCATAGCCGTTAACATTTCAGATTACTTAACAATATCAGAAGTAGAATTGTGCATGCATTAAACCAAAACATTATAGCTGATATGGTTCTGAAAATGCTTCTGAGTTTCATTGATGATAACTAAATTTTACAACATTTGAAGGTGTGAAAGATGACATTCATATTAATCATTTCACTCCAAGTTTATCGTTAGAATCCTCTTTTCTCGAGCAACAAAGGAAATGTTTTCACTGGTCAAGCACTAGATACCTCGTGGCAAATGAAAACATTAAAAGCAAATGATAGAAGAGCATAGGAAAAGTTTGAATCATTCAATATGGCTGTCTTAGCCATTGACGAAATCTAGAGCAGTATTGTCAAGTCTGTTTATCGACTTTACTGCATGATAAAACTTTACTGCACGATAAACAGGTAGTCCTGCAATTAGAGTTCTGATAACGATGCTTGTTCGGGATACAATTCATCAACAGCAAAGCAACTAGTAAGTATTAATTATGCATTGTCTTTGTGTTCTGCTTTGTAGAGGCTATGTCGTTTTCTATTTGCCCTTTACTTTATGTTGTCATTTTGCAACTATTATGTTTGAATGTTATTTAACTAGTACTCACTGCTAATAAGAGTAATCCCATCCTTAAATAAATAATAAAATAAAATATTAAAAAAGGCTAAACAAATAAGTTAAGTATCATTTCAACTTGAAGTCGTGTAATCATCTTTTAGTCTGTTCTGTGACAAGTCTGAATTATTGATTGAAAGAAATCTGCTAATCAATGAGCTTAGCGTATAAATTACAACATTTAAAAATGACTTGGACATTTTTGAAGCTCTGGAATTGACAAAGATTTTGTATGTCTTTTTTTGCAAATCTTTTTCAGTTAAATTTTACACCTTACCTCTATGTATCTTGTATTATCAATAAGTGTGTTAAATACTTGTCTTTAGTCTTCATTTTATGGAGAAATGGGGTTATTGCTAATTTTGTTTTCAAATAATCCCAATTCTTTATCAAGTCTGTTTTCATTGTTCAGTGATACAATCATGTTTTGCGAGATATGCGTTTGGCATTCCATGAATAACGAAGGTGTGCTAAATCACAGTCTTTAACGTACAACCTTCACTATTTAAATGACCGGAAAACTGCGTGTACCAAAATGTACACCTCGTATAATATATAAATGGTAGAAGGTTGCGGGATGATTTTGATCATTCAATTGAACATCCTAGATATGAAGATGATGATGTAATAGCAACACAAGATCAAATGTAAGTTGATCATACGGTAAACTTGCCAAATTATTTCATTAAAATCGCACCAAGCGTTTTTCCTATGGAAGACGTTGCTTCAGTTAGAAATTCTAGTATTCCCTGCCAAGTTCTCGACCTATATCAAGGACAACAGAATAATAATCTATATCAGGGTTGACGCTATTGCTTTCCATCTAATTGTAACAGTATGTAATCTGTAAATATGCATCCGTTATAAAATACCTGAGTTTGATATCAACAAAATAATACTTTTTATTTTCTTAAGTGTTATTCTTTGACACAACTAGCTTTGATCAGACTTTAATTCGTCTAATCGGGTAGGATATTAGGCATTATATATTAGATACTGACATTATTGCTTCATGCTAAACTCGTGAATTAATTATATCGTCTCTTTGAAAGCTGTCAAAGTCTATACTATGTAGCTTTATGACATTATTTATGATGTTTAAAATCTAATTATTATGTTGTGCCCGCCCTTCAGTTTCTCTACGCTAAGTGTCTTCATAATCTGACTGATTTAGTACATTTTAAAATTTGTGAAACAATACCATCAAGTCTGACTAGTCTAGTGTTGTTTTACAATTGATTTCTAATGTTCCTGTCTCTATTATACCGGATGTAAAAGAACACAAATATAATTGATGTACAAACGGATATATATGCTGCTCATTATTATCAGCTTATTACCTCATAGACTGCACACACATTGTCTCACGCGTACCCCTACACTACACGGGGACACCTTACAGCAACTAATTCTTATGAACATTGTGCCTCATAAAGCGCATATACATTATACACTTCCACTACACGAAGACACTTTAAAACTACTTATTATTAAGAACGTTTTATCTCATAGACCGCACATACATTGTCCCATGCATACTCATCCTCTATATGAGGACACTTTAAAACTACTTATTGTTATCAACGTTTTACCTCATAGACCGCACATACATTGTCACACGCGTACCTTTCCACTACATTAACGACACCTTCCAGACGCTCATCACCAAGAGAAGAAATAGATGCAACAGCTGAAAATGTCCAAGATTATCGATGATAACATTTGTATGAAATACGTTCAGAGCGATAGAAGAAGATGCTGACATCTTCCTAAACTGTGGATCACTGAGTATTCTGAATGATCAGGAAAATACTACGTGAAAAGAAACCTGTAAAATTGTTGCAGTAGACTAGTAAACTGTATACCTTATGTGCTGCAGTGTTTCCTTTTTTGACGAAGTAACTAACTCTTCACATGACTAACATCTCCCGCAATTACATACCTTATAGGTTGCGGTGTTTCTTTTTTCGACAAGGTAACTAATTCTCTATATGATTTAAAATAAAGATGATGAAAGACAAATTCTTTGTTAGAACGTAAAACTGACAACACATATGTAAAACGTCTGTTAAAACTAAGAAAACATTCGTTCCCTATGAGAGTACGTTGGTGCAGCATTTGGCATATGCCATTAAGTTTCTTACACAAAATGGCAAAACGCATTCGATCATGCGGCTGTGTTTAAGAAAATTGTGCTTCAAATATTCCCCATATCCCGATAAGTTGAGAAAGAAATAATGTTAAAACCGTATACAGAACGAAACCTTGCAAATAGGTGCGGAGAAATGAAGTACGAATATTAAGTTGACAGTACCTAAACCTTTAAAATGGAACACAATACTTTTAATGTCATTTAGAAAAGATTCCTCTAAATAACTACTTGTAAATAGTTATAAGCATGGATCAATAGGAACATCTCAAACACAAATGAATCATGGCATACGCATCGCATTCTGAAGTAGTCATTTTCTTGCAAAAATAATATACTAATGTCATACCGATGGCAACCTTTATATCTATGGATTTTGTTTACTTTGTTTTAATCCAGTACAAAGTTTTAGTGTATCCCGTATTATTGTATCCGTTACAATTATCGGCACTAGCATAAACTGAAATTTTCGCGAGCTTAACTTAGCTTGTTTCCCAAAGATGCACGCAAAACAAATGTAAATTACAATTTTGAACTTTGAAGTGTAATATAGACCAGCGTTAACGGGAATTATAAAGGATATGGACCAGATTCATTTCTGACAATCAGCGGTTCTGAAACTTGAGGAAAACAAAATATATAAAATACAGTGATACCTGAATGTGTGGCACTTGAGAGCCAAACTGGACTTCCATGTTAAACAGGTCGAAACATGTTTCGAGAAAAACGTTTTTTAACATAGGCGTCATGTTGGTTCATAGGTAAATGGTAACAGTGTAAGAAGTGATTGACCTCAGTGGAAGGCAGTATTATAACAGTGTTATTAGTGGCTGACCTCAATGGAGCCTACAGAGCCAAAGTTTATAGAGCCAAACGGGAATTAACATTACGCGTAGGTTTAACACGTGGGAAGCACTCTGGCCTCAAACGATAATTATATAGGCTCTCATATAATGTGCCACACATTACTACATACTTGTCTAATTCGGCAATTAAAAGATCGAAGATTCAAGTTCCGTTGTTGGCGGTGTGCCGATATACACTTAATGACAACTCTAATATAGGGAAGGTGAGAGGTTTATTAAAATTTTGAAGCCGCAAAACGCATTGATATCAATTAATCTGAGAAAAAATTAGGCCTGGTGCTCTGTCCTGTATACAAACTTAGGTCTTAATTGGTATGATAGATTTAAATGCAAACTCTTTTTTCAATCTTTTGAAACATGACATCATTGCCTTTACGTAATATATTGTATCTGGCTGAAGTGGCAATACTATATTATGAAGTTATTATATTCTTTCCTGAATATTAAGTAAGGTTGAACCCTTATTGAAACATCATAGAATAATCATGATCCCAACATTGCATATAACGCATATCATTTATTACGTGTGCGTATCTTGGCAATCATAAAGTCGATATACGCCACGCTATATTCTTCCTTCGATAGCGAAGCATAAACGCCGTAAGAACGAGGAATTTTGTTTCCTTCTGAACTCTATTTTTGATTTAAATATTCGATGTTGAGAGGTAAGAGGTGTTCGGTTTAATGAGGGTTTCACAGATGTAAAAAGTGTCTTTTCTAAGCGCTTACGTGATGAGAGAGAGAGAGAGAGAGAGAGAGAGAGAGAGAGAGAGAGAGAGAGAGAGAGAGAGAGAGAGAGAGAGAGTAATTATGAGAGAACATCAGTGTCTGTGTTTCATTCATGTCTTCCTAATGCGTATCGTTAGTGATTTATTTGCCACTAGCGATAACAGTCACATTATCCAGTCTGTATTAATCAAAACGCATAATATAATTTCTAAATTATTTATCAGAGAGATCAATGTTTTCAATCAGGGCAAACTGCTATTATTTCATCACATATGACGACATTAGGGCATAATATCTTCATAATAGAGTTTAATCAGGTATTGCAGAGAAGACCAATTAATTGCAATTTATCTTGTATCACACTGCATTAATTGGTAACGTTTATCTACTGTATATATTTATCAGTTCAGACTATAATTGATGTAGTAATGCATATTTACAAGCTCCTTGTTGTTTAAGCTGACATGTGTGACATCATCCTGCATTTCTCATTATATATCTAGATTGTGAATTATAGGAAGGCAACTTTTGTTCGCCATAATATATGAATAGTGTTACGACTAGGGGTAATGTAACAAAAGAAAAGACTCCAACAAGCTTTCAACATTTAAAATACAAATATTTAATTTCCTAAAGTATCAAAATATTTCAACAAACAATCAAACTGAAAGAATTAAAAACAACTTACAGTATAGAATATCCTTAAAAGTCCTAAATTGTTCTAAAGTTCACTGATCCGGAAGTTAATCCAAATATTCCGAATGAAGTAGGTTCCGAATGAAACCTTCACTTTACTGATGTGTTAATAAGAATCAGTATATCCAAGTTTTATAAATTCCAAATAGTCCACGTGAATATGGAATAACACAAGTTCTAGAAATATTTCCGATAATTCCACGGAGCTGTATAATTATTAAAGTTTAAGACACAGTACTATTCCAGAATGTACTGTATACTGATATATACCTCAAAAGTAGAATATCCACACACAAAATGAACCAAATTTGTTTATGACCTCTCAGTCCTGTGTAGCTATGAAAAATGCTATAAATCCTATTATATAGTCTCTTACTAAGCAGAATCAAAATAAAACCCATTCTAGGTCTTTGATAAACAACTGGGTATTTCGAAATAATTTCCTTCTAAATTACAACCCTCTCCGAACCAATCAGAAACTAGGTAATGCGTGACATCGCCAAAGTACTTGTGCCCTGACGTTATTAACAGTCAATAAAGTATTGACTCTAAAACAAATCATATAATCTAGGTCAGAAGTTAATACCCACATGCGCTGGTTCACGTGACATGACTAATGCTTCAGTGAAATATTGAACCAATTTACCGTATGTGTACTCAAGGCAAGACGACAGCTGTTAGACTAAGAACAGAGATCATAAACTAATAAACTATACCATTATTATAAGAAAAATGATATATAATTCCGTAACAATATGTACGCTATGCTGCTTAACCTGTGTGATAAAAACAGTATGTAAGGTAGAAGATACAACCAACACACAAATCAACACGTAATAACTACTAACATTATCGGTCCTTTTTATTCATTAGACGGTGAACCGGCAGACTACGGGCAACAATATCTTCGCTGAACACTACATCTTGGTAGGTAACTGCGTGATCACTTAAGTTCAATAATGTATCGGAATGTTTAAGATTAAAATTGCCTCCTGTGGAAAAATAGCTTTACTTTGCTATATATTATAACAGTGAGACAAAGATCGAGCTTGATGATTGATATTGCAAATTTTGCAAAATTAACCCGTATAAGTCGCACTCTTTCAACGTTTGATATCGCCATTTGTTACTTTTTACGATGTTTAAGAATTTTGTAAACTTTCCAAAATTGTAAAGTTTATATTCTATATATATATTTCTGTAAAACAATATAATCAAAGGTAAAGCTTATAAAGAAAAAATAATTTGATCCATTCATTGTATTTTAAAATAAACCAAGTGTTTTCTGCTTTTTTTTGATTTTTTTTGCGGTCTTGCCTTAGAAGCGTATTCTAGAAACAAACACGTGACTATCCCATGTAAGAGGTTATAAGTAATGCAAGGCAGGTGTGGAAGGTGTTAATGAGTTTGGTGGTGGTGGGGTAACGGAATGATTCTAGACAAGCACGTGACTATCCCATGTAAGAATGTAAGACTGGATAAGTAATGCAGGGCAGATGTGGAAGGTGTTAATCAGTTTGGTGATTATGGTGGTGGTGGTTGTGAGGTTAAGATATTATACTTATCGATTTGTTTGGGAGTAAACTTTGAGACTCACGATATACAAAATACCACAGAAGGGTTATTTCTTTGAAAAGTTTAACTTTTTCAAAAGTAGCAACGATACACAATGATTTTTCTCGACCATGATATGCATCGTGTGCTATATTAGGTTTATGGCGTCCAGGTCATACGAATAGGTTACAACCAATTATTTCATGTTCCGAGGACAAATTTCAGGATTTCAATCTTAAAAAGCACTGAGACAAACTGCTGGTATGTTACATAACACCAGACACTAAGTAAAATAAAAAATGATTTGTTTTTATTTAAATGAATTCAGTTGCCTATGTGTTTCCAATTAGCCTACTTCCAAAACCAATAAAGCAGCTGGCTTTAAGCTGTGACCTTCATCCATGGATAATGACATTATGTGATGGAACTACATCTACTTTAGTAGCTTGAAATTAAAATTCGGGAGTGGGAGGTTTGGAGAGTGGTAGGGGGACAGAAGTCAAATTTAAGCCATTGATTCTGTTGGATGTAGGGAGAGATTCACGCACGCACACATACACACACACGCACAGACACACACAGAACTTTTGCGCTGCTGATATTTGGACATAAACAACATCAAAAACTTATATATTCGATTGCCATCTCTTGGAAATTTACAAAGTATAAAAAGCAAATATAGTATATGCCATTCAGAAACAAATTTACTAAACTTAATTCCTGTGATAAAATGACAAATTAATTGCAATATACGCAAGGTTTTCGGTAGGAAGATATTGTCTTCAGAAAGCATATGAAGACACATGATACTAATACACAATTTATATAAAATCGATTGTTTAACGCATGTATTTGAGAGCTTTTAAAGCTTTATAAGTAGGGATCAATAGTATTATAAGTCAAAGTTCCCCAAGACTTACAAACAATTAGCTCAAAAATGTGAATATAAAATTAGTTGCACGAGTCACAATTCTGAAGATTGCACACATCAATTTGATAATCTATACATTCACTCTAACAGTACTGAAAGCCACGTATCAATTCAATAATTTATGTATTCACTCTAAAACTACTGAAAACCACGTATCAATTCAATAATCCGTACATGCACTTAAGCATTACTGAAAGCCACGTACCAATTCAATAATTCGTAAATTCACTCTAACACTACTGAAAGCCACACCAACCCTCTAAATCCATTTGTTTTATGAAACTGGTTGCCATTATTGAGGTCATTGCATAGTATGCAAGAACTTATCCAGCGTCTGTCAATGATACCAGTTTAAAATAAGGTCTATAGAAGACTCGCATAAAGTATAAAGCATGGGATTAAAGTACTAAATAGTGGATTAAACTTAATAAATAACTGTTCATTTATCTATTTTCAATGGTATCATATTTCGTGCTTTGCCCAAAATGACACTTTTGTTGCTACCTACTTCGTACATTTGCATCAGATGAGAAAAGATGTTTTTATTTCTTAATAGCTGGATTATTTATGTTGCCTCTGCAAATACGTAGTTTATAGTAAGCAGCCAAACTTGTGGTCTATAGTCAAAAACGATTTACAGTTATTCAACAGATATTTGAAACCATGCTATCTCTCGCGTTCCGCAATTATTTAAACACAGTCATTATGTAAAAGGTATCTTTTTAAATTGAATTACAATACGACAGCAAGCTTCAGGGATTAAGTTTATAAACTTTGCAAATAGTATTCAGACTCGCACCTTTTAATCATTCTTTTTCTTCTAAATTATGCGCACATTTATGTAGTAGAGATAATAAAGGAAATGTTAAGATTTTATACGAATTTTGTTCATATGTTCTATGTAAAATGAGCCCTCATTTAAAAGTTTGAATACGGAGTTAAAGCTAAAAATTGAGAGTCACTTACACGTCTATTGTTTTCTTACTTTTAGGCGTTAATCGATGAGCATTTAACACTTTGAATTGTCTCATATTTATGATGTTAACTAGCGAGCAAAGACAGTGTTCCAATAGATTACATTTCCGATTTTGTTTTATTTTGGTCTTGCATTTTGCCTCAAATTTCTCATTTTGTTGTTATAAATAATTCGTAAAATTTAATGAAGAAACATTTCGGGAATAATGTTAACATGTTATTTGTGAAGTTTTTGTTTGTTATACAAAAATAAATGGGGTAGTATAAAGATTGTTTTCAGCCATTAAAATTACTTGATCAATAAAGATAAACACCAATTAAAGAAACCTTTCAAGTGAACCAGGGAATCCTAATAACAGTTTTTGATTGCCCAAATGCCAGTATTACTGGTCAAAGTCACACGTGTTTTGTGTTTAATCCGACACACGGTGCCTTGTATATGAGTTGCAGGTTTTATAATAACTACTCAAGTTTCAATAATTCGAGTTAGAACGATAAAATCATATTTTATTCATATAATGCTAAGTTTGCTAGTAAACGTTTCGTCATGTGCACAAAAAATATCCTACTTTGGCAGGAGTCATTACTCATAATGATCAATGGATGTTTTTCATAAGCAAATATTAACATCCGAAATGTTTTCTACTCTTAATTCAAATGCTATTCAAATTTCCATTTAGAGTTTTGGAACAGTTGCAATTTTCGATACATGAAAAAAAAAGAAAAAATATTTTATCTTTAAAGACTAAACCTTTTTCTCTTGAAAGGCTACGTATCTGAAAAGATATAATGTAGTTGGAATCACTCGTCAGTTTCTCGTATCTATCGCAAATGTATTGTTTGTTTGTACACAAATCTTTGAAGTCATCTTATTGAACTCGGGTATAGAGGAAAATGACAAGATACATTCTCACGGAAAAGAAAATTTTCCTTTTCTTGTGACATATTCCCGAAACCTTTTTTTTACAAGATTTTATATTTAACAGCGCATGGCATATACGAAAAAAAGGTGTGAAAAGTAACTCAAAATAATTGAAAATAAACCGTTTAGTGTAGGCACAAAGTGAACACAATCGAAAGATTTTAATGTTACTAATGTGTCTACTCTTCTAATCGTTATTTTTTCATTTCAGTGAAACAGTTTTTGAAATATCGATAGTTACTTCATGTCGAAAACTTCAGAGAACGATAATGACGCCTATCCCAAACATTATAAGCGAATTTCATCTTCATTTGTTTAAATTACTCGATACAGTGAGCAAGGTAATTTGTAGTCGTTACATACTCGATGCAATGCGAAGAGTGTACGTAAATGCTCAAGTTCTAAAATCACTAATTCTCTTCGATTTATAATCAATATCAAAGTGTAATGAACAGATCACCTCATCTAACTAATATTGTGACAATATTTTCTGATACAAATAACAAACAATTAGGAGATAAGGAACTTGATTGAAAGAATTAAAAAGGAGAAAGAAAAATAATCAATCAGCCAAACTGTAATTTTCTGACAATATATTTATTCGACCTCGTTCATGTGCGAATTATTCTCTACGCAAGCCTAAGAAATCCAATAGTATATGTAAAACCGTCCTCTAAATGTAATAATCATGTATTTACTTCTGGATGAATACGTTCAACAAAAAGGCATCAAACTGTAAAATTGATAGGTGAAAAAATGTCAAGGTGTGTAAAATAAAATTTAAAAAAAACAGCCTTCGAATCGATTTTAGAATTTTTTCTATTTGGCATATATGAAACGTTGAACTTTTATACTTATTGCTTGACCAACTGTAGAATAATACTCTTTTATTAGGATTTATAATTATATTCATTTGCCGATAACATTTATTAATTCATATTATTAGGCAAAAGCAAAATTTCATTCTCTGCGGCTTATAAAGCTGCATATTTATTGCTTGATCTTTTCAAACTTTTTATATTTAACTAGTGCAAATATCAAATATGACGTCGTTATATAATGCAAAGGCGTAAATGTCAAGCATGACGTCGTTACAAAATGCAAAGGCGTAAATGTTAAGCATGATGTCGTCATATAATTCAAAAAGCGTAAATGTCAATCATTACATTGTGATATCATGCAAAGGCATAAAAGTCAAAGGCTCGAAAAAAATGAAAATTATTCAATTCGTTTCATAAATTTAATATTAAATCATTACCCATATGAGATTCTGTGTATCACATAGTTTTAATTTTAGTTTAAATAGTTTAGAGAGAAAGAAGAAGAAATGATTTAGTTTATGCTCGTTCAGACGCGGCGCCTTTCAATTCTTGCGCGTAAAAAATGGTCCCAGACGCGAGTTGAATTAATAATGCTATAACCAGTAACATTTAAAGTAGATTTTTGTTTTACAAATAATAATTCAAGGAGCAACTGTCCTTCCAAATAAATAGAACATTTGACACAGACAACATCATTTTTCAAAACACTGCATCTCCTATGGAAATTCCTGTGTAATGCCACATA
The DNA here is from genome assembly GCA_029931535.1 of Margaritifera margaritifera. Taxonomy (NCBI): domain Eukaryota; kingdom Metazoa; phylum Mollusca; class Bivalvia; order Unionida; family Margaritiferidae; genus Margaritifera; species Margaritifera margaritifera. The sequence continues at coordinate 1,573,199 of JAQPZY010001418.1, forward strand.
GTTCACTTGTAATGAGCCCGTGGGGTACATTGGCCGTATTCCGACAGATGTAAACTTTTTTCTAATACCCCTTGGGTAATCGATTGAACAAATGGCCTCCAAATTGTTGATAGTAATACTATGAAGAAAGGTTCCAGAAGGCGGGGCAAGGGAATAGTGCGCACGAGGTTCATGGGTCTATTTGGACCAGACAGATTCGCATAAAGTGATATATTAACGTGTTGACATATGAAAAATATTAAATTGCACACACTGTATGTAAAGTGAACCAACTACGTGATAATGTCATATAATGCAGAGGTGTATATATCAAGCATGACGTTGTCATATAGCTTAAAGGTGTAAACGTTAAGGCGTAATGTCCACATATGCTTCAATCAAAGTCATTTCCCTTTATGAAATTGGGTGTTTTACTTTATTCCATTTTTTTCGTCATGCAATAAATATCATTTTCATATTTGCTCATTTCGAGCAAGGCAAGAGTTCAGCCAATATTAATAGGATCTCCATGTTTTCCTCTTGCTCTCTCCAGCTCCGTATACGCGGTATTTATTCAGATTTTCATTTTGTTGGATTGGCATTGAAATCTCTAAGACCTTTTCCAATAATGGCGAGGCAATCAGCGCCGGCTAAGCCTTTCATATGCTAAGCATAAGTCCAATGCATTGTCTGGATAAATTATCAATTTAATTATTTTTCTTTTAGGAAGAAACTTTGTTGTCTGCTTTACTTCTCTTAAATCACAGTTTTTAAAGCTTGTTTGTGACCACAGAGTGATCAATGCTTCATTGACTCAGCATGGTGTTCCAATGTTATCAGCACCGGCAAAAACTTTGATGCACTAAGCATAAGAATAATGCATTGTCTAGGTAATTCACAATTCATTTACTTTTCTTTTGGAAACTAAACTTGGTTCTTTGTTCTAATAAAACGGTGTGGAATATAGTAATGTAAATTAATGGCAAACAATAAAACCAGTCGTATCAAACGTTTAAATAAATCTGATAAATTGGTTACTACCCTACAAATCATTTTAGACACATATTCTGCAGAATATTTTTGACGAGAGGACTATTATGACAACTTCAGCCATGTCATAACCTGAAACAATAAGGATTCTTCGCATTTTAGACACATATTCTGCAGAATATTTTTGACGAGAGGACTATTATGACAACTTCAGCCATGTCATAACCTGAAACAATAAGGATTCTTCGCATTTTAGACACATATTCTGCAGAATATTTTTGACGAGAGGACTATTATGACAACTTCAGCCATGTCATAACCTGAAACAATAAGGATTCTTCGCATTTTAGACACATATTCTGCGGAATATTTTTGACGAGAGGACTATTATGACAACTTCAGCTATGTCATAACCTGAAACAATAAGGATTCTTCGCATTTTAGATCTGCTAAAGCTGAAGACTAGGCTAAAACTAGCACTCTTAGAGAACTGTAAGCCCATGACACTTGTCAACTTCTGAAACACGTAATCGATACAACTGTCAAGACACTAATAAACATTTTCAATACAATTTGGGAAAGGGGCGACTTCCCGCCGCTATCGTGAGAAGCAATTGTGATACCAGTATTCAAATATGGAACAGACGGTTCCAACTATAGTCCTATACAACTAACAAGCTATATTTGCAGAACCATGGAAATATTAATAAATGACAAATCCCTATGGTGTCTTGAATCAAGCAAACTACTACCGGGATGTCAGTGCAGATTCAGACGCCAGCGAAGTACAATTGGCCATCTAGTCAGATCTGAAACATGTATTGGAGAAGCTATCATGAAGAAAGAACATACAACAACCATATTTTGTCACTTGCAGAAAGTTTATTACACCACATGGAAGTACTGCATAATTCAGAGTATTCAACCAATGTCTAAATGGTCGCCTACCTATCTTTATATCCAATTTTTAGAATGATAGATATTTCAAAGCTAAGCTAAGCTCCTCCCCCTTCTGAAAGCCATCCTCAGGATTTGGGTGCACCTCAAGACAACATAATGTCAACCACCTTATTCAGCATCAAAATTAACACCGAATTGAAGTACCCTTAATCCAGGATCCGACTGCTTGTTCTACGTCAATGAATTTTGACCTGCTATAGATCAAAGAGCATGAATACGATTAAACTTCAAATTCAGATGTCCTTAAATATAGTTAAAAAATGGTCAGAAGAACAATGGTTTAAAATGTTTAAATTTAAAACTGTTTGTGGACACTGTTTCCGATGACATAAAATTCACGATGAACATCGTCCCCCCCCCCTCCTTCCAGCTACATCATGTAGGTTATTTTATCACTGTTGTAGAAGGGGTCAACTTTTTAGAACATATTTGTTACCTTAAACTAACTTTTCATCCGCATATTATATACCTGAAGGACCAATGTTAAAAGCCCTGGAGTTAATACAAGTCATGGCGAGCAGATTGGGAACGGAACAGAAGGTCGTACACCAGTTATACAGGTCGTTAGTAAGATCTAATCTTGTATATGCCTCGATTATGTATGAAGAAGCTCGCAAAGTGTGCCTACAGATCCTTGTTTGGATTCACAATCTATGACTCCGACTATATCTGGGAGCAATTAGAAATTCCCTCCTCAGAAGCGTCTAATTTAAGGTAAATAAAAGAACACTTTTTCTCAGACAACCCAGAAACCAAATTTACATTCCATCTTTTGGCATAGGCATTAGTTCTCAATAAAGCACCACCTTCGTTATACTGCCCACTGCCCTCCCGCCCCTTTTGTCAATTTAGACTCTAGCACAGATTACCGTTCTACAACTAAAGACAGAAACACTATTTTGGAAGGTCTGCATATATAATATATCCACAACATTTCGGCGGGTGAGGGGGCGGGCTGTAGTGTAGACAGCCTGACCCACACCAAAACCCAGTGATACCATTAAGAAAACGGCACATTTGTAAAAGAAAATCAATGCTGTAGACATAGACACAAACAAAATCCTTCATATATTTATTGTCTTTCGAAAGAAAAATTGGTCACCAAAAGTATTTTAGACGGTAAAATATGTAAAAACAAAACACATGTGTCTCTTTTATTTAAATTTTTTTAAAAAACATTTCAAATTAAAAAAAAATCCAAACAATTTGTATACGTTTTCCATGGCTGCATGTCCAACAGATAACAGTAAGGTTAAAGCAAATACGTTCAAGTTCCCACCAAGTGTTCCCCTGCACATTTTTAACAAAGGGAAATTGTAAGAAAATCCACACTGTACTTTTTGTACACATACATACACCAGTAGTGGACAGGCCACTTTTTTTATGTCGATACTCTAAGACGCGCCATAGTTTACGTTTCCTGGCGAATTCCTTTAATGTAAGGGGGAAAAGTTTTATCGAAACGAAATACATATAGTTTATACTTAGTTTGTAGTCGCTTCCACATTTCGCGTTATATAGTAAACATTAGAGAGATATAGAAATTAGAAAAAATGAAAATAATATAATTCAAACATATGATACCTTTTCCAATGATAATGTATGCAAAGTTTGTAAGTTTCAACATTAAATTCAATAGCCGTTGAAACACATGTATTCTGCCAATGCAGCAATCTATCATATTCTTTTGATTCTATCTTATATGTAAGTGTCGTTATACTGAAGTAACAGCAGACATTCAGTTAGCAGCTGAAATCGGTACTACACGAATAATGTACAATAATCCAAATATTCTACGTTTTCTTATAAAATCATGTATGTTTGTGTGCATGCGTTTTTTCTAATTGCGTAAGCCAATATTGTGAAATAAAGTCAACATGGTAAAATTACATTGTTTTAAAACTCTGATCTAACGAGCAATTAAAACCAGATCTCCAACTAACGTAAAGTCATCCATCTTGAAAGACTCAAAACTAGATAATACATATATCTTGATAGAATTCAAATTCTCACCTGCATTACACGCCATCGATATTTGTTATTGTTATTGCTATTTTATGTAATTTGTGTTGTTATTGTGATGACAACGACGATGATAAAGATGATGATGCAATTGCTGATGCTGATCAGTATCATAATCGCGATCATAGTTGTTTCAGTAGCTATTACTGAAGTTTACCCCCTTTCTATGCTTTTCTACTGATCATGGAAATGTACGACTACATATAATTTAAATTTAGCCGAGAAGTATTTAAAAAAGGTAAACAGCTAAACTTACCAATATCATTTTATGCGAGCACCTGCTATACAAGAATAAAGTCTGCAATCACTATATAGCAACAAAATATACATTACAAAATGGCTCTTCAATCATATGGTGTCCAACTAGATGTAGCATTAAATTGTACATGTTTCAATCATGAAGTTCCTCGATGAAATCATAAGTGCATTTTAATCTGCATTGAAGGGTAGACTATGTGATACTGTTGCTGTATTTGTTATGAAATTAAAGAGAACATATTTTTACATTTGGCACATTAAAACATCATGTCGTAAGTGGTATCCAATTGGCTGAAGAGAAAAGAGCAATACTAAGAATTATCTTGAAAGAAATGTGGGTTTTCCTAAAACAATTACAAGTAAATGTTATTTATAAAACATTTTAGTGAGAATCTACACAAATACTCTATCTTGTTATGTGGAAATGCATTAAGTATTTCTGTAGAAATCACAGCAAGTATCACCACAAAAATTGCTAATATGTATATGTTCGCATTCAATTTCCCCCAGCCACTTTTTTGAAAGCATTGCATTCTTAACGTCACTTAATTTTGGATATTCAACTACTAGGCTCTAATATCTACTAATAAATGTTTTGTTGATTCTTGAAGGACTGGTAATTGACTAGATAGATGAATCTTGAAGACAATAACGCAAATGACATTCACAATCGGATCATATCATTGGAAAAAAGCAATTTGATGCTTTATGACATTAATGTATGTTACGCTCATGGAATGTAAAGGAGCTTATTATGTTACAAGACCTAATAAAAAGCTTTCAGCAACAGGCATTATCCGATTTTGTTCAATTTAACCTAGCCGTTGTTTTGTTTCATACCAATTTGTCAGTAAAATCAGTAACACACACACACACAAAACATATATATATATATATATATATATATATATACACATATAAATACATATATATATATATATATATATATATATATATATATATACACATATAAATACATATATATACATACATATATACATACATATATACATATATATATATATATATATATATATATATATATATATATACATACATATACACACATACATACATATATACATACATACATACATACATACATACATACATACATACATACATGCATACATACATACACATATACATATATACATACATACATACATACATATATACATACATATATATACATATATATATCCATACATATATACATACATGCATATACACATACATACATATATACATGCATACATATATACATACATATATACATACATACATACATATATTCATACATATATACATACATACATATATATACAAATATATATATACATACATACATACATATACATACATACATACATACATACACATACATACACACACATACATTGTACTGTGTAGGGATTATTTCGCTTTTTCTGTCTTATACTTTGTTTTTGAAAATGACTTAACTGTTTGATAGAAATCCCTCTTTACCCATGGAACCGAATGGTCGACTCCTAAACGTGGCTGAGGCAGGGAACTAGTTCCCTGGTACCTGGCCCTACTAGAAGTTACATTACACTCTTTACGGAAGCAAACAAAGCCGTTTAACACCTATTGCAATGTGCATCTTATGTATACAATGAGGTCAATATCCGTGTATGGGTTTCAGCTGAAACAATTACTTATTAGTGAATGTGAGTGTCTCGTTGCTATGTAAGAACTTCTAATGTCCGATTTGGGCAAAATTATAGCCGGTGAAAGAGTCAGTTTCGTCAGACATATATTAAAAATTCCCGTGATCGGCATTCAACGTTTCCAAATTTAATGAAATTATATTGGCCACGTATCTGTGCAATTTTGACTGTGAACAAATCACTTCCCAGCGAATATATTTAGATAGCACCCGAATTTAACTGAATAGATAATTGGGTTTCTGACTTACATTACCGTTCGTTTTCAGCATTAAGGAACGTTTATGGTCGTACTGAATTGAAAATAAACAGGGAAAATAAAACCAACATGCATTTAACGTTTAGTCTGAATAGTCAGACAATGTACTAATCACCCCTAAAATGTAATTTAATTATATTGAGATAACTTAGTTCACAGTATTTCAATGCGTCTTCGCGGGGAGTGAGAAGTGTCAATAAATACCAAAGTAGACAAAGAAAAGAGAATGGACTTGATGCTAGGTAATGTTGCTTGGCGACAGTAGCATAAAATGTGAATTAAACTGGCACTTCGTAAATTAAAAATCAGATTTGTTTATAAATGGCAAATGGTTCTGATAATAAGTAAAGAAAGAAAATGTCCTAACTTTGACGATTCCTCATTTATACTCCTATTTGTATCAGTTTAAATAAATTACTTATATGCATACTTGTGGTTTGAGTCGCATGTCTGAAGTCAGTAACACTGCCTACAAAATATGATTTGTTCGGGATTAGTGTCATACAGAATAAAAATTTACTTATATTGACTGATTCTTCCTAAAAATGCTGAAATATGTGTAAAAGCGATTTCAGGTATTTATTTCAGTATTTTAGCAGATGAGGGATATGACAGCAGTCTAGACCCTCTCGCTGGCTAATGACACAAAGCAAATAGTGGTAAAGTATTGATTGTGAATTGTAATATAAACACTAGATATATGAAATATCTGATAAAAAATAGAATGTATATTATTTTATCTGAACATTTATCAGGCAAAACAATTTCATGAGCAAGGACTTTTTGTGCCAAACATTATATTTGTTTTCATGTTCGAATGTGCAGGAATATAAGCTTCTTTTAATCAAATTGTTCTTTGTTATTAACGTTTGGTTATTTGTTTGTTTCATTGATTTTTGCAAACATGGTTGGGGATCATATATATTTGGAGCAAATTATGATCCTATTTGTACAGTCTTTCTAAATGGAAGTTATAGCTTCTGTTACGTCCATTTTAAAGAAGTATCAGTTATGTAACAAGTACTAAATTCATGAAGCCATATATCTAATCAAATATAGTATTACGATCCCTCCATGACAAATTTTAGCATCTCTGGCTTTCGAAAGGAATTCATTAATATGTTAAGGATTAGGGGCAAGAGAAAATTGCTGGGTTATTTAACTCAAACCATGAAATCATTCTTGAAAGTATATCATTTGCAAAATCAAGTATGTCACCTGAAGAGTCACGTAAATCATTTACAAAATCAGAATGACAATTGTAATGTAAAAAGAGCAAAGAACATTTGTGTTTTTGTTGAACAAATACATTTTACCTTAAGAAAGCACCTTAATTTAGGAACAATCAATTTATGCATTTATTGAGTGTAAAGAAAGGGCACATTTGTCGTCAGTCGTTCGTAGTTATTGTCCTTCACTCTATAATGGGATTTTTCATGCAACAAAGGTTAATTATAGAAGGAATCGGTACATATTAACCACTTATCGTAAAAGTGGGTATTTACAGAGAACGAAAACAGCTTCCGTCGTGAATATAAAAGTCTTCGAAAATCGTTTTGCAAAAATAATACAAAGAAGATAATGCCTCAAGGAAGTAAGCTTGTTTTACAAGTTTTACATTGTTTTCAATAAAACACTACACATTTGGCAGCATCATACCCAACAATCCTTGTTCACCCTCCAGGAAGCTCATTAACGCAAAACCACATCCCATTTACGCCTGTACGGGAATTGTTAGTAATGAAATTCCTTTCGCAAAATTGAAATAAGTTTTTTCAATATACTTGCAATTATTGTAAACACTACACTTGGAAAAAAACGTGTTACCATGACAGCCTCCTCACATGTCATTAAATAACTACTTTCTTGATTTTGTCACAATTAGACACATTTTCTATTTGCAGCTGAGTCGAAGTGCAAGTTGTCATTCTTACGACAGGGTTCAGCAAAATCAAGTACCAGAATGTTTACGTGAGTCATTGTTTTACATGCAAACAATGTTTGTCACAACATTTCAAGTATGCTCTGCAGTTTCGAGAGAGATATTCTCAAACACAGTTATGGATCTCCTTTGGGTTGTGATTTGATCTGCATGCACCAGAAAACTTTAATTGTCAGGTTATATTGTTTATTGCTGGTGCATGGACATTGAGAGAGAGAGAGAGAGAGAGAGAGAGAGAGAGAGAGAGAGAGAGATAGAGAGAGAGAGAGAGAATATTATCATGCACGTTAAATAAAATATACTAACATGCATGTGTTAAATCATATTTACCTGAATATATTGCTTAAATAAACCTTTTATCTGTATTTCTTCTTTGTATTCTCTTGTTGGAATTGTTGTACACTGTGGTGTGCTCAGCTTTGTAAGATATTTCTGCCTGGAGAATTCTGTTGTAAAATATGTCTATAAGGGTCACCTTGGCAGCTTAAAGAAGGCGGACTGAATATCAGTTGTGAAATATATAAATAAAGGTGAAATTTGGAGCTTACAGAAAGAACTGGAGTGTCGGTTTTATGATATCGTTATAAAGGTCAACTTGGCAGCTGAAATAAAGCAGCCTGAATGCCATGTAGATTTAGAAAGGACACCTTGGCAGTATACAAAAGCAGCCTGAATGTCATTTGGATTCTCCATACAATATGTACCTTTTTATGTAAGAAATTGACTTACTACACTTAGATATATAATTTTGAATTTGGCCCCAAAATGAGCGATCCCATCAGTCGATCCCAAAATGCGTACTGCTAAAGTTTCTCTGAATATTATGTTTAAGTAAGATAAACAACCAAAGCAAACTGCAATCAACCACTTTGGATGCATATTGTAAATTTGGACCGGAACTTTTTTCTGATGCCACACAGCGAAAGGTCTGATTGGCAGTATGTCTCACAAAGCAAGACAGCATAATGATGACTTCCTGAATAGGAAAACTCTATCAGTATGATTCCGATTCGACTAACTTTTATAACATAATTGGTAGAAGGCACTGCAGTAACATTGTTATGGATTGAGCATTATAAGATTTATGGGTCTGTCTGAAAGCTACAGAAAGCATTCAGTTCAAGATTTGTATGGAGCTCTCCATTACTCAGCTATGTGACAATTATCTGCCTATCACTAGCTAAAGAAAGCATTCACTTCAAGATATACCACATTCTTGGAGGAAAAACATATATTACCATGACTCAGCACAGCGTTATCATAAATATGTCACCTATCATGAAATTATTAATACATTTAGGCACAGATAAGGATATTTTCAGTAAAACATTTTTTTCCTTCAAACAAATGCTTCACTATTTTTTTATATATACACCTGGAGCATCATCAGTTGCATAATTTTGAGCGTAACCCTTCAAAAGATATTCCAAAATATAACTACCTAAATTGCATTGTTCACGCAGTTGTAAATACGTGTTTTCAATATTTCAGAATCCGAATAAACAGTGTTCTAGTCTGCTCGACGAATAGCTTGCGTTCCTAATGCATAAACCAGGTATGCCTGTTCATGTATACCACAAGGTAAAGAGCCTAATCTTTTGGAAGCGATATGGTTAAAGCAAAATTGGAAACAAAAACATTTAGAATGAAAAGCAGAATGTGTAACGAGACGTCTGTGACAGAGTCGTATAAAAGGCATAAGTTGCATCTACCCGAAGAAGCAATAAAGCGTTACCTGTCACGGAATTTACGTGCAGGTGTTGTCTATATTAACAAAAATGTAAATGACATGAGTTACATATATATATATATATATATATATATATATATATATATATATATATATACCCGGATCTCCACGCGTAAGTAAAGTTTTAGATAGTCTAGAAATCTGCATTTTTGATGCTGGTCTTTCCATTGTCAATTTATCTGCCACTTATCTTACACGTGGATTCCATGATAGCATAGACATACATTGAAGTCGGAATATTCTACGCATGAATGAACACCTCTACGCAACTAGCTTGACATGTATACAAAGTTTGGTTAAAATATCTTGCACGGTATGTAACTTATGCTACGAAAACGAAAATGTCTATGGACGTTATGACAGATGGACAAACAGAAATGGATATAGCGATCTCTATGTCAGTCTGTGCGCAATAAGTGGTTGATATTACATACCGGTGGAATAAAAGGAACTGAATATTGTTCCAATTCCAAATGAAACAATACGAATCCTGAATCACAACAAGAACACATTTTTAGCAAATAATCAAATCGTTTTTTCTATTTAATGTAATACTATACAAGCCGATGTAAGTATTGATTACATGACATGACCATGATCATTAGGATTCCATAGTTCCGTATCTTTGATAAAGTTTACTATGATCAATGTTAAGGTTATATATATATATATATATATATATATATATATATATATATATATATATATATATATATATTAACTTTGCTTTTGTGGCCCATGTGATTCAACCAGGATCACCCAATTCCTTTTGCAAAATATCATATTGCCGTATATATATATATATATATATATATATATATATATATATATATATATATATATATATATATATATATATATATTATTTTCCATTATAAGCATTCTAATCCAGTATGTAATAATGTATGATAATAAGTAAATCAGAGTAAAACATTTCAATTACATTTGAATATGTATACCCCAGATATCAGAGGGATAAGTTAATACATGCATTATTATGGTATCATTTACATTTGAATATTCAAACCCCTACATATCAAAGGCACAAGTTAACACATGCGTTATCATGATATCAACTAAATTTGAATATTCAAACCCCTACATATCAAAGGCACAAGTTAACACATGCGTTTTATCAAGATATCAACTAAATTTGAATATTCAAACCCCTACATATCAAAGGCACAAGTTAACACATGCGTTTTATCAAGATATCAACTAAATTTGAATATTCAAACCCCTACATATGAAAAGCACAAGTTAACCCAGGCGTTATCATGGTATCAACTAAATTTGAATATTCATACCCCTACATATCAGAGGCACAAATTAACCCAGGCGTTATCATGGTATCAACTTAATTTGAATATTCATACACCAATATATCAGGTATTTAAGTTAACACAGCGGTAATCACGTAGGAAATAATTTGAAGGCAGTTGCCACTGAAACAAATTACATGTCTTAATTTTTGAATTATATATAATGTACGTAACGAATTCGTAGCCTGAAGTTTGGATGTTCTGCATTTGACTATGCGTTTGGGTGTGAGAAACAAATATGAATACTGCCTTTTTATGTGCACACATGATTTTGTTTTTGGTATGGGTTTAACGCCATTTTTTAGCACATGATATGCTATTCATGGCGGCCAGTATATGTTGCAGACGAAGAACCCGGGAAGACCTGGTGAAGAACCACCGATCCATGGGAAGCTACTGGCAAGCTTTCTCACATACCCACGGTGGTCGAGCCGAGACTCGAACCCACACCGACAGACGTGAGATGTGAATGATCTGTAAAGGCGAGCGCCTTAGACAACTCGCTCACCCGGAGCCCCATGCACACATGAGCTAAGGAGTTTGTACACTGACATTAAAACTTTCAAATTACTTTCTGCCCACACCTTTATCAGCATTGCAGTTAAGCAATTTTGTATTATTTATATAGCCAAAAAAAACCTAGAAAAGTCTGCAAGCAAACATGAAAAGCAGGCTTCACTGCAACAGAAGGATTTTGAGCCATTGCCTGAAATTAAAATATTTGATTTATTATGGAAAAGCATATCCAGAATCCTACTATTGCCTCTTCCTTGCTTTGTATTATACTCACATCAGCTAATAAGCATTTTATTCAACATTTTTAGCTAATATTTCTTTGAGGAAACCAATCAATGTTATTGGTGGTCATGACAATATCCTTCCGTTATGTAAGAGATATATAATGTTTATGTACTATAGTTTTGGAAAGCGTCCGGTCTCAAATATTGCACTGTACAATTTTACTAAGGAAAGAAAAATATGCGTAAATTTATTTTTATCCTTTTGGGTATAATTCCAATAAATCGACACAATGTTTATGATTTTATACTTGGAATACACTCCAGAATATTCAGCTTTAATAATAGGACTTTGAATAAACATCTCCTTGAACATCAGCTGAATCATCAGAATGAACATCAGGCTATAAGTCTTCATGGTGCAAAAACTCTTGTATATGTTTATATGTTGGATACAATATATCGTGAAACTGACTTATCCTTTTTTTGTACATGTTTGCCTAATAAATTTAAAACGTTTCGAAGAATCTGGCTTTGGTTTCCAGTTTCCTTCTGAACTTATAATGATCTTTATTCATGCAGATGAAAATTTTTGGGAATGATACTAGTTTAACTATACAAGTTACGGAGAGATGGGATTATTGTATCCTCTATCTATTTCAAATATGTGAGATAAAATATAACGCAAGTTGGGATTTCATGGCAATCACATGCAGCATATCATATTGCTCTCATGGCAACTGATACATGTGGCAGAGATATTCATCGTTATTTTCAACTTAGATCTTACAGTGATATGACAAGAAAAGGCGAAAAAGCACACTAGCTGACGAAGACATTTAAAAACTAATATGTCAAATATCGTTAGCACTATCTCTAAGTCTTAGAGTACATAGAGTTGATATTTCAATTTAAACATGTTTTTAAAAAAGTAGCAAAGTGGTTTTACTGATTTACTATCTTTCATGATCTTACGTCAATGTAACATTGATGGTGCCTTCTTGTGGCCTTCACCCACATAAGTCCTTAACAAAGCTAAACTTGCATTTGAGTGGATCGACGATGTTGACTAGTTTTTCAATACGACTTATCCGCAACACGCATATGTTTGTTTATGTGTTGGTTTGTAAACGAGAACAAAAGAATTCCATAAAATTTGAACAATATGAATTGCATTTATAACCAGACTGACAGGCAGATATAATCAACCGAGACTGAGTTAATAAAGACAAAAATATATTCGTTCAACGTACCGTTAGCCTTACTCTGCTCCTTGTAATACGGTGTTTTGAGAGTGTTGTGGAAATAGTACCTATGCCGGGCAAAGTATTAAACCAAGATACGATATTATCAATAATAGTTGATTTCAGAAACCTTGTAATTACAGTCTTCTTCAACCGTCTGGAAGGACTCCACCATATGGGAGTCTTTGCTTCTTGTTATAGCAACAACAAAACTTTTCGACATTAGTTAAGTCCAATTACGACGACTAAAACAGCGCCCACTATCCTAGATTCCTGTCCACAATAGTTACACTAATTTGTTGTTTCAAAAACGTACTGATTGATATTATACATTATATTACACATGGACAATGGTACGCATTAATTTCTGTAAAAGTCGCTTTTTTGTGTGTAAACATTTGTGAGTATTGTTAATAGCTGGCCACCATGTTTCCTTCGAAGCAATATTGAAAAATATATAACATCCAATGGAAAGAACTAGAAACACATTGTTTCTCAAATCATGTGAACGTGGACCAAATATGGTTCTATACATAGGACTTTTATAGAAATATGCGCAGAAACGTCACAATAACATGTGCAGTACCTTAAATGGTAATATTTAAGATATGTGTGTCAAAGGAGAATTATTTAATAGAACAATTCTCAATAAATTGTAAATTTGTTTTGCAATTATCTATAAACTAGCAAAGGTAATGATGTTTCAGGACAGAATGCGCAGATAACTAGGGTCCATGCATGCTCTTACATTAGTTACATACCTTCAATACATCAATTATGTCGCATTGAGCAAATGATACAGCTAAAGTCGTGCTTTAAGATGTCAGTAAATTCCTAGTATGGATAAATGTTCTGTATTTGTATCATCAAAGAGGGACCATAGCCTCTACTCTAAGAGTCGCAGATAGGCTAACTAATATTTGTGTCCTTTTTTATTATAATTATTGCAGCATCTATTACTATATTAAGGATGCGAAACAAAACTTATTTCATGCAATAAAAAGATTTTTTTAAAAAGCCTTCTTTATCATCAGATATATTTCATTAAATCGTTCTTTTCTTCATTGCATCAATTTTGTTGTACAAAGTATTTGACTTGCACTTAGCCAGTGACATGATGGCGGTTGAAATAAACAATATTACTGAATGGGAAGTTTACCATCCTTTTTATAGAATATTTTCTATTTTCACCTAGTCTGTCGACGAAGGAATTTCATTATCCGTTTTAATGCGACGGGTACCCAGAAGACAAAATAGGTTAAAAAAAATAATGCTCAGAAAATAATAAATGGATGAGAAAAATATGATGGAAATCCATTTGGATTCAATTGATTACTACAATGCCACTTGAAGACAAAATAGGCTAAATAACGATAATTTTAATAATGATAATCAGTAAGGATTAAACAATATATTAGAATTGAGCTTTCTTCTCGAGCACTCAGCATGATGACACTTCAATTTGTGGCCATACCTTTTGTCCCTATTAAAGTGAAATATTCCGGATTTTCGCCCTTAGTTTTCTTTTTTTTAATTTGGCTTTGTTTATTCAGAGTCCGACATCTCGGGTTTGCATACGACACTTTCATGACGTTATTCTTACGTATGAAGCACCTGTACGACTTTCTAATGCTAAACACGCCTTCAGTGTTTGCAAGTAAAGAAAGTCAATGATAATCATTTAGTAAGTTTGTTTTCCATTCTTTTGGAAACATGAATGGGCGAGAAAAAATAATGGATATAGGGGCTGTTACTAAGACAAGGAAATCCCAGTCTCGATATGAAATTATTAATTTATCTTCTGCTGGGTAGAGCCTTGCTAATATAAATAACGAAACCCTTCGAGTTGGATTTCGATTTGGATTTCGTAGTCTTCGTTCCAAACCATCATAGATTTAATTGATCTCCGTCTAATGAAATAGCTGAATGGAACGCGCCTGTGTAACCGGGTAAAGCCGGGTGGGGTTTTATCTAGCGAATACACACAGCAGATCAACGTGAATAAGACGTTTATTTATCACTTACAAGTTGACGATTATGTAATTTCTGACACCTTAACTCACAACCCTATTTCAACCTCACTCAAACAATTAGAATAACAGTCAAACAATTAAAATAACCTACATATAACCACAAATAGTATGAATCTAATGGTTCGCTGAATTCTGTGAACTATTATTCAAGACCCTTTCCACACCTTAGCTGGCATGTATATCAATGGATCATGACATTCTATAGATGTACTCGATCTGACCCTGTTCCGTTCGTTTCTTTTACTGAGTTGAAAATGTTCTCTTCCGTTATGACCGTTAAGGAATTATTCAGCTGATATAGGAGATCTGAAGTTGTTCAAATTATAAAACTGTGAATATATTTGCGTCATGCAGAAATGAGACGCAATTTAATGAAACAGTGTTGTTGATATATACATGATATGAATAAATGTACAGGTAGTAGATCAACAGATGTAAAGTGTATCTACAAATATGATAAATATATAATTCATTAACAGATATTATATTATTCCATGTCATCCGCACGACGACCATTAATAATCTGACTCCACTACTCACAATGAAAGTCTGAGGAAAGATTCCATGTATTATCCTCCCGTATTTCTAAAGGATCCATCGCAAACCTCGCTACCGCACAGACTCGTTCTTTGGTCTATCAGGTCAATCCGACCAACATCATTCGTTCTCCAAGGTCACCAAAGTTACCATCAACGCCGAGGTCAATAACGATCTCACATAGGTAAACAGCCCTTCGGAGAACAAGAACCTGCATCAAAGTTATAAAACCTAAACAAAATGAACCGTGTAATAAAAGAGTCACATCTCAAAATGAGTTTAAGTACGAGCGCAGCGATATACAGTAAGCATATGTGCAACTGAACTAAGCTGGTTGCACATTTAACTGTTCTTCCATAAGAACGACTGTATGGAATTATGAATATGAAAAACAAATCAACATATGAATCTGGATTATAAAAAGATCCAACACTTCTCATCGTTTATTACATACAACATAATTAAATTCAAATTGTCTATTAAGTATGTCGAATTAAAAACAGACTATGTTCTATCCAATATCACGGCATCATGCGGCTAAGGTCTGTCTTTCTGGAAATTTAGAATAAATTCTGAAACATTCAATGTATTAAAACAATTTTATCACATACTGGGGATCGCACGAAAGAATGACGTCTAACACTGCAGCATACCTCTGCATGTGAAGATTGCTTCCGTAGAGTGCACACTCCCTGACAAGGTTCTTATGCCTTGCCACGATACATAGAAATAAAACACTATATGTACTTGGACGTGGTTGAAACGACAGCTAGAGAATATTAGGTAATTGGACCTCCACTGCCAGCACTTTGAACGTATTACAGTAAGTGAACAAAATGTCCTAACTAAAAACCATACACCATAGGGAACTCTGTACGCGGCATCCAAACCGTACCTATATTTATGTTCTTATACAATACACAGATGCACACAATTCTCTGCGACTGTGGGCTTGTTGCACATCTATACTTTCCCTCGCATATTGTCATTATCACCAGTTATTTATTTCCAGTAACTATTACGGCAAGTAGATTCTCCTATCGTTTTAATTCAATAACAAATACTATTTTACGGCATGACGAAAATAAAATATTGATGAAGTGGCATCATCAAATGAATATTTGTTTGTTCATCAAATCTACGTCCGATCATTCATCAAGTTGAAGTTCTTTTATTCATGAGCATATTTTAATTACCACTATGTCGGAATGCACTTAATGGCTTCTTTCTCATATCAATGGTTTCAAAAATAAGATCAAAAAGTGAGGTTTATGGCATGACAATTTAGTTCATCAACCGCTTCCTATTATACAGAGAAATCTCAAATCGATTTAGGATGCAAGTCAAGATTTGCCTCTTTAGGAAAATACAATATCCATAATGTGTGATTCAAGATGAAATGGCCGTATATTGATGGGACATGACAGACTGAGTGGGTACTGGATCAGTAAATATACTAAGATCGGTTACATAATTTTTTAAAATATTTAAAAAAAAGAACAAAAAAAAGCAGCAAATGATGATGATGAATACAAGTCTACTCGGTCTAGAACACTTTCTTACACCTGAACATATTCCACAATCTATTGCTGTATTTACAGTTCTTACAATAGAACGATACTAATTTGCGTCTTCAGTATTGTGGAATTATCATATACACATAACTTACATAATATTATTCACATAATAAAATATTAAAGAGCAGGAATTAATTTGTGAAATCACGCTGCTCATATAACAGACAGTAGTGAATGGTATTATGACGTACATATCACAGAGATGAGATTATAATATTATGAAGTTCATATCACAGAGATGAGATTGTAATATTATGAAGTTCATATCACAGAGATGAAATTGTAATGTTATGAAGTTCATATCACAGAGATGAGATTGTAATATTATGAAGTTCATATCACAGAGATGAGATTGTAATATTATGAAGTTCATATCACAGAGATGAGATTGTAATATTATGAAGTTCATATCACAGAGATGAGATTATAATATTATGAAGTTCATATCACAGAGATGAGATTGTAATATTATCAAGTTCATATCATAGAGATGAGATTATAATATTATGAAGTTCATATCACAGAGATGAGATTATAATATTATGAAGTTCATATCACAGAGATGAGATTGTAATATTATGAAGTTCATATCACAGAGATGAGATTGTAATATTATGAAGTTCATATCACAGAGATGAGATTATAATATTATGAAGTTCATATCACAGAGATGAGATTGTAATATTATCAAGTTCATATCATAGAGATGAGATTATAATATTATGAAGTTCATATCACAGAGATGAGATTATAATATTATGAAGTTCATATCACAGAGATGAGATTGTAATATTATGAAGTTCATATCACAGAGATGAGATTATAATATTATGCTGCTTATGTAACATACACATGGTTATTAAATTATGCTGTTCAAATGGCAGTCAAGGAATTTAGGAATTATGATGCTCATTAGCTGACATGAAATAACAATTTTGTTCACAGAAATAACATTAAAATATGTCATTATGGTGTTCAATAATGGACATATATTATGAGATTATGCTGTTCATAAAACAAGCACTACAACTGAAATTGTGCTGTTTGCACAACATATATGAATTTGAAATCCTAATGTTGATACAAAAGACATATCTGTATTATTACACTTCAAGAAGGTCGCCAATCAAAAAATGATTCTAAATACGTCACTCATTGTCAGAGTCTTACTTCCAGGCAGAAGAAGGCTAGATCATGTTATTAAAATGCTAACCCATCAGACTACACGAACTTGAATGGGTCCAACATGACTTTCATACGGACAAGTTACATCAACTGCTTTCACACAGTCAACACACCATTACCATTATTGCTGGGACTATCCCAAAGGAAAATCAGTTGAAATATGTAACTATATCACTGAACCTTTTCAATACATGGACTATGATCGTTTAGTGCAATATGGTACAACTACCACTATCCATGCAATGTTTAGAAAGACTATCAAGAATTCCGTGACAATGACACTGGAATCGACATCAGATACCGGGCTGATGATAAGTTCTTCAATCCAAGAAGACTACGGGCAAAGATAAAGTTACATGAAGTGAATGTTCACGATCATATATTTGCTGGCAACTGTTTCTTCAATACAAATTCTAGTCTGACATGCGACAGAGTACGGACCGTTTGTAGTCATCTTGTGACAATTTAGGTCTCAGGATCAGTATCAAGAAGACGAGGTGATGCATCAACCTGCACGAAAAAAGCCTTACGAAGATCATACCATCACAGTGAATGCGCCCCCCCCCCCAAAAAAAAAAACAGGCAGTGGACAAGTTCACCTATCTTGACAGTACACTATCACCTGCAGCCCACATCGATGACGAGATCAATGCCAGCATTGTCAAAGCCAGTGTGTCATTTGGAAGGCTACGCGCAACTTGTGTGGGAGTGCAGAGGCATCAGCCTGAAAACAACACTGATAGTCTGCAAAGCCATTGTGTTGCCTACCTTGCTGTATACATACGAAACCTGAGCGGTGTACAGACATCATGTCAAGAAGCTAAACCATTTTTATATGGGCTGCCTGAGGACACTGACGAGGATAAGATGGCGAGACAAGGTCCAATACACTGAGGTTCTCACACGAGTAGGCATTCCAAGAATTCACACTCTGCTGATGAAAAAACAGCTGAGATGGGCAGGTCACCTGACTGTCAACCGAGCGACTACCAAAGAAAATATTATAAGGCAAGCTGAAGGAGGGAAAGGGGAAAGAGCTTTCAGGAAGGTCAGATGAAACGCCTCAAAGACTGCCTCAAGTCATCCTTGAGACACGTCAGCATTGACCCTGAGTCTCGGCAAGATCTCGCACAAGATCGTTCCACCTGGCGAAGTCTCGTTCATACTGGTGATACAGACTATGAGCTGGTGAGAATTGCAGAGGCAGCGCAGAAGCTCTAGCAGAGCAAATCTCTGAACTGCAGTATGTCCTCAATTGATCAAGCAACTCCAAGCGGCATCTCCTGTCCAGTGTGCCACAGACAGTTCAGAGCACAAACTGGTCTGATTAGTCGAGTGCTCACATAACCAAACCAGTTAGTGATGCCATCATCATCTTCAAATTCGTAGGACAAGCAACATAGAATTACATGATAATTAAGTTCACACGTGCGTCTATTTATAGGAAGGATGATTTGCACAAGACACGGGACGCTGCAACCATTTCCATCGCTTGCTATATACAACATTCACAAATCATGTCAGTTCTGATAACAATACACCTGCGAACTGGAAGCAGATACTATCAAATATGATAGCATTGTTCGTTGTGAAATTTGACTGAGAATGGAAATCTAAGGAAAGATCCAAAGCATAAATCTCTGTTAAGTACAGGTGATAGAAGCAAGATGAACACATATGGTTACTGCATGCCTCTACGGCTGATATATATATATATATATATATATATATATATATATATATATATATATATATATATATATACCGCTGTAAAGGAGACATCATCCTGTAATTATGTTGTTCACATAACATACATGCAAATTTAAATCGTGCTGTTCACATAACACACATAAAATTCCCATTTCACTTTATGCTGACAATTAATGAACGAACACAATACGTCAAGCATTCCCATTTGCCGGATAATACCATTGGTGTCTCACTTCTACGCTGATGAAGGATACATCAGTTTGTTAATACGTTGACCCATTAGACTATACAAAACTGGTTTCAACGTGGAATTCCAACTGCCAAGCCACAACAACTGCTTTCATACAGTCAACATACCATTACCGTGACTGCTGGGTCAAGCAACCTCAGCTCTACAGCTGAAAGATATACAGCGTCATAAAGGTTACAGCATCCTGACAAGCATTCACGGGCGAAAAAATACAGTGCTGTACGTGAGAGAATGATGCTGACAACTTGCACGTGCAGTAGGAAGTCAATAAATTGTGCCATACAGATTCTTTGTAATTATTCACCATCACATATACCGTATCAGCAAAAATGTTTATCCTCGTCGTTTTATATTACATTTATAGGAAAAAAAATTTTCTAAAACGTATCAGCATGTAGTATTTAATAAAATACATGCCTCATGTTTATGCTAGATCAATAATTTCATAAGATATGTCCAAACACATTCCCAGTGTAGTGGTAGTGGGAAAATGTCTTAGAATGTTTGACATTTTTCATACCTTGTGTATATCTTTGAGTCAAATTTTCTGATGCATATCGCTTAACTCATATTTGACTTTCTTACATAATCTGATACATGTCGCTTTACTCATGTTTGACTTTTTTATACAATCTGTACACGTCGCTTCGCTCATGTTTGACTTTCTTATATATCAATACAAGTTTTAACGTACACTGATATACTTCCATATATATAACTCGCTATTGAGATATACTTTTATAATTCTGCTGAAAGGCACACATATTATATTGCTTGATACACGTGGACAGTAATATGGTATGTAGACTTTTTGCACTACATTTTAGAAAATTGCAGCTGCATATGCTTTTAATGAAAATGGAAATTTGATTTATAGCGGAATTTTACAGGATTCTTCTAAAAGCAAGATATGTTATTTGATTGTTGAACACCGAAAGTCTTCTTCACGGATTTTGTTGTTTCACATTGTTATGGCATAAAAGCCCTAGTATTAACGTACTCACGATGACCAAGTGAAGCTGTTGCATTAGCCATTTTTGACCCTGACACACGAAAAAAAAAAAAAAATCCCAGTTACTTTTCATAATTATGGAAAGTAGGTAGATTGCATGCAATGTTATGTCGGTGAAGACTGCTTTGTATCCATATTTCAGTTTTATAGAGAGATAAAATTACAAAAATTAGGAAAGTACTAGTTTTGATTTATGATCTTATTCGATGTTATGTCCATATACATTTTGATTGTGCCTTCTTATGACCTCAACGGGAGAGCATCAATACGCTTATCTCTACCCACATAAGTCCTAAACTAAGCTAAATTTTCATTTGAGCGGTCGACTATGTTGGATAGCTTTTTATTAGGAATATAACCGCAAAACAAGTATGCTTGTCGGTGTGTTGGTTTCGTAAGCAATAGCAATGGAATTCAAGAACAGTTTAACAATGTGAATTTATAACTAGTCTGGCAGAGAGACATAAACACATGAGACTGATATAATAAAGGGGAAAATATATTCATTCAATGTACCTATAGCCTTAATGTGTCCCCTTTAACGCATTGTTCTGATAGTGTTGTGCAAATAGTGCCCCTGCCGGGCATAGTACTAAACCAGGATACGACATTATCAAAAATAGCTAATTTCAGAAGGCTTGCAATTATAGTACAAGTCTTCTTCAACGATCTGCGAATATTCGACCATATGGAAGTCTTAGCGTCTTGTTATAGCAACAACGGCACGTTAGTTCAGTCCAATTACGACGACTAAAAGAGCGTCCTTAATCACTGCGTGTGTTTGAACAGCTGACATATGGCTGATATACAGGGATCAACGGTACTATGTCTGAAGATGTTCAACCGAACGACATGAAGGTGATGGAATAGGTGACATTCATTATTTACTTTTACATAACACTTATGACTCGAAATATGGAAAATAAAATTGCACAGAAGCAGTGTACTACTTGTTATAGCGTTCCTGAGAGATCACCATTACACAGCATAATCTACGCTCTATCTGAAAATTTTAAAAAAGAAAACAGCAATATCTGTTGTGAGCGAAGAAGTTAATTATTATACAAATTTGCGTAAACTTAGAAACATTAACACGTATATTATATAATATATAGTTTTATAGAAACTGTTATTGTCCCTTTTACAAAGGATCTTATAGAAACACATATATTTTTATTCATAATATGCCTTATGGAGCTTTTATTAGTATTTGATGATTGATAATTGAAGTATTGGTTAGGGCGATTATTAATCCCTTACCCGGATCATCTAATTTAAATATAAAGATATTGACAATGGTACGCATTCCTTTCTGTAAAATTTGCTAAAGTCGCGTTTGTTCTCGAAAATAATGGTCTGTGATCATTTTTAATTGCCGGGTCTTTTCTCAATATAGCCACCATGATTCCTTAGAGGTAATATTGAATAATATCTAACATGGAATGAAGAGAACCAGAAACACATGCTTTCTCAAGGCATTTGTTGGAGAAATCACATTGCCAGGCAAAATATGGTTCTCTATGTACGACTTTATGGAAATCTGCACAGAAAAGTCACACTATAATGTCCAGTACCTTTAATGGTAATATTTTAAGATATCTTTGTCAGAGGATAATGGTTTTTAAAAAATCGGAATAAAGATTTAACCTTCTTCTTGAAAAAAGCAAAAATACTAATGTTTCAAGTCAAACTGCCCAGATACATATGGTCCATGACGGCTCTCAAAATATTTTACCACTGTCAATACATTTGCTATGTCACATGGAACAAATGATGCAGACATAATCGTGCTTTAGGATGTCTATACATTCCTTGTATTTACGAATTTCCTTTTTATAAACTGGTGCCATATGTTCTGCCCTAAGAGCCACTAATAGGCGAACTAATATGTGTTTCCCTTTTGGCTTATAATTATTGCGGCAACTAATATTAAGCGTTCGATATGAAACTGATTTAAAAGATTTTTAATTAAATGCCTACGTTAGCATAAGAAGTCGTCCATTTAAAGGTACTTTTCAAACAGGCATCAATGCTTATGTACAAAGTATTCGAGCTGCACTTAGACAATGGCTTTTGCAATAAACAATAGAAGAGTTTATGTTTGTATCTAGTCTTTCGAAGACGCAATCTCATTATCCATTTCAATGCAGAAGACAAAATAGGTCAAATAATATTAATGTACAGAATAAATGGATTGGAAAAACATTTTGGAAACAACATTTGGATATATGTTTTACTGGAATGTTTTCTTCTTGCACTTAAGTCTATTTGGGGGACGTATCTCAAGATCCTTCTTCATGCCACTGTTAGATGAAATAGTCCTAATAATGATAATGCTAATAGTGATAATCTATAAGGATTTAAAAATGTATTCGAATTGAGCGTTCTTCTCGAGCACTCAGCACGATGAAACCTCAGTTTGTATGCATACCTTTCACCCTGTGAAAGTGAACGATTGCACATTTATATACAGATAAGATTTACAGATACAAACAATTACGTGACACTGTGACATTGTTGATAAAACGGCTGTATATTGATAACACAAAATAGATTGAGAGGGTACTGGGTCAATAAAGATACGAAGACAGATCATTAAAAAAAGATTTGTTTAAATAGAATAAAAATGAGGATGATGAATACAAGTCTACTCTATCTGCAGCACTTTCTGACACCAATCTACATATTACAGTATGGAACAAATTGCTGTATTTATCTGTTTTTAGAATATAATGACTATGTTTTGAGTATTCAGCATTATTTGATTATCATGTACACACAACTTGTCTGAGATCATTCATGTAAAAAATATGAAACAATAGGAATACATTTGTGAAATAACAGTGTTTGTATTTCGTACAGTAGATTATAGTGTGATTCCGTTCATATATACAGAGATGAGATTATGGGATGATGCTGTTCATATAACATATATGAGACTATGGTATTATGGTGTTCTTTTAACAGACATGTGGTTATGAAATCATGATGTTCAAATGACAGTCAAGAAATTTAGGAATTATGCTGCTCACTAACATACATGAAATAATAATTCCGTTCACAGAACGGATATGAAATTGTGCCATTTTACTGTTCAATAACACTCATTAATTGTATGATCATGCTGTTCATATAACAAAAAAGGAAAATGAAACTATGCTGTTCAAATAAGAGACATTAGGTGCCTTATTGCACGACTGGAAAGAGATAAAAAAAATCAAAGAATGATCCCATGTACATCACTCGTTCCCCTCCCGAGAGAACGACGTCACAGTCTCACTTCCACGCAGAAGGTAGAAAGTTCTTGTTGTCAAAACGTTGACCAATCAGGCTACACGACCTGGAAAGGGCACAAGATGGCTTTCACACAGTCAAGCTACAACAGCTGCTTTCACGCAGCTAACACACCATTACCATTATTGCCGAACCTATTGCCGAGGAAAATGAGGTGAACTATGCCTATCACTGAAGGGTGTAAAACGTGGACTCGGATTGTTTAGTGCATTATGTTACAAAAATCACTACACATAATTTACACATTAAACGTGTTAAAACGACTATATAGGATGGCATGATAATTAAGTTCACATGTGGATTTGTCTACAAGAAGGATGAATTGCAAAAAGATTACGAAAAGCTGCAACCACTTTCATCACTTACTAAATACAAGATTCATAATTTATACCAGCTTGTCAATTCTGGAAAAGTAAGACTGTAAAGAGAAAACAGACACTGTCTTTAAACATGCTATTCAAAGACTGTAAAGAGAAAACATACATTGTATTTAAACATGATCTTCAAAGACTGTAAAGAGAAAACAGACACTGTCTTTAAACATGATCTTCAAAGACTGTAAAGAGAAAACAGACACTGTCTTTAAACATGATCTTCAAAGGTATGATATATTATTCCTAGGCTAATTTTTTTCTATTTGAAAAAAAAAAAAGATAAAAAAGATAAAAAATAAAATAAATAAACTCACATTGTATATAAAAGCCTGGACAATTAAAATAAATAGCGACCCAAAGCTTTGGTTATAAAAACCAAGTAAATCTTGAACAATGTATTCGTTCCGTGTTTTAAATTTCATGCGCCCTAGGTACTTTTAAGTATGTCAAAGATATACCAAATTTACAGTGGCGATGCCGCAAAACATCAATAAAATGCCTTTCAACGAATCTACAGTAATCTATCAATCAGTTGTTTTCTTGTACTCCTTACTAAGATTTTGGCACTACGCTTTAAAATAGCCACGTAATACGTGCTACGTAATAGATTACTAGTGTTGTGAACAACCCCTTTCTCACAAAATAGGTTTATCATCGATACATACTTGGCGGAAATTCTGATATTATTTCTGAGACAGAAGACTTGTAAATCGATATATAGAAAATGCTCTTCTGTTTAACTTCAATGACGCTTTTCAGTCCTCCTTCGATTTTAATCACCTTGAGATAATAGTCTCTGCACAAGTGCGTGACTGTTGGTAATATTTACGCAAAATATATCTACTTCAATCGTCGACTTATATCAATCATCTATTTTTTTTTAAGCCAGTGGGAGGTTTAACAATCTTCACAGTTTTTCAAGGAAAACAACGAAGGGTATTGCGCAAGGTAATCAACAAGAACGACGAAAATAAAGCTTAATTTGAAATGTCCCATGAAGAGACGATCGTGATTTCTCTTTCAAATTTAGTCTGTTTACAAATTCAGCCGTTAAAAGCCATTATTTTTTCTCTTCTCTTCAAAAATGGATTGCATCAGACAAGGAGGTACCATTTGATAAACAGGAAGGAATAAACTCAAGCCAACTGTCAGACACAAACAGAGGGATGCAAACAATTAACATTATTAGAATGGTAACCCTGTGTGTAAATCGAGAAGCCGCTGAAAGCAGAAACATTTCGTTCAAAGGTTAGCGTACATGGTACTTTTCTGATAAACAAAAGAGGCTCGCCACAGGGTAAAGAAACTGTCTATGTTTTTTCACTAAATTGTGACTTGCAAAAATTGATAGAAATGATATACCTTTCAAAACATGATAGAACGTTACTGACTTTGTGTTAATTACACAACTGCGAAATAACTGTGGCAAAGGTTGTAGTGCTAAGAATATATGAAACAATCTAAATAATGCTGGCCCAACCTACGCCTGGTGCGTACGTTGTTGTTCTGGGCACTATTGGAAGGAACTAAGCAATCCAGCACATATACCCTTGAACGTATGCAATATTATAATTTATCTACAATCAGAAGAATAGGAATTAATTTTATTATCTGGAATAGATTCAGTTTTGAATCATATTGTACCACAAGTGTACAGAACATGATCATGGTGGCATCCCCCTACCTAGTTGTGAGGAAAATATACGTGTACTGTACATGTAAATACTCAAACCAATTATTCTCAAGGCTGCAAGTGCTGCACATCCGTCCGGGCCAATTTCCTTTATGAGCATACCCAGAGCTAACGCGCGTTCATCAACATTCGCATTGGTCTAAAGTCGAGACGTATCCTGGTTCCTTTGTTGGAAGAAACGAGCAAATTAATTAGTCTTCTAAGAAGCAGATCTTTGTTATAATACACTTTACAATTGTGAAAGTATTAGAAAATTCATAACTTTATCGGACCCATGTGTGACGAACACTTCTGTTATCGAACTTTGTATGTAAACATTGATTAAAAATACGTTAACAGTCCCTTTAATTATTCATAAGGCTATTAATAGCATTGTTTAAATGAAGCAATATGAACAATTTTAAGATAACAACGGTACATCCGAAAATAGCAGCAAGGAGATATAAATACAGTGGATTAACCTATAAGAATTTGTACGCTTCGAACCAATAGGCGGACAGATAGACTACATGGAAGTGAAGAGTTTGCGCAATCCAGGCTACTGCACCTAATTCTAAGTTATCTTTCCTATGGCCAAAGTCAAAAGCGACCATCCTATATTTCTCCACATTCATTTCAAATGTCAATGTCTTTGATTATTTGAAGCTTCATGGCAGTAACTGTAACGTATAATTTGTAATGCCTTGTTATTTTCTAATCTGAAATTTTAACCAAAAGATATGATATATTTCCGATATATTACCAGAAACAGCTAAGTAGCTTCAAATATAAATATAATTTTGTTTGTCATTATGCCAACTTTAATGTTTAAGCTAGAGCTGACACATGGAAAATAAGGTTTCTGGAGACGTAGTGCTCAGGGGATCTATATTTATCATTCTAGTATGACACGTGCATCGAATTTGGTTGTATCGTGGAACTGTATTAATGAATGAACTAATCGTCATTATAAATAATTTCCTAAAAGATTAGATCGGCAAATCTCACTTGGGGGAGGGAATCAGAGAGCACCGCAGTATTTTATTCTTTACACCTTATGCTACGTGGTCACTGCTGCCATATCTTTTAGCCAATCGACATACAAATATAGGAGGTTTTTTTCAAGTTCCTGATTGCTTATTTATACGTGACATTGATCCTTTGTGTCGTTGATATACGACCCTATTTGAGCGGTTAGCATGCAAGAACATTTTGATTTAGTATGTCGAAAACACATAGCTATTGATAATGCTATTACATTTATAGGAAATACATTTTCGTAAAACCTACCAGCATGTAGTACTCAACAAAATACATGCCTCATGTTTATGCTAGATCAATAATTTAATGAGAGTCATACAAATATTAACCTTTTTCTTTTCACTTAGTTTAAATATCTTTAGCACAAGATATGTCCAAACAGGGCTTCAGCGGTAGTGGGAAAATCTCTTGGAATGTTTGACAATTTTCCATTCTTTTTGTATATATTTATCTCAAGTTTACTGATACAGATCGTGTCCCTGATCTTTGACTTTATTATATGATCTGTGCGCTTTAATGTCAGTACAAGTTTTCACGTGCACTGGTATATGTCTAAGTATATTACTCGCTATTTTCATACACTTGTATGTTATAATTCTGCTGAAAGGCACACATTTTTGTGAATGCTTAGGTGACGTGGATAGTAATAATTTATGGAGCTTTTTTTCTAGTGGAACACTACAGGTGTCCTCTAACAAACAAGACATGTCATTTCATTTTTAAGCAGCAAACGATTTTTGAGATATTTCTTCGAATGATGATTGTTTCGACAGTAAAATAGATGATGGAGTAGACTGCATCGAGTTTAAAAGACATCTGCTGTCAAATATTGGATGGAATAAAATTAACGTTGGGAATGAAGCATAGCAAAATTTAAACGAAGTTAAAGAATTAGGTTTAAGTTTTCATGTACAGACATAAGGACATTGAGCTAGGAATCTTTTCATTTCATTCATAGTAAGAAATTCAGATTTTGTTTCTACATATTTTATTTGTAATTTAAAAAAAAAAAAAGTTTAATACATTGCACCTTAGTAATACTTGGAACTGAACTTTCCTCATTATTGTATAGTGTAGTCAACTTGCCATTAAAATCGACACATCACAACAATATTAGTACATAATACAAATATATGTGGTTATTAAAAATAGATATAAACCTTGAAGGTGTTTTATAAGCGTTTCTGCGAGTAAAACTATATCAAATGTCAACTCTTTCTTAGTAAAGTGTAAAAGTATCGCTAAAACACGTCCCTTCTTAAAACTGGACGTCACAGGAGAAAAACCAAGATCCAAATAAACATGTAACACAAATAAGTCGTTGTTTGTGTGCACTCAAATTGCCATATTGATTCACATCCTGGATATTTAAGTGAAAAGAAGGCAGTAAAAGTAGTAAAATTGGTTCGATGTGAAAGCTTTAAAAGGTTTTATGATATTCGATTGTACAACATGTCAGAAGCTTTCCTTGTCATCGAATTTCATGTGAATAATACATGTTCTTCATCGATTAAAGCTCAAGTCAGCATTGTACAGAATGCGAATAGTGCAATTTCAAACATTGCGGAAGTGTTTATGGAGAGTTAGGGTACAATAGCCGTCTAGATAATGTTACATCCCCTGGAAAACAAATATAAAGCAGCACGTATCTTTAATAGCTCACTGTGATTATTTCATAATGGAGACAATTGTTTTGGAATTTTCATTCATGATCGTGTCTGATTGCTCAAAATAATATCTTTCTCGGTCAGAATCTCGAACTTGTTGAGGACTTTAATGGTGGAATATAATATAAAAATTCTACCAATATTTATTATATCGCGATCAGAGGCACTCTTATTTCGCATCGGAGGAACAAATTGTTTTTAATTTTCACTGGTAGATACGACCTAACATTTTCCTCGCAGCATACAACATTTATAGGATATATATATATATATATATATATATATATATATATATATATATATATATATATATATTGAGTTTAACTTAGAGAATGCTTCCATTGTATGATTAGAATTGTCCAGATGAAAGAGGCCAAGAATGGAAAGTGTAGCTACAACCATGTGTATATTTGCCCATGGATTTTTGTTCTTTCATATTTGTACGTCCTGAGAGGCAGATTATCAACGTATTCACTTTGATCAAATGAAGCTGTTATATTATCCATTCTTTTCACTGACAAAGTCCAAAATTCAGCTCAATATGTCCGGAACTAAAAAATATGTTTGCTATTCATAATTATTGAAAGTAGTTTGATTGCAGGCCAAGTTATGTTGGTCAGGACTGTTTTGTATCCAAATTAAAATCAGGGGTTTTAGTTGGAGGAAAACATACGTAATGTTCAATATAAGTCATGAATATAGTATGATAAGGCACACACGATGTTCCCTATTCTTCCAACATCTAATGATTTTCTTTGCGGCAATCATTGCAGAAATTTGAACTCTTCTATTATATGTTTAATTTGATTACAAATGTCCATCAAATATCAACCGAAATGCAATTATGAACAATAATGTGCTACTAATATTGTAGGCTAGCTAAACTGAAATGGTAATTTAAGTTTATATTTCACGTCTTTGTTTGTAAAAATGTAACTATATCTTGGAGGTTTGGAATTACAATAATATGGATAAATCACAGTTCTTGTTTTTTATAGATTGTGACAAAAAAACAGCTCGTTTTGTGATCATAACATACGATCCGTATAACACCGGTTTTGTTCTTTTATGTTGTGGAGAAATATTTTCAATAAACATCAATCAATTCGCAAGTCATTACAACATTTCTATTTACTGGGATTTGCGTGACCTGGAAGACATAATTAAAATACTATGATTATGCACAGCGGAAAATAAACGAGCCAAACCCCTTAAACCCTAATCATGTTGTAAGTCTCTTCTTTATAGAAAATCAAACCTTTTAAACCCTAATCATGTTCTTTATAGCTAACCAAACAAATTAAACCCTAATCATGTTGTAAGTCTCTTCTTTATAGTAAATCAAGCCCCTTAAACACTAATCATGGTTTAAATCTCTTCTTTATAGTAAATCAAGCCTCTTAAACCCTAATCATGCTGTAAGTCTCTTCTTTATAGTAAATCAAACCCCTTAAACCCTAATCATGTTGTAAGTCTCTTCTTTATAGTGAACCAAACCCCTTAAACCCTAATCATGTTGTAAATATCTTCTTTATAGTAAATCAAACCCCTTAAACCCTAACCATGTTGTAAGTCTCTTCTTTATAGTGAACCAAGCCCCTTAAACCCTAATCATGGTTCAAATCTCTTCTTTATAGTAAATCAAGTCTCTTAAACCCTACTCATGTTGTAAGTCTCTTCTTTATAGTGAACCAAGCCCCTTAAACCCTAATCATGGTTCAAATCTCTTCTTTATAGTAAATCAAGTCTCTTAAACCCTACTCATGTTGTAAGTCTCTTTTTTATAGTAAACCAAACCCCTTAAACCCTAATCATGTTGTAAGTCTCTTCTTTATAGTAAACCAAGCCCCTTAAACCCTAATCATGTTGTAAGTTTGTTCTTTATAGTGAATCAAACCCCTTAAATTCCAATCATATTGTAAGTCTTTCCATATAGATTACATTCTTCCAAATCCAATAAACGGATGGAACATGCTCGGGAATATTACACGTCAATAGCTTCCATCGCAATTTCCTCAATCAATTCGCAAGTCATTACAACATTTCTATTTACTGGGATTTGCGTGACCTGGAAGACATAATTAAAATACTATGATTATGCACAGCGGAAAATAAACGAGCCAAACCCCTTAAACCCTAATCATGTTGTAAGTCTCTTCTTTATAGAAAATCAAACCTTTTAAACCCTAATCATGTTCTTTATAGCTAACCAAACAAATTAAACCCTAATCATGTTGTAAGTCTCTTCTTTATAGTAAATCAAGCCCCTTAAACACTAATCATGGTTTAAATCTCTTCTTTATAGTAAATCAAGCCTCTTAAACCCTAATCATGCTGTAAGTCTCTTCTTTATAGTAAATCAAACCCCTTAAACCCTAATCATGTTGTAAGTCTCTTCTTTATAGTGAACCACATCGCTTAAACCCTAATCATGTTGTAAGTCTCTTCTTTATAGTAAATCAAACCCCTTAAACCCTAATCATGTTGTAAGTCTCTTCTTTATAGTCAATCAAGTCCCTTAAACCCTAATCATGTTGTAAGTCTCTTCTTTATATGTACATCAAGCCCCTTAAACCCTACTCATGTTGTAAGTCTCTTCTTTATAGTAAATCAAGCCCCTTAAACCCTAATCATGTTGTAAATCTCTTCTTTATAGTGAACCAAACCCAATTAAACCCTAATCGTGTTGTAAATATCTTCTTTATAGTAAATCAAACCCCTTAAACCCTACTCATGTTGTAAGTCTCTTCTTTATAGTGAACCAAGCCCCTTAAACCCTAATCATGGTTCAAATCTCTTCTTTATAGTAAATCAAGTCTCTTAAACCCTACTCATGTTGTAAGTCTCTTTTTTATAGTAAACCAAACCCCTTAAACCCTAATCATGTTGTAAGTCTCTTCTTTATAGTAAACCAAGCCCCTTAAACCCTAATCATGTTGTAAGTTTATCTTTATAGTGAATCAAACCCCTTAAATCCCAATCATATTGTAAGTCTTTCCATATAGATTACATTCTTCCAAATCCAATAAACGGATGGAACATGCTCGGGAATATTACACGTCAATAGCTTCCATCGCAATTTCCTAGTTACTGACTGCCAGCGAATTTTGAAGCTAACAGGGTTTCCATCGGTTTTGTCAGGAATAGTTATTGCTATTGACTTTATGAGAAATTGTTTATAACTATAAATCGACGTTATCAAATTTATATTAGGTTTATAAAAATATCTTTATAGCATATCTGTGCCGGAATGATTGGACGTGCATGTGGCTTAAAATTCATAGCAGTATAATTCATATGTAATGTGTATTAAATGAGGTGGGTATTGGAGAAAACAAAATAAAACACTCTGCAAATGGTAGCGAAATAAAGACTGAGTATGACATGTAACCCAATTTTTTACCCCTTCCAGCATTAAAAATACAAAGAGAACTTATTTTTATGTTGTTTGGAGTGGGCTGGTATAATACAGTCTTCTTCAGCATTAAATATACGAAGAATACTTATTGACAAGCTGTTTGAAGTGGGCTGGTATTATACTGTCTTCTTCAGCATTAAATATACAAAGAATATGTATTTACAAGATGGTTGGAGTGCGCTGGTATAACAAACATGCTTCAAGACATAATTCTCTGCTATCATAATATGTATTCAAATGTTAGGGTAATGGAACAGATACAAAATATAATCTTTTGACTCTTTTATACACTGCTTGATCTACATGAAGAAACATATATGATGTGACTCAAACAATATGTTGCAGACTGTGTCAATTAGAAAACAGCTGTATGACTTATTCCATAATGACCAAATATGGCGAAGTACACGATTACTTCAAATCTAAAGATGCCTAGTACAAGGCATAAAGGCTTTTTTCTTTATTTGATGTTGCAGAAATACACACGATTTAAAGTGTTGTAAATTCCTGAAACACATCATAAAAAGTCATAGTTATATGACTGTCTATTGCGACGCATGACGCATTATGCTTTTTCACAGTCAGTGCCGATGGAAGAGTGTCATGTTAAAATGAAATCATTCTGTATGTATCTGTTAAGACAAATAGAGTAGAAGGAGATGCATATATAGCCTAAAATCGTTTTATTTTAATGTATCCCCTGAAAGCTTAGTAAAAGAAATATGATCACAAACATTATTATATTGATAAATAGTGTGAGCCTTTTGAGTTCATTTTAGCTGCTATATGGAAATATATAGATAGTCCATCACGTTTGCAAAGAAGGTCTCAAGTCCAAAGGACCTATCTAACTATTCGTAAAATCGTAATATTTATTGAATGTAAAACTAAATATAGGAACAGTGACGCATGAAACAATTACATTATCTACCATCATGCCGTGAGAATTCGTGTTTATAAATGTGCCATTAGAGTACTGAAAAAATTTACATATATATTATTATATATGTTATAGTTGTTATAATTTCTATTCAATTTATATACAAAAATAAATATCAATAGCCACAGCTCCCGGAGAGACAAATATTGATAAGTCCAGAGGCTGCGTTTTAATCACGTGTTTCTCGCCAATGTGGACTTTTCTTTTACCTCTAAGCTTGATGGCAAAATCTTTACTAGATAGATATAATCATCCATTGAGTCATTTTGCTGGCTGGTTAGATTGTCATTTACTCTGTGTGTTACTTATTCACACATGTTTTATTTAATACTTGAAGATCAGGATACTGATTTTGTAAAAGCAACAGCCTTGCAAACTTTATGGTTCTCCTTTATACATTCTCCATTTCAGTTGATTATGTTTATCCTCGTTAGTTTATATTGAATTGAATATATCTGTTCTTCACAAACTATAGTATTTGTTCAGTAATACTAATCCTAACACAAAATAATTATCTCAAACCTCAGTTTGACGCCGGATATCGTAGCTGATATATGCAAGTATTCTCTGTGTGGTTACACATAAGTTAAATTTATTCTACCAAACTAGGGCTATACTAACTTGATAAGGCACTCATAGGGTCTATTGATATTTAAAACAACAGATTCCTAAAAACATAATGGTCCCTTTCATGTATCTATACCACGCGTGCCAATGCTATTTCAAAGAAAGACACTAAAGATAATGTTTCTGAACAAATTCAAAGAAGTCAGCGGAAAGTTATATCGTGCCCTTTGGCAGTCTCCCGCCATTTTGATATCAGAGCGCTTCCATTAAAACAACACAGAAAACAACTTTTGCTGTTACATACTAAAGCTAACAATATTTTTACTCCTAATCAGTTAACAGATTTAAGCAGATTTGTTTCCCTAAAGTTTGTGAATTTATTAATATAAGATTGCTTATTTTAATCAAGATATACTCACAGACTTTTAGTTCAAATTCTCATTTTCGTTCTTACAAATAGACGATGCAATATAACGAGCGCACTTAAATGTGTGAATGCAATGAGAGAATTGCAAATTATAATGACTATAACATATGTTTGTCACGTGCGAGTTAGGGATCTGCATTTTATCACGCTATCATTATACTTTCTTTTCACAGTTTCAAGGTGATGGTACAAATGCTTGCACCAAGGTCCAATGTTCAAACCCCAGCGGATGGCAAGAAGCCGTTTTTCGTGAGACATCCATAAGCATTATCTTCGAAAATGGTGCCTAACGACGTGACATTATAATAATTGGGACGTTAAATGGCGGTTCGTGTAGAGAGAGAGAGAAGAGAGAGAGAGAAAGAGAGAGAGGAACCGACAGATTGAACCAAAGAGATCCTATCCAGATAAAAGATCCTTCCCGTAGCCTAGAGGAAAGTAGAGGCTTGCCTCCACTATGGAGTTTAACTCGTACTCTTCAGTTCATTATCATGCCTCCAAATACTTCTCGGTAATGAGGGGTAGCAGCATAATGGTTACGGGTGTATACCTCAAGTGGCTTGAAGAGTGCAGATAAGTACATATTGTACACAAAAGTGCATATTGAAGCCTAGAGTATATTCTCTGTAACATTTTATTCATCACACTTTCTTGGCAATAGATGTTTATGACCTTTATCTGTCACTTTTTGCATCGAATCATTATTTTACTAGTGAACTGACACCACTTTAACATATACAAAAAGGTGTGATTTCGCAAGTTGCAATCTTTTACAACATATTCTTATTAACCCGGCGACCTTAACGACAAATAAAATTATCATCAATAACCATGATGAAACCTTTTTGGATCTAGACGTCAAAGTAATTTTAATGTACCACTGTATTGATATGTTCTGGTTAAATGAAGCCATCGTTTGGTCTGGAAACAAAATTTATTGATTTCGCTCTTGAAAGGTTTCATATGTTGAAGGGTCTGATGTTGTGTGGATTTAGAAGTCGATATTTCACTTTATCAGTAAGTTCTTACCGTTGTTGACGGTTAGAGATATTGTATAGGAACATTCCACTTTAACCTTCTCCGTTTTCATTCACACTGTGTATAACTGACAAGTGATATACTTAACTTTTTCCATTTTAAACCAAACTATTCATACAAGTGACAAGTGATATACTTACTAATCATAAATAGCGATCATATATCTTGTAAAGTATTCTTCAAACAATTTATGTACCAAACGATACAATTATGGGATATGGCAGAATATTTGAGTAAGTCAACAAGTGACAGGATGAGTTTTCCCTAAAAGAAATTTCTCACTGACATGATCCAAGCTAGCAGGGAAATATAAGTCTACTATATTGGCAATGCTCACATTATGGAAGTACGCATTAGATTAGCATATGTCATTCTGGTGGAGTGTTAGAAAGTGTTAGAATGTTAGCAATGACATTTCTTCTCGTGGTTCTAAATACATTTTTTGATATGTTCTTGTCCGAAAAACATAGCCATGAAATAGGAGATAGGTAACCAAATGTCGAAGTGAAAAAGCATGCAAGTTGTCAAAAAGGTTCTGTTCTTATGGTAGGTTTTTAAGAGCATGAAAGCCTTTGCCATTTTTCCTTCTCGCTAAATAATCCATGTAAACAAAAATAGCTCCTTTATCTGCGGATGTTTCAAATATTCATTGTAATGCATTAATCGCGTTTAAAAAAATCCAAATCAACTTTTTAGGTGCGTTTGTTTATTGAGAAGTGTCATAATTTAAAATTAATTTGTTGTGGTATGTAAATCATTGTTTATCTTCTACATGTTTATTTTTTAATCTTATCATTGTAGGCATTAACGACAATTAACTGAAATGAAATCGAATCATTTTGGTTGTAGCCTCATCAACTTTAAGGTTTATATGCACTGTTAATTTACGAATTTAAATTTAATGTAAAACATATTTAGCAAGCACAAAACAATACATTTAGTATCAATATAAAGAATACTTTGCTGCATTTGTCAATTAGGTCATTAGAAGATTAAGTGTAAGTTAATTGATAGCATATGTTGTGAATTTTTAATGTTGTAGGTTCTCCGAATCCGTTTAGAGAACAGAGGTTTTTTAACTTCTATTGTAACCATGTTATGTTTACTTTACGTCGAAGAGAGAAACAAATTTCGTCAAGACCATACACGTCCCGTCACTTTGCATCTCGTTTTTCCCAATCCAGACCTCTGATTTATATTCAGTCGCCGTTCGAACGCAAATCGCCAGCTTCCTGCACAGTTGATTCCATTGTACAATGACACATCAACTGATCCACCAAAACATCTGCATCTCCTAAACTGAAATGTCCATCGTCCAATATTATATGAATTGTTCTTTCTAACTATAATTTAGACATGGCATTGTTCATTTAAGAGCTGAGAGCTGATGCATTCAGATCTATCGCATTTATTACTGAGTTTTGGGAATACCACCCAAAATTGACGTTTGCATAATTTTGCCATATTATTCAAATGCCTATAGACTGTTTATACTGCACCAAAACATTTTATATTAAATCACGACAAATTTAAAAGACATGAAAACATATTCCACTGTATAACAATTAACAACATGTTTCATATATACTGACTTTTTCAAACCTTTGAGATTTTAAAATGGCTTTGTATGAGTATCTTCTAAAAGGTTGCATTTGAGCCCTATAGAAAAACTAAACTATTTACCATTTAGTCACCATGCTTTATCTTTTTGAATCTTTTGACTTCACCCTTATCCTTTCAGATGTTTTATTTTTGCATCTGATTTATTTAAATAATTTGCATGACCGATACTGACCTTTCTGTAATATTTCTTTCATCTCCTTATGTGAAAAAACCCATCCCCGCGTATCAATACCACATATACTTGCATGTTACCTGATATTAGAATGTTCTTGAACGAAAACGCGTGGGATAGTATCATTAGACATTTCCAGGTAGCATAGTATGTACCTCTATACATAACTAGCTTTTCTTTCTCGCACAGTGCTGTTGTGATGATTTGACGTAAACGCTCGAGTTTATACTATATTCTTGGCAACGTGGTTGCCACTAATTGAAGACATGTTTGGAATACAGAGAAGACAATTGAGATTAAGCTGATTTTTTCCCTCAAATTTAATAATTTATTTCTTGCCTGGAGGGAATTTCGTGTTTACTGGGTTTTTTTTCTTCCTAAAAACAAAAAATGTCTTTTTTGAATTTCAAACACAAACTCCCGACAGATCTCGAAAGATGGATTTGACTACGCAGGATATATTTCAGAGATAAATAATTTTTCGAACAAAAGCATTGCGAAGTATAAACGTTAAACGTGAATTAATTTCAAAGAACTACAACATATATTTACAGCCTGTAAGAACTGGCTTTAAAACATTCTTAGGCATCTTAGAAAAATCTCAGCATACCTGATCTGTGATTAATTATTTCCAAGTCGGAAAGAATACCTCAGCAGCCTGTGGCACCGGACATAGATAATTAATGTGGATTGTTGTCAATATATCTTTGTGGTCTTATACTGGGAGGAGCCTAAGTGCAAAAATGGATGCAAGATATGCAAAATATTTCAAACCTTGAAGTAAAATCAAATGTCGACACGTATGTGAGTTCTAAAATGATTTTTTTACGACTCGTTGACCCGCATTAACTAAGAATTGTTTTTTTTTTAGACTTTAACCGATATTAAATAACAATTGTGTCTATGAACGCTATTTATTTATCATAGAATGAATGGCCAAAACATTTGCATTTACAACTGACTGAATTAATTCAAATTATACACACATTTAATGAGTTAGTTCATAATACAAAATAGCTTCTTTTTAACTACAAGATTAATTTCCCATCCATTTAAAATCAAAATTGTGACACAAGCAAAATCTTCCATTATTGACAACGGAATGTTCCACTTTCTAGTATGCAGAAACTTCAACTGATAGTCACCCTTTCACAATTTTTGCCGAGAATTTCTATAGATATTTGTACATTGTTATTACAAAATATTCAGCAATAGACATTCAAACATCGGTGATTCAAGTATAGAAAAAGCTAAAAAAAAAATTAAAATTGCAAGTCTAATTTTGCACGTGGCATCTGTCAAATATATCACTTTCTAGAATTAAGAAAGAAAGAAAAAAAAAACCCACATGGTTTTCTAAAATCTCACAGAACATATCTTCTAACGGAATTTATGTGCTTGGAGTTTCCGTCATTATCAGATCTTAATGCAAAAAATTTTAGTGACCAAGGTCGACTTTCCTGGGTGTTTAGGAATGTAATGGTGAAGCATAAGCGTAAATAATTTCTTTTTATGCCATTATCCATAGAACTTACGGATTGAGCACTTCGATACAAAACAGTAAAGCCTTAGCTCTTATAGGCTTTTGCGTCAGTTTGCACAACAAATCATAGTGATAGTATATGAAACCAAGTTATTGAGAGAGAGAGAGAGAGAGAGAGAGAGAGAGAGAGAGAGAGAGAGAGAGAGAGAGAGAGAGAGGATTGATTTGTTCTAAGAAATGTCTCGCAAATTATGGCGAATCTTGTGA
Source organism: Margaritifera margaritifera (assembly GCA_029931535.1). Taxonomy (NCBI): domain Eukaryota; kingdom Metazoa; phylum Mollusca; class Bivalvia; order Unionida; family Margaritiferidae; genus Margaritifera; species Margaritifera margaritifera. The sequence continues at coordinate 1,612,637 of JAQPZY010001418.1, forward strand.
GTTTTCATGGCATTTATAATAACACAATCAGTCTTATGCGTTGGCGGAAGGTCAACTGATTATAATCTTCATTGGCAGCTGTAGTCATGCTCCTATTTTTGGATGTTACAATGGTAACATATACAAAATGGGATACTCAGGTTGAAGCTGACCTGTTGTTTTGCATCAAGACTTAACCATAGATGTTCCAAAGGTTTCTAGACTTCAGCATAGATGTTCCAGAGGTTTATAGCCTTAACTATAGATGTTCCAAAGGTTTCTAGATTTAATCATACCATATATGTTCCAAAGGTTTATTGCAATGAGGCTAAATTAAAAGATATATGGAATTGATATTTTAATTTAACGTTAGGAAAGTAGGATTGCAAATGTTTGTGACCATTGGTTTCATTGCTTATGGCTTCACAATCTAACAATGTGCTAATGTCGATCAGTGCAGGCCATTTTATATATAAATTGTGTTCTGAGAGGATAATTAATATTATATTTGTTTCGATTTGTCCGTATTTTAGAAATGCGTTAAATCTTAGGGCCTTAGGGCAAAGTAAGTTCGGTCTATGGAAAGCTATGTGATTTTCACTGAGATACTATTTCTGTACACACACACACACACACACACACACACACACACATATATATATATATATATGCAATGTTAAGAAGAGGTTGATGAATCAGATAGAGCGTGATGTTGTCGAAACTTTAAAATATCCATCTGATAAATGAGTCTCTTTAGCATATTTGTACCATTCTAGAGTCTCTTCGTCATATTTATACCATTCTAGAGTCTTTTTGTCATATTTCTACCGTTCTAGAGTCTCTTCGGCATATTTGTACCATTCTAGAGTCTCTTTGTCATATTTGTACCATTCTAGAACCTTTTCGTCATATTTGTACCATTCTAGAATCTCTTCGTCATATTTGTACCATTCTAGAGTCTTTGACATATTGGTACCATTCTAGTGTCTTTGGCATATTGGTACTATTCTAGTGTCTCTTCGTCATATTTGTACCATTCTAGAGTCTCATTGGCATATTTGTACTATTCTAGATTCAGTAAGAAAGACTTTTGACGGATTATATGCATAATCAAATTTAGTGTTTGTATTTTCGGTGCACGACACGACCCATCTCTCATTTATTAGATTTTGAGGCTGTACAATTCCATTATTGGGGCCATTGCTACGCCCAACGTGAAACCCATTTCCCATATGGTCTTTGTTAAATGTAACAAAGATTGTGCAACATTTATTCTCTGCTGATTCTGACATTCTCTTACTAATGAGGGCATGTATTATTTAAAACACTTTTCAAATTCTTCGGTTAATAGTAACCACAACAGGAGAAAAAATTCAATTTACTTCTCCATTTCTAATTTTACTGTATGCAACTGATAATCTAAGTTACATTTAGATGATGGAGGAAGATATTTCCGCTAATAAATGTCACTAATCTCGCAAAATGAGGCTTTGAAAAATACTTTATTGCCAAGCCATTTGCAAATATAGCTGATGACTTCCTGTAATTAAATGTTGGCAAAAACAGCTTGCAGAAGACGGAACCTGTGGACATTAATTTCTCCTTCAGGCGGATGTTTTAAGTGTATATAGGAGGGTCCATCCCAGGCAAAACACGTTTTCATATGTTGAAGGTGGGTTCAAAACATAATGAAGTCATGCTAAAGGTCATACGTCGTAAACATGCACAATGTTTTATGTTTATGTTATGGTGTTAATTAAACTATTCCACCCGCACATTGAGAGCTCGGTTCGAAAAAAACCCACACAACAATCTAACATTAACTCAAGGACGGTGAGACCGTTCAGAGGACGCTTAAGTTTGACCCACCTAAGGTCAACAATGAACAAGCTATCTACCATGACCATCGGTAATAAAACTCAGATATACAGCGCACGACAGAACTATATTTCATGAAAAAACGAGTCATGGAAATAATGGTCTTCTAAATGAAATCTTACCAATGACGATTAATTTGCAATTTATGGAGTTTATTTTGACCTTTGATGCGCCGATGTCATAATTTTGTCTTGCCCATTTTGTTCGACTCTTAACAACGTAAAGTTTATATTAATTTCAATGTTTGCACTCTTGGAGAAAGTTACTTGCACATCTTAAAGCCTACATTTATGCTGGAGATCAGATGTGCATATGAAAAGTAACAAATCAATTGATGTGATTCCTTTCAGAGATATTTCGAATAGGTATATAGGAAAATAAATTAATGTTAATCAAAAAGGGCCGCCACCGTCATCGCTCACTAGTTAGAAATTGTTTAATATATGTTTCCTTTAGGACGGTCGCTTGACAATTTGACTGAATGTTTGTTATTCTAATGTAAATATAAGCGGTATACTTCAAAGTCTTTACTCTCTAAAACTTGTTATGCAAGGGTACATCTTGTGGATATTTGAAACATTTGCGAAAAGTTTGACTCCAAATAAAATTAATAATTTCAAATAAGCAACAAAGTAATTTGAATAGTGCAGCATGTCAATAATTTAATCGTAGATAAATGTTATGACTATACCACTGTGTTTTAAGTGCAATTTTACGACTTTGTGCTTATATTTTAGCATCTACTTCTGAATTTTATTGCGTTTCTGGTATTTTGTTTTTAGGACATTAAAATCGAACTCGTGAATAACTTACAATTATTCAGTAGGTCTCACACAAATTAAGTTCTACCGTCTAGGCCTTTACAACTGTAGCATCAACGTAAAGGTTATATTCATTTCAAACACAATCATCAAAATAATCTAAGTAACTGTAACCATTCTCTTCTGATATTTTATTCCGTTGTGGCTAATAAATCGGGAAACGTCTCAGTAATTAATGCACCATCGTTCCAGTCTTACAGATAATGTTGTCTGAATATCAGTTTGAATTTCGATGTAGTACCTGAAATCAGACAAGACGTTGGTCAATTACAATGACATGCTTCTTTGACGCCTGTACAGTTCTGTAATAACAGTATTCACGATCAGGAAGTGGAATGTTGATTTATATATAAGGTAACCTAGAATTAGTTTCTTATTTCAACTGTCCCATTAGTAAGCGATATTGCCACTGTTTCAAAAAAATGTTTCAATAGTACAAGTCACAACCTTCTATGGAGTAAACGACACTATCCTTGTTTCATATTGGACTTTCCTAAAGTGTAAGCCACAAATGTGCCATGATTAAAGGATGTTACCTTTGTTTCCTATTGAACTTTGTAAGTTAGGTTATGTAGGGGCAAAGGCATCAGACACAAGTAACATAAACACAGTGAAGCAGACATTTTATAAGGGGACATAATATTATTGTTGACTTTACGATGTAACATAACATGATCACTCTGTGATTAGCTGTTATGGAATTCGTCATATAAAGAAAAAAAACCCCAAGCATTTACATTATGTTACAATTGATACATACATCTGCTATAAGAGTAAGTTTAGAATAAAACATGAGTAGACCAGAAACGGTACAGTAAATTTACTTCATAATCGAAGCCTTCGAGAACAATTATTCCGACAACCGACTAGATACGCGTCCACTTAAAGTGGTCAGTGTCTATACGATCCATGTGAGAGTCTATTTGTTAAAAGGATCTAAATATCCAACTCATCCTTGATTATTTGTCCTTTAGGTCTATCTTTGAGATTATAAGAATAATATTCGAGTATGTACTATTAATAAAATAATAAGATGGTTTCATTCAACTGCTCGATGATCTTGTACAATCATCACAATATTAAAACAAATAAAGACAGCAAACATGATTAATATTGCCATTTTTTTAGTTAAAATTGCAAGTGTGCGAACATATTGTAAATAATTTCAAAGCTGTACCAGCTTATAAAACAATAGGAAGGAGAGGATTATTGGAACCTCATGTTTCAAGTCAGAGCAACATACATGGCTTTACAGAGTCTGGTTGCAGTCGTATAATTGTCAATGCTATATTGATCCAAAAAGCAAAATTTTAATTTAGACTTATCTAGCACCGGTATAAATAAAATCTATTCTGCACGTAAAAAACTGATAAAAAAACCCTTACTGAATTTAGAGTTTATTAAAGCTATGGAGAAAAAAAATACTTGTGCACTAAAAACCTGAAATTTTTTCTCGACAAATCTGATATAAAGAAGTTCTTTTCAGAAACCTATTGTCTAAATGTTGCGCTTGCTCCTGCATTACTGACTCTTTCACTTTTTGATCCATTCATTTACTTTACATCTTTTGTGTGCGCCTGATAATCGTATAAGAGCCACACAAATTCAATTCACCTAATCGCCAATTTAATTTTTTAAAGTTTGCTAAAAACAAATGGCAATAAATTGACCACAACATTCGTAACGGTAAACAAGACGTTAATAAAATTATGAATAGTCTGTCTATATAAAAGCTACCTGGCAAAAACTTTAACAGACAGAAACAAACCAGCAAAAGCTTAGTGTATTTGGGTCTTAGGTCATGCTAGCATTTAGCACCGTACTAAACATTATATGCCACTATGCTGTTTGCTTTCTTTGAATCAGTAGAAAGGGTTATGCATGATCATCTTTTACAAAAATCTAAGAGCAGGTTCTTTCCATAAATCAAGTAACATTTTCTTTACAATATAAATTATACTTAGAACCAGCGTTTTCAGTACAATAGACTACCTCGAAAAGCAACATGGAGTAATGAATAAGATTATATATAGTATTGTACTGTTTCTATTCTCTTTAATATGCTCCTTGGATTAAAACATATTCTAATATAATAGAACAAACTCAATTAAATTAAAGAAATGGTAAGATATTTAAAATTAAACAAGACATAGCTTGCAATTCATAACATGTCATTTATGTACTGATATGTATAAAATGTGAAGCCTTTTGCATGTCATTTATGCACTGATATGTATAAAATGTGAAGCCTTTGACATACGTCAGACGAAAACTGCACTAAAAATGAGAATGACAGTACAAAGACGGCAAACAAGAACAGAAGATCTCAGGTTATCAAGGTTAACACATATTCATATAACTGTTCAGAATGATACTTCAAAGTCCGTCCCTTATATCCCTTATATAAAATATTTACTGATAATGAATATTTAAGACATGAAAAGGAACTTTATTTCATACAAACTCTACAACCAGACTTTAATAGTTCTAACTATTTCTTTCCAAATTCATGACAAATTAAAACGGGATACTTTATACATTGTATAAATACACTGATATGTTTTCATAACAACCGTTAAAACTATATTCGGTGAATTGTAAAAAGTTTGCTTTGTAATAATTTGTATGGATCAGTTTTTTCAATGTATCTAAACATTGATGCACGATTACACATTTGCAAGACTGACAAAACCGTTAATGTAAACGGCATGTGTTGAGTACATTACTGTCCAATTTGGATTGTTTTGCTTAGGCTCTAATTGTGGTGGGTGTTTGATGGTTATGTCAGCCTTGAAACTGTGTTTTTGTACCCAGGTGTTGTATATAGATGTAAATAGGTTGTTTATATCTCGCCCTATCAATGATAACGTCTTTTGCATAATAATAACCTCAAATTCTGTATTTAGAAAAATACCTGAAAGCATAATGTATACAACTGAAGAGTATTCATGTCGATGATACGAATGTGCTAAAATGAATAAAGTGTGAAGATATTACTGATTTCCTGTTGAGTGGATATATATATATATATATATATATATATATATATATATATATATATATATATATATATATATATATATATATAGATAGATAGATAGATAGATAGATAGATAGATAGATAGATAGATAGATAGATAGACAGGTACATAGATAGATAGATAGATAGATAGATAGATAGATAGATAGATAGATAGATAGATAGATAGATAGCTACAGCAAAGTTGGAAAGTTGGAAAGTTGGAAATTGTTACTGGTGACATTACATGATCTTTGACTTTGGAAGGACATGACTGTTTTTGGTTTATATTCAGCTGTGGTAAAGAAATATGCATAACAAGTAAATGCACGGAACTTGAAAATTAAATGACCTAATTCAATGAGTCAATTGATTTGATTTGTTTCTGTCTGTTTGTTTCACTTTCACCTGTTCATATTAAATTAATTATGAATCATAACTAAAAATGAAATTCGTACATTGTACTGATGGTTTATTTTCTAAGTCTTGGCCAGCACCCTCAGAATATACTTTCCTTGTACTTCATCAACATATATGGAAACTGCAGGAGTTTTCAATCGAACATTGAACCAAACACTTATCCAAACTGAAATATTTATAAGGGAATAGTTCTAAAATATTAATTTAAAACTTACGCACTGATGATAAAAAAACCGTCCTTGTACTATAAGCTGTAATGACCAAATGTTCGATGCTTTGCATTATGGCTATAACACAGAGTGAGAAAAAACCCCAGTAATAATAGTTTTGATACCTCTGTGCTTGAAAGTTGTTGCAATATAATATCAGGCAGGTCACAGTGGAAACAAAATGGTTTCAAACTTTTATATTCGTAACAATGAAAAAGGAAGGTGCAAAATTATTTGTCCAACATTTAAAGAAGATGCCACATTGGTTTTTCTTGGTTGAGTCATTAAGTTTATTGCCATTCCAGAGGGGTAATACTTGGATATGTTCGAATAAACCAGCTATATTGATACATTGTGACAAGGGCTAAACATGATGCTATCAAAATAATTTATCTTATGATACATTGGGGAAAATTGGCACTATCAATAATATAGTAAACACTAATCAATAACCATTATAATTGGTACCATGTGTTATTGAACTTTCTTATATCTCTTTGAAAGGAGATTCGGATATTTTGTATTTTGTGTTAGTGCAGACTTCTCATTAAAAAAATTAAAACAAATATGTAATAACAAAAGGTGCGATCACAGCGGTTGTCTTATGCTAAGGGGTACATCGGCATTGTGAATCTTATGCTAAGATGTACAATGGACACTTGATACTTATGCTTAGTTGTACAACGGACTTGTGAATCTTATGCTAAGATGTATAATGGACTTGTGGATCTTATGCTGAGATGTAGAATGGACTGGTAAATCTTATTCTTAGATGTTTAATGGGCTTGTGAATCTTGTGCTAAGATATACAACGGAATTGTGAATCTTATGCTAAGATGTATAATAGGCTGGTGAATCTTATGCTAAGATGTGCAATGGACTTGTGAATCTTATGCTAAGATCTATTATGGACTGGTAAATCTTATGCTAAGATGTACAATGGGCTGATGAATCTTATGCTAAGATGTATAATGGAGTTGTCATTTTTATGTTAGGATGTATAATGAGCTGGTGAAATTTATGCTAAGATGTACAATGGACTGGTAAATCTTATGCTAAAATGTATAAGTGGCTAGTGAATCTTATGCTTAGATGTATAATGAGCCGGTAAATCTTATGCTAAGATGTACAATTGACGGGTAAATATGCTAAGATGTATAATGCGCTGGTGAATCTTATGCTTAGATGTACATTTGTTACGGAATTATGTAGCATCTTTTAAATTATAAAATAGTTTTCATTTAGGGTTTATAACCATTGTAGTATAATTATTTAATTCAGTAGCAAACGCTTTGTAAGTGCATGTATACGGGATGTTTACATGAGTCATTGCTGTCCACAGAAATCAATAATTATGTCGGTCAACATAACAATGGAGACCACATGGTTGACCCGGTTTATAAGTTCCTGCGTAGTAGGAGTCATGGCATGTTGATTTGAAATAAGAATTTAAATCACAGTTTAAATCTGTTTATTTGAATCGGAGTAGATGGAGGGTTTTGTTCTACGTAGCATAGATACTATATAACTAGATTTAATTTATGTTTGGGCATTCTTAGACTGTTGCTTCGGATAGTAAAGAGAGCGGAAGATTGTTTATTGTTTGTGATTCAGCTTAGTGGAAAAATTATTCTCAATACAGTACTATTTGGGATTAAGTACTGGATTGGAACATTATTTCAACTCCGACGGAAATATTGGAAACATTTTAAGAACTATTGTGATATTCTACGTTCACATGAGTTTACCTGGAATTAATAACATTTTGATTTTAAGGACACTGATTCTTGTTGGCTCATGAGCACATTAGTGTCCTCACTCGGAATACTTTGGATAACTTCCGGATTAGTGAATTATATAGAACATTTTAGGAATAAATAGGAATTTCTAAACTGTAATTTTTTTTTAATTCTTTCACTTTGTTTGTTTAAGATATTTTATATTTTAGGAAATTAAATGTGTATTTTAGAAATTGTGAAAGCTTGTTTGAGTTGTTCTTTCTTTTGTTACATGTTATCCTTTGCCGTAACTCAATGGACTTGTGAATCTTATGCTAAGATGTGCAATGGACTTATCATTTTTATGCTAAGATGTACAATGGGTTGGTGAATCTTATGCTAAGATGTATAATGGGCTGGTGAATCTTATGCTAAAATGTATAATTAGCTGGAGAATCTTATGTTTAGATGTACAATGGACTGGTGAATCTTATGCTAAGATGTACAATGGGCTTATAAACTTTATGCTAAGATGGACAATGGGCTGGTGAATCTTATGCTACGATGTACAATGGGCTAGTGAATCTTGTGCTTAGATGTACAATGGGCTGGTAAATCTTATGCTAAGATATATAATGGGCTGGAGAATCTTATGCTAAGATATATAATGGGCTGGAGAATCTTATGCTAAGATGTATAATGGGCTGATGAATCTTATGCTAAGATGTATAATAGGCTGGTGAATCTTATGCTAAGATGTATAATGGGCTGGTATATCTTATGATAAGATATATAACGGGCTGGTATATCTTATGCTAAGATGTAAAATGGGCTGGTGAATCGTATGCTAAGATGTATAATGGGCTGGTGAATCTTATGCTAAGATGTATAATGGACTTGTGAATATTCTGCTAAGATGTACAATGGACTGCTGCATCTTATGCTAAGATGTAGAATGGGCTGCTGCATATTATGCTAAGATGTACAATGGACTTGTCAATCGTGTGTTAAGATGTACAATGGACTGGTGAATCTTATGTTAAGATGTACAATGCTCTTGTGAATTTTGTGCTAAGATGAACAATGGACTGGCAAATCTTATGCTAAGATGTATAATGGGCTGGTGCAACTCTCCCTATATCCATTAATAGGATCACCCACAGCGTTCAGAAGTACACTTCTATACCTGAGTATTAATTGAATATTGTATTGTAAAAGTTATCTCGAATAATGCTTGACTAAACGACAAATTCTTGTACATTATCTGGCTTATAGTGTGTCTTTCAAATTGATGGAGAAAAAGTGTCTAGCATAGCTGGAAAATTTATAGACATGAAATCTAATCAGACATATTTTATTCCATTGTATCATTGACTAAATAAGCAGTATATCTTTAGACCAAAGCAAGACGCAGGTGGGGATCTACTGTGGTGTTACATCTTTTAATAAATCAAGCAATGTATTTTAGTCCTGAGCAAGACGCCGGTGGGATCTACTGTAATGTTTTTCGGAAATCAGTGTGGGAGAAGATTAAGAATATATCAGATGGCAACAACATTTTCATACTTCTCATCAAGTTATTTAACATGATATTTCAAAGTTCTAGAGTCTTTTATGTTTAAGTTTTCCTATATCAGTTACATCATTATTTTAAAAATATATGACTGTTCGTCCTTTTGTTTGTTTGGGATTTTTTTTATATCTGAAACAATCTTGAAAGATTTTGAAGAAGTAGCTTTACATTGAATCATGAAAGTAATACTAATTGTTATCTGAGAATCAAGTCATAAATGAATGTCACAATCAAATTTCTTATGTTTGGATGAACTAAAATCATAATTATAACGCTCAAAACACCGATGACGGACTGAAATATCGATTTGTACGTAACCGTATGCATTCGGAAATACATACTCCCCACTCCCCAACGAGTTGTATGATACGACATCCAAACTGATAATACATTTTAAATGTTCTGTAATTTTTCTCGAATCAATCTTCTATGATTGTAGAGCATACTGTATTTTAAATACTCTTCGTCGCGCATTAATTCTGCTGCCATAGCAACAGGAAAAATATTGCTACCATAGCAACAGAAAATATGTTTTACAGCAATGAAAATACGTACAAGACAGTTAGCTCCTGTTCCTTGAAGTTGTCTGCCATATAGAAAATAATCGGAAAATCTTTATAATTATATATTTAACTGTAACCAATTTGTCTGAATCACATAACACGTGCAATTATACAAAATATATTTTAAGTTCATACGTATATTTACGTAGGTCTTTTGTAAAAAGTAAGATATATTAAGGAGCTTCAAGTTCGAGCACCATGGTATCAAAATCTTTCATGGAAGATTGCACGTGACAGATATTCTTGCTGATGCTGATTAGCCACGAGGTATTGATATTATTATTTTCTTCCTTCTATCTAAATCGTATTATGACGTACCTTTGTAACTGTGTGTTATTTATTAGACTTTATAAAAACTGTATTGGGCTTAATTTGTCTATAATTGGAGGAGTTTTGACAAGTCAAGGTTGTCGTCTCAAAACACATATTTTAAAAAGTAGCTAATGATAGCATATTATACTGACAACTATCAATGCGAGTTGTCCTAGATCAGTCTAAATTAAATAGTCACATACTAGCATTTCTTAGAAAATAATTAACAATATTTTACTGTTTGTTTATGTCACAATGTCACAATGATGTCTAGATTACAAGGACCAGAAATCCTTGATTGTTCTAGTCAGTTTACATATGTTCCAGGCTAAGGAACATGAAGATAAAATACACCTTTGGTGGAGTAAGAACCCGGAAAGACCACGGGAAGAACCACCGATCCACTGGAAGCTACTGGCAAGCTTTCTCACAAAGTCACGTTAGGCGAGCCGAGATTCAAACCGACGAGGACAGAGGTGAGATGTGAGTGATATGTAAAGGAGAGCGCCTAAGACCACTCGGCCACCCGGGGCCCCCTCCAGACGCTTGAACTCCAGAAAACAGCTTAAGGCGGAATCATGCACTCGCATAGATACATATATGCTCGATATTTACGTATATGCATACCTGCAAAGATATACAGATCTTACATGCCAACATGCTTACATACGTACATTATATTTTTTCAATTTACATGTTTTATTTCAAAATTAAATCTTGTTTGCCAAACAGAAGGAGTGCCGTTTGAGTCATTAAAACATATTTTTCTTCAATTACACTTAACTTATTCAGAATTGGAAAATTAATGGATGCGTATTATAGGAGTCACCGGCGACATTTCTTCACTGACGTCTTTAATCATTTATTTAAGTTTCAATAATGCTTACAAATTATACAAGTTATACTATTCATTTCTATTTGTTTTTCAATTTGGAGGGGTCGGGGGGTTATTTCTATATTTACGGAATTGTACGTAGGTATGCTTTATTTAATAAAACAAATGTCTTCATATCTCTGCCCTTTTTCTTCCATTTTGCAATGATGTCCAACAGAAACAAACAGAGGACAAGGAGAATCTGACCTAATGATCAAGATGCTAAGTTTTAAATGCTCAAATACCTACTCTCCTTAGTTTGCCAGAGTATTTCCATTCTTGGATCTGTGGAACCAGATTTTTACACTTATAAAAGACACCCAAAGGCATTATCATGTTTTATGAAATACATCATTCCATCCATTTATCTATTCATCCATCTATCCATCCACCGACCAATCATTATGTCCGTCGGTCCATTCATGCATACATATATACATACATACATACATAAAGAAAAAAATACAAACAGACAGACAAACATATTTCATTTAATGTTTTTATTTCAAAATTAAGGCAAATTTATAAATATTGTTCTTCAAAACAAAACGATTCCCGTTTCATTCATTAGAACATCGTTTACTTCCATGATGTTAACTCCATTCGGAAGTGGAAATTTACTAATACCCATCACCCTAATCAGTTAATGATATTGTTCCATGAAAGCTTGAATACTTAGTGTATATTTCCGTTTTGCTGATTTATTACCAACGTATTACGTATTTATTTTACTTTGTCCTTTATTTTCGTGCATCCAATTATATATTTATGGCATTGTTTCAATAATTCTGATTGATATAATCAAAACCATTTCTTTATCAAATGTTTTCAAATTAGTTTTCATCTCGCCATCATGTTCTTTCATTATTCTTTAATATTATGCTCCATCAAAAACGCAAAGAAAATAAAAATAATTTTATCTGATGGATACCAATGTCAATGAATATGTTTTCTAAAATATACACTCTTCAGGTAGTCCAAAGAATTCACAACATTGGTACACAAAATGCGCGTGATATTAACCAAAGCACTTTAAGGCAGTGGAATTACAATGTGAATTATATAAGATGCTTATCTGTTCGTAATGTGAAAATTGTGAATATATCCTGTACAGTGTAATCAATGTTTACTGGTAATTTAAGACCTATTGAATATGATCTTTAAAAGGATAAAGGGGAAGAAACTCTAAATGTTTTTTTTTTTCTATATACATACGGTATATCGTTTGTAAGATGACATCACAACCAGCGTGATTAATATCATTAGTTTTATGTTTTGTTTCAAGTATGAATATCTAGATCCTAGATTATCTTAATTTAACTCAGATTATATTCTAGTTTTAAGCACGTAGAAGAGAAAAAGCCAATATATTGAATCTTGAAATATACTCAATTAATACAGGAGCCGCGGTGACTCAGTGGTTAGCGTGTTGGACTCGTGACCGAATCGATGCGGGTTAGAATCCTACCATCAGCATGGATCTGCTATTGTGGTGCGTCCCTGGTCAAAACAATTTACTCCGATTGCCACGGCACTAAATAATCTACTAGTATTGCTGTAGCGTAAAACACCAAAGCAAGCCAAGCCAACCCTAACCAATCAGTTAATCCGTAATCATGTTATTTATGGAACATTTCATAAACATTACTTAACCAAAGTAAAGACATTATACGGTGATCATAGACAAAAAAGATATATTAATCAGGTTTATTCTGGCGATCATATAAGTAATAATGACATTCACTCTTGTAGCATTGGCCACTGCCCGAAATTACAATAATACATTCAATCTGGTACTTACACATTCTACTATTATGTTAAAATGAAGACATAGATTCCATGATCTCCAATGATTTCTGGCAGGAATGGTACAAAAATATGCCAAATATCAGAATTATTACCTGATCTTTGCATACAGTTGTAAAACTTGTAATAATTAGCATCATTGTAGGCATTTGAAGAAATATAAGATATTCTCAAGTTGCTGTACACTGGACATTTAACATTTATTCGTCTTAAATATCTGAAACAAAAGGTGGCTGTTTATATGGAATATTTTTAAATCTAATTAAAAAAATAGCCATGATGGGGAAGTTTCCACTTTTCAACATACATAGAAAACGAGCACTATCAATGTAATATTGACAGCGAAATTAAGGTCCATTAAGGTGGGTAATCAGGATTTCAAACGAAAAGATTATCACTTCCCAATTTTCCACTGTAATATTTCACTGATAATATAGTTATTTATCACTGTAATATTTCACAGAGAAAAATATAAATATCATTCACGACTGATTCATAGTTGATACATGATGCTAATATTTCATCTGCTGTACAAAGCATACTGAATTGCGTATATATATATATATATATATATATATATATATATATATATATATATATATGACTTTTGCATTCTGAACTAAAAGTAGTCACTGATTAGTTTACTATCTTATTATACAGCTAGAGTACATTATTCTAACAGAGTCCGAATTCATGTCATGTACATCGCATGTATGTGATTACTAATAATCTGGGCAGTCAGCTATACTAATGACTTAATGAACCTAACTTATTAAGGTATACACAGAAAAGAGGGGTCATATATTCATACAGCAACTTCTATTAAAATGTCAACAACTTTTATTCCTGTAAATAATGGCGATATACAACGTGAAAGGATAAGTTCAACAAGAACACCAGTAAACACATATAATGAATGATGGACTTGGTATACATATTTCAATTAATAGGGGTTATATTAAATCTACAGAAGGATTAGCCGCAGTTTACATTTTTCGCCAATGATGCATGTAATTATGTTTTTATTCTCTGACATGTTTTAGGTTGGACTTGTGCAAAACACACAAGAAATTTGGACCAGATAAACAAGAAAGTAATGATTTTGGTATCGTTATAGTTAGCCGTAATTTGAATTCGTCTTTTATTTACTTAACAGCGGGCAAACACGAAGATAGAAGTCGATCAGAATGACCTAAGATATTCATCAGGGGCCTGATCTACGCAAGAGATAGACATTGCAGTGAATTAAATGTATGGTAAAGCAGTGAATTAAATGTATGGTAAAGCAGTGAATTAAATGTATGGTAAAGCAGTGAATTAAATGTATGGTAAAGCAGTGAATTAAATGTATGGTAAAGCAGTGAATTAAATGTATGGTAAAGCAGTGAATTAAATGTATGGTAAAGCAGAATTATCTCACTCATATAGTATATGCGTAGGGCATGCTCGCCTCTCAAACTGTTTATCGGTTGAAGCAGACCTCAATGACTATTCCCATGAACGACCAAATCGGACAGGTCACGTATATCAACAAACCACTGTGAGAAAATAAAATTTACTGCATCTGACTCGCGTAGAGCAGGTGAACAAAACCATAGATATAAATCTTAATCACTGTCCCAATTTATTAAAGATATTTTATCCTTACTTTAATCTCCATTTCTATTTTTATTGTAGGTATTGAACTTAGTTGTCGACACAAGCATGGGTTGCATTGTAGACCATTCCAGGGATGCAGGTGTATTTTGTACTTTGTTATTTTTTTGTCTCGTTTTCGTAGCGGTTTTTCTGCTTCTCTTAAAAGTTGTATATGAGAAGGTCTACTCATCCCTCAGTAGCCCTGTTCCATGTTGACCAACAGGGGCAAGGCTCATTGTGCTAACATTGAATGTGTCCACGGAAAAGGGGACCGATCAAACAAAACATTTCTACGACCAGCGGACAACTTTTAAAAAGTGTCATCGGCTTCATTATTATAAAACGTCATTTAAATTTTTTCGACTAATATAAAAAAATCTTAACTTTTTGTGAGTACACAACATAATAAAATTGTATTCATTCGATAATTAGTTCTCTCCTCTCATTTTGGGTCACATAGACTTACGAGTGCATTATAACGCGATGATTGTACTCTTTCTTATTTTTAGACTCTTTCCCACATACAAACGTTACTATATGCAATAGCCTAAATGAGACCATATGAGAAAATCACGTATGCATTGGTCATATATTACCTCATGCAAGCCAAGTTGAAAGATCAATGAGAAAAAGGGGGAAAAAGCTTAAAGATCTTGCTTGAATAACATACTAAGAACCACTTATTGTGTGATGCGACTTTCAAATACCCGTTGCATTATTTCGAGGCATCTTGTAATTATCCCCGACTTTCGAAACAAAGGGCGGGGAACACAGTATTATCGCTTCTCTCCATCTCTTCGTTCGTGTAGCCGATAGTTCGTCCCTTCGTAAGTCACACTCTAGTTTATGTTTATAAACTTGCAAACCAGTAATTAAATTTGGAACACGTATGTATCGTTACTATAGAGCATGTTGCATTCTACATTTGGCAGATTTTAATAACTTCACGATAGATCAGATACCTTTTTTAAACACCTGAGACCAACTATATGTATTCAAAATTAGTAATAAAAAGTGGCAAAAGGCTTCATGCCAGTGGAACAAGGCCGGTGAGGAATGTTCTGTTTCCATAAGTTTATAAGTTTATTCCGCATCGGTCGATGTTCAGTATTTGAAATGATAGTAAAAAATATTTATCCCCCCCCCAAAAAAAAAAAAAAACAAACAAAAAACAACAACATGGCGTCCATTTACATCCAGCGACTTTTAGATTTAATCCTTTCGGTCATTTACACTCTTTCGATTATCTTCAATATGTTTAGCTGGAGATATACATTGACCAAATTCGCACATTTCAATTAGCACGCAACAATAAAACAATCTTACTTGCGAAGGAAAGTCGTTGTCTGAACATGGCAAGAACAAAGCAAACTGCACGTAAATCCACCGGAGGAGTGGAAAGCCAGCCTGCTGTCTAGGAAAATGCCGCTTTCGTTAAGTATAGAGTGTAGAATCATAATACTACTACGTAGAACATTTGAAGATAAATTTTATATGTGAAAAATAACTTGTGACTAGTTGTGAAAACAATACCTTGTGACTTTTATTTTATTTGTGAAACTATATCTTGTGACATTTATACATTGTGAATAGCATTTGTTAAAACAATATCCTGTGACTTCTACGCATTTTGAAAACATTACAAGACAAAAGAAAGCAAACTGCCCGTGCTGGAGAAATATTTCAACGCTAAGCCTGTCTTTACAAACCAGGACGGAAAGCTCGTGGCGGAACGAAGACCAGGTGTACAGGGACTGGATATACCCCATTACCTGCCAAATGAACGACCGAGCTGCCCAGAAACGCTCGCCGCCTTACAAGCGTCAGGGGTAAATACTAATGATATTGCAGCTTTATTATGGGGCGGAAAGGGTACCATAATAATACACCCGTGGGGAGACAAACTACTCATAAACAGAAGTACCCTGACAATTGGCCCAAATCAAGCAAAAGTATTTGTACCACCACCAATCGAAAGAGAGATAAAAACCAAACTAGTGGATGTTTTCATAACAGGAATTCCCTGGGAAATCCCAATACAAGCAACAGTGGACAGATTTAATCAGAAATATGGAATGGAGATTACATCTTTCAAAATGGCCACTTATAAATTGTATGACAAAATCCAGACGGGAGCAAGAATACTCCAAGTATCAAAAGGAAATGAAGAAAGAATCCCCGGTTTCTTCTACATCCACGGCATCATGGCGAGGTCGTGGTACAAAGGTTCCATTTTCCACAGAAAATGCAACAAATGTGGAAGAAAGGGTCACGACCCGAGGAAATGTATATAACAGCAACAGCAAGAGCCAACACAGTAGCCCCAAGTACCAGAACCAGCAGATCAACAACCAAAAGAAACTATGCTGAGTACAATAAACAAAGAGCCCCAAGTACTAGAGGAACTAAACCTACCGAAAAGGCCAACACAATCAACTAATTCACAAGACAACAACAACAAGAAAAAATGGATACGATAATACCATACGAGGAGGAAATGGAACAAAACCCGCCGATAAGGACACCAGTAAGGAAAACATCCGGCGAATGGAAACTACACCTAAGTCAACAAGCAGAACAGGAAACAATAACAAACTTACACATTGTTGCCAAATACCTAGGGACAAAGAAACACCAGACTGTAGCCCGACCTCACAACAGAGAAGAATTGCCATGGAAGAGGAGCACAGCTGAACAAAAGATTAAAGGAAATAGCACCGATAAGGTAACAAAAACAACAACAATAATACAGGAAGAGGCACCAAAGAAGCCACAAACAACTATAGCAAATGTACCAACAACAATAACAAAAAAACAATCACCGATGGAAATACCCCAAAGGGAATCGGTTAGAAGAAAAAAGAACAAATCAGGAAGGAAAGCTACAAAAATAAATAAAGAGTACTACAGATTGGTACGTACATTGGAATCATCGGAAGAAGATGAAGAAATGCCAGCAAAATGACGGAAAGAGGAAAAACATCTCCCCTTTACAACCTATGACAAATCCAAACAGAAAATATCAAACATAAACAATTGTCCTTTATTAGCATATATATTAACAAATATTTAGTAAAAAAAAACAAAAAAAAAAAACAATATATATATCAATCATACAAATATGTATACAAATATGAATTATAACAAAATAATATGCAATATATAACAAACCATAATAATAACATTAATAAATATGAACTAGCCAAATAATAACATACAGCCTATACGGGAGGGTGAGCGAGAATCCACTCCCTCGCTCACCTTGCCAAATACTGTATACAAATATGAATAATAACAAAATAACATGCAATATATAGCTAATCATAATAATAACTTTAACAAATAGTAACAAAACATGCTTAACATATTAACAGTTGCCCTTGTATATGTTTGGTTTGCAAACAATCGACCTATCAGAGGCATGCGAGCAAATCCCTTCCGCTCACACAGCCTTGTGATGGGAAGTGAGTACCCAAACCTCTCAAATATGCAGGGCAACTCAGTAACTTTAACAATATACTAGAAAAACTAATCTAAAAAAAGTAACAAACAAAAAGATAACAACTAAAAACGAGAGAGAAAGAAGATATAGGGTGACAGGTAAGCCACCACACCCGCACACACCAATATAAATAACAATTAGAATATAACTCTGCAAATTTGACAAAAAGCCCAGCAATATAAATCTAAAACATAAACACCATAAAGAAAACCAAACCTAATAGACTCAAACAAGACCTCGGGGCGGAGGTCACATTGGATTAGAAACTCATTCAGGGTGGAAAGGAAAGGAAATCAGCCCAACAGGAAATACCTGAAGGGAGGAAAGTACGGACCCAGAAACCCTGAACACTAGATAATTTGAACACTAGGAAACAAAACCTAGAAGAACCGCAACCAAAATTATTTATATAAATAAATACTAAAACCTTCGGGTATTTTTGAAATTTATGCGGGGACGTCTCTACAGTTCTAACCAGCTATATATGCTGGGACGGGCTAAGAGACGACAACAAATAAAAAACAATAAAACAAAGATTTGAAACTAGTTACAGTCATATGTATTAAAATGAAATTAGACAATAAATGTGTATCCTAGACGCACCTTCTGTTGCCGCTTTAAAAATGTACTTTATTTGAGTACTAGTTTGCTCAGATTGAAGACTTTTGTATGATCCATGCGCAGTAGAAGCTTGCTCACGTTAAGCTGAGCTATCAGAAAGGTGACACAAATTTGCATTTAATTTTAGACAAGTTTCACTATTGAATTGTATGTCCAATGTTTTTGAAGGAATTATTTTTAAACATCAATATATTTTTTCGACCAAAATGATTTGATATATAAATATAAATCTGCTTTTTCTACTGGTCGATCAACAACTCATCAACTAATTTAACTACATCAACACATATGTTTTCATTTCGATTCAAATTAAATAACGTGTTTAATGTTCCAATTAAACTTTTAATAGAAAATGGATAAACAATATTAGTTTATAAAATAAAAAAGATATGGAATTACCGGCAAATTTGTATCTTGTCTCGAAAGATTTTACCAGAAGGTTACCTGTACGTCTTCTATCAAAATTTACTATTAACGAAATGTTTATTAATTCATGGGGTTCCTCGAGGTTTTATGTTTAAACCTTTGTTTGTTTGTTATTTATGTCAATGATATTCAGACTATTTGAGTTAGCCTGGAAGAATATTTGGGGATGATGCTTATTTTGGAATTTCTTAGTCGGATCCTTTTCAAGTTGAAATTATCATATATAACGACCTTGCTAAACTTAATGAATTTACAAACGACTGACCTATTAATTCTATTCCTTCTGAAACGGACAATTTATGAATTACAAACAGGTACATTTTTTTTACTGTACTGAAATTCTCTTTCGATAATATCAGTGTACTTTCTGTTAAGAGCCACATACACCTAGGAACAGCGGTATCGCCTGATGCTAAATAGACTAGTCATATTAGTCAAATTATTTAGAACGCATCTAAATAGTTATCTTTGTTGCCCTCGGCGCAAAAATATATTGTAAGGTAAAAACTATAGACAAACTCTATACACTATTCATACGTTCAATTTTAGTATATGCTTTTGAGTCTGGGCTAATTGATCAAAAGACGATTCAGAAAGACTGGAACGAAATTAAAATGGACACTGCACAAAAAGTTACCAATCTACCTAATAATTGCTATAAAGATTCTCTTTATGCGGACATTGGTTATGAAATTCTTGCACAACTCACACAAAATGAACGATTAAGCATAATGTACTCGATCATACGTAACTATTTAATCGATATTCTTTTGTAAAGCAGATATGATATCTCTAATTTGTCAATTCTGAAAGCTTTACACCAATCCCTACTCGACTTCAGATTTTCAAACGTCATTTTCCCCATCTACGATCGCTTTTTGGAATTATCTATCAGACCAGTTAAAAAATTGGTTGTAATATAGATAAACATTTTTAATGAGAGTTTATTTCACCTTTTCGCAAGCCACCGCACTGTGATACTAAACACAACGTCACCTTAATATCATACACACAATACAAAGCCATGACTGTAGTCATTTTAATTCTGAAATTAGTTAATCATCCGATATGTGCACGTGGTTATCATTAAGAAGATGTCGAAGACTTTTTTTTAAAAAATTTCCGTTGCTTAAAACAAAAATATTCAAATTTTTTTCGTTATATCTTTCAGCACATTCCTCATGTAGCGCCAGATTTATTACCGAAAGGTGACATGGAACTAAATAATGTTACAAATATATACAAATAATGTTGCTTAAAACAAAAATATTCAAATTTTTTTCGTTATATCTTTCAGCACATTCCTCATGTAGCGCCAGATTTATTACCGAAAGGTGACATGGAACTAAATAATGTTACAAACTCTGCCATATTCCCAACTGTTCTGATATGCATCCACAAAAATGGATGATTTTGGTATTTGACGTTACAAACGGAGACATCCCGCAACCTCAAATAAATAAAATGGACTACAGTAGTTGTAACCATTTAAATAAATGTTCTCTCTCTCTCAAATTGAATATATATTATTTTGTTTTGATTTGAAATGATATATGTCTTTGACAAATGTAAGTTTGCCATATTTTTCTTATATTTTCAAGTTGTTTTAAAAAATTAATGTCATCTTTGGAGCATTTTGTATGGTTTGGGAAAATACCTAGATGAGTTATTTCACTCGTGTCCAATCCCACGTTGTACAATTAAATGAAAATAAAAAATGTTTAAAACAAAAGAAAAACATTTTTCACTGTATATTCTAACAGTTTAACGATGCGTTTCTTCAGACACCGTGCGCGCACATTGTTAGAGCCAAGTGAACAATAATGGGTTAACAAAAAGGAAGAGAAAAAAAACAACAACATTAAAAACCCCAAGAAAAAAACCAACAAACAAACGTAGATGCAGTTACATGAACGAAGCAAAAGGGTTCATCAGTGATGGAGTACAATATTATACTGAGAGTAGCAACAGTTCGTGTAGAATCCCTATGGCCCAACCGTCTGATGATGTATGCTATCATAATCGGACTGTTTCTATAATGTTATCAGACTTGCAGCAATAAATAGCTAACTATTGCTGTAAAGTGGCCGATGTTTTCACTGAATGTTATTCAGATTAAAGTCATCATGGGAATATTGCAGAACTGCTTATCATACTTAATGGATGTCATTAGCCTGATAAAATGCATTGATATATACCGCAAAGTATCATAAACGACATTACTACCTTGACTAAATATGCGTAGCTCGTATGAGAATGATGTTATATGTACCTCGAAAATGTCGCCCTCTCAAATTTTTAACAAATGTAAATTGCAGACATTCTTGACGCCCTACAATTGCCCATTGTGATAGACGATTGCTCATCATGGGGTAAACAATTAGGGTAAGTTTTATGATGTGTACTTCGATTACTTTGGATTAAAACCTTCCGCAGTAAACAGTAAACTGACTACTTAATGTCAGAGGTCGAACTAGTACTATCACAACAATAAATTAAAGTTAATCATTTTCCAATAGACAGTAGTTTGACTGCCGTATGTTTTTTTTTTTTTTTTTTTTTTTTTTTTTTACTTGATTGAAAAACGATTTCTGTTATATAACAGTCGATGAATATTATTGGATGAAAAATTATGAAAGAGGTGAGTGTAATGTTTTGTTTTCTTTCTGGGTTTTTTTCTTTTTTGTTTTTCTATAATCTTAGCTAAAATGCCAAATGGATTGTGGAGAGTCAAAAACCATCAAGGCTCGGGATAAAGTGCACAATCGAATATTCTGATACCAGCTAAAATTGAAACAATTGTATTTATATCGACATAACATTTTTGTCAATCAACATATACTGATACAGGTATACTTAGTACAGACGATCCGCTGCTTTGAGGCATGCGCGGGTCCAGTTTTAACTTGGAGTAAGGATACAAATATAAACATAATTTGACATTTGCAAACGTGATTAGTGTTAGATTGGCCATACTGCAACTAGGGTGGGAACATTCCCCGGCGGGCAAGTCAAGGAAAAGAAAATGCACTCTTCTTAGAGAAATCTTGTGTTTGATTTCTCTGAATCAAGGTATATCTTTAGATCTTTTTTCACACTTTTACATGTTGATCCTACACTTGTACATGTTGATCGTATACTTGTTACACACTTTTACATGTTGATCGTATATTTGTTACACACTTTAACATGTTGATCGTATACTTGTTACACACTTGTACATGTTGACCGTACACTCGTTTCAGACTTGTACATGTCGATCGTACACTCGTTAAGAAATTTGAATCGAGGAGAAAACACAGAAAATTGTTATTGTCTAGCTCGCTATCTTAAAGTTTTGTTTGTTTCATATTGACGGAAACAAATTGATGGTTTAGTAGCTGAGAAGTGAATATGTGCACTTTTTGCAGACCACATATTTTTTTTTCTTTCCAGATAACATAGGTTTCAATTTAAGTATTAAAAAATAAACAATAGTTTAAAAACCTTAAAATTATCATTGTTGCCTGTGCTCGAAAATCAAATGCGATGATAATGATTTGAGTACATAAGCACTTGATCCACGCTTCAGCACAGGACACAATGAATCAACTTACCACATATAACTTAAACTCAAAGGCAAATCCACTTTTTCGCCCTATTTTATATTTTATTTTGTCAATATTTATTTCGAATGTTTCAACATTTCTGTACAGACCTGAAGGAATGTACTTCGATGTGAAAGGATAGCTGTCACATTGCACTTAGTGCTTTGCGAAATCCCTTATTGATTCACATGCCCAGGAGAAAGTGCAAAGCCGAAATTAAGAAATTAATGGTCGATTTTAGCTTAGGCAAACATATAATAATACATAATGCATGACGGACTCTACACTGACTTTTTTAATACGACTATCGGCGGCAATTAATCGGACTAAACATGCATTCATACGGCTTATACTAATTTACTTGGCTAACTGTCCAGTAATATTGGTCAAAAAGATCGCATATTGTTGTACTTTTTTAGTCTTATAATCTCATATAACTAATTTTATTTTTTATGGTAAATAGTCAAGCAAATGCATGCATATTATACAGAAACATCGTTTTGACACGCTTCAAGAAAATATTCTTTTTTTCTGCAAATGATGAATCGTTTTATAAATATCTTTTAAAAAGGACACTTATGGTATCGAGAGTGCCATTTTCGACAAGACAAAAAGATGAATTGTCTTGCAGAATGACATACTTAAATACATAATATCATGGATGGCTTTTGTGAATATAAACAATTTATTATGTAGTAGCAATGTAGAGAAACACTTTTTACCAATATTTTGGAATTCCTATTATTTTTTGCTATACATCGTAAGCACATCCAGGGACTATGCTATGTTCTATTAAATAGGAATGGTTTGAAGCTCTGTGAATTTCTGGAATTGTAAGCAATACAGTAGTCCAGAATGTACCACAGGTAAAGGTTCTAACTCACATTACAATAACTCATAAATAGGAAAAAAACAGATTATCAACAGCCTACATTTTTAAAGAATCAAGTTGGTACAAATACCAAGTAACTTTTACAGAACTTGGGTGAAATATGATTTTGTTGGTATAGAAAATGGGAACTAAAAATGGTACAGTATACGCGGTGTTCCATAACACAAAGTAATGTACAGCAAAGGCTGTTTGCAATTAGTGTATATATATATATATATATATATATATATATATATATATATATATATATATATATATATATATATATTCCTTTTAATTCACCGTCTCTTAAATGATTAATTGGTATTCAGCTTTCATTTTTAGTTTCTTATGTACCAATACATGTGCATTGTTTTAAAAATGTAATTTTCTTATTCCTATTTTCGGCCAAATCTATGTGCAATACTTACAGACGAAGGACATCATAAAGACGGCAAAGACGTGTTAAGCTATTCAGGGTGATTTATTAAGAGATAAAACAAAGAAAAATGGCGCTAAAGAGTGTTTAAACATGTCTTCCTAATATGTTCGGAAAAATGAAACTCATTTTAGATTTTGAATATTTGTTTTTATTTTTTCTTCCCATAAATACAACCATTTTGTCAAGGAGATCACTTAAACATAACGTACATAACCGCATTGACATAAATATATTTAAAAAATTGTCACTGACACCGACGCATTTGTTGGATAAAACTGATTACAATCGGCCTATACATATATTACAGAAACATTTAAATTTATTCTTGTTTTGCGTTTACTGCACATCAACACATGAAGCTTACGCCGTTATGAGGCACATGGAGTAAAGTGCCTTGCCCAAGTATTCACTACGTTAGCAGATATGGCTAATCCGTTAGCAGGATTCGAACTTACTCCCTTTTGACCTCGAGTTCAGTATTATTTTAAAACAGCATTGGCTATATCATGCCGATGAAATGGGAGCTAAGTTCCTTGCCCAATGACACACCTAGGCAGCCGACCCTGGATGGCCTAACAAATATTTGCACATACTGGAACACAATTTTTACGTACAAATTCTGTTTACTTGCAATGCTTTTTAAAAAGTGTACAATTGTCATGATCTACTTGAAATTAAAAAGTGACATTTTGTCAAAATGTCATTTTCTACACATCTACATTTTTGTGTTATCTAAAAGAAAAAATGTTTAATCAAGCTATAATGTGTACAGAAAAATTGTACATTTGTAAAATGTACAAAAGTATAGCAGCAGAAACGGAGAATTCGGATGAAAGTAATTGTACATTTACTTCCAAAGTCCTCTCAAGTCCTAACATGTTTTGTCCAACCGTTATTGGGCATTGTCCAACCGTTACTGGGCATTGTACTGTGTGAAACATTATCAAGATAATTTCTTTCTAGCACAAAGCAATGCTATTCACCGGATGTATTTGAAGCGAATCGCATACGTCAATCAAAATGAAAGTAGAGTGAAACGGACACCAGACTGAACATTCACTAAAATTGAATAATACCTATTGGCACATTACTAAGAAGATCGTTTTGAATTGTGCATGCCAATCTATAGTCAGATGTGTTTAACTTTCAAAATTATTATGATGTTAGTAATTCTAAAAAAGAAACAAAAATGGGACATTGAATATTATTACTTTAGTAATTACATCACCCAAAATACCGATCAAATTGAACGATACAGATGGAAGATAGAGAGGTAATGTGGAGAGCGGTTGGGCATAACATTTCGTGCTTGTTAGTTTTTCTTTTTGATTGACCAGGTGCAGATGCTGATATATTCCGTCAGCGTTACAGAATTCGACGCTGTCCAAGTAATTATTTGCGAAATAGTTTTAGACAATTTTTAGATGTAGACACGTGCCGAATATATCTGTTATCGTCTCATTTATGGTTGTATTTTATCCAATTTTAATTTCAGTATAGTCAATCTATTTTACACATGTGCATATAGGCTTAAATGCAATCGGTGATGTTTTTCATCCAATATCACTAGTGCAAATATTGGAACACAATGTGATGTGATGAAAAATGATTGTAATGAAAGGAGATGTTTTGGTATGGTTTGGCGTTTTACGGCACAGAAATACCATAAGGTTATTGGTGCCGAGGCAATTGGAGTAACTTATCATGCCCAAGGACACATTACGGTAATAGACCCAGGTTGATCCAATTCGAACCCGCATTTTTTTTTTGTCTCACACGTTAACCACTGAGCCATCGCGGCTCGTGCCTCTATTAGGGGCCTCTTATGACATACAGGAGAGTGCATTAGGCCTATTCAGCATCCCCGAACTCGCAGTCGGTGACGAAAGTGAAAAGAATATATCCCATTTATTTGAACAAGATGCGAAATCATTCACGGGGTTGCAGAGTGGTGACAGGGACGCATACATGACGGTCGCTAATACATACCGTATTTCCTCATGGGATTTTGAGGATTATAAATTACACATATATACAAATATTGTAATCGGACACAATAAACGGTTACTATGACACAATATATATTTACGATGGTGACAAACTGACCGAGATATTGTTTTGTTCTTGCTTTTTTGTTTCGTTATTTTTTTACTTAAGACACAAATACCTTAAATTTGGTATATTTACATCTTCTAGAGATTAAAGTCTTACTGGCATTGCTATTGGTATATGTAACTTGTCCAGAGATTAAAGTCTTATTGGCATTGCTATTGGTATATGTAACTGATCCAGAGATTTATTTCACTTATTTCATTAGTTATTTAAGACGTTTCCTTCCATATCAACTACATTTATATGAAAAAAATTGTATCCTCTGTTTACTGTGTCTACGTTTCTGAACAGCCAATTCTGACATGGCATTAGCAGTGACATTGCTTTGTGTCTTGGTCATTAGGGTAGATGTGCACTTGCTGCATGTGCATTGCTGTATTTATAGTAAGGATTATTTCAAAAGTAGATCGGAATAATTACTAAAAAAGAAAAGAAAAAAGAAAAAAAAAACAAATAATGAAAACAGCTTTATATGATAATGTAGTGTTGTAGTAACAAGCCATGTTTACATTTGCGTGTGTAAATCAATGTACATGAACATGATGGAAATTTTTTATGAAGAGAAGAGAACAGTTTCCACATTAAAATATTTCTGGCCACCTCTGCCTTTGACACAAGCCATCTAGTAGTATTATTGTTGTGGTTATTGTTAATAAGAGACAATTAGTTATCCGGAATATAATCTACGGTTACATTACTTTATATTAAAAATCGATGGCTTTTGTGCTCTTATTTTTGTAGGTCAAAACGAACTAGATTGCCGCTGTCACTTTGGAGTTAAAACCAATAAGACGTGATATCAACAATTTGGAAATATTACCTCTATTAGACCCATTTTCACGTAAAGTTTTGTAAATTGAACCTTTTCGTTTGTGTGTATTCTTTGTCGTGTTTGTCTCTGTTTTCTAATTTTGCATTTGACAAAGACTCAGTGAGAATGGAAAAACAAGTTCTGCACTGTTCGTTGTGAGTTTGTTAGCGCACACAAAAGAACTGTTATTCTCTATTTGATCTGTATTCTTTGTATATATATATATATATATATATATATATATATATATATATATATATATATATATATATCATAGTTGTTCTATCACTGTCATATTTTTCAAGTGAATAATAAACCTATTGCAGCCAATTATAAATTCCCATTTTGTCGCACATACTGAATTATACACCAAGCTAACTATTATCCAATGACAGTATAATTATTCGGGGTACTTAATGAACATTTGCACTATCTACAATGTAGACAGAACAATTTTTAATAAGCTCAAAAATATTCGTGGATGGTAGTTTTATATGGATAGGTACAGTTTGTTACATCACAGTTGAGACATTGCAGCAAAACAAATTTACGCTCATGTCAATCAATTGCAGTTTGAATAAATTCAAATACTGGTTTGACGCGCATGATAAACTTATTCATCGTTGTTAGATTCTGATTCGATATGTGAATATTTTATCAGATTGCAAAGATAACAGAAGTCGGGAATTTCTTAATTTGATGCAATCAATCTGTTTCTGTTGTTGCAGAGGGAGACTTTGAGACTCTCATACAATACTAATGGACAAGATTTTAAATAATACAAACACTTTTCTTTTCAGTAGCAATGGCGTGGGTGATTTATGTTCATCAATTGCTACATCATATTAGGCTAATGCCAGCGAGTAACAATGATTTATATAAGAGTATGAACTAATATCGTGTATGCAATGTTCCCTTGATAACTTTGTTTTTTCCAGTAGCCCAGAAGAAAGGGTTTAGCAATAGAGAGCTATTATCTTACAGCAATAGATCTAAATTTGCATTCCCCGAGCGCGAATACATACTTTGCAATAGGAAATGGAAATAAATGGCATATTTATGCATTTCAAAATGCCACAATTTCAGAAATATATTAAGCGAAAGAAAGAAGAAGCAATATTTCGTATTTATCGTGAGTTGAGCGAAAAACAAAATGAATTAAATGTCAGACCTAAGGGACATTTCACTTTGAACACATTATGTTTGACATTGGAACTAGTGAACAAAACAAAAATAATTTCAATTTCATTGTAAGCTCTAGGGAATAGAGCACGTTCTACAATTTAAAGGCAAATATGAATAATAGAAACAAACCAGCCTATTGATTATCCATTACTATGACCAAGTTATGTACAATTACTGACAATACTCAATAGATCCATTACTATGACCAAGTTATGTACAATTACTGACAATACTCAATAGATCCATTACTATGACCAAGTTATGTACAATTACTGTCA
Organism: Margaritifera margaritifera; assembly: GCA_029931535.1. Lineage (NCBI taxonomy): Eukaryota > Metazoa > Mollusca > Bivalvia > Unionida > Margaritiferidae > Margaritifera > Margaritifera margaritifera. The sequence goes on from JAQPZY010001418.1 coordinate 1,641,282, forward strand.
ATATTCAATACAATTACTGACAATACTCAATACAATTACTGACAATACTCAAAGACAATTACTGACAATACTCGATAGATCCATTACTATGACCAAGTTATGTACAATTACTGACAATACTCAATACAATTACTGACAATACTCAAAACAATTAATGACAATACTCAATACAATTACTGACAATACTCAAGACAATTACTGACAATACTCAATACAATTACCGACAATACTCAATAGATCCGAAGCAATATGAAGATTTATTGGTAGTTTTCAGTGTTAGTTCAAATGTACTTTCAACTTTGAGCCAATATAAAAAGAAACTGTCAAAAGTCAATCAGTTAGAAAGATAAATTTGTACTGTATAATTAGCTCTGTCACTATTATTAATAATACTAGTGTATGTATATGTCATATATTAGCTTATCGTGTGTTGATTTGAAAAACAAAGGCAAAAGAGAAAACAACAATGTTGCATTAGTGGGTAACACTATGATAAATAATTTATACATTTTATGCAAAAACAGGACCTATAGTTTATAAAATTTTAAAATTGTCAGACTGATCCGTTTAAAGAAACTTTATTTCAACAGCTGGATCTGTTTCATACATAAATAAATACGAGCATATTATTTATGCGAGGAGTAGTATTGATCATTCTAATGACACAGTCTAATTCCAACGATACGAAGGACACAAATTAACTGATACAGATGTTCGATATAAGTACATTTAAAACAAATGTGACTCCAAAGGGGTTTTATTAAGTTTTAAGTTTTATACCTTTCATATGATAATGTTTTCTTTTGCTTAAAACTATGAAACATTCTTTCACCCAGTAACTTACTATCAAGCAAAACTAATCTTACTGTGTGTCTGTGTATATGATACAATGAACTGAGGTTCTGTTCATAATCCTCACAGTGCGTTACCTTCCTAATTTAGGATAATGCCTTTGCGACGTCGATGTAAATTTGTTTGTTAAATTGCCACATGGAGAAAACTGTACGTCGTGATAACTGCGTCATACTCAAATTAGATTGCCTTTGCTGCGATCTTTTCTCTACAGTGGCTTTTAGTGCCGAATGGGGAGATTGTTTTACAATACGTAGGAGGAAAAAGTGAGGAAATCTTTTCTCGAAGTGATGGAGGAAAAGGCTGATGATGTTACAAGGTAGTACGCGACATGCATCTCAATATACGGATGATATCACAATGAAGAGTTGAGCCTTCAAACACAGTCTGGTTCTTTTTTCATTGTTTGTTTTGGATTCCAGTATACAGTAATAGATATATGGTAGGACCCAGTCAACGTGCTCAAGTATTAATGCTCAATGTTAATGTATTAAGGTTTATATGACGTGGGGTCAAAACAGTCTTCCGGCAGGGATATATTATGAAACAGTATGAGCTGTGAGGAGCGTGAGGTTTCTTTAAAGGGAGGATAATATTTGCGGTCGTATTGCAAATACAGATTCCCCAAGAGCTTGCAGTCGCTGCAATAAATATGTCCAGAATGTATGTCATTTCGTGAACATATAAAACAATTCGACGAAACCGTTCTCCATTGTGTTCAATGAAATGCTTAGCTAGTCTTCTCTCTCACCATTAAGGGTAATGTTTCCATGATGAATATTGGCAGTATCCACAAGAAGTAAATACATATACCATGATAATCCATTTCACTTTGCTTAACTGTGTATTTTCACTTGAAAGGATAGATGATACATGACGGCGCAACAGAATTGGCTGGCGTTGGATTTACTTTTTTCTATAGTAAAGAGTTATTTCCCTTGCATATCACAGGTAGTAAATACATCAGTTTACAACCGATTTTTGGGTTAAAAGACAGTTTTTGCTTTTGGGAATTCAGCACACTGGTTGTCACTCCAAACATACCCCACCCATCTATGTTAATTTCTGAAATGCAGCTCGCCAAACTGCAAATTACCCCTTTGGTACCAAATCGCTAAATTGTGTTTCCGGATTACCCCCACCTTCCCATATATATATATATATATATATATATATATATATATATATATATATATATATATATATATATATATATATATTATATATATATATAAAATGAGAGAGAGAGAGAGCAAAGAATTATAATTTGTCACCCACTGAAAATCGAATCGAACCTGGGTAAGGTCGTTAATACAGTATTAAAAACAAAGTGTTTTTTGTTGCTTAAATATTCATTTACACATGATTGTATAAAACAGGTATATAGTCCTGTTCGATAACTGTTCTTATGTCCCTTGACTTATTAATTTTCCTGATTTACCCATGATGCAACGTTCTCGCTGGTGAGCAAATCAACATTGTAATGATGTGAACGAAGCCTGTGACCTCGTAAATCTTAGTGTAAAGTAAAAAAGTAAACCAATGTGTTAGAAACTTATGACAATTGTGCAATAGCACCGGGAATATCTGAGTCGAACACTGAAACGTGAAGCACATTTAACGTTATGTTAAACCGGGTGCAAATACACTGCTAATGGATAGAATTTCAAACCAAGTGCAATTCTACAACCAAACACGACAAATATGAAACATACAGCAGACCATGAGTGTATTGGAATGCAAGGTTACCACAAGGCATGACAATAATGATATAATAATACTGTATTTAATTCTTGCCAAATAAATTTGGTTAAGTATGCCGATTCAACATATACTTATCAATACTCAGATACTGTAATGTTATTTACTGAAGTGAACGTATCATGCTTATGGTAATGAAAATGGTCGCTACAAATGGAAGCTAAAGCCAATATAAATGCCAGCACCTGAAGGTGTGAAATCTTATGATTTCTATTTTTAATCCAACAATTCTTCATAATCCAATAGTCGGTGAATGGCACGGCTTTCCATACTCTTGTAACAATTCCTCGTGAAGAACGTTAGAAATTATAAGTGCCGGAGAGCGCCACATGCTAAATTGGTATGTAATTTTGTCGCCTACTCGAAACTTATTCTTCATAAAATCATTATATTTTACCTTTGAGATACATATGTAGATATATAACTTACATGCAGTTTTAGCTTATGTTAAGCGAGGAAAAGAATATTCTTGATATGTTAGAAAAAGATAGGGAAACTTACCCTCGGGAGGTTAGAGATTTGACAGAGACAATAAAATCCTCGTCTCTGTTACACATTGACAAAATTATAATCGTCGGACCAAATAAGCGACCAAAATAATAAATATGACCACATGCATTAAAACCACACACAGGCGCATTCAAAGAAACCTTTTTTTGTCACGTATATGTGTAACTTCAGAGCCGAACAATCTGACAATCTTATTTGTTCACACAGATCAGTGCTAAATGGAAAAAGTAGGGAAAACTACCTTTGCTATTTTAGGGACGTACTGCTCAGACCTAAATAAGTTAGAAACAGTTTGTTAATAACATTCTATCGTGCCCTCTTAAAGGTTTCTGCAGAACATAAAGGAGAAAGGCTATAATATCATGATATAGAAAAATGAAACATTGTACTGCTAAAAAATATATATGTAAACACCATGTTTACAGAATATCTAGAAGTCCCGATGGATATTTATCGAAAACTACGGAAGGAAATAGTGAGTGGGACCCACATTTAGATAAAAGTATTCTGAAAAACTCTTTTTATGCCGTAATTTCCTACGGGGACTACCTTCGATAACTAGTTACAGGATAATGTTTTAACAGAGCACCATACTTGAAAATGTTATTATAACGTAAAATAAACTAGGTGTGACTGTATAGTGAAGAAATAAATCAACTTGAGATGTATGTAACAGACAGATACTTCATTAATATTATAACTAAAATTGCGAAATAAAACCAGAGTTTTCCAAAAAATATTTTAAATTACATGGACATAACTGCAAATGGGTAATGTACATTCAGTTAGGGACATGAGAAACAGCTAGAAGCAACGCAAATGTGTAAAACAAAGTAGCTGGTAAACAAATTATCAGCAAAGCGATACTGTAAGGATTTAAATATAATTCCTTAGGATGATCGATGGCGTAATAAATTAATTGTTTGGCTAGTGTTATGATGTCATTCATTTAAGACACCATTGGGAAATATTATTATGATATAACGGCAATATCGTTCTAGTATTCATTTAAATATGGGAAGGATTTAAGTACCGAGATACTCAAGGTATATCATGACACTAAAAGAAACGAATAAGGAAAGAAAAATGTATATGAAACCCTCAACTCTCCAATATCTTCCTGCCTCACATGAGAGTCACGATCCTAATGAAAAGTAAAATAGCAGTAAGGTTCGTTCAACAATCTACACATTTCTTTTTTATAAAAGCCAACAATATTTACTCTTCAGTAAATGAAAATTTTGTGGATTATTGTAAACACTCCTAGAATAAAATTATTTTACGAATATGTGGTAACCGGTATTTTTTCCATACTTTTAAAAGTAATTGTTTAACAGTTTGTGATATATTTTGCTGAGCATAGTTCATACAAATTCATATGAATATCTTTATAGTATTGCAAACATTACCAAAGTTAAATATTTGAGCATTTTACCAGCGTTCATCCTTAACACAATGGAATATCGTAAATGCCTGCAATCAACAGTGCCTAAAAGATTATATTTCAAAGTTCCAATACAACAAAGCGTAAGTGTCTATACATGGCATGCAATGTAAAATTCCCCTTTCAAACTTCATAAATCGTCGTCAGCACCCAAGATGTAATGAAGAACTCTAACATACAAGATATTTTCTCTCCATCAGATGCTAGAATCACACAATCGGATATTTGATATGCTAGCTTTTTCTTAAACTTATCTGTCGGGTAACCGTGTAGCTGGTGTGTTTTCTCTCCGATAGTTATTCGATAATGTTAGTAAGTGATCCAGTATCAGACTGAATGTATTTCAAATCGACGTGTCCTCATTTTTGTGCTAATTTATCACTAACTAATATTTAAGCTGGATAATAAACTAACTGCAGCCGTTAAAGCTTCTTATACTGTGTATGCAACATATCATAAAATATGTTGTTAGTTTACGGATGATAAACCAATAAGTTGTGAAATGAGAATATTGAACTCATTAAACATTTGTATCTATTTTTTAAAAAATGAACTGGTAATCTCAGCATACAAATTATATTGTATTGGAGGGCACTAAAAAAAAGACATTATTTAGTGTTAGACTTATTTGCTTGGAAAAGGCTCATATAGCTACATCATTGCGATACAACTAATTACATATTTTACAGTGAATTGTTCAGTTGCTGCCGATTTTTGCAAAATACATAGATTCGTCAGACACATATTAGAAAAATAATTATTTTCAACTTGATCTTAATCAATATGTAATTATTTCAAAGAATTACAAGATATGACGGGGATGAAAAAAATGTCAATTTTGGCAATGGATACGTCTTGATTGCGCCTGGGGGAGACATTTTCTTTAACAACTAATGGGCTCAATACAATTACTGACAATACCCAAACAATTACTGACAATACTCAATACAATTACTGACAATACTCAAGACAATTACTGACAATACTCAATACAATTACTGACAATACTCAATACAATTACTGACAATACTCAATACAATTACTGACAATACTCAAAACAATTACTGACAATACTCAATACAATTACTGACAATACTCAATACAATTACTGACAATACTCAAGACAATTACTGACAATACTCACACTTATACAATAGACTCCCATTCCTCTTCACCATAAACAGTGTGAACGATATATAAATTTCTTCATCACATCACCCGCATGCCAGCTAGAAAGAATGAATAATATTGTACAACTAATAGCAACTGCACAAAGTCCCCTGATAATCTTCAAATTCTATGAAGGCAAACCATCCCTGAAAAGTGTTTAGCAAGTTAAAGCTATTAAATTGAATCAATATTTCTCAAACTTAAACCATTCTGAGCACAGATACACCAATTGCAAGTAGACATAATAACATTTCAAAATATAACAATTCCGTAATTCTTTTAAAACGACCAAGGTAAAAAAGCATACGTTTTATCCTAAACTAACACAAATGTATCAAATGTCAGAGACGGACAATATTTCATTCCGAATTTAGAAATTTGAGCTGCTCAAAAATTATTTTGATTTAATTTCTGTTTTAAGGATGATGACTTGTGTTATGTTGGGCCATTTAAAATTGTTTAGAATTGATATTTTGAAATAGCTAACGGTCAGACAAATCCCAAACCACGACAAACTGTACATGCTGGTGTGCGTTGTCTTCCACTACTCTTAGTTGTATATATATCCCCAAGTAAGGGTCATTCAATAGAATATATATCACCAAGTAAGGGTCATTAAATAGAATATATATCCCCAAGTAAGGGTCATTAAATAGAATATATATCCCCAAGTAGGGGCCATTAAATAGAAAGACATTGGAAAACTTACATTTACTGCAGGTCGTAAATCGCTAAATATTTCAGCAGGTCTTCTATACTTTTCGTTAGTATAATTTTCTTTCACTGTATTTAAAAACTTATAAGAATTTTTCGTTTTAGTTATTTAATAAGAAACAGAAGTCGCAATTATGTTCTTTTCCGTTCAATCTCTCCCAGATTACATAGCGCTGTGATAAATCTAGGTAAAAATGTTGAGGACGTCATAATTTAATAATCTCGTCGTTTTGAGCTGCGAAGTATGAGTTGAATTTACAAAATCGGACTGCCTCAAAGGAGAAAAGTACTTTCTGTTATTTTTTATGGTAAGAATGGAGTAGATGAAAGGTGTAATTAGTACGATTTCGGTTGTCTATTTACACTCGCTGACAATTTATGATGATAACAAATGGATTAAAAAATATAAATATCGTATTAAATTTCTTATCATTATCATTTCACTTCTCTGAGCGATGAACATCCATTTGATTTTATTCAAAATGTCCATTGTTATAAAAGTTGTATTTGTCTTCCATTATATCGTATTGCATTTTGTCGTGATCCGTAGTCACGGACTGCCTCCAAAATCACGGTTGCATACTTCAAAGAAGAAAAAGAGTAACCTTGCCTTCCACTGTGCATGCATCTTTGAAATATATATTTTGATGTATATAAAGCTTTACACTTTCTTTGAACACACGATGAATGGATATATAATACTTAAAAGAAACATTGAAACATGCCTGCGTGGTCCTCAGGAGAACGAGACAAATCTTGAAAACAATGCCTGTGTGGTCCTCAGAAGAACGGGGCAAATCTCGCAAAAAATAATAAGAGCTGAAAAGGTCTAAAACTATTATGATCGTACCACCTGTTCCGAGAAAGAATCTAATCTGTTTTAGAGACAAAATGCGATTAATCATGTATCCATGAAGTAAATTTTCTTTTGAAAAAACAAATATCTCGATAACCACGAATGAAACTGTTAATTTAATTGCTTGTACTGATTTTATTCAAACCATACAAAATTTGACTTTGAAGGGAATCTTCCTGTCTTAATTATCTGATTGAAAAGGTTCAAATAACTGCCGATCTGCTTTATGATTATATTTGGTTTGTTTTACTATATACAATTAACTCTGGATAAACCAATGCTCTAGTGAGCCCTAATATTTATATGTCATAATATACAACAACGTTATAACAGGTAATATATGTTATATAAGCACAAAAATAAAAAACGACTTTGCATTTTTATTACTAATATATCATTGTATGTAACATCGTTATACGCGTAAAGTATTGTACAATATCAATTCGTTTTGCTCTTTAAAGAGTGAAAACAAAGCAAAACATGTACACACATGCACATAATACTATAGCAATTAGATGCACTGTTACTACAATACTGCATTCATGTTGATAATTTGTAACGATTCTTTGTCTGGATTAGAACAAATCCACAATGTATTCCTCATCCAAAATTGGTACACTGTTCTATATATAACATGGAATGGTTGTTTTGTTTAACGATATTAATAAACTCAATATTATAATGTCGAATCCAGTCAAAATATGAGACCAATAATGTAAATTATACAAATATCGCTGACCTAGGGCTGCAAATTAATGAAATCGTAAGCACCTTCTGTAAAAGATTTGTGTATATTTTAAACACTGTATACATATAGTAGTGAGACTCGATACGAATCTCAGACATCAGTATGTAGAACATGAATAAAGTATACCTGAGACAAAATGTGTGGTAAAACTCGATGCCACAAGAGAGAAACTGAAAACAAAATGTGTATTAAAATTGGATGCCATAGTAGAGAAATTGAAAACAAAAAGACCACAAGTCGGAATACCCATTATTAAAATGACACGTTTTGTTGTGCTGAAGGAATACCTATAAAATTACTATACAAAGTATGTAGTTGGTGTCTAGTTCAAGTAAGTAAACGTATGTGCAAAGAGTTGCTGGAGATACCTGCTACTCTCTGTCTCTCTGTCTCTCAATAATGTGGAAACAGTGTAATTCAGCCACGAATGTACCTAACAGTTTGCCTTGAATAAAGAATATAAATATAAAACTCAGTGTCTAGTACAAAATAATATGTCTAGCACGGTCAATATGTATGTTTTGCTGTTGCCATAAGCAGTGATCTAAAATACTCAGTGACAGAAAACGATATACTCCACTGTATATTGAACTGTACACATTTGAGAGACCAACTTTTATTCCCTATTCTACTTCTATTAAGGTCAGCCTAATGTCAAAAGTTCAAAATATTAACCGAAAGTGAAGACTTTCTGCAGTGTGATCCTTCTCGTGTACATTTCAAACTTTGTTAAGGCCAATACATTTTCATCAGTATGAAAACTATATTCTGAACATAGATATTGAGCTACATTGTTGTTTCTGAAAAGCGTGTTGGTCTAGTATGTTGCTGAAAGCAGTTCTAAGCATCAAATATAAAGGCACAATGACTGTTTATGCAATGGCACAAACGATTATAAGAACAATAGCAAACATGAATAATTTACTCCATAAAGTTAATGATATTTGAGAGGTTCAGGTTACCTGTAAAAGTTACATATGTACTCAATAACCTTCTAGAAAAATCATAAAGCGGGGTCTTTAAAATTTGTACATTGCAAATGGGGTCTAAGAAATCTGTGTGTGTGTGTGTGTGTGGGGGGGGGGGGGGGGGCTAGATAAAAACTATGCCCTCTGGATACAGTTTATGAGTCATTGGAATTTATGTATTATTGTCAGTTCTTCCGTTCCGCATTTTATCTTACAAACTAGTTAAAGAGTAACTGCTTTCTCTGAACGGGGTTAAAAGGACTGGGCACTTTCCCAGTGTCTGCTTTTTCTAAAGAACTTGTTTCATAAAGTACACTAACTAAACAGACTGGGTAGTTCATACATTGTTGTATTTTTTTAAGCAGAGGTAAGATAAGCTTGAGTGGCTACGTATATTCAATGTATTACTGACTTAAAATAAAATGTTACTAACGGTATTTAATGTGTAACGTGTTCAGACTGTCGAAATTGACTATTTGACCGTTACGAAGTATACAAGATATTCGTATATATTCATCCTTTTTAACATGAATACGTTCTTTCCAAGATAGTTTTAGTTTAGAAAGACAATGTTTCCGTTGACAGCGATAATCAATAATGCTGTGCATTTGGTGCGTACTGCAAATTAAAATGTTGCTGCTTAAAAAAAGTTTCGCTAATTTGGCAGAAGTGTCATATTTGTGACTGTACATATTCTATAAGTAATGATGTATATTCTATAAGTAATGATTTACTTATTGTCTGCCATCTTATATGATTGTATTTACTGTTAAAATACATTTTTCCATTCACTGTACTGACCTAATTCGCGAACTTTGCATGCATGCGAAAACTATTTGATTACAGACCATGCTTTAAGTGTACTTGGTATTGATAAAGATAGTGTTATTAGGGTTGTACGCCATATTTTGCTGAATTTATATGAACTAGATGGTGCATTGATCCCTGATATATAAGAAATTCATATTATATCGCATGTCATGGTCGATTACAGTGATAGCAGATGATAATGGGGCCTTTCATATATAAAAGTGCATAGAGAAAAATGCACGGCTCATATTATCGGCTAATCCTTTTTCAATTTGAGAGTGTTGAAACTCAATTATGTATTATGAAACAGACTACATTGTATTACCGAAAGTAGTAATGATAGAAGGGGTGGTGTTTCCTTCATCAAACAGTCGTATACATCACAAAGAATCATACCATCAGCTGATCGGTGAAAAAGAAGCCTCTATGTTTTCAAGAGAAGCAATTCCAGTTTACCCTTAACGTCAGCGACTACCGTAGACAGTAATGGACAATGCTCTTTTGCGACTACCGTGGACAGTAATGGACAATGCTCTTTTTTCAGTTCATTAAAGCATAATGTAAGGCAGCGTAACGTTACATACTTGTCCATATTTGTGGTTATCTGCAATACACTCTCTGCGGATCTGTAGCAGACATGAATTTCCCAGCAGACGCGCATCTTGAAGTGTACTAAGAATTTAAAGCGATAGTAAGGATAGTCCAGCTTGTATTTAATAAACATATAATTGCCATGTTGTAACATAAGTCTTGTCAGCAAAACGTTCCCACTGGTCTTATCGGCACAGTGAGAACTGGCAAATGGTACATGCAATTAGCGTTTAGTATTCAATTAGCGTTGTCCTATTACAGATGAGATGTGTTCACTGTTAAAGGTCCACTGTATGCAGTTCTCTTGACAGTAAAGGTCAGGATGGCATGAGATGATGCTAAATCCGGAGACATCTGCAGCAGCTAGGGCATTTTTAAGCTGTTGACCATGAATAGCCTGCTATTTTATGATTGTCCATTTTATAATGTAGCTCAACAAGGAAGTGTTCGACCAATGCGTAATGGAAATGCTGCGAGGAAAATTATACTTCTAGATATTTGTGCGCATGCTATTTTGGGTAGAGTAATTTTATTAAAAGACTAAACTTTAAAATCAGTAGACATTGCACCTCCGCTAAGTTATATATAACAATCATCCAAGTCTTGCAAAGGTTAATTACCATCTGTTCGATCAACTGCTCTAAGACAAAGATCTAGAAGGTGGAATTGGCTTTATAACCCTTTGGGCCACGAATGGTCACGTATAACCAGCCTTATGTTAAGCTTATATGGCTGGAAATCTGTTACATGCTCAACGAACGGTTCTTAAACACACAATGGAAGATAGTGTATGCTTATCAAAAGTACGTAGAACCAACATTTCAACGTGTACAATAATTGTGAGACACGCATAGGCGCGGGGACAGTGGGTACAATGACTAGGCAGAATGTCACAAGTTAGATAATTGTACTCTTTTTGCATTCAGAGAATAAGGGTTGATGTGGCTGATACAAGCCGAATTTCATAAATCCTTCAGCTCAGAAAAGAGGAGATAGCTATTTGCAATGACCAGTATGATGAATTAATAAAATGTGTGATGTTCCTTTGGTTATGAACTGGAGACGGGGCAGTGACATTCCTTACATCAAAGCAAACTAGATCGAGTTACAGTCACAATTTTCATGAAGTCTCGATCACCTGTAGATCAGAATTTCATTGTTGCTTGAGTTGACTAAGTTCGTTTGTTGGGTTGAAATAAAAATTGTTTACTAAGATTAAATCAAAATAATACAGAATAATCATCATCCACACAGAAAGGTTTTCAACGGCTTATAGTACCTTTATTCTCTGCTGTGCAGGACAGCTCATCAACAAAATATTGTTCCACACTGGCACCGAAAGCAAGCTCATATTTTCAGCTGTCACAACGTTATAATACCCTCATTAGTTCTATAAAAATCCCCAAATAAAACAAAATAAAAACAATAAAATAGCGGTTGTTTCGATCCTGGGTTGAAATACAGTTAGCATTCGTATTGCACATGATGACGAGAGTGATTAACGTGAAAAGATGCAAGTTTCAGCAGAAACGATGTCCAATGCAGAAACATTTCACGCCGGCTGAATTTGTCTTTAAATGACATACATATAATGAACTATTTAAAATTGTATATTACACCATAGGAACGTGAAGAAACTTTCAAAATCTGTATCTTACGGCAAATACTTCCAGACAGTATATTAGGAGTGATTATTTCAAAACACATTTTGTGGCATTCATAAAGCATACAACAACAAATCTACCAACACTTGTGGAGAATGAATAATATTTGACAATCATATAATTTTATTTGCGGTGAGAATTACATTTTTATCTACAATTCCCAGATTAGTACAAGAAAAGAAAGCTTCATATCTGCTTGCATTTCAGTTTGAATTCAGAGAGTAGTTTCTGTGTTCCTCAAGCTAAACTATATTGGCTGGCAGATGCCGGGATGTTGTTGAGATGGGGGTTGCTTCCTTATGCTGGCATCTACATTTTCTCAACCTGGCATCTAGGTACATACCGCGCGGTACATTTTCTCAACCTGGCAGTACATCAATGTAGTTGTTTGCTTCTTGTGTTCTCTTCTTCAATAAATTACAAGTACTCGATTGGGCCCTTATCTCTGAATCTCAGGAATAGGTCCGTAATTGGGATCTTGGGATTTATTACTTCGAAGCTGGCATCTTAATCCAATGAAACCCTTGGGCAACATTAGAGGCTTTGTACATCTGCTTTGCCATGAGTATGCTTTCATCACGATTAACACTATACGGTGTATCAGTAGGTTGCTTTCTGTCTGGTCCATGAAGAGGTGTATCAAGTTAAATTCACTTTGATATATTATTTTGTATCTTAATAGCAGCAAGGGCTGCTCATATCTATTTAAAATACTATGTAGCATCCCCTGTGGAAATAGATACCAGACTAATGTCTGATGTTCCTAAATTGTCCACATTTTATTTTCATTAGTATATTTCATTTTTTTGTTGCTAAATGTTGTTTGATGGTGGATGGTAGATTATTGACGGATCCACCAAATCAATCAGGAATTGAAATTAAGTTTCAAAAGATATGTAAAGGATTGAATGTAGTAATTCCATTTGGAATATTCACTCATTTCCTTGTCTGTTTTGCATGTATTTTTGTTCTGAATTTAAGGTTCTTCATATTTGTATGCTTATTTATACAGTGAGATCAGTGTTTGCATTTCACTTAATGTACTCATCTTGTGTGTTATTTAGGTATATTTCTGTTCCTCGTTTTCTGGATGGTTACAATGTATTTAAATTTGAGTGATTGATGTGAATCGTTGCGCCATCGTTTCATTAAAACAGAAGAGGAGGATAAAGGGCTGATTTTTCCACGTTTGCTTACTTTATTAGCAAGAACAATATATTATGTGCTATCTTTGCCAGGCTAAAATATAATCGATGGTGGGTGCCAGATTACAGTATGTCTGATATGACAGAAATATCCATACGTTATGCTTGTTTTAAATAGTATCTCAAGAGAATTGCCTGCTATATTTGTCGGTTAGTATTATATTTGGAGGTGGATGTCTGATCTACCCAAGTTATCAGTATCCATAGTTTCCACTTATTTTCAATAGTATCTCAAGAAGTACCTGTTATATATGAGGGGTATTTATAAAGTTCTAAATATTAGTGCGCTGTGTAACAACGTTCTTATATAGTAAACATTATGTCAGTATATCCAGCCAACGTATTTTTAAGAGCTCAACACACTTTCTCAGTCAGATTATCCAATTATTAAATGCCATTTAGTATTCATTTTTCGGTATGTTTTTCATACTCTGAAAAACTGCACATCCAACCACATGGCGGCTTTCAAGTCATCTACCTACAGCGAATCTTTGATAACGGAATTCGGTCAAAACTCACTTGGAGCTAAATCAGGGCTGTATGAGGATGTGGCAACGTTTGGATGCTGTGCTTCTTCAGGAAATTTGTCACGATGGCGATGTATGCGCCGGTGCGTTGTCATGGAGTAGACGGATACCTCGTTTACCGGTACGCGGACGAATGGTTCGGTAGTGTTCAACAACTTTTGGCAACATTTTGTCCAGTGACACTTGCAATGTCAGGCACATATATCTGGATGAGATGGTCTTTTGCATCGAATAACAATGCGCATAAAACTTTCTGCACAGTCCTAATACGTCACGCGAGATTTGATTTCTACTCGTGTTTTCCGATCAAACCTTTATTATTTTCTCTTAAGTCGGGTTCAAAAAAGTAAATTAATGTTTCATCACCAGTGTTAATCTCATTCAAACGTCTCATGTCACTATTTTTATATTTGGCGAGTAGATATTTGGCGATTGCAACCGGAATCAGTTTTTGATCAGCAGTCAACAAATGAGGGAACCATCTTGCACAATCCTTTCTGAGCTTGAAATGATTATTTAGGATATTAAAAACAGCTGACGAATAAATACCCGTGATAATGCAAATATCTTCCAATGTGTATAGAGCACCTTCATCAATTCCCCCATTCAAAAGAGTCACTTTCATCTCACCAATTGCAAACAACGGTCTTCCAGAACGTATATTATCTTCCATGGATTTGCGACTTAAAACAGATAACTTCGAAATTGTAGGATATGACAGAGAATTACATCCTTAAACTTTACCCAAGGCGGCCTTGCAATCAGTTGGATAGTACCCTAGAGCTCCCGAATTTTACACTACTAATTTGGTAGTTTTTAATAGATTAGCTTTATTTATTAAACTTTTTGAAAGTCACAATCTGAAATTCGAAAAGAGTGAACAAAAAAGAACAAAAAAACAACAACATAAAATGAACGACTCGGTCAAGTCCATACAATGAATACGTGACACTGCATTTGCATTAATTATACCGGTTTTCGAACTTTGTATTATATTCAGCTACAAATAGTTCAGTTGCTAAGAAGTACTTACTTGCTCCAGCAATAATAAAACATATATAAAGATCCATACAAGTAATACCCAAAGAAATTAACTTGCAGTTATCACTATCACAATCCATGGATTCAATAGCAACCACTGACTGCGTGTTCCGTTTTTCCCTTTTGAGTACAGTGAGTACATGTTTTCAATGATTTATATAATTGTCTTCAATCAGTCATTTCATTCTATCTGAGTGTAATTATTATGTCTTTCCGTTGTTCCTTGTACTTTATATAGCGATTTTGCTCTGTTCCGTACTTTAGTAACAAGTTATATCCAACATGACGAATATAGTCCTAAAATGTCTCGTCGAAATATCATTTGATTGTTGTTTGTTGAAACCAGCCAATTTGTGACATCTTATGATGCATACTAAATATACGTAATATGAATACGTCTTCACGAGAAGAGGGTCAATGATAGTGCGAGAAACATACAGATGGAGTTCATATTTCATGTCAAAAGATAAGCTGATCGGTATAATGGATCGCATTATGACATGTGTATACATAAACATAATGAGATCAACGGAGCTTTAAAATTTAACTCCCCCACAATAAAAGCCATGTGGAAAAAGGCACGCACATTATGCTCATTCGTCGGGTTAGAATGGATAATGAGTGTGCCTTGTTCACAATATATTACTTAAAGGTCAATATATCCTAATTTTTCATTATGACCAACTCCATTATTGTAATAGCTGCTTCAATTAAAATATAATCTAATAAATATAAAAATTAAAAAGTTTGAAACAATAAGCATTTGTAATGCTTTTAGTTTAAAGTCATATGAATAGTCTTAAAGATAAGATACGAATTTTGTATATCAGACTCCATGCCCTACACATCTAAATTAAAATATAAACGTATTTTAAACATAAAGAAATCATAGGTGTCTTATGAAAACAAAAATATGGACACATATACAACTACTGATTGCTTCTGCCTTTGTTAAGAACAAAATTATCCAAGATATTTAAAGAGTACTTTGATCCATCTATCAATAATCCAATAATCAGTAAACGAATATCATAGTTCAACAGAGATTTCAAAATAAAACTTTTGCTATTGGATATTCTTGTCATCATTGAGAACACAGAGTTTCTCATTAATTCTTCAAAACTAAATGCATTATAATTTATAAACATGTTAGAGGCATCGTTCCATATTTGAAGGCTTAAAAGTAAATATAGACTATTGCTATAACCAATAATTCATTTTCTTTAAATACATTAAAAATAATTGTATTATAGAAGTGCGAAAAACATTGTGCAGCAATAGTATTTTTGTAAGTAATTTTGATATAAAAAGAACAATTTCTACATTTTCGTAAAAGCATGTTTGTTCAAGTACACAAATGTCTGCAATGTCTAATCATATCTAAATCATCGGACATATTGGATTTTAAAATATGACCCAAATAAGAATAACCGTTGACATATCACAGAACATGACCTTTAAGAAGTACAGGAGGAGACGATGGTAATCTTAAGGTGTCGACTGCAAAATCATGCATTCTAATTTGTGTGTATTATATATGGTATCATTCTCAAACGAGAAATATTCACATATCTTTAATAATTTCCTTAAATCTGTGGTTGAAGGACTTATCAGTAATATATCATCAACAAAATTAACATTGTGAAGAAATACAATCATTTATTGGCATATGTAGTCCAAAACGATATTGACTAAGCCTTGGGTTTAAACAGTCTATGTACATGTTAAATAACACAAAGAAAGAACACCTCCCTGCCTCACCCCATTGGTTACATGGAAGAACTTTTATACTGCACTTCTCCAACGCACATAGTACAACTGCTTGCCATGCCAGTTAACTAAGGTATGATCTACATAGACGGGTATTCGATTGTCGAGTAACTTTTTAAAAATTGTCCAATGATTGACCCTATGAAAGGTAATACTAACGTGTAAAAGCATGCAAAGGCATGGCTAGCATCTTCTAAATAATAGTTGATAGTTTCTTTTAAAGCATAGTGGCATAATTATTTTGAATGCTGTTTCTTAAAACCAGACTGATTATCAAAAAGTGTGACTTCATATAGTTGCAGTACAACACATTCAAATAGTTTCCAAATAATTGTCGTGAGAAATATATGTCTCTAGTTAATAATGCTTTGCCAGATTACCAATTTTACTATTCAGTAGAGGAATAATTGTCCCTTTTGTGAAATCATCTTAAAGTAAGTACCATATCTCATATGTATGTGGCATAGCAAATATAAGTATATGCTAAATTTCCTTCCAGTTAGTTATCGTGGTTAAAATTAAAATAAAATTAAAAAATCCTCACACACATACAAACTCAAAACAACAACAACTGAAATGTGCAGAATCAAATTTAATGTTTTCTATCTTTTGTAGCTGTTTTCTAGTGTCCGGAATGGATCTGTAGCGTTATGGAATGTATCTGTAGCGTCTGGAATGTATCTGGAAACATTTTAGGACTTTATTTATTTATTTATGTATCAGCGAACGGAGCTGAAATTAAAGAAAAGGCATGTAACTCGTCTCTCTTCTCAAAGACTAACTTTTTTCTTCAGAGATAGCGTTTTTCACACGCAAATAGATGAAGTTATCGAACTGTACCTGTCACACTGGCACAAAAAGAGACTTCCATTTCTGATGCGATAACACGACCACTTTTCCCACACTCAAGCAAACAAATCGCTTCGACCTACTACCCTAATGATAAAAACAGCATCGCTTTCGAATTTTACATATTGACACCTTTATGTTACTATGTCAACTTGACCGGAATACGGAGTACAAGCGAGATAAGAAATGTTTGCACATTGATTCACATGACATTCTTTTGTCTACACAATGCCTTCCTCATGAAGCAAAAATGTAGTTTGCATAGACTGAGCAGTTACTGTAGATTCCCGCCAGTGACCGCTTAAGGCAGGGAGAAACCATTGTTTGTTAAAGAAACACCTTACCGCTGACCACGGAAGGCAGGTGATCGTTAGATACAGGATAAAATATAAGATAGTATATGCAAGAGTGAGATTAAGAGTGATATTGTCACAAGCAAGTATATGTGATTATAGACTAAGACAACTCGGGAAAGTATTTTTGTTTAAAAACCATGTAGTATGCATTCTTTGGCAGAATTTAATATTTACACTTATGTACATAAAGATTTTGTTACACCTTACAGTGAATGAAATAATTTGACCACGCATACGAATTAATTAATACAATATGATTCAAATCTAGCCGCCAAGCCGCAGGTCCACCAAAAAGGCACACACACACAAGCCTAAAATTAACTGATACACCTTACTAACGGTAAAGCAGACCCCGGGGTGTTACATACCACTCCACTAGACTGTAAGTTAAAAAAAAGAATTTCAGGATTCAATTTTTCTTAACACTCTCCATCCTTTATAGAATCAGTACTTCTATGCAAAGTGACTCCTGCAAATAGAAAGGATAAATGTAGTTTGAAAGGTATCACGCAATAACCATTTGAAATTATTACGTAGGTACATTTATAAATTTTGTGCTACTAACTGAATGAAGTTACAATCTACTGTTGGATTATATTAAATGAGACACAACATTGATAAAGAACTGTCTCAGAACATGAGTACCTTCCAAGTTAAGATGAAGGCCTATGTATTTCATGGGATAAAGTTCTCTGATAGGCTTGTTGTTCTTTAGGAATGCTTGGTAGGTGTGAAGAAATTTAACCTCTCGTTTGAAACATATGGCGTTAAAGCCCTTATTGATACTATTGATATTCTCCCCAGTTATGTTTAAATCTATTTATCATGGAAGGATAGCAGATATTATTATTTTAGTAGATGAATGAAATCTTATGAGGGTTATGAAAATGTTGTAGGAACTTAGGAACGGAAAGGTTATTTACATCATTTGTGCCAACATGAATAATAAAATATATAGAGCTGATACAGGCCTCATTTGTTTGAATCTTATTCTGTAGTTTTGATATGGTGATTCCAGGAAATGCTTGAACCCGAGTGTACCAAATTCCTGTCACATTATAAGATAAAAGAACTCATTTTCTTAAACTAGTAGGTTCTCTCCAAAGTCAAAACAAAGGTATTCCTTGTAAGCATCACTAATCTAATCCTCGTGTACTTGAATAAGTTCTGAAGGAACCAGAGCCTTAAAAGCCCAAGTAGTGCCACAT
This sequence comes from Margaritifera margaritifera, assembly GCA_029931535.1. Taxonomy (NCBI): domain Eukaryota; kingdom Metazoa; phylum Mollusca; class Bivalvia; order Unionida; family Margaritiferidae; genus Margaritifera; species Margaritifera margaritifera. The sequence goes on from JAQPZY010001418.1 coordinate 1,660,326, forward strand.
CTTCAAAAACTGTGAGAAGAATAAAGTGACTCGTCTTTGTCAATTCTTAGAATACGTTAGAATCAAACCCCTTTTAACTTTGGGTAAGTAACAGATTCATAGAGTCCCTTTATAGAGCGAATACAGAAAGCCGGATAAATGAAAGGGAGATCGATTCTCTGAATCATTTATTTATAATCGAAAGCTGGACACAGAAGAGAATCAGGAATTGCACGATCAATATCCTTAAAACTTTCCTTCAGAACAGATTTGTTTTCGATTATTTCATCTGAGCAACTAGAAAATCTTCAGTGCAAAGGATATCCAGCCTCAAGAGTTGTTTTTTTGTATCGAACTCCCTTACTGAATTAGAAGCAAGGTTAGATTTTCTATTCAATAAAAAAAATAAAAACAAAAACAAACAAAAGAGGACAAAATCTTTGCTCTCGTCGAATTTCATGATTTTGAACATCGCCAATAATATCTTCGGTGTAATGGGTAGGGCTTTCTTTGGGTAATGAAGGTTGGATCTAGTGATGCATTTTAGTAAAATGTTAATTTGAAAGCTTCAGTTTAGGGGAATTCTATGTTTAGAATTAAATGTGATAGTTTTACACCGGAAATGTAATTAATGATGGAATCAGACGACTGAAAACTTCTAGCTAGAAACTGAGCCTAAATGCATATAATATTTAACTCAGTAGAAAGAGATTTTGGATGAAAAATTCACAAATAAGGAAATAAGATTTCCACGGAACTTTTAAATTCCTAGAAGTTTCTTCTGCGAAGGCACCCTTGATTGATCGATTTACGTCTTGTTTAAGATTGAACAGATCAATTTCTGAAAAACATTAAATTAAGAAAGATGTAATGGACATAGTGTGAGAAATATATGTACAAATAAAAATACAAATTGGAAATATTATAAATGTTCTAGCGAACAATTTCACACGAACTTCAATTCATGTAACAGTAGGTAATCCGGACAGAATACGGTAAATGAGAATACAATAAATTGCAGATGTACCAATCAACTGAAAACTGATTTAGCAACTCTGGAACTTTGACTTTCTGAATGTTATAATTTTTTGTTATTTCCGAAAACCTTGTCAAGATACCATCTTGAAAGAAGATTTGGGTAGTCTGTTGTCATGACTCGCTACATGACAAGCCTTAATTTGAACTTCACATAAGGCAGCTTGGAAGCAAATTTCTCTCAAACAGGCTTGATTAAATTTATTTCTGCAACGGCCATTATTAATAACATTCACAGATATTAAATTGCCACAAAACACTAATATTTTTCGCCTTCTCAAATATTGTCTCCACAATTTGATAGTTACTACTATGGTAAGCAGTTTTAAGGAATATATATGAAGTTCTTTTTCCTGAACGAAAGAAGGAAATCTGGAGTGAAAATACTGTCCTTTGAACCATCTACCACATCCTTGAAGACAAGCATCACATGACACCAGTGAATCTGGTGCCCTCCAATCGTCCAGTATTATCATTGATATTCCACTGTACAAAGGTAAAAAGTATGCCACCTTTTTAAGTCTTTCTTCACTTTCATTGGAGTAACTTCCTTGCATGTTTGGTAATAAATACTCCTGCACAAGTTAAAAACTCGACTTACAAAAATTCTTCCTGGTTTAACACAAGATGACACAGACTGATGTTGTTATTCTTCAACCTTCCATCTCAGATATTATGCTAATCATGCTTGACATTAGAGAACATGTGAAATCTTCATACGCTAGATTTGCTATTTTTGAACAAACTGTCGACCAGCTAAGATTGCTGAATGAACAGTTAGTTAGCATGAATAAGAAACTAGAGAGTAAGATAGATAAGTTGATTCAAACAGTAAATGACCTGGATCGAAAGGTGAAAACGACAGAAAGTAGAGTTGAACACCAGGGATCTCAGTCATGGAGGGATAATTTAATTTTATATCGCCTAGACGAATCTCACGGTGAAATATGGCAAGACCCCGAAGTCACAATCATGTCATATATTTCAGAGGAACTAAAGATTAATAATTCGGAAATATCTGTTGAAACGGCATAGAGACTTAACAGCAATATGTCACCCAGACCTGCAATCATTAAGTTCACCAAGTACAAGGAAAAGGAACTATTGTTGAGAACATACAGGAGAAGACAAAGAGAAATTGTGTCAAAATGGATTATATTCAGAGATTTTGAGAAGACATTTGATAGAATAAATATAGACGCTTTATGACATAAATTTCAAAAATTGAAAAATGAGCAGTAATATGATAAATATGCTTAAAGCAATATATATATATATATATATATATATATATATATATATATATATATATATATATATATATATGGATATAAAGAATTGTGTTACGACCAAAAAAGGACGGACAGATGCCTTCATAAGTCTTTTTTGTGTACGTCAAGCAAGGTTACATTCTATCACCATTAGTATTTTCTTTATTTTTATATGACCTACAAAGTGCATTGTCCAATGACAGCTTTGGTGTAGACATTAATAAAATATTTAAAATGTTTGTTTCCTATATGCCGATGATTTGGTTATATTTGCTGAAACACCAATTGAGGGTCAACGTTTGTTTAATCCACTTGAATTTTATTTTGATGACTATTGGTGTTTTTCGCAAAGGAGCGCACCTACGGAAGCACGACAAATGGTATTTTGGGAATCACAAATTAAAAGTGACTTCATATTATAATTATCTAGGGCTAGTATTCTCTTCACGTGGTTTTTGGTATAACTGCCGAAAATTCATGTTTGAACAAACATCGAAGGTATTATTCTCTGTCAAAGGCAAGTTGCTTAGGTTTAAAAAATTATCAGTAGACGTAATGTTTAGAATTTTTGATAGATTGTAAGTTATGGGCTCATGAAATCAAATGTATACTAATGTATTATGGTTTTTGAAAGGCTTGGTATAACCAAGGTGTAGGAGATAAACTAATATTTATGAAATTGTTCAAGCAAAGATGAATTGATATTGACATACAAACCAATGAACAAAACAAATAATGAATTGGATAGATTATGAGTCGACAAATTAAGTTCGACTGTAGCCGAGAACCATATCTAGATATTATAGAAAATCCATTGTATCTTAGCTTTTTTGTAAGCTTACCACAAAAAATATGTTTGTTTTGTAAAAGTTATATTGAAACTGAATACGAGTGTCGAGCTTTTAAACTACCTCGTAAACTGTATTTACCTAAATATCTCTTTGTAAACCCTTCAGAGGATAAGTTTTCATCTGCACTGCAAACCAGAATCTAGTATACATTGAACTCAATATGCCAATATTTAATATATGCACCTAAGCATAGAAAGGTGCTCCGTGATTCGTGTAATGTAAACAAATGACGAATAATAATGAAATAGCTCATTATTTGTTATGTATATTTCTTTTTTGCACTCTCTATCTCCTTCGCATATTTGTTACTAATTAATTATCTCCCCTACAAAGTAGAAGTAAATGTAAATTGTATTCTACGATCTTAGACATAGAAAGTAAACACCAAGAATCTTGTAATGTAAACTCTAATGAATAATAATGATATAGTTCATTATATGTTTATGTATATCATTTTATTTCACTCACGCGCTTATTATTTGTTAATGTTACATGTATTATGTAATTTGGGCCAGTGGCCTACATTACCTCAGTAACAACTGAAAGACGCAAAATGACACAACATGTAATTTCCCAATTAGTGACTGGATTTCTTTTATAGTAGCTACTTGAATACTCAACCTCAAGTTTACTAAACAATGAATAAGTCAGTTCTAAAGTCAAAGATTCTTTATTGAACAAGACACCTGCAAAACTGATTCGTGTACAAGGCACTCAGACCTTTGCCATAGCTTCTTCTATACCACAGCTTTGTAAAAGAATACCAACTTCCTGAAAGGATATATTAGCTATTAAAGAAACATCAGCCCCTCCAAAAGCATCTAAATAAGTATTAACTGAAATACCTACCAATGTAGACATGACCTTATAGAATTAGTAAGTCTCTGACAAATGTAAGCGGCTGATCTTAGGCCAATAGATAAACTTTGTCAAAATATATATTGTTTTTCCATTGAACATTGAATCCCAACCAGAGATACATCACCAGGATCAATCGAAATGTGTCTGTAAGCTTGTTCTAGATCCCGTTTAAAGAGCAAGCAATTTCTACCTTTTACTTTGATGATGTTCACCAAATCCTCGACGGAAGGATACTTTAATTTCATTTTATTGCCCAGATAGTGATATTTGTCAACATTTTGGTATTTTGCAACATTCAAAGTGGTATAAACATGATTTGGGAATCAAGTCATGCAAAACAATGAAATTAATATCTTATGAATTAAAATAGTAATTATCAACATCGTTCAAAATATCATTTGCTAACTGCTTGTCTTGAGGCTTGCCATAATCGATTATTTAGTCCATTTTGTATATTGGATTTCATTTGCTGCATGGAATAATTTTAATTGTATTACTGTCTTGAACGTTTACTAACCAGTTATTAGACTAGTCAGTTTCTGGGATGTAAAGGACAATATAAAACGAATTTTGAGAATTTCTGATTTTTTTTCAAAATTAATATACTTAGGCAGAAAAATGTCTGCCTCAGCTTTGGGCTGCACCTTTCAGAAACAATTATGATGTTTGCAGGCGGAAGAAGATTCTGGGTGATCTAATTGGAGTTTGTCCCTTCTCCAACAACTGGCACCAAAGTGCTGGACCATTCTCATGTGACTGTTGACTGTTTTTTGATGTATGAATGTTTTAAAACTACATTTGTTTCTTTGAAAATCTGAACACCACCATACTTGTTCACTAATGGATACCCAGATTTAAATTTCTAGCCAATCTGTGACTAGCTAGCATCGGAGTTTCTATCTCGGATGAATCATCTCCCAACGTATTGAGGCCTATTTCAATTCTTCTAACCCACGCTGCATAACATTTCAGTTAACCCTGCCACTCATAAATATTGGCACAGTAGACACTTTCCGAAAATATTTTAATCTACCTTGCTTCTCCGGTACCGATGATTTTGAGCTAAGAATTATTTCTAATTATCCTGCCACAAACATTTTTAGATTAGGATTCTTAAAAGAAATATTCTCTAAAACAAACTCAAACTGAATAGCTGCTCGATGCAAATTTGTGGATATAAAACCCTGTCTGACGCTTTGTTTGATTTTTGTTTTCTGCTAGAGGTTTTGTTTTGGGATTTTTTACTTTCGTGACCAAAAATATCCTCTGATTCACAAGAAGATGAATCTGATAAAGAACCTGAACTTACAATTCCCAAACTAGAAAGTTAGAGACATTTAAAATTTTATATTTATATGTATATATATGTATATGTATATATATATATAAATATATATATATATATATATATATATATATATATATATATATATATATATATATATCTATCTCTTAAAGATACATTAGTTCTTTTTCTTGGAATTTTATGCAAGTGTTGTTTTTAATAATTTTCCTATTCTCTGACAATTTTTGGACTGAATGCGTGTCACATATAAGGAGAATATTGATTACAAATGATAATCTCTCTTTTATTTCTTTTTTTTTTTGTTGTTTGGTTAGCATTAATTATATTTATTTTCTTTATATTTACAGGAAGAAAAGGTTCGACCAGAATAGCATGGCGGTTATACCTCCCAGTGGAATAGTCATAGGAGGACTGGTCATCTTGATACATAGGTATTGCAGTGCGTGCGTCAAGTGTGCATAGTATGGCTGCATTATCGCCTCACGTAACTGAAGTTTCGTTCTCGCTTGCTCTTGATAGTCCAGCAAGAGTGTGGCAAAGATCTCTACAGATGATTGCATTCTTGCCACCGAGGCTGTCTGAAAAATCTGATAAAGTCACAGACTGGATGGAAGTCTAGTCAGTACTTAAAAATAAAATTAGGCCTTATATTTATATTTATGTTTTGGACGACCCAAGCACTATATAAACAGATTACTATAGGTTTGCACTTATGCACGAAAGTGTTGCATTTCATTAAACTTTCATACTCACTCACTAAATGCATAAAAGGGCATGAACCGCCTCCGCTCTTCTCCTATACATTCTAGCATTTCTAACGTACACAATAGACATATGTTTACCTTGCACAAATCGTATCAGTGACCTTTACGATATTGGTGGTGCGTTTTTGGACAGAAAAGGAAAGTGACATCGAAATAAACGAGTGCCATCTTTCACTTGTATATATCTTTATCAGTTTATGGCTGTGCGTATATCTCCCAGAGTCGCAAGAGTGTGATTGCACGACACTAGTCTAGCCCATGCAAAGAGTATGTACTCCCCAATATTTGTTTATTGGATGGGCCCGGCCCTAATAACTACGGCAATGAAAGGTCAAATGAACAGGTAATGTAGGTCAAGCTATGATACCACATTTAGAAAACAACATGTACTTTATATGACAAGCCTCACGCAGGTGAATAAGATCGTCGATATAAATATGCATTTCAGCTTAAGCAATAATAAACGTTTTATCAGTGCTTTAATCGTCATTGCTATAGCAAACTAACATGTAAAGGAAAGCAGGTGGCCATGATAAAACAATACATACTTACATTTTCGCACTTCATTATTACATTTATCCACAATATTCTTTCTGCAGCATTCCTGACCAGCGATTCAGTTAATCACTCAAATAAATTATGTATTTTTTCTAATGCTTTGTCGTGTTTCCATTGAATTGTTTATCTATAAAACAGTAGCCATGTGGACCAACTCGGAATGGTATCATAGGAAAGGACGACGCAGCAAACGAAAACGTTATACGAGCGGCAGAAAGTTAAAAACATTTTTATTCGCATTTTCTTCTAAAACGTCAATTTTTTTTCTAAACCAATGAAAATGTCATCACTTTCTTGTTTTGTTTAACTGGATGACACAATGATCTTTTCTTTTGTTTTGTAATGTCAAAAAGCAGCAGCTAATGTCTCATTAAGAGCGTTCAACTGCGAAGCTAAGAGATGGGAACAAGAATAGTGTCAAAATATATTGAAGTGTTTCTTGTTGCTTTGCATTATTTGTCTCAATACAAGAAGGTTATCGTCAGGTATTTGTGTTGATTTGTGTTCATTCTAAATTTTCTGCACAAAGCGAAAGTCCGATTATAATAATTATTAGCTCCAACTCTTTCAACCACCGGTCTATCTGTGTGTGTCAGTGTGTACAGATGTTACAAGCTTACTTCTTTTAGTGACATAATATATTCCAAAGCGTTGGGTAGCCTGCAGACCCAATGCATTTCGAGACAAATCTTTATTGAGTTCCATCCTTTAAAATGGTGTTGTTGCTGATACATACGGCAAAATTGATGCTAATACTAATATGGGCGAATAGTCTGAAGTTTAATCAATTTCCAATGATTCATGACCGTCCCTCTCTAGATCGTCATGCCTTGTTTTGAAAGCTAAATTGCCCCGAGTTTAATTATTTAAAAAAAAACAATGTTTGTATGAAGATTGCTTCTGGTAGACTTTTTTTAAAAAAAGGTTTAAATAATACAGATAATAAGAAATTGCAAAAGGAGTCTTACACACAAGTCGTAAAATGCGCAAAATGTATTGAAAAATAAATATATTAATTTTCTAAGTTCTTGAAATAAAACCTGTTACGTATCGATGTAATAGGATAACGCCTGACTAATGAATTGAAGGTACAACCTTTATAAATAGTCAGAATTAATCGTTGTGTGACCTTTACAGTAGAGATACAAATTTTCACTTAGATAAATATATAGCTAATAGTTTATTTTCCTGTGAATATATTTAATCTTGTAGTAGCAAGAAAAAAATGATAAGTTAAAGATTGGCGAGTTGACATATATCGTTATTTGTACCCCAATAAGAAAAATAACCAGCCTTTAAACACGAATTGTATTGTCATTAAATACCAGACCAGTTCCTGAATCGAAGCCTTAAAGACTAAATTAACCTTTCATCCACTCACACACACTAGTGTAAATTCGCCTCAATTGGAATCGCATTCATAAGCTTGTCAAACAAATAGCAGTGATTTACGATAAAAGTAGGTTTGGAATAACCCAGTATATTGCAATAAGTTGTATTTTGGACATCTTATGAAATATTTTACCCCACCAGCAATGCAGACCGAGAAAGGCAACACATCGCGTTTTGACATTGTTGACAAGGTAGGACAGGGGATATAACTTCGTAGAGAAGCAAACGGTGGTATCAAATATCTTTGGCAAAAGGTAATTTCCGTTTTGAAAAGGTAATGCAGTTTACATTTGATTGCTCTACCTAACACAATCATCGCTTTTCTTGCAACCAGTAAAACTATTGAAGGAGCATGTACTTAAAATTCACACAACATGATGAGAAATCATGTACTTTTATCTACGGATATATATCTAACACGTAGAAAAACTTAGAAATGGATAAACTATGGAAAATGTTGAACAGAGAACCTTTGTTCGTTTGTTTTATCGTTTGTTTCTTTTTTTCGAACACCTTTGATGAAAGAATACTGATGAAAACTGTACAAATCCAAATTAGAGATTACGTCAAAAGAGAGATGCCTCAGTTGCAGATCTTTCTGAGGCCTGTTTCTGTTTCTGTGTTCTTGTTTACTGTCTCACACAGACCGACTCACTATATATCTCTCACCTCAAACTTTCAATAATCTAATTGGTATTCAATGATTTCAATATGTTGCATATGAGAGATAAACCCAATCCTTTATGTGCTAAACATTTTTAATGACAAATCAAATTATGTTAGTTTTTTATATTTCCTATGATCAATACGACGCGGTAACGATGTTCCGGTAAATTCCTTATGCAAATTGGGTTCGTTTCTTTATGTGTTAGATTACATGTTTACAAAATATAACATTTGACATAATTGTATCTGTTTTGTTTCAAACATCGCAGAACAGCATTTTTCGCCGTCTCTGGAGATAAGATTTTACTGTGAACTGGTGTAAATTACATGCATTATCAGGGGCGTCGGTTCAGCATAATCACTGCCTTAGCATTCATCAAATAAATTATACGCTGTGCTTCAGACGATTTTCATTTTATTGGGATCAATGTACGGGATTCGCACGATCACACAAAATGTGTTTATTTCTATATTTTGATTCGGCAATTCATTGTTGCTACCTCATAGATGTACTTTAACAGTAGTTTCATTTCTGAAAGCACAACGCAAACAAAGCGTCTTCTTATGATATTATTCAGCTGTTGAACACAATCAAATTTTTAACGTTGCCTAAAACCGTATTATTTTGCTTGATATTTTGTTTCAAAATGATTGTGATCTTGTGACACCCTCTGCCTATCTGTCAGTCTGTATCTTAATTGCTCAATATCCTTCTTCACCATTGGGTTAAGCTTCATAATTTCTGTAAAATTGTCATGTACTAGATGGTTTTATTGCTAGCTTTCTCCCATGGGGTCCGTCCGAGAAGTACAGGGCTTAAACGTGCAACACTTTCAAAACAAATGTCGTTTTCGAAAAAAAAAAAAATAATAATAATAATAATAATAATAATAATAATAATAATTACTATTATATTTATTATTATTATTATTATTATTATTATTATTATTATTATTATTATTATTATTATTATTATCATACTGGAATTATACATATACAAATAAGGTGTCTTCTGCAAATAGTTCATATACTATGTTAAGAATGGGGAATATCTCGTCGACTTCCCGAAGCTAATCAGGCGTTGGGTTTTCATTTCTTTTCAACATTGTTGTTTTAAACTATGTACAAAGAATATTCGATCCGTCTTTTCTATCTAAAAATAGCTCAATTAATCTGCAAAGTACACATACACGACCCTTTCTTTTATTTAGAATGAAGGAGATGGTATCAGCATTTTGCATGGAATCTTTATTCTTGGGAAATACACTAGCATATGAACAGTTTTGTAAGAGGATTTATTACTTGAATACCCGAGGTACATTTACTTTCATAATCCTCTAAATGATATCATACAATGTATAACACAATAGTCGAAATAACTGGGTGCTTCAGATATTGACTTATCATACAATACAAATATTTCCATTTAAATTTGTGAAAATATTTGTATATATTATTTTGGAACGGAAATGTATATAATACAAAAAAAGGATAATTCATTCCGAGTCTCTTTTGAAAATAACATTCCATGATATTGTAAAAACGTCCTATAGTTTATGTCAGTTTAATAACAATACAGAAAGATTAGGTGTCTGTGATTGATAAAGAATATAAAACATCCCATTTTCATCTGGATTACTTAAACAATAATATTCATAACACCAGCAGTTGTCTATATGAAGATGTCCTGACAGAAACACTGATATTATTCACCTAAACTACATTATGTGCCTGTGTAGTCAATACAGGGATGACTTAACGACAACACTGATACCATTGGCCTAAACTACATTATGTTCCAGTAAAACAAATTTAATTTCTTACATCCGTTAGACCTCATCCAAACATTATCTAACCAATGCCGTCCATGGCACGTAGAACATGGAAAACGATTGGATTCAATATGGAGCTCTGAAGCCATTTATACTAGGGGCATTTGAAAATTTCTGAATAATTTGTCTTAACTATTTTGTTTTATTGAACCTGTCAATAAATTTAATACCGATCATTATACAAAATAAAGTTCAAAAAAATTACCTTCTGCTGCACGTGCTGCACGTCGGGCACATGCAGACATACAGACATATGCGTGTGATTTTAGCATAGGCAAAATAACAGTGAAGTCCAAAATGTCGTAGAAGAACAATTCTGCGAAGAGGATACTGTAAAACCTGGGCGTTCATAGAGTACTCTCCAACTGATATCAAAGCCGACTAGGATAAAGTTTAAGGGTGTAAGTCTCTGTCATATCCTACAATTCTGAGGTGGTGTCATCGTTTTAAAGATGGTTGAAGATTGTTGACATTCTCGAAAACCGTTGTCTGCGATTGGTGAGTGGGAAGTAGCTACTGTGAAGATGGTAACTAATAAAGATGCTCAATACACAGTGGCAGACATTTATATTATCACATCAGCTGTTTCTAATATATTGAAGAATCATTTGAAGCCCAGAAAGGGTTGTGCAGGATGGGGGATTAAAAACAGACTCGGGTTGAAGACGCTTACTCGACAAACATGAAAAAAGAGACCAGAGACGTTTGAATGAGATTGTCACATATGATAAAACATGGATTTACTATTCTGAATACGACTCCTGAAGGAAAAAATGTTTGTATCAGAGAAAACGAGCAGAGACTACAACTCGTTCGACGTAATGGGACTATCAATAGAGTATTATGCGTATTATCTTTTGATGCAAATGGTCCGGTTGTCCAGGTATCTATTTTGTGCATGACTCTGCTCATGTAACTGGACATTTTTATATCTCCAAAGTGTTGCCAAAGTTGTGGAACACTACCTAACCACACATTTTCTTACCGGTATCCGTTTATTTCATGGCAAAATACCGGCGCATAAATCCCCCGTACTGACAGACGTCCTGAAGGAGCACAGCATCCAAACCTTGATACATTCTCCATACTGCCCTCATTTAGCATCAATTGATTTGTGGCTGAATCTCGTTATTAAAGATTAGCTGAGGGGCAGTCGATTTGAAAGATGCCATGCAGTTGGAAATGCAGCTTTCCAATGTATGAACAACATACCAAAAGTTTAATACAGAATGACATTTACTAATTGGATAATCAGACTAAGAAGGTGCGTAGAGGTACATGGGGAGTCGTTTGAGGGGATGCACTAATAAAGAACTTTTGTTTTTCAGCGCGTGCTAACATTCAGAACTTTTTAGATACCCATCATAATCCCGTAGTTATAGAAGGACGCATGTTGTAAACATATGCATCTTTTGTAAAAATATTTGCTGGTGCCCATAAAATAAAACCTTAAATAATAATAATAATAATAATAATAATAAAGCAGAAGTAGAACTCATGTATCAGTATCATCGCCTCAAGGAACTTAATACGTGTGGTCACTGGAAGCATCTGTCGTGTGTGAGAACATCTGTACAGCAGCATTTATATTTGTGGAATATGTATATGTAAGGTCTATCACTCATTCTTGTCTTACCTCCATGACCGTTTCTCTGAAACATTTTCTATTTAAAATATTTTCATGGTCGTGATGCTTTGTAGGAACGAAAGAAAAAATGGCGTTAAAGATGACTTGTTCACTGATCTGTTAAGAAAATTCTTGTAGTTTGGAATTTCTAATGATAACGAGACCAGATGTATGGCAGATTCATGGAATTTCTAATGATACTAAGACCAGATGTGTGACAGATTCATGGAATTTCTAATGATACTGAGACCAGACGTGTGGCAGATTCATGTAATTTCTAATGATACCGAGACCAGATGTGTGGCACATTCATTATTATCAATCCAATGATGATTCTCAGCATTTAACAGTCTTAACTCTCGTACCAATCGAACACAATGTGCAGTTGACAATGGGTATTTTCACCTCAAAAATGTCAACCATAGTTAAAATGACGACATCAATGTATTTTCTGAAAGTCCAACAGCAAAATGGACATGACAACAATATGCACTAAGGCATATCACCTAATAAGAAAGCGCACCACGAAATAAAAAGTATTTTAGACTGTAGGTCTCGTATTAATAGCTTAGCAAACACCTAGTTGATTGAATGTAATAATTTATATAATAATTATAATGTATTTATCTTTTAAAGAGTCAATCAGCTTATCAATCCAACCATCTACCTGTCTATCTATACAAAATTCGTTCTACATGCATTTTTTACTTCCTTTCTTTTTGTTATAAAATAAAACAGAGCAGCACGACCTTTGCCGAATTGTTACTCCAATTTTCTGCCTAATCTGAGCAATCGTTTGTTTATCCTCTGAAACAATTATAATACAAGCCTGTGTTTTCAAGAGATTTCTTATTAAGTTTAAATATAAAGAAACTGGATAGTGTCCACGTCTTATACATCATATGCCTACATGGTATTCCAACATAATAATCATTTCAAGAAGTAATTTTGTAATAAAAACGACGTTTATTTCGTGCAGTAAAACAGGCTTATATCGTAATTCGCTAAATGGAAAAGTTTCATGAAATGATATAGACAGAACGATTATAGTGTGCAATTTGGTCAGTTACAGAGAGAGTCATAAATAAAAAGTAAATGGACTCCTCGATTATTTACATGCGATATCTCATATAACGATAGCTGTAGATTGTTTTGGTGGTTAAGTATTTCCCACAAGGTTGACCATTTAGACGATTACTTCCCAAATACAAATACATTACCAACAAAGAACGCATCGTCCCCGACTATTTTCCACGAACATTATTGATTTCAGGAACCACCGGATTAACATACTGTGGATTCATTTGTTTTTTGGTATACATTATTTTGTAATTTTACGAAAAACTTTAAATTCGGGGATTAAGGAAAAGATCTTATTGCTTTGACGGAAGTAGCATTGTTTGTTGGGTATATAAATTGGTGGTTTGTAACAACTCTGAAATCAAGAAAAGTCGGTACCGCACAAAAACAACATTATTACAACACAATATAAAACAAAAAGCACATGACAGTAAATCCACAAAAAACAAACAAACAAAAACTGGGCAGTTATTATTATGATACCGTAATCTTAAAATGTATGAATTATATTAAAAATGTAAATTTTTCTTTAGTTTCGGAAGAGATAAATGACTGTTCTAAATATACATGCCCCTGCCTACGTTTATTCTTCAAATTAAATGTTTTATCGGACACTGTGTTTAGGTTTAAACTTATTTTTATTGCAAATAAAGCAAAACAACGGGGATTAGGAAGAAGTTCTTACAATTTAACAATACTTCCTATATACCAAGAACATTTACAACATGTCAAAAAGTTGTCTAGCGTACGTAAACAAAAAGAAAAAAAAAGAATTGCGAAGTACAATGGAAGTAAAATACAGCAAAATTAAAATATAGCAAGGCAAGAAAGCAACAGTGTCTACACATTAATTAAGGATTAAGAAGGAATACAGTTTGCACACATTAATTAAGGAAGACGATGTTCAAATAATGATAGGCTCTAACATTTTTGTGTTTGTAATACATTTCTGCACTGCCAAACTTATTAGTTCATTTTGGTCTCTTTAAATTCGAAACTTCCATTCAATAGTGAACCTTAAGTTATAACAAAATGATATTTAGCTTAGTTTTACGTGAGTAAAGCAATAGATCTTATACATCAAATTCATGCTAATGCAGTAACAGATTATTTTATGCATGTCTTATTTACATTGTTTTTTTGTCGGAAAGTATCTTGACCCATTATTTCAAATTTAGTCATATTTATCAAACTGAGACGGCCATCTTTCACGTTCGATAATAAGACGTCCGTTATCGAGTTTTCAGATACAGCCCTACATCGAGAGAGACCTCGTGTTATTAGAGCGTACGCTCTAAGCTCCTTAAATGGTGATAATGCACTTAAAGGGGAAAACTACTTGCTAAATCAGCGTGATCAATCGCATTATGTTCTTATTTCAACTCAGTAATACTCCTAATGTCAATGATAGTTCAAAACTCTTATATAGCAATGACAGTGCCAAGGCTACAAAAGATATTATTGGTTGTACAAATTCATAGCGACGGAGTAGCAATATCTATGAAGGAATACAGATGTGTGTACAATTGTTTACAATTAAATAGATGATTAAATATATGATTAAATGGATGATTACATGGATGATTAAATAGATGAAGTTATAACCCCTGATATGTTACCATCCGCAGGAAACAACAAACAAACGTGAAACCCTAAAAACAAAAGGATATGTTATGGAAGAGAAAATAATTTGTTTGGTTTATTGTGACAACAATTATCCTTATTAATTAAACTTTGAAAACAAATCTGCCAGGTGCATGAAGCACATCCTAGAGCACATCCATATCTACTCGTCAACTCTTGTATCGAATTCTAACAGAATTAATGCCAAGGATTTTTTATTCAAACTGTTCAGGTTCAACTGCAGAAGGGAAATGCAACTTTCTTCAGCACATATATAAATATGACTTACAATGCGCAAACATTAGAAGATATTGAAACACGCAAGGGGTATAAGAGAAGTTCTACCGAAAGAATCAACATCTGCGCGAGGCTGGCATGAGGTCGATGTTTCCCCTATTTCAAAGGATCTGAAGACAACAGTCGTCGTCAACTGAAAGGTTCTTCAACGTGCAAATACCACAAATAAGTTTCCTCTAATCAACTAATAACCACACATTCACGAAACTCTTATTTCACACTTGTATGGTTTCTCGGTGTTTCTTGCTGCGCATTTGTATGACCAATCAGTAAGCTTTTCCCGGCCGTAGATTGCCACTCAACGCATCACAAAACTGGACCCAAACACGTAATAAAAAGAATTGTTCCTATCGCAAATTACTAAAAACTTAAGCGTGAAAATATACCGAACGCTCCTTCTGTTAAGAAATTAGAGAGGGTCCATTTTACGAAAGTAATCCATACAATCATAACGTTTCGTGAATACTATACATTATGACATCTTTTTCTAGTAACTGGCTAATTATTCAGTATGAGAAATATCTTTCCAAGAATGACTCCCCATAATCAAACAAAATAGTCACTAAAATCTAACAAAGCTATAAACGAAGACGTAAATACAAAACGCACATACCTTAGGTTTGTTACAATATTCTGCCGCTATGTAATTTTTATGCGAATCTCTTTGACCTGTAGGATTCCACCTCTAAACACTATTATCAGTCGTTTAAAACAAAATAATCTGATGAAAAAAAGTAATTACACCTTCAAACTTTCTGTCGTTTATACACAATGTTTCAGGATGTACCAAATCAATCTGTCGTGTATACACAAAGTTTCATGATATACCCAATCAATTTTTCCTTTATACACAAAGTTTCATGATATACCCAATTATTTTTCGAACTGGGGTTATTCAGATGAATATGCAAGGAAAATAATCATGGTATAGCACGTAAATGAATTTGAAACGATCACCATGATACCTGTTGTAACGGCATACAAATGAACAGTATTGTCACTTGCCTGTTTCACATACAGGTGGAAAACTTTCTCGCTTCTTCCAGAGTAAAGTACCAAATACCATGAATACATGATTAAATTTATGCATATATTAACAACAACTCTTACATCCATAGCAGATGCTGAAATGACACTGTCTGATATTTATATAATGTAACCCAGTTATATATTTTTAATTATATGTAGGTTATAAACCAGTTTGCAAGCTGGAGGTATTAAGGTCATTACAATACATTTTTTAAAAAAAATAATTATTCTTTTATTTGCAAATGTTGTCATTTTTGTGATGGGCAGCAGTTAGAGCCTATATATACCGTCTCTAGCGCATGCTAAAATGATGTTAAAGCAGTAAGTTATACGTTTTGAATGTACATTATTGCTGCTGCTACTACTACTACTACGTAAGTAAAAGCTTTTCATGGTCATCACAGTTAAAATATGATTTTTTTTTATTAATTATCATCAATCACAATGACTTTGCATATATAGCACTAGTATGTTCGTGTACAAAGGAAAAATCATAGCAACCGTATATGTATTGGTGGCATTGAGATATCACAGTTTCGTTTTCAGTTTCGATTTGGTGAGCACAGCTTTTCCCTTAACTGTGTGTGATACGGGCGCTATCATGGACGTGTGGACAGTTTGGTTAACGTTATAATCTTCATAGTTCTGAATCAGGTTAGTAAGGGATTGTAAGTAAATAATATAGGAAAGATGCGAGTAGAGAGGGAAGTTCTTGGCATATAGTTTTGTAGCTGATTGCATAATCCTTTGTGGTCTTTACTCATATAATATCTGGAGAATCACAAAACATAAGACAGGTGGGGGATTGGATTTACCAAGCGAAAAAAGTATGTGTGCTTAATGATTATATATATATATATATATATATATATATATATATATATATATATATATATATATATATATATAATATATATATATAATATCCCGCTCAATCGGCATAAAATAAAAATATAATCATCTACTTGCTGCACACACAATTGAAATTGTATTTCTCTTCTTCGAAAGTAAAAGAGTAAATACTAGGAATATATATTGATGAGGTTTTTTAAAGAGTAAATACTAGGAATATATGTTGTTGAGTTTTATACAAGAGTAAATACTGGGAATATATGTTGATGAGTTTTAAAAAGGAGTAAATACTGGGAATATATGTTGATGAGTTTTATACAAGAGTAAATACTAGGAATATATGTTGATGAGTTTTAAAAAAGAGTAAAAACTAGGAATATATGTGGATTAGATTTATAAAAGACTGAATACTAAGAATATATATTGATGAGATTTATAAGCATCATAAGCCAAAACTCTCTAATCCAAAGCTACTAAAGTAACCTTCTGATATTGAAATTATACCGTTTATTATATTTGTACTTGTGTATAGGCTATTCATAAACAAGAGTAGTAGTAGTTAGAGTTTGGCATGAAGCGAAAGGGTTACTGTCAGATGTTCGAGTTTGAAAACGGCAAAACTGAAGTAATTTAAAGTTATGCACCGTTCATGGCAGCAGCAGCAGCAGCGGCAACAACAACAACAACAACAACAACAAAACTCAATCATTCATGGGAGATACTATAATTTTGAATAATCTTAAAACGATATCGTTCCTGATTTATTTAATATATCACATCTACTTTTGGTTAGATTTCTTTTGTTTCGTTTGTTCGCTTGCTTGTTTGTTTTTTAGGCTAAAGATAATGCTTCACTAGTCAATGAAATATATATTTTAACATAGATCTTAACTATTGGAATGTTCCTAAGAGTGTTTTGGTGATAAGTAGTCTATATGTTATCTGGCTACATTTGGTTTTAATATGTAAATGAGAATTCAAATGTCCTTTACACATGAAAACATAAATTTATATTCTTAAACGGTTTACAAAAATTGCAAGTAAATTACATGTGAATACCATACTAAATAAACTGCATTCTCTTTTATATATATATATACTTGTCCCATTAATCAGTATAATTTTGTATCAGTGACTAACTGAAAGCTGCCCTATAACGTGATTCTATAACATCGTCTCTGACGAAAACAGAAAGCATCAATATCTTGAATATGTAGTCCTTTCTATTTAATTACAACGAATGATTGTTCAAATTTATTATGCACTATTTAATTACGACGAATGATTATTCAAATTTATTATGCACTATTTAATTACAACGAATGATTATTCAAATTTATTATGCACCTGTATATATTTATCTTTGTTTTAAACGCTTGAGACAAGCAATACTACACATCTAATACATACTAATGCAGTGGAATATTGCTATCTTATTGCAATTGCTATTTACCACTTTTGTCAGACGCTATATTGACCTTAATATTTTGAATTGAATGAATCTTGTAGAATCTAGCGACTAAAACCTTCACCTTTCACAGTTAATAAAGAAAAATCATTTATCGATTGTCTGTATCATGCTCTAACTCTCAAGACCAACTATGATTTTATATAATAAACTTCTTAATGGGCGGAAATGCACTTAAAGGAACAACGAGCAATCTTTCTAAATCGGCGTGATTATTTGTACTAAATTTATATTGCATTGTGATATTATTTGTATGAAATGCACGTAAAGGTGCAATAAACGTGCTACATTCTGTTCTTATTTTAATGCGATATTTTTGTAAGGTCAGTGATAGTTGTACAATTCAAACAGTTTGACTCAGTCGTAGAATGTGGTTACAACGGAATGGTAAAACAGGGTGAAAACGGAATGGTAAAATGTGGCGACTACGGAATTGAAAATTATATGAAAAGTAAGTTATTTGATTTGTAAGATTGAAAAGAAAATTCGAAAAGCTATAACTCGAGGGCATATGTACTCATCAACACCCGCATTGATCTCACAGGAATATATATATATATATATATATATATATATATATATATATATATATATATATATATATATACGTGTGCGTGTGTTTTGTGTGGGTGCGTGTGTATACAGAGAGAGAGAGAGAGAGAGAGAGAGAGAGAGAGAGAGAGAGAGAGAGAGAGAGAGAGAGAGAGAGAGAGAGAGAGATGTGTGCATGTAGTAACATTCCTTTTAATTTAGCCTTTATTTCTGTCATGTTCCTCACATGTTCCTTACACACTCATTGTTTCCTTTTGGTTTAGTTGATATCACTGTACATAAGGTTTGGATATCTTATGTGTGATATTCTTTACGAGGCAGATGTTACGAGAAGATACACTAAAGAGAAATATTTGTCGAAGAAAGGCTGTCAAAATGGATGTCCACTTGTCTTTCCACATATAGGAACCTGGTAAACAAAATGAGAATCTTTCTTTGCCATTTTACGATTTTTGAATGATTTTATTTATTGCTCTGTATTATAAATACATTTAAGTGCTCAGATATATTCAACTTCCCGGATAAAAATAGGTGTCGCTGACAAAGTCTAAATCAATGTCCCACACGAGTCGTCTCAATAAGGCTAGAAAATCTTTTCTTTATTTGGCGATGATAAAGTATATCTTACTGATTAAATCGATTTAATTTAAACATTCTGACATAAGGCGTGTATGAGAAACATTACATGTCCTTACAAAATGGAGTCAAATTTCATGGGATTCTATGAACTCAGGTTACAATGATTGATAGTAATGTATTAGTCATAGTTACATTAATATCGATATTAAATAAATATATAAAAATGCACAAAACTGTTACAAAAATAGTTTGTTTTGTACACGATGAAATGTGTAGGATAAAATCGGTGATATCGCAAGCAATGAGCACATGTACTTGCATTTCTTTCTTACAATGATTATTCCGCATACGGTATGCATTGTTCCGTGACAAAATAATTATTCATAAACTTGATGTGCCTAAAATGTTTAGTGTTTAACCAGGACACGGCTGCCTAAAATGGTAAGGGATCCATGTAGTTGTCAAAGAATGTCATCTTGCAAACGTTCCATTTCAAGACCATGCGTGCGTATACATTTGTATGCTCCGCTTTTACTCTCATCTTAAAATCCAAAAGATATCACCCACGCTGACACAAAGATTTCACCCACTATGAGACAGAGATATAAACCAAATATCCCTTTATTTATGTATCCTCTTATCCCCTAAAACCAGGATATATTCTGGGCAAGCAGTTTTTAAAAAGGGTGAAATCCTCGGGACAGACTAATGAAACCAGTCTGGAATGATTTGTTTGTTCAGACACACTGTATCAATTTCAGCTTTTGCATACTTTATCAAAATGAAACAGAACTTTCATTGGAGCTGGAACACCATGATTAGAAATTCTGACAGCTCGAGTTACGTGCTTTGTCGCGCTGTCACAATCATAGATTGACGTGCACTTAAAGTTGAGAGATATTTTACTAATACGTCAAAATCTCGAACTATGGTTCGATCAAACATCCAAAATGACATAGAATTATTAGACCAATCATCCAAAATGGCATAGAATGATTAGCCCAAATTATCTATTTTTCTGTAGATTGCGTCCAAATCAATCAATCCCTGTCGAGAAATTATTCTGACCCTCAATGCTACAGACGTCACGTGTGTAAACATTTAAAAAAAATTTGTATTGGGTAATCTTCAGAGCAGTATCTCAGTATGATGTATCAAATACACAGATTGCTTTAATTGAACTGAATGCAGTACTTAGCGATAGTCACAATACAAATAAGAACTATGTAAAACAATGACGGTCCTTCAGCAATCACATAACACAAGAAGAAATATATAAATTCACATGTGACTTACAACATGTGATTTACTACTAATAATAAATAGATCTCGGAACTAGGAAAAAAATGTGAATTGTGTCCGTTAGGGGCTTCCGTAATCTGATTCTCTCCCGTTGTAAATTACATGTTAATTTGTTTGCTGTATCACATAAATTCGACGTAGTGAAAAATATTATAAAAAAATCAAATACATGTGTGTTTCTGGTTTTTAAGTTCTGACTATTTATGTTAAACTGTATTTAACTAAAACTCAAACATCGACAATTTTGTTTAATTTAGGTGAGAAAAGCTTACATTCTTTTATCTTTTCTTATACAAAAATATAATTTATAATCATACAAAATAAAAAGATAGACAGCGAAGCAAAGATGTTACAATATACAAATAGGTTTCATCTTAAGATTTTTTTATAATTAAGTATTGGATAGTCTTCTTTTTTGTCATTTGGTTGGATAGCTTTCGTTTTAAGTCTTGGTAAGAATAACCAAATTTCGTAAGAAGCCCGTCTTAATGCGAACTAAAACATAAACACAATATTATCTTCGTGGAATATCTGCCATTCATAGACCTGTTACTTTCCACTGACCATTCGATAATAAACTTTCTTGGCTTAAAAATGTTCACATTCTTAAATTCTGATTGTTATGTATCTGTTAATTCTCTTTTTTCTTTCGTTCATAATATTTTTATACTGAGCCACGAATATAAGTTCTCTCTCTCTCTCTCTCTCTCTCTCTCTCTCTCTCTCCCGATACCCACATCCGATCCAGTTTCCCTTATTCTTGCTGCTTTTCTAGCAATGGAAAATAGTGACTTTACTTATATTTATAAAGTACAAATGTGTTTATTTGCTACAGATGCTCCTACCATCATGATTTAGTTAAAAGGCAAAGTTTTAGGTCAAACAGGGGTCATCACTTCATAAACATTTGGCAAGAAAAATTAAAAAATGAAAGAGTCAATTGATCTGTGTGTTCTTTATATAAAACCATGTATCAATGTTGGTTACAATCCATGACGTCCTTCAAAATTTACTGAGTGGAAATAGACGGGTAATGTTCAAAGTAAAACGGAGTCGTAATTTGGTAAAATATTGCCAGAAATATGTGAAATTTGAACTTGAATGTAAAGCCTCATTCCAAGTTTAATGTCAAGCCATTAAGTCCTTTAAACGTTCTTGGGCATAATAAAAAGTGAACGCGCAGTTGTAAGTCAAGCAGGTACCATAACTCCATTATATTTTCCGAGAAAAAAGGTGAAAATCAAACTAATGTTTTGGTTTATTATATCCTTCAAAAGTTATTGAGCGGAAACTATACTTTCAACACTTTCTTTTGTCTTTATTGTTTTCATTGTGTTATTAGAAATTCTGAGAGCTCGAATTACGTGCGTTGTCCCGCTGTCAAAACTGAAGATTGGCGTGCCGTTAAAGTTGAGATATATTTAATAATAAGTCAAAATCTCTAAGTTTGGTTCGACCAATAATCCAAAATGTCACAGAATTATCAAATTATCAATTTTTCTGTAAATTTCGTCAAATCTGTCGAAAAATTATACTGACCCTTTATGTGACAGTTGTCACGTGTTGAAACAATTTTATGTTCTTTGTTAAAAATTGATCGGGTAATCCTCAGAGCAGTATCTCAGTATGATATGTCAAATACACAGACTGCCTTAACTGAACAGAATCCAATACATTTCATCTCCGCAAAATGTGTAATTCAAACCATTGGTATTACAGCAATATATATATATATATATATATATATATATATATATATATATATATATATATATATATATATATATAGAGAGAGAGAGAGAGAGAGAGAGAGAGAGGATAACAGTCTTTGCAAGTGCATGTGCCATTTAAACATCGGGTTTCAAACACATTAGCGCGACATATAACATTTTCGAGTAATGTTTCCATTAGACATGGCGTTACGACTCTAGTTCTTAAAAATATGTAACAGAACGAAAGTGAAACCAACAATGTAAGTAATATCAATAAGCAATCTATTTCCCTATAATACAAAGTGAAATTCAAAAGATACTTACAATATTATGAATGAAATTCCAAATAATCCTAAATGTCCTAATCATAAGTCCAAAATATAGAATGTTCCTCATGAGTACCAATAGTCTTGAATGTCCTGATATGACACAATGATACAATCCAGAATGTCTTTGAACGAGTTCACAAAAGTCTAAAGTAATGTATTAATTAAAAAGTCAATGAGCACTTTAGTAATTCCAATGAATATATTAAATAAATAATTCTTCTCGAATTATATTTTATTTCAACGGCAAAAACTATAAAATTCTGATCTCATATGGATTCCCACAGACTGATCTAAAACAGGAATTTATTATGTGTTTACCAGATCCCTCTCTATACACATTTCCACTTGACCTGTATGAACAGGACGTGAAGCAATACAACGGGGAAAAAACCTTGTATTCAAATGGTTGTCAACATTATGTTTACCAGAGAACAGAATCTAAAGTGCAACTTACCTTAACGGACTAGATTCAAACACACGTTATAGATTAAATATACATAACAAATGGTCATGAAAAGTTTTGCAAATTCAACACTGTCTTTGTTTTTATTGTATTATTAGAAATTCTAACAGCTCGAGTTAGGTGCTTTATCCCGCTGTCACAACGGTAGATTGACGTGCCCTTAAAGTTGAGAGATATTTTAATAATACGTCAAACTTTCTACGTATGGTTCGATCAATCATCCAAAATGTCACAGAATTATTGGACCAAAGTATCTATTGGGCTGTAGATTTTATTCTAATCAATCCCTGTCGAAATATTAGACTGACCCTCTGTGCTACAGATGTCACCTGTACAGACATAATTTTTTTAAACATTGATCGGATAATCCCCGGAGCATTATCTCAGTATAATATATCAAATACACGGACTGCTTTAATTGAACAGAATGCAGTACGTAGCGATCGTCACAATAAAAAATCAATATATATATATAAAAATAAAAAATGATGAATTTTGCCGAATTAGAATTATTGTTATTATCTATGTATCTCTATCTCTCGCTGCCTCTCTCTCTCTCTCTCTCTCTCTCTCTGTCGTCTCTGTCTGTCTCTCTATGTATATATATATATATATATATATATATATATATATATATATATATATATATATATATATATATATATGCCTTAAGCCAAAAAAGGCCCTTCAGCGACCACACAAATAATTGTTTAGTAAGACTATACAGATTAACATGTGACCTACAACATGCGATTTACTAATAATACTAAATAGATCTCAAATTAATAAACCAAGATCTCGGATCAGAGAAAAATGGGAATTGTGTTAGTCCGGGGCTTCCGTAGTGCGATTCTCTCTCCTTGTATTTCGCATATTAATTTGCATGTTGTATCACATAAAATTCAACATAGTGAAAAATATTATCAAATAAATGTAATACACGTGCGTTTCTAGATTTAAGGTCCTGGTTTATATTCAAGCTACGATTAACTTAAACTTTAACTTCGACATTTTGTTTATTTTAGGTGAAAAAAGCTTTTATTCTTTTCCATTTTTCTCGTACAAAAATATCAAAATAAAAAGATAGCGAAGGAAACATGTAAATATTTACAAATAATTTTCAACATAATGTATGTTATTTTTCCTTCTAATTAGGTATTGGATAGTCTTCCTTTTTGTGGGTCATTTGGTGGGATAGCTTTCGTTTTAAGTCTTGTAAGAATAACCAAATTTCTGAAAGAGCCCATCTAGATGCGAACTAATAAATAAGCATTATATTACTTTCGTGGAATATCTGCCTTCATCTTGTTTTGGAACAGACCTACTATTTTTCGCTGACCATTGGATAATAAACTTTCTTGACATAAAATATGTTTACTTTCTTAATTTCTGGATTGTTATATATCTGTTAATTCTTTTTCTTTTATTTCATTATATTTCTGTCCTGAACCACGAATATCAGTTCCCTTTCTCTGTCTGTCTGTCTGTCTCTCTTTCTCTCTCTGTCTCTGTCTCTCTCTCTCTCTCTGTCTCTCTCTCTCATTTCCGACCCCCACATGCACTCCAGTTTCCCATATTCCTGCTGCTTGTCTGGCAGTGGAAAATAGTGAATTTACTTATATTTGTAAATGTGTTCATTCGCCGCGAACGTTCCTGCCAATATGATTCAATTAAAAGGCAATGTTTTAGGTCAAACATGTGACTTCATAAACGTTTGCCAGAAAACATGAAAAACAGATACTTGACCTAATTGTTCTTGATATAAAACGTGTATCAAATTTGGTTTCAATCCATGACGTTCTTCTAAAGTTATTGAGTGGAAATTGAGGGGCAATGATAAAGTCAAACTGGGAGTCATAACTCCGTAAAATATTGCCGCAAATAGATGAAATTTGAACTTGACAATTTCTTTTGAATGTAAAGCCTCATTCGAAATGTATTATCAATAATATGTAATCCTTTAACAGTTTTTGGGCAGAAACAAAAGTGAAGGCACAGTTATGAGTCAAACAGTGTCCATAACTCCGTTAAACTTTCCCAGAAGAAAGATAACAATCAAAATTGCCCTAGGTCTTTTTAATGTCAAGGCTCATACTACATTTGATTTGATCCATTAGATCCTTCAAAGTTATTGAGCGGAAACAATATTTGTGACAGAGCTGATGGGACAGAGAGGGATGTGCGGGGACGGACGGACTTGGGTAACACTATATGATTCCTCCATAACTATGATGGGGCCATGACAAGTTGTAAGGAAATGAAGCAAAATAAAATCCATAAAGACAATGAAATATATAACAACACGTAAGGTACCAGTGTATAACCCAAGTTGCACCCATATAGTTTTGTGTCAAGATGTAGCATTACTTCGTTATAGTAGGAATAAACCGTGTTGCTAATACATTAAATGTTAATTTCTCTCTCCCCCCCCCCCCGCCCGAAAGAAAAACAAAACCTCACAACGGAATGGCATCTTATGCATGGATGTGGAACAATAAGCTACCATCACTTTAAAATCTGATAGAAACTTTAGCTGCCTTTTCGCCTGAATGGATCCTTTGAAAAAGGAAGTATCCCTTTACAAATGCATTATGTCTTTGAGTACTCGAGATGGAGGGTTGTGCGTAAACAACACATTACTGAGTATTCAATATACGCTATAAAGAATTGGTCGTGATAATAGTACAGGATGATATATACTTCAACTATAATTATTCTATTGTTTTCATCACGATCCAAAACAAAATCAGTTATTTAGTTAGGGTGCTGAAATTGATATTAACTGATTGATGTATTTTGCTAAAAAAAATTCAATGGTATCTTTATTGGCCACCGTCACGGTACATTAACCTAGGAACTATATATTCTGCTGTTATCAACAGTACTAGTAGTATTTGATTCTTGTATTAATAATAGTCAATTTAAAATGTGTTAAATTAAATACTGGAACAGACTGCATTCATATATCTGGGAAAATGTAGGTTTCTCGATTAAGCAAGAAAGTGTCATGTCACTTTGATAGAAATTTTAATAAAATATTCAACTATTTTTAATTTTTTTTTATTCATTTGGAATTGAAACTAAAATGCAATTGTATTTTGATTGATAGATTGCTTGATATATTCATTGATTTATTGATTGATTTATTGATTGATTGATATTGCATGCAATAACGCGTTTAATATATGTAAAATGATAATCCCTAAAAACAAAATGTGTCGTTCTTTTTCTTGTTACTTTAGCAAACCTTGTCCTTCGAGCCTGCCCAACACAGACCAGAATTTTAATGTTTCTGCTACCTTCACAACGAGTTTGATCTTAAGATGAACGAGTAAACATTTATAGATATATGAAAAAGATGTGCGCTTTTCTTGTTTTACTTTGAAAAGCACATTATATCATTGTTTCCATTTACTTTAACAACGGGAATTCTACAAAATATCAGTTTACGGTTGATTATGACATAAAAGTAATAATTTTAGTTTGTTTTGTTACTAACCGTTAAATAATATACTAAGGCAGAGTATAAGATTGATCTATTAAAGAATTACCATCGAATGTCTTGCACCAAGCCTTTATTATTTTAAGAGCAACTACACACAGAATCTGACATGGTGTAAATGATAACCACTTTGAACATAGTAAACTTTCTGTATTTTCTGGCTTTTACAAATATTAAGTGAAGTTATGATCCATTATCATCTCTGTTTAAAAGTATTATCTATACACACCGACAGATGACTAAAATACTCGTACACATTTTATATTGCAATTGATATAAATACTTGATACTGCTGTAGGTTAGGATCACAATGTCTGATAGTTTACACCTCCTGAAAAAGTAAATGTTGATATCAAACAACAACAGCAACAAGTACAACAACAAGAACAACAAAAACAAACAAACAAACAAACAAACATAACAATCCACTATGTTTGCAATTTTTGCTCGCATTTATATCAGTATAGTGTTTCTTTTTTCTGCGTTTAAGGCGTTGTCTGCGTTTCCTACATATCGTTTCTTTATCACTTGTTTAACGGAATCTTAACCTTTATGTCTTCTATAATTATTATTAAAATGATATGCAATAATTAATAATAGTATTGCTGTTCATATAAATGCTTTGAATGTTTTCATCTCCACAAAATGTGTAATTCAAAGCATTTGTATATATATATATATATATATATATATATATATATATATATATATATATATATATATATATATATATATAATACAAAACATATGGGGAATAACAGTCCTTTCCAATTAGGCGCGACATATATAAGTTCAGTCAATCCTTCCATTAGGCGTAGTTATGTAACGTTTTATAAATTCATCGCTGTCTTCCGTGTTCATTGTTTGACTTATTTGTCTCTGTGTTGTAATTGCCGTTGACAAATACTCAGTGAGAGTCAAAAGTGCTTAGTCTAGTTTGAAACTAGTTTTCCACTGTTCGTTGTTAGTTTTTGCATATATCTATATCCGCCTAGATCTATCTATCTATCAATATGTATATATATATATATATATATATATATATATATATATATATATATATATATATATATATATATATTGCACATACTCACTCAAGTCTTAAGTCGATTTCGTATGAATGAGTTGTTAAAAAGGCATTAAAACAGTTATAATTCTGATTGTTGTAGCTTAATTATCAGGAAATATTTTGTAACACTCTCCAGAGTTACTACTCCATTTCTATATTTACTTGAATGTACTTTCATTAACATGTACAACTTCAATAATGAAGTCTTCATCATTTAAATAATGAACTACTGAAATAACTGAATGAATCTAAACGATAAATTATAAAATAAATATATTTCATCTACAAGAGAGCAATGTAACACGTATACACGAAAAATATAACTTACTACCGACTGGATCCATTGGATCATCACACTAACCGGCTCTAGTAGTACACAAAAAAAGCGACATTTCGCTCTGATGTTGGCGTTTATAGGCAAATATTCAAATCTTTACTCTTCCTTTAACATACATAGAAATTATTTTTGGTTATTGGGAACCTTTTAATTTTTTTTTGTACTTCTTTTTATTGAAACATTTTGCAAATTGTATTCTAATTGGATAGCATAGTCCAAGGAAACAAGTACTAAGTAATCTTGATTTTTCATGGAAATGACAACCAATTTGACAGATCCTGTGTATTGCATCATCGATTAGCTTAATTGTAGCACTAATCTCACAGACATTTTCTATTATAGTTTTACGCAGCTGATGATTAGAAGCCAACATAAGGCACCTGGAGTCATGCCCCATCTGCCCCCCCCCCCACCCCCCACCCCCGGCATTACTGGCTGAAAGTACAACTTTAGACAGATGTTTCCAGAGAAATACCCATACTACACATGAACGTAAATATGTCCATGTATATAATCCTTATTCATACACATGTTTATAAACTAATGTATTTGGTTCATTGATGCATTTGCAGATACCTTCTTCATATTCATAATTCTCGAATTGTCGCTTAGATACGATTGTTTATTTCCATTAGATTGGTTATTTTGCTGTACAAGCTCATCTTTGCATAACTGTTCACTATTTACATGTAATTTCTCTCTTCAACTATAAATATTCTACAAACATTATTTAATATGTTTTTATAACTGCAACTGAAAAAAAACTCTACCTTGCAGCAGTATAGGGAATACGTAACTTTGCAATCAAACTCTAGGGCTATTCTAATATGTATTCACAATATAATTTATATTCAACTAGCATTTTAAAATCTTTCATCTTTTCTATGATACGATCGAAACTCATGAATATTAATGAGATTGACGACAGCTATCTCCCCTCAAATTTTTAAAATTTAATTATCTCGAGAAGATCATAACCGATTTTGATGGCATTTTCACTACTGTTTATACTCATCTTTATTGTATTACATTTATTTGTAAACTTCAGTGTCACTTTGATATAGTGGACGCTATGGAACCTGGTCGAACAACGTTTTTCCAACATTAGACGTGGTCATTTCTAAGCGATTTTAAGTTTAACTGTCTCATTGTGCGAATGTAAGATAGGTCCTTTTTCAGAAGTTGTTCTGATAATATCGATGGGTAAACCATCGTCTTCGATTTGTTGACTCTAGAAAGATAATCCAAATGAAATTGGGACCAATTAGGACCGTATGAATAATTTAATAAAGGCGAGAAGTTGTTAATCAAGCGATCCGAATGTTGAACTCTAGGGATTTCAGATGGAAAATAGTTCTAGGCATGCAAGGATTAGTTGTTGACGTTGCTAGATACTCAGTATGCAAGCAGTTTGAGAGATAAAACAATTCCTCACCTTAAAAGTCCATTCCTTTCCCAAACCAATTTTAACTACTATTACCAGCAATTTCTTTACAGTGCCTAACAATATCAAACGATGGCCAAAATCCACCCAGATCATCCAGTTAGACTTGTTTTATTTTCGAAAAACCATTGTGTTGTGGTAAAAAATAGTAGTATTTACTCTCAGTGACTGTGGCCAATGGATAACTTTACAAGCTTTCCCTCAATTGTAAACATGCACTGTATTTTTAGATGATGCTCTTGAGTTGATTGGACTACTACAGTTTTGCAGGTAGACTGATTTTTAGGTCGGGCACACATCTTTTTACAGCAACACATGGACACTGAGAGCGCGCGCTCTATTTGTTTGCATGCCACCCATTGGGTAATTATGGGTTGACTGTGCACAGCATGTGCCAAGTTGACCTCGTCGCCAGTTTGTTGACATTGTGAAACCAGTGCATGACGAACAGCGTACTGAGAAATACCCCACCTTTTAAATGCTAAAATCTTCTCCCTGAAGTTTTAGGTCCCCGCTTAGATTATCCCTTTAAACTTGCCAACGTCGGCATAGGCATCGGCGTCGATGCATATACAAACAAGACATATCCTGTATGCATCTCAAGCATTCTTTCTTCCGTGTCCTGGGCAACAGTTTGGGTAGGGTATCACAGCACCTACTACCTGGGGAGGAGGCTACGGAAGCTAACTTTGTACATAAGTGTACATTTTTGGGACATTCTTGGTTACTTGTTTACTCTTAGCTCAGTATTTTTGCACCATGTATATATACGGCTCTACTTGAAATAGTGTAACTTGGAGAAGAAACGCATTTTAGCGAGTACTACACGAGTACAACACACTCATTACAAAAATAGGCCACTGTCATCTAACGAGTATGCTTCACTGACTTTGGTTAAATGTTTTAATCTATGTTTATTTCTCAGGGTAATGCTAGAACCATAAAAAGACGATTGGATCGATTTAGGAATTATTTTGGAAAAACAAGGATGTAAACTTGGTCAAGCTTGTAGAAAAAATGCGTGACAAGTCATCGCATGTTATTGTGCAAGAATAAATGAGGTCGCTGACGTTGACAAGACCAACCAGTGGAGATAATGAAAAGAGTAGTGAA
The DNA here is from genome assembly GCA_029931535.1 of Margaritifera margaritifera. Classification (NCBI taxonomy): domain Eukaryota; kingdom Metazoa; phylum Mollusca; class Bivalvia; order Unionida; family Margaritiferidae; genus Margaritifera; species Margaritifera margaritifera. Next base: position 1,691,219 of record JAQPZY010001418.1, read on the forward strand.
TACGTCCGTGATGACATTGAACAATTAGGTAATATAATAGCAGCAGCGAGGATCACGAAGGATAAATTAATTAGAGAGATGCTTCAGCATTATAATATAACAATGGCATCCACACTCGACTACTATTACAAAATGCTGTACAACACCAGATAAGTGGAGCAGCGCAAGCCCTTAGAGAAATTCTCAGAAGCTATTGCCAAAATTTGCAAGCAGTCCACTACGTTTGATCTGGTTTCATTTAAACGTACAATATCGTGTAGAATTCGAGTCGGTGCAATTCTCAATAACGGGTCATTAGAGTTAATTTTAGCAGACACCGACTTGGAAGAAATTCTTTCCAAGATTTTTAGCCAATTTCATGATCCTGGAAAGAACATGGCCGTTTATTTTGCAAAGGCCTGAGTTGGAAATTCGTATTACTGTAACGCCAAAATATGATTGGTCGCTTGATGAACTCCGTAAAATTCTAATATATAGGTTGGATTTTATTCTCTTGATTCAGATACCACCAAATGCCAATGAGGAGTTAAAACGGCGGCGACTGGAAAACATAAGTCAATTAGATAACTCTGTGTGTATATGAAAAGTTCAATGGCATCGGGACGCAATTAATGTCAAGATGTATGCCTTGGAAAATATGAACTATGCGGCAGAACATGCCATTACGAATACTGTAAATTGCACTGGCTCGCGTTACGTGCTGGCCTCGGTGCTTGGCCATGCCTTAAAAGCAATATCACAGTAAAGATCTGTTAGTAAATATTATCGTGCGCGCCGGCGAAGATTAGCCAACGCAATTAATGTAGAACCTATTGTTGTAGAAGTACCCGACATCGTTATCATCGTTGAGGAAAGGCCTGACGACGTAAACAAAGTTGAGGAAAAAGTTACATTAGTCAATGAAATAATAGCCAGGATTGAAGCTATTGTAGGTTCTGATCCTGGTATAGTAAAAATGTTGAAAACATATATTGACGTAATTTGCAATTAAACAATAATATTACTTATATACCAGTATGCCTACTGTGATTCAACTAAAGCAATTCGCGCGAGAACATGGGGCACGAATACCAACCGGCATGCGGAAAGCTGGCATACTTGAGTTATTAGGACTTGTAAATGAACCACGGCCAGTTGTGCAACAACCTCCCCCGGATGAAACACAGCCGGTTGTAACGGCAACGTTAACATAACAACGACTGAAACAATCCGCTCAAGAACGTGGAATACAAATACCAAGCGGTGCAAGAACAGCGTATTTACTTGCGTTATTAGGTCGCACAGTCGTACCGTGACTGACTTTAAGCGAGTTTTGTGCAACATCGGCACGATTAAATATTAAGATTCCTTTGCGGGCCATGCGAGTGGAAATTGCACGCATGGTCGAGGATGAACAAAGCCACTATCGTGGTTGAAGCTGTTGCGTATATTCACCAACAAAACGTTCCAGAAATTAAGTTACGTAAGTGCTCTCGTGATCTTCAGGATTACCGGGGGATTATCCCAAGCGTATATAAGCCAAACAGAGATGCTGTAAAACTTTATTCAAATATGCTTCCGGGAATTGTATCGATGTTGCAGTATGTGGGTGAGACAGCGCTTTTGTCCGGATTCAAGATTGACATTTTTCTCAATGTGGAGTTTACCATGCCTGGCCATGTAACAGAAGATGGCTTTGCACCATCTATAACATCACAGTCGGCGTTTCATAGCGGTTCTTGTGTAAACTTGAACCGTAAAAACATTGAGGCCATCAATAATGAAATTGATACAAGTTATGCAAAGATCATGGCGAAGTTTGAAAAATATTCCAGATTAGGTTCAGGATGGATGCATTCCAGATGCTTGGAAGTACAGCATCATATTTTCTCGTACAACATTTTCCGCGGATCGAGCTACATTACAGCACCAAAGTATTTTGCACCGCGGACAGTGATCAACGTAAAACAAATGATGACAACCGATGTTTTGAATGAGCAATCTTATCCACGTTGCATCCCGTTAGCGATAATAAAGATCAGTCTCAAAAATATAAACAATACCTGGGCGAACTTAAGTGTGGTAACATTGAATTTGATGTACAGGTTTCTGACACCATACTCAAAATGTTTGAACAACTCAACCCTGACATCGATGATAATGTGTTGGCTTGGAATAAAGGCTTTAATGCGAAACAATTATCCACCACGAGAAGCGCGCGATAAAGGATAGATCTGTTGTTGCTGAGAGACATAGATGGTCTTCAGGCGAAGCATCATTGCATGTGGATAAAAAATATTTTCTGGTTGGTTTACCGACACAACAAGCATAAGGGGAAACAAGTTCCATGTCGACAATGTAATGCCTGCATTTAGCACACAACAGTTGCTTGACAACCATAACTTTTACTGTGGCGGAATCAGTGAGAAACCACATAGTACAATCATGCCAAAACCCGGCAAGAACATAATTAAATTTACTGCGGTGCAACGAAAAATGAAAGTACCATATGTTATCTACACGTACTTTAAAAGTTTATACATTCCTGTGGAAGCTTTACTCTCCAATAGCCAAACAAATACAACGCAAGTAGCAGAATAAGTATCATGCGGGGTTTTTTTTAATAGTATTGTTATATGTGACGGACAATCTGAACCACTAATGTTGTATCGTGGCCAGGACACGGTTGAGGTGGTTCTTAAATCGCTCGAGGTTACAGCGAAATGGATCCGACAGCAGTATTCCTCGCCCGCAGAAATGATTATGACCAACGATGACATTCATGAGTTTTCCACATACACTCATTGTTGAAGCTGTGATGGCGTTTTAAGCTCCACCGATAAAAAAGTGCACGTCCACTGTCACATCACTGGCACGTACGGAGGAGATACCCACAGCGCATGCAATTTACAGTTGCGAATTTATTCAAACGAAACACGAATTCCCGTTGTGCTTTATAACCTGCGCGCGTCATTTAATAATGCAAGCAATCGCAACAGAATCGAATGCACCAATTAGCGTACTCTCCAACAACATGGAATAATGCATGACGTGTAGGCTCGGACAACTGCAGTTCATTGACTCGCTGTAGTTTCTGAATTCCAGCCTGGATAAACTAGTGAGCAACCTTGCAGCGAATGGCAATGATCGTTTTACAATCACTAATCGATACGGTGGTGCTGTTGATGAATCTAAATGAATCTATCCCTACCAGTACATGAGCGATTGGAACAAGATTGTCGAAACTCAGTTACCACCAATAGAGGCATTCCATTCGTTGTTGTCTCGCGAAGGTATTTCCGCCAACGACTACGCACAAGTAAACAATGTTTGGTCCGCGTTTGGTTGCAAAAACCTTGGCGACCATCACAATGTGTATCTGAGCACGGACGTGTTGCTGCTCGTGGATGTCTTTGAAACGTTTTGTGATACAGGCATGCGTGTGTACAAGCTCGACCCCGCGCACTACTGCTCGTCACCGGGAATGCCCTGGGATGCGCTGCTGTCAAAAACCAAGGTGGAGTTGGAGTTACTCACCGATATTGAGCACCATCGGTTTGTGAAGCCGGGTATCCGCCGTGGGATTTATATGGCAAACAACCGATACGCTCGCGTTAAAACCCCAAATGTGGACGAATATGACCCCGCTGTCCCAAACAGTTACATCGTATATCTTTACTCCAAAAACTTGTAGGGATGGGCAATGATGCAGCCCATGCCTGTTGGTGGGTTTGAATGGATTGATCCCGCGGATGTGGACATTCACAAACATGTGCACGAGTACGACAGCAACAGCGACCACGGATACTTTTATAAAGTTGACCTAGAGTATCCACCACACCCATAACGAGTATCCGCTAGCCCTGAGAGCCTTGTTGGTGCCCCTCGGGTAGTTATCCCAGTATCAGTGTGGAATTGTGGACGAATCGAAACTCAAGTTTACCGAATGCACCAAGCTTGTGCCGAATCTTCGGACTAAAAACAACTATGTAGTCCACGTACGAAACCTGCAGTTGTATTTACGGCTCGTAATGCGTGTGCTGAGATTCCACTGGGTACTTGGATTTTGCCAGCGTGACTGGATGTCGCCGTATATACAGATGACTACGGAGACTTTTTCAAGCTAATAAATAAAACCGTATGTGGCAAAACGATGGAAAAATTACGCGTATCCGCGTTGATCTTGTTCGGGACAGTGAGCAAGACAAAGTCAACAGGCTGACTGCGGACCCGGCGTTTGAGTCAAGCAAAGTATTTGATGGCGGACTCGTAGCCGTCCACAGCAAGAAAACCAAGCTGAAGTTGGCAAAGCCAATCTTTGTTGGCGCGTCTGTGATAGACTTATCCAAATTATGATAAGATTAAGCCGAAGCATGGTGATAAAATAAAAAAAGTTCTATACGGATACAGGTTCGCTTTTGATGCACATCACAACCAATGACGTGTACACGGACGTGGCTGAACCAAGTTTGAAAAATGAATTTTTTACCAGCGAGTATCTGAAAGTGCATTCACTGTTTAGTAACACTCACGAGAAAGTCGTAGGAAAATTCAAGGACGAGTGCAATGGTAATCATATCGAGGAATACGTGGGACTGCGCCCCAAAATGTGCTCGATTGTGGTTGGTTCAGGTAAAAACATTAGAAAAGCGAACGGAGTTCCCCAGGTTGTTGTTGCAAAAGATCTCAAACACATCCTGTATGTAGAATGTTTGCTCGAGCTACGTGAATTCGCACGCACAGCAAACCTGTTCGGTCAAAGAAACACCGCATGGGTGTGCATCGTTGTACCAAGGTGAGTTTGGAATCACCACTTACGCGTACGGGCATGACGCGATTGTGACTCAACTTACGAATGATGCGCCAGCGCATTAAAATAGACATTGTTGGTAGTTCTGCATCCGCAGGAATGACTTGCAATTCTTCGCGCACAAATGCCCTGCTTGGTGGCTTTGATTCTTGTTCATCCGCAGGCGCTAAATGGTAGCGGCGTCGGTAGCCTCGGAGTATCAATCCGGTCTGATATAGTAAATGCAGCATTGGACCATAACGGGTCAGCAGCATGAAGTTGCCCGCCTTCTAACTCCCCCAGTGCATACAAATACTGAACGAAATTATTTCCGAGTAGGTCTAACTGTGGTGGTTGTGAAACCATATTGTAGGTAATGGTGATAGTCTTCTGCCTAATTGCCTCAGCAGGTTTAAACCCAGTCGTGAGTGTGGTTGCATTGTGGTTTTATTATTCAGCGATTCTGTGACTGATGGAAGTCGTTTTACCCACTCGCGAGACTTAGTTTCACGATTCATCAATAATTCATGCGCGTATTTTTGTGTTAATAGCGGTCCGCGTGCATAACTATGTTTAAGCACATATGCTACAACTCGCTGAATATTTGGATGTCAACAGCTCCGCTTCCTTGTATCTGCTGGCAACATCTACGATGGTTAACGTATACTTGTATGTGCGTTCCTGTATCCAGTCATGTGGAAGAAACAAAAGATCCGCCTGATGAATTTTGTTGGGCGTTCTCACATCAAACCAACCACGGAAAATCTTTCTTGGCGCGGGTAGGTAAATCTGCTACAGCACTTGTTTGGCCAACCATGCTCGAGCGGCCCCGTCCAATAACAGCGATGACTGTAGTATATAGGAGACAAATTCCGCTCGGAAGGTATGCTTTACTTATTCATGTCTGTTAAATTAGGGTTTTACCTCTAATGAGTGGACTTGTCCACCAAGTGCAATCTTAGCCTTCATACCTCTTTTCATAATCCATCTGGCAATTCTTTCACTGAGTGTGGGATTAATTGCATTTAAGTCACGGATGAGATCTATATCAGAAGGCTGGCGCGCACGGATATTACTTGATGCTTGGTACGCGAGATCATGTCTATAACATGCAGCATTGACGCAATTTATAGGTGCTTCTCCAGGCCTTGGTTGGTGTTAGAATCCAGTCATATATCCAGCCATATACCAGGCCCACAGTAATCATATCCGGGAATATGTTTTTTACCAGGGTATTTCCTTCACCGCGTCCCGAGTAGCTTCGCTAATGCAGCAGTGATATCACCGTCGACTTGTTTTAGACCCGCGATCGCAGCTTGACCGATACGTGTTTGAACTCGAGTTTGATTTTCGGTACGTGTTTTCATGCGGCATCGCACACAATATGACGGCATGATTGTGTTATAAAACAACTCATGTTTAACATGGCTTCACAAAAATGGAAATTGACCTTCATTGACTTTTCTGCGCAGGTAAAGTCCATGCCACAAAGCACGGTGACATGTTTCCAAACTCGGTTCGTGCATTAAATATTGGCCCGGCTGGATCAGGGAAAACTCAACTGTTGTTAAATCTGATCATGAGATAGTTAACATGGGGTCGCCTGTAAGTGATTGCGCCGTCTGCAGACAATCAACCGTGTTATGATGTACTCAATGATTTTACGGAAGTTTTTCAGTCATCGTCAAGAAGGAAGTCTTCAGCCATTTATTTCTTTTCCACAATCGATGAAGTTCCTACCATTGACGACATTGAATCGAATTTGAATAATCTTGTCGTGTACGACGACGTGATGCTTGAACATCTAGACAACCCCGCGACAATATTTTTTCCCAGGTCGACGCATGAATACAGCCGTGATCTATGTAACACAATGATACGCACAGGTGCCTGAAGTGATCCGAGACAACTGCAACATGTTAATGGTATTTCATGGCATTGACGCGCATTGTCTCGCAAACATTCATTGGACTTGGTGTGCCACCGATCACTCGGAAGGTGATTCTCGGAATATTTCGCGCGGGTCACCATGGACCCGTATAGATTCCTCACAATCGACTTGGGTGCATCTCACACGAATTCGTCTCCCACAACAATTTAGACGACCATAGCAAATATAATGTCAAAACCTGCCAGTGATATCATAGCGAAGTATGGGGAGCGACGTCGTAAAACTGCCTACGAACACCTTGAACTGATCCGTAATGTTATAGCTGGCAGCAAACGTGTCAAAGATAAGTTACAGTGGCTACAAACTTCACTAGAAGATCTCACAGATGGATTGGAACACACGTTTGCACCGCTGATCAAGCCAACAAAAGAGATTATAGCCTTGACCGCGGAAACCTCGAGAAAAGTGAATAGAGTCGAGAGCACAACTACCGAGATGATGGGAACGGAACAACAACCTGGTTCGATCAGGCGTGAGCCAGCACAATTATCAAAAATGCAAAAACAGTTAAAGGAAATGCAAGAGTAAGTTAGAGAGACACTTGCGCATGTTCCATAAAAAATCAAAGTTGTATAGACCAAGTCAACAATTTACTGAGGATGCACGGCAGGAGATCTTTACAAGCCTCCTAGGGTTTGCCGCTAGAAAACACACTAATTGGGAAGAATTGATATTGAAGGATACAATGCCTAAGGGTACGCACCCAACACGTGTTGAAAGTGAATAGCCGAGATGGGTATGTCTGGAGTTGATTGGACATTTTAAGTTAACCAGTAAAAATCGAAAAATGTGGGAAGAATTTGAGGAGCTTATTAAAAACAAAACGATCCTAATCAAGATATAACACCATACTGGAATGATTTCTCCGCAAACATTGCGACATAGTACAAGTCGTCTATGGGGCTGATTATCTGAGGTCTCAACAAGAGGATGTACCCCCTGATGAAGAATATCTCTCCTCATCGGAGAATCTCTAGCAGGAACCACCCAAACGTGAGAAAGGTCTCGGTTGTCGTGCACGCAAACGTGGGACAATCAAAGGCTCCATGACAACCAAAGGGCTCAAATGTTTGTCTGTAGACCAGCAACAGATCAATGAACTCGTGGATCGTGAATCGGTTGGAAACACTCGTTGGGTCGGTTCTTGTGGGCATCAACGCACCAGAAGTTGTTAATGAGGCCGCATCGATTTGTCAGCGGTTACCTCGATGATCACAATCTCGTTCACGAAACCAGTATTTAACATAATGTTTTCTACATCCATTACTGGTGGGGAAGGTTGCACACTAGAAATTGCATCTTTGAGTGAGTATTACAGTTAGCCTATTATTGGATCACAGCCGTTCAGGGGTCTTCCCGCGAATAACTCGTTAGTATTTTTGTCAGACAGTGGCGTCACCTGGAATGATATTGAACCCGGCGCGCACGACATGGAATCGATCAATGAAGAGATTCGACGGAGTATTTCGTTGCCGATCGGCAAAAAAATGTGTATATGTGCAAACGAGCCCACACTCATCTCTGCCATCTCGATCGAATCTGTACCTTACGTAGTTAACAATTCACGATTGTCAATGAAAACAAATCTTTGTTGGCTTGAAGACATTCCCGTGGACCAAGAAATCTTACGCGTTGGGTACCATATCGCGCCAGACATTGTCAATAATACCTCAACGATTCAGATCAATTTATTCAGTGACGGCTCAGTGGCAGTTACGAAAGCGTAGCTTCGGGAGGCATGGCCTCTCAATGTTACATATTGTTTGGGTTTTCCCAAGCGTGGATCCTGGTAATCTGCTATCGATTACTCCCGTGTATCTTCCATGCCGCAATGGCCGGTTGGCACATATTCGTTTTACTTTATGGACCAGAACGGGCACATGTTAGATCTCCGCGGGGAGACCTTGACAATACAACTATACATTAGAAATCGACCTGACATTTAAATATAATGACGGTCGTACGTGAACATGTGATATCGGAACGTGTTGTCAATGCGAGAAAACCCGTTTACATGATATATTACGGAACCGGTCTTGTGATGTCGTCCAGGGATTGTTTCCAGCAGCGCCAAAAGTGCTCGCGGCCTTATCTGTGCACTGCACCGATTGCTAAACAAGTTGCAAGGCCATTCATTGATAGCATACAAATGTTGCATTGGATCGGTTGAAGAATCTGGGATTGCGAGCTGTATTATCAATTAGAGATCGAATACGATAACTAGTAACTCGAGTACCACCAAAAACAGTTAAAGTTCCATCGATAGCAGCAATGCCAGTCGCGGTTTGTAAAATCATCATTGAAGCTGCTTAACAACGTCTAACCGATTCCATGATTCTAAATGCGGCAATGGGAAGCTGATTACAGTTGTGGACAGGGCCCGGACGGCAAAGCCGTGTATGTATTAGATGAAACCAATAATATATAAGTAAAAAACAATGGCAAAATTCAAAGATACATCCGATCACGCGTTCGACACTGACGAGCTTGTAATGATAGATTAAAGCAAAAGAGATTTTCAGTATTATTCGTACTCGGTTATGTACCCCAATCAAGCAAAAAAGAGAATTACAAGTGCAGGGACGTCTATGTTTTTTCTTTCGTGTGAGGCTTTTTTTGAAATTGCGGGAAAATTTGTACGCGCCGACAACCGTAATGATTACGACGAAGGTGTCAAGATTGGATTTGCCAACAATGGCATTATGGCGTTATTCAACAGCGCACATCACGCCATCGACGGAAAGCAATTCTCGACAACGTTGACATTGCTACAACAATTATCGGACTAGCCAGATAAAACGGTGATCATGGAAGATCCGCCGGCCCATCTATGATGTCTCATAAGGATGGATCCGACCATGCAGATCATATACAGTTTGTACTTAGGCGACTAAAACTATACACCAATGCTAATGATGCAGATGTAGAAGATGTAATAACCGGCATTAACACGAATTACAATCTTGGATTTCAACAGCGCAATGGGCATCTTCATGGAGCCTCATTGAGGTTTTCGTGTGCGATTCATCTCAGTCACATATTCGGGTTTTGTAGAGATGTTCGCAAGGTTATTTTCAGAGCCAAACACACAGTCACGTTAACCCGTAAGCGCACCGACAACAATGCAATTTGGCATGATCGTGTTGTTACTAATGGTAAAGCTGAGTTATTAACGTTGTGGATGCTTGTGCTAAACCTTTCGATGACCACAGAAGACCGTTTGTTGTCGTTTAAGGGGTCTGGAACCGCGTAAAACACTATCATTTCTTGCGCACATCACAGATTCGACGCCATGCACCATTCAGGGACAGTTTACATGGCAAATAAGTACCCAAGATAGTCTCAGTGCACCAAAACACGTGTTTGTGGCGTTTCAAAAACGGAATCGAGGGGGCAACAAAGAAGAGAGTGCCATGATATTTGACAAGTTCGGAGTGTGTGAAGTTTTTCTGCGATTAGACGATCACTAGGAACCCTCTGAAGAAATTTTGCTTGACTTCACAAACCAATATGTCGCACGCGCATATCACAAGCTGTGGTCGTACCTGGACCGACATCAAAACATCAACACACTTCTGCAGATTTCCCAGAAAGACTTTGCCACGTTGTACCCAATTTATTACTTTTCAATGGAACACCTGGAGTTGTTTAAGCAGTCCGTGGTCGACATGTATTTTCATGCACTTGTATGTGGCCCCGTTCCCGTCGAGGATCTCACCGCTGTTCCCACCATCATTGGCAGTTACAGGTGCATTGCTGTAATTCTCTCTGACAAGGCTCTGTTCTTGGAGGGTACATGTGGTCGGAAGAGGGCCATATATGCGACTGTGGACAACTAATAAGTTTTCTCAAACTAGTAATTGAACCTGTTACATTTTCAAATAATAATGTCCGAGCAATAAGTTAATCTTGACCTACAAAAGAAGGTCACTATGACGTACATTCATATTCTACAGGTTTAGGTTAAGTTTCTGCGTTTAGCTCATGGCCACATAGGTTTGTATGTATCCTGTATACGTTATGTTATACCTGAAATCATGAAACTTGGTGATGGGATGCATGTAGTATGCGTGTTACATCCTTATCATAAAAGCAGGTCACTGTGAGCCATATTTGTTGCTGCTCTAACTTTGGTAAAATTGTGTGTAACTGTTCATGCTTGAATCATTACACTGCATGATTGTAAACATATTTATTATCATCATACATGTACAATAATGGTCACTGTCACTTTAATGGCTTAGGTTAAGCTTTAACGATTAGCTCATGACTACTGTTTTTCTCTTGTTTATGTTTTACATCCTATGTGCATGCTGTTCTATATATAACCATAACACTTGGTGAGTGGACGCATCTTGATGAGCGCTATTCCATTATCGCGAGAGTAATTTATCATGACCTATAGTTTAGGCTTCAATCACTTGGATTACATTTTGTATTTCTTGTCCATTTCACAGACATTGTTCAAGCTAGAATCATGAAACTGATGACAAAATCTGCACCTATGCTAGTACGATATCCTTACAACAAACGAAGCTCACGATGACCTATATCTCGTCTTATAACTAGCTTTGGTTAAGTTTATGTATGTAGACAGCGATAACGTGAATGTTTTTGGCATGCTTTATGATACTATCCTTAACAGAATCATAAAATACATCTTGATAAGTGCCACACTCTTACTGAAAAAATGAAGTCTCTGTAAGCTATATTTCATGAATCATTGACTATGTCTGTAATATGTGTTTACTGCTCATCAATTGGATGTTGTTCATGTTTGAATCATGAAACTTGAGAATGTGATCCATCTATGTAAGTACTACATCATTACAAACAAAGACAGTCACGGTGACCTTCATCTAATGCTTTACTATCATAGGTTAAGTATACGTATTTAACTCATGGTCAATTAGATTTATCCATATGATATACATCCTAACCTAAACAGAAGAACATTTCTGACCAGTGCAGTTGGAACTAGGAATAAATATGTTTAGTCAACTTCCATATTAATGAATATAGATTGTATATTCCAATAGGTTACCCTCAACAAGTTAACTGTGTATGTAAACGAGAATAGGAATTAGATAAGTGGACTGTGTGCATTTCATGTAAGAACACAGCTGTAGTATGTTAAAAATGTATATAATGATACATGAACTATGCGTCTAATACTGGCTGTCCAATGCTGTGACATTGACCCAATAAAATGTGTCTATTAGAAATAGTCGATGATAATATATTTTTAAGCAGTTCTAAGTAACAAGACGTTACGAAGAGAAAAACTAAATTTATATCTGGTTTTTATCAACTCATTATATTGCTTCTGCTTTGATATCACAGAGAAACAAATTTCTTTGTTAAAATCACTTTAGTATGATTTTTTTTCTGCATGATAATTAATGTTTCTAATCGCCACTGGAGTTTACAGAATCTAGCAGATCGAGTTATGTAATTGTTGATTCAATTCTGGTTGTCTTGACTCGGGTGCACCTTTTGTTTAAACAATTTTAAACTCTATTCTTTGTGGAACCCACAAAATCAGATCATGCAATTATCCCAATTTTCAATAATTGTGCGAGTGAATGCAGCTTTTAAATAACATAGTTTATGGTTTACTTTTTCTTATTTTTTCTTTGTTAAAATCACTTTAGTATGATTTTTTTTCTTCATGATAATTAATGTTTCTAATCACCACTGGAGTTTACAGAATCTAGCAGATCAAGTTATGTAATTGTTGATTCACTTCTGTTTGTCTTGACTCGGGTGCACCTTTGTTTAAACGATTTTAAACTCTATTCTTTGTGGAAGCCACAAAATCAGATCATGCAATTATCCCAATTTTCAATAATTGTGCGAGGGAATGCAGCTTATAATTAACATAGTATATGGTTTATTTGTTCTGATTTTGCTTGTGCCTTCATGATGACTTTAATTTAATAATGATTTATTTAGATAATATATCGTTGTCAAATGGATATAAAAATAATGATTTCCATAACAAGACTGATCTGCCTGATATTCAGAACGTTTGAGAAATGTTACAGGGGATGGCAGATGCTATCATAATTGATCACAGAAAGGAAATGACCTTTGAAAGATATATTAGAGAGTACAATTGATTCTTTATGTAAAATGATGAGCAAGAACATATTCTGCTTCAGATGGCTCCAATTGGCAAAATTATATTCCTGCCAATGCCTCTATTTCTATATCAAACTATCTGGCTCTATATTTATTCATGGAAAACAAAATATTTACTGACGAAACCCTATAAAACTATATATAACTCCTTGACAAACATGTCGATTGGAAGATGGGAAAAATATGTAATTTCAAGTTAGATATTCTGAGGATGGGTGAGATCATATAATCTTCCAAGTCTCTTTAAACTCACAAGTAAACAAAGGAAAACAGGTATAATTTTATTACAAGCGAGGGAATATATATATATATATATATATATATATATATATATATATATATATATATATATATATATATATATATATCGCATTATGGAGGAGCATGAAATAGAGTGTAAATTCGCATATTAGCCTCCCATTTAACCAAACGTTAAGCATATATGTCAAACTTTCGCCTCGATATTCTGTATCAACTTTACATATAGTATTTTAATATGTAAAAGGAGTTTGGCCGTCTGGTAAGTAAACAAATATGCCTGTATCTTCTTTATAGTTTGTAAATAGTACTCTACTGTAGTTTGACCGTCTGATATCATGCGTGTCATGACAATATGAATCCGTAAATTTTGTGATATTCAAATGACACATAGCACACATCAGTTTTGTTTTATCTGGCGGAAAGATCATGCCATGTGAATGCCTCTGTTGCATTCTTATTGTAAAATCAATTTGCGCCAGCTCCAGCGTGGTGCTGAAATCAATTATGGTGATGTTATCGCTTTGAATGAGCATTTCTAGCATGAATATTACCTGATCGCTTCTGCAACACTCGGCCAAAATACGTGATAAACGATAACATCTTATAGTTATGAGTCTTCAATCATTTTTCTTCCAGAAAAGGGTCACAAAAATGACCTTCAAATCAGAAGAAATGCATTAAGTCTCTTATATATTTATTTTAATAATGCTTATATGGAACAAGGAAACAGATCAAACGTTACGCAGGATAATTCATGAATTGCATTGTCTATCTGTCCATAGAGAATGTTTTTCTTATTTGAATACTTGGAAGAATACGTTTCATTTTTTCATTATGCCACATATATCTTATAACGATAAAATTTTAGCATTTCCTTCAAATGACTAATCTAGGTATAATGTAGCTTACATTGATTTTGATTTTATTTTGATAAATTGGACGCAGAATACAATATATTTTGAAATTAGATTGAAAACGCATATTTTCGTAAAACAATGGGGCGCTATACTTTGTATTTCAAACGAGTATAACAAGTTACCGAAAATAACCGATAATAATTACTTTCACTGTAACCATGGCCATTAATCACCGATAATAATATAAAGTATACGTTTCAAAAGATTGTGTAAGGATAAAAGGTGAGCGAGATATTAGCAAAAAGAAACAGTATCAGTCAGAGATACGAATTTATATATATATATATATATATATATATATATATATATATATATATATATGTGTGTGTGTGTGTGTGTGTGTGTGTGTGTGTGTACAGGAGGGTCACTGTATATATGTATCCTGGAAAGCTTAATGACCCTCTGCGGATTTTTTTGTGGCTAATTAGAAACGTATTTACTTGTCAAAGGAACTGTAATGGGACTGGATAAAAGTTATTACAACTTCCATTGTGCTCTTCATATCTGATATACAAGTTGAAAGCATTAAACCACGTGACGACACATAGTAAACGTAATAAATTAAAATATGGCAAACAATTGGGACAAAGAAATTGGAGATGGCCCAATAAATAATCTTTTCGTATCTTTAGCACAATTCTTAACGTACATAGCTATTGTTGTGCTTCATTTTGACTATCTCAATCCCATAACTCATACATTTCTCTTGAGTAATATCTGAAACCACAGACTGGTGATTTTAAGGTCTTTACGTTTGGTCTAACAAATATGGACGCTGAAAATGCGAAATATTGGGCCGCTGCAATACCAGTGCATAAGTAAAATAGGTAAGCAGATAGTTGACTTTAACCCAAATTAGCAGAATGAACGTTATAACGGTGTATTACGTCCTGGGAACTATTTTCAATACATATTATTTGTTCTTGTTTTCTACGTACACATTTTTTTACAAGATAAAATATATGGCGCATATCTGACGCACTAATCATGATCATCAATGTGGTTATGCTGACGGAAAAAAAACACTATTTTCCTAGCTGAATGCCCATGGTTACAGTGAAAGTAAATATTTCCACGAATTAATTATAGTTGGAGATAGCAGCATGTAAGTAACAATTCTTTTAAAACAGTTAGGGTGGCATTTGCTTTTTTTACGTATTAGCTAGTTATTTTTCTTCTCCTTTTATTATTTCTTATTCATTTTTAGTATATCTAAAGACTGCAGAGAAGCATATATGTTCAGTCCAATTACAAAAGTAGTGTTTAAAGTTGAAGCTACTTAGTTGTTCGGATCTAAACTATGTACAACCGTTCCACACACTACTATATCTTCTACCACGGGTATTATATAGAACACGAAAGAGTTGCTGACGTATTAGTAGCTTGCACAAATTAAAATAGTCCCCGAAGCAAGAAGCCTTGGTGGCGCTGTACAGGGCTAGATTTTGAAAGAAATATGTTCCAGATATTCCTCACTGGTTATCCTGGTTATTTAAAAAAGACCTTGTATATCGTAGGTATTATATATAAAAAAACTTATAATTTCCTTTATTTTGGTGTATGATTGATGGGTACATTTTGGGCTATAGGGTATACAGCTTGGTCTTACTTCAGATATGCACCGCTTGGTCATTTTTATTTACTGGAACTTCAAAGGCAAATTGTAAGAAAAGAGCCCTTAACGTTTTTACATTTTATATATTTTGTGATTCATTCATTGTACTTCAGAGGCTAGTATTGCCTACTCTGCCAAAATGTGTTTTATCTATTTTAATAACTGCTAAAAATAATGTACTCCTTACTAATTTGGGCTGGTTTTTCAATACATGGGAGCGGCTATTTGTGTCAGCTGTGTGCTTAGATCATGTACAGTTTCCACAAGTAGAATATGCAAAGAAATTGCAACCACAGTACATAAAAATAACAGCGGTATGACAACATTCTCTTCATTGTGCATGTTGCACATTCAAACAATTTCACCTTTCACCTGTCACTCTCTCAAAACTACATAATATGCTCTATCAAAATCTTAGTTTTCTTTGTCGGTTACAAATTAAGTCAGTCCGCTTAAGTAAAATCAACACTTATTGCGCGGCTAGAAAGGACGTTAGCATTGCGTCATGACTTGACCATATCACTGTTACCTAGGGGAGTAGGTAAATAATAAGTGAGCTGGACTATATTTATATTTAAAAAAGTTAAGACTTTTTATGGCACACAAGAAACTAAAATAAACATGATTGACTGATTAACTCAAATGCCAGCTCTCTCATTACTTTCCCTACTCTGTAACCCTATGTTCCTGGAACATATTGACAAGATATAGACATAGAGCGTTTTTGCAGAACTAGCAGCTACTGTAAACCTTGTCATAATGCATACACTAGAATACAGAAAAGATGATAGACGGAAACCGAGAGAACAAAGTAAAAGTACATCAACAAATACACGAAACAAATGTTCCACAATGTTGCATACTTCAGGATTTTACCATGGGCTAGATGTCAAATTGTACAAGCATGGAGACGAAACATGAGATCAGACACAAAGTTGAAGAAGTTAGTGAAGATCACATAGACACAGATAATGTATTACCATATGCCTCTGATGTATGTTTTATGATTTATTTAACCCTGAGCAATAATGGAGCTGTTTCAACGGTACAAATGCTGGATGCATGATTGCCAGCGAAAGAAAACAGATCAAAACATGACAAAATTTCTTCCAGTAAAGAGATAGAAGATCACCAGAAATACATTGAACCTTTCAAGATCGTTAACTTCATTATTGAGGAGATCCTGAACACTATTGTTTAATATATTTTCCCATGTACATCTGAATTGCATGGTAAGCAGCTACTCCTGTAATCGCAACTATTGTATCGAGTGTGGTTAAAAGCACAAACGCACCAGCAACAAAGCAAACATTACATATTCTCTTTTTCAAACATTTGTTAAACTTTGTGCCTTGCACAGTCTTCGATATCACTTTCCTATTTCCTTCTGTTATCCAGTTGAACATTTTCAAATTAGCACTCAGCGCATATAAGGGCAGACCTAGATTAAATGAGAAAAATCTGCTAAATCTCTAATTCCACTGAATGTCATGTAGTCTTGTTTCACATGAATAATATAAATTTTGTACAAAAATGAGTTGAAACTCAATACGTAAGACTCCATAGAATAACAGCTTGAAAGACAATGATTTGGAAATTCAAGTAAATCGTGTACGATGATGACGATGTGCAATATATATATATATATATATATATATATATATATATATATATATATATATATATATATATAAGTGAACACAGAAGTTAATGACACTGTAAATCTTGCTTGTGAATTTAAAGAGCGGCATGTTGATGTTTAATATTTTTCTTGTGCAAATACATTGATTCTCTATTTACTGTTTTTCCACATTCGCATGCAATTTTTGCATGATTTTTAACTCTAATCTTTTCATTTCTCCCGCCATTATATCAGAACAATGGTGTTTATTGTATGCAATCTCTGCATATCTGGTAGTTCGTATTTCGTTTCATTTCCTCCTCCAGTTTCTTGCTGTGATGTTGATAACACTTCACAACTTTTGTTCCTTCGTCGCTGGGGTTGTGTCTCCACGGAAACGTTACCGCATGTGTCAGCGACTGTTGATAACAATTAATGCAGTAGCTCAGTTTCAATTACTACCGGATGTCTGTAGAAACTAGATCTTCAAAGTCTGTATATCCGCACACTATTAAAGGTATACTTGGTTTTACTTCACCACGATATTGCACAAATTCTTCCCAAATCAAATGATTTTGGTTACTTGTATGGTAATTCCTTGTGACTGAATGTTTCATAGATGCTCTAAAGTTGAACATGATAAAGATGGTAAAGATTTTGTCGATGCAATAAACACCGTTGATTTAGTAGTTGTCTGAATCTCGACCATACATTGTTTGAATGAGATTTGAAACTATTTTGTTGTTTAACTGTGTTGTTTTGGACGTAGTTTCTTTTTCCCATCTTGTGTTCTGTGATCAATAAGAATTCGAATAACGTGTATGTCCTGATTCCTTTAGTTATAATTCACTGTTTTGAACACAGTTATTACATTCCAGAAACTGGTTATCTTTGAAAAACTTAACGTTTTCGTGCTCTTCGATACTACTTTATATGAATTGTGATTGCACCATTTATTTTGAGTGAATAATGTTTTTTGCTAGCTTCCAACTGTTAAATGATTTATCATATCCTGTCCATTTCACAAGTGGATACTATTTGCCATTCATTCTCATGGTTTTCAAGATATGTTTTACTTGGCACACCTCATCCTTTTTGCCGTACAGAGGTAGCTTTTGTTTGTAAAACATGTCCTCATTATTCTCCCCCTTCAATTACTCCAGTCTGTAACAGTCTGATCATCTTGTATTTCTTGTCATATCTTAAATATTTCCTTCCTAAAGTTAGGAAGGTAGCTTTTTGCAAATATTTGTTATTTATTTATTTTGAAATCTAACTGTTGCACCAGTTTTAAATTTTGGGTTTGCAAATGGCCAGATATCTAATACATTGATCATACTTTTGATCTGTCTTCCCTTGGTCGCTTAAACTGGAGTCTTGTCTATTGGTGTGTAATGACTGCGTTTATAACCATAAATTAACTTTGGTAAAACGTCAACCCATTTTCTAGTTTCGTCTTGTTTGAAATGCTTCTACATTGGAGTCTTTAGTGTTCTGCTAAATCTTTCACTACAGATGATATTTTTCCTGAGTAAATTGAACGTTCTCACTGTTTTCGTTTCCCAGTAAATCCTTTATTTTCATGTTGAAAAACTCTAAACCCCATAAAACTTTATCTTTTCAGACTTTTCTTGTTTGAAAATGTCTCTGAAAGTGTCGTGCATATCATATCCATTTTTGTCATTTTGTCTTTGCTCTCTGAAGCCATACGTATTTGAGAAGACATCTATCACTATCGAGATTTATTTGTAACCATCGTTGTGTTTTCCATATGCCTGCATGTCAACAATGTCAACTTGCCTCTTGTCATACAGACGAGTAACACTACCACTCTGAATGGAAATCTTTTTTTTATTGCTTGTATAATGTGGCGGTATAATTTATTTTGTTTTGTCGTCTTAATCTGTTCTTACAATTCAACGATATTTGTGTAAGCTTTACTCGCAGGATCGTAATAATGATTTCTTAAATACCGTTCTTTCTCGGCCATCTAAAACGGTGTAAATTCATCTAGAAAATACTTTACGCTTGGCAAATTGTCATTAGGCGTTATCAGCAAGCCAACAGAACAACCAAATACAAGTGAAACTTCTATTTTAAGAAATCTGCTACAAATGTTTAAAGATTTCAAACGTATGAACAATTTATGATTGATTTACAAATTTGCATTCCTATGTTTGATTAAAAAAAAGCTACTTCAGAAACTGAATCGTTTTCGAAACAGCTATTTTAGAAACTGAGTCGTTTTCGAATATTTTAAATCTAACTTTGTTTTCTAGAAATCCTTTTTATTTTTGGGGGGCATTGTGTAGATCTATCTTGCGAAGTTTACAAGATGTTCTATTTGTAATGTAAATTTAGCTGAATACAAATCGGCGTATCTATGCACATCAAATACGCAATGTATTCCTTCATCATAGCTGATAATGCTGCTATCAAGAAATGTGCATCTTTTCTCAAACATTGCAGCATATCATCTTTGATGTTTGAAACTGACAAATTGTCTTGAATCTTATTTTGTACCACAATTAGCTTTTGATCATATTGTTATTCAATCCAGACTTGAAAACAAACACGCGTTATCGTTTGGTAAAGATATTGTTTTCTTTATGTTACATTCATGTTTATATCACATCTCTGAAAAATGTTGAGTTTATCACAATATAGCTTTGTGCCATTATTTATATTGTGTGTGAGTTTCATAATATTGTTGGACCGTTGTTTTTCACAAGGTGGTCTAGTGATCGTGATTTGCATGAACAGCGTCATTATTTGGTTAAATCAATCAGATTATAGACAATAACAAATTTGCTGTCGGTATATGGCTGCTTTATTTATTTCGGTTGCTTAACATCGGCATAGTATTTCTTTCTATTTTCTGCTATAATTTCGTTGCATCCTGTTTGGAATGTCACCTCAGTTTTCCTGTTGACGTTTTGTTTGCAATTTTCTTTTATATGCTCCTGAATATATATATCTATATATCTATATATATATATATATATATATATATATATATATATATATATATATATATATATATATAATGGTTCTGCCACATAGGTACTTACATGTGTAAACATAAAATTGTTCAAGGATGTTAATATACGCCTTCAATCGTCCTGAATCAAGCTGCTTACCTAAATAAGCAGTTTCTACATCTACATTTCTATCTAACAAGTCTTCTTTAATTTAGTTTGATGATTTTGTAGTACAAAATTTATAGTTTTTGAATTATTAGGTCAATCATGTTTTTTTAAAATAAATATTTTATTTCATGCAAGACAGTCCTTTATTTTTTATTTTACTATAGTCAAGATACATCGTTAATTCTCTGCTTTGGTGTGTCGTAGCGCTTTGAGGTCTTGGAGAGATTGGACATAAAAAGAAGTAGCTGCTTTTGTTTCTTAGTCAATAATGAGAAATAAAATTTCATATCCAATTGAATTAGACTATAAGCATACGAAAACTTTCGAAATCTTTAGCTATTTACAATCTGCCTATATACTCGCAAAAAGTGCGCTGTACTGTAAACAATGAACGCACCAACATACCCTTTTCTGTGTGTATTTGATAAGAGGAGTCTGTGAACTTCAAACTGTGCAAATTTGATGAATTTTGTAACTATTATTTCAGCTACTTTAGTATGTGTAATTTGATGGCATGATACTTAACCCTACACTTTCTATGCAATGACCCTTTGCCCGGATAGATATTCAGTTAAGACAAAGGCAAGAAAATGGACACCACAACCTATAATTGTTGTTACTGATATGTGATTGCTTGGTCCCTAAGGTGCATACAAATATTAAAGAGATTCGAAACCGTACTGCATTATCCTTCCTTCAGAGGCATAATTCTACAGTACACAACAGATATGTTTCAGCTCTTGACTTAAAACATTTCCTGCATTCATAATGACTAATTTCTACTTTCGGCAATAAATGTGTCATTTTTTCAATGGAGCGGACAAACTTTGATGGATTGTAGTTGAATTCCAAATGAGTTTCCTGTTGAAAAATCATTAATGAATTTACAACACTTGACAGTCTTTCATTAGCTTCGGGATTTAAACACTACTTTCATCTCCGGCCTAATCGCAAATTAGAAGGGAGTAGTGTTCTAATTGGTAATTATCATAACTACATCAGGCATCATATCATCGGCTGAAAATCTGGTTTCTGTTTGACATTTGTAATCCAAATTGTTTTAGTTGATATTATTGTTATATGGTAGAAATACAGGAGAATCATTACATGATAAGGAAATTCAATTTCTTTCATTAAATCATTAACAGATTCATGTAAGGCCTCTTTAGTTAACATAAAACTTTTGATTCGAAAAAAATTCTTCCTGCCAACATTCTGTTTCTTAAAATAGCTTTATTTGACTTGAAGTTCAATTTGTAGTTATTTTCAAGAGCGCCGCATCGAGATGAAATCTTAGAAAACAGAGGGGGAGTTTAATGGGAAAAAAGGGAACATAATGAAAATATACTTAGAGGTTATATTTGTCTTACTTGCATTCCAAATAAATCTTATTTGTTTAATGTATAGGCTTAATGCTTTTTTCAAGCAAACTCAATGTCACATTTTAAAATTGTATTAGCCTGTTCGTTGTAATTATTGCATCTCCAAACATATGGCAATGTGTATGTTCTTCAACTATTACGCTTTCACGCATGAGAGAATACGGCATGAAAGCCATTCCTTGACCTCTGTCTTCAGTTATATGATGTTTTCATTTAATTAACTGAATTCAAAATATTATTTTTTCATATTATGTATTAATGTATTTAATTTGTTATATATCAAGTTGTTCTCAGTTAAATCAATTGCATTTACTGTCGATTTCGACTTGGCAAAATCTTATACAATTTACTCAATTGTTAAGCGCTTTCTTTCCCTCTGGATATAGGTAACGATTCAACTTGCCACTTTTTGATTTATGTTTCTGTATATCTATAACTTTAACACATGATTCGGAATCGTATTTCTGGTCGATGGAAAGACTCGGTTTTTTTGCACATTATTAACTTAGATGTATTAAGTGATCAATATCGGCAACTTTGAATTATTTAAAACAAGCGCTCTTAAAGATCAGGAAAATAAATGTTAATATGCCTTCATGACATTAATATCGTTCGAAGGAAAATGTAGCGCCATGTTCGGGCCGTACTTATGACAAAAACTGAATCGTGATAATTACAAAGGTAATCATTTCTTCAAGTGAGAAAAAGTCGACTTCTGATTGGCTACTATCATGGATAATATGGATAACACACTTATATATTTCTATCTTTAAAACTAGCAGTGTTAAATTTTGCACGTAGTAATTTAATTGGTTTGATTAGTTTGCAACTGATATCATCACTAGCGTTGGAATAGGAATGCAAGAGTAGAGTTTAACATTTTTGTAACTACATTCACGTCAATAAAGTCTCTTCCGTCATTATCGTAAATGAAGGATGAAAGGAACAATCTGAGATACGCAGCAGTACATTTTTACTAAAGGAATTTCCAACTTATTTAAATATAAGACTTGATTCCTTCATTCAAAAATCAATATACAAAATTAGTTTAATATTTATAGTGTGATGATTATATCAACCAATCGTTGAGGTTGTATACGTTCATTTAACTATGATTATATCAACCAATCGTTGAGGTTGTATACTTTCATTTAACTATCATCGCTGAATGTCATTACACATTTGAAGTTTATGAAAGTCGTTTTGGCAGAATATTCTATTTTAAAACGTTTGAATTACATTTAAATCAATGGGCGAGTGAGTGAGTGACGAAGGAAATAATAGAGTGAGAAAAGAGTAAATGCTTGAGTTAGTGACTTGGTGGGCTATAGTAAGCCAGTGAGTGAATGCGTGCGTGCTTGAGTTCTGCTTAAGTAACAAGTGGATATTCCGTCTGATAATAATAAATAGCCAGTAAAGGAACTTAAACATATGAAGTTCTAGGAAAACAAACAACAACCTTTTAAAGAACACATTTACACTTTTTCCGCGTGTGACAATGCAGACAGTGTATAACTTCTAGGAAACAAAGTAAGAACATTTGTTTGCTTTATTCAGTATGTCAAATGCATATTAGTCGAAAAGAATATTAAAATTTGGTGAAATTGATGACGATAATCATTTAGGGAAAAGATGTAAATAGTTGAAAACGTGTTTCCTAAATTGAGAATATATTCCGATTGTGACCCGACCGGAGCGATGAAACAGTTAGAACTTATATTACAATATTTATCAGGGTTCCAGTGAGAAAGAGAAAACTATTGACATTATATTTGCCTATATTTAGTACGTACCTTCTTACTATAAAGTAAGCACAATGGATAAACAGGGTCAAACCTATTTCTCAAGGGGACGTATCATTCATGATTATTTCAGTGACAAGCAGATCAAATTATATCAAACCATTGGGAAGAAAGCGGTATTAAACTCATTTTAATTAAACATTTTTACTCTGAGCAAATGTGTACCTTTTCATCTTAAACTGCTGCGATGTTTCTGGGGAGGGTGGAAACGAGTTTCAAATTTGTAATACAGCAAAAACAGCAACAACAGCAACAATTGTCAATAAAGATTAAATAAACTCACGAGAGTAGAAGATCTGGGTGACAGACATGCAGATTTTAATTGTTAGTGCCTCATTCTGGTACTTACGTTATCGTTAGTGCCTCTATCTGGTACTTACTTTATCGTTAGTGCCTCATTCTGGTACCTACTTTATCTTTAGTTCGTCATTATGGTACTTACTTTATCGTTAGTGCCTGATTCTGGTATTTACTTTAAATTGTACTAAGAAGCTTATACTGAATGACCACGCAGTTCACATTGAATGGCCAACTATAAAAATATTAGTGTAAGTCTCTATGGCGGACGAACTTTCATTGTCCTTAATAAAAGATCCAACTTGATCCATAACATGCTATTCATAGTCGATAGGACAAGAATAGTAAGAATAAAAACTGTATATACGCAACAATT
The DNA here is from genome assembly GCA_029931535.1 of Margaritifera margaritifera. NCBI lineage: Eukaryota > Metazoa > Mollusca > Bivalvia > Unionida > Margaritiferidae > Margaritifera > Margaritifera margaritifera. The sequence continues at coordinate 1,715,502 of JAQPZY010001418.1, forward strand.
CATGAGCGATCAGGAGATAGTAAGAAGCAGGTGTTAATAGGTAGTTATACGTCCTCAAACACAAGTAAATTATCAAACTTAGTCGCTCTAAAATCTATTGCTTGGTGAATTACATGTATTTTTTAAATGATTGAAGCATCATGTTTTCAAGTCCTTTACAGAAAGTGTTACAAAGCACCGGAACATTCATACTCAATTAAGTTGTAAATAAACGTCGTTGCCCACACTCTGTCTCCAACTTTTCTCAGTGGTTCCGTGGACTCTCGTGCCGGAAAAACTCAGAAAAGCTCAATAATTCATATAGAGGTAATCATTTATAAATGAACATTCCTTCCCATTATTTTTCATTTGATATAATCACTTCCGACTTGTTCCGCAAATGATGGAAAATATCATATGATTACATGCTATCGCTAACAAGAGACATTATCAGAACACATTTTAGATTGTACAAGTCAGGAATTCTGTCTTGATGATACAATTTGTCAAGCTTTTCCAACACATTTAGTCTTTTTATGTCTCCATCTAAGATAATAGGACGTCAGCATCTCTCAATATTAAATGAAAATACATATACAATTTTCTGGCCCTCTTACTGGTACGAGTATTAATGGCAGTTTATATGAAGATAGATGTATATTTACCTTTCTGATAAATATATGGACCAAACAGATTGATTTTTTATTCGTTTAGACAAGAGACTGATTCTTATTGATTTTGTAAAGGTATATAGAACGATATTAATTTAGACATGAGGATAACACTAACCATTCAACAGTCGTTTGGGCTTCTTTGCCTAAGGACTAGCAGACATTCTGCTGGTATTGATAGATATTGTGTCAATGACATTTTCACCATAGGGCCTGTTAATGTCTGAATGATACAATCAACGATGGTCAGTCTCATTTAGATATAGGTTTGTTCTCTAATTAATTCCATATTGATATACTTGGACAGGATGTATATGATTGCTTTAATTCTCTCCGAGACGGATATAGTTGGTCGATGAGTCATGACAACAGGGTCTATTTAATTATAACGTATTTAGTTAAACATTATTTCACTAACATTATTTGTGCAGTTTCTAGTAAGATTTTCATTTCGACGAAAACAACGGTTAAGTCCCTTATCTGAAACAAAGTACACGATTTGTTATATCTTTTATAATTCGGACTAATTTCAGCCAGGGCTGGGAGAAGTATTGAGAATTTATCAAATATCGCGAGGCAATCATCAATGATGGATGGTGTTCAATACCCTCCCTCAATTTTGGTAAAATGCTCTTTTAACTTTCAACCTTCTTTCGAGTAAGCTTCTTTTTTGGTGTGGATGATTGTGATTGTGATCATTCTAACAAAGTACAATTAATCAATTAATACGCATAGTGGACGAAGAGTATGTTTCAAAAGAAAAAACGTCATTTGTGCACCCATCTCATTTATAAAGCAAAATGTTGGATACCATTGCAAGTTGTCCGTTTGAAAATTGACATTTATTACCTCAGTATTGCCTGAGCAGGTTTAAGGCAACAAATTTTGTGTCGACTAAACGACTAAAGTAGAAATATGTATTATTCAAGTGAATATTGTCGTATGGTGTTTTGGGAAGTCCTTTGGTGCATGTCATTATATTCTTATTGATTATTGTCTGAATATGTTATTATGATTATATGAATGTATTATACGGAGTTATTTGTATCATAAAGCAACAGTTGCTGCTTTCAATAACCCTCCTACTCTTTGATTCATTTACCTTTTTAATTATGTATTTATAACGTTTTACCAGTTGAATCAGCGTATATAAATATCATGAGAATGTGCGTACAGAGAAATATTTATCAGAGGTTGATATTGGCAAAAAAGGAATTATATATATATATATATATATATATATATATATATATATATATATATATGTATGTATATACGTGTACTTGCGTGTGTGATTTGCATAGGTTGATTTAAAAAACTAAACTCCCTCCTTGAAGCGTTTCTCTTTAAGCTTTAGAGCTACGTAATACAGATTCGGTACCATGTCAAGTATCAAAACATGTCTCTTCTAGTCTCTTGTTCACTTGCTGTATTTTGTGCAATCTGTATTGTATCATTCGAAAAGCAACTTTAACTGTCATGGGGTGCATTAAACCTTGGTTTGCTGACAACAATGCATATTAAACAAAATCAAAAGTGTTCGTGTCGTAGCAAAAGGGAAATATATTTTATATATGTTCTTGCAAGCAAGGGATGTGGACGGGTACGAATTGGTCAAACACTTCAAAATGACAAAAGTTTAGTATGTCTAATGGACATTTGTATCGGTATGATCATTTGGATTGGTATGATCAGAGATCTATGAAAAATATATATGATACTATTTGGGTCTTCAGACATTGTTATAGACATTAAGTGGAGAAATTTATTTCGAATACATGAGAATTATAAAAGCTATCACTGTAACATCGGATGCTAAAAAGAATCACTTCACTTCATAAGCTGTATCATAAACTCACCTAGTTGACCTTCTTTCAAGTATATATTCCTACTGTTAACCAACTTGTTATTTACTTCACTTGCATGAAGTACAGTTCATGTATCATACTAATAAAGGTTAAACTTTTTTATACAGCAAGATCTTCAAACTAAAAGAGTAATTTCCAACCTAATGCCGGCGAATGGTCTCAATGGTATACGGTGAATACACTTGCCAAAAACCGCCATATATTTAAAGGAATACAAAATAGTCCTTTATTCTAACTACTATGAGATTCAGTTCCTTTTAGCTGAAATATGTACTGGCTTTGGGTTCTTATTACAGGGTTTGATCGTTTGACAGTCTATTACAGTCATAAAGGTAATACATTGTTTGCATGTACATTTAATCTTTCCATCATTTCTCTTCCTATCATTGATGTTAATTTTAGGTGTTTGTGTATTGATGTTTTGAAAATATTAGTCTAAATTGCACATCGGGTGCATTCCATGCTGCAAAAAATGTTAGCGAAAGATTGAGAGAGCAATGTTTGGTGACTCAGACTTCAAACAACCTTAGGCCAAAAAGGATTGAACAAGGCATTATGAATGATAAATTGAGAAAGAGTACGATTAGGAGCTGATATGTACAGAATACTGTCATTGAAGCTATACAGTATTTGCATGTGGATAGAAGTTTAGTATACCACTCGACTTCCAGATTATAACAGATCATTGTCCACTGTACCCGTGTGATCTTCGTGGAAATTTCAAATTTAACATAACACTCGCAAAATCTTCCGAATTTGTAGAAAGTTGTAACCAAGACTAGGAACTGTAAAAATCTTTGATTGCAGTACAACACGATTGCTTCAGAATCTATTGCAAAATAAGTTACTGACAAGTACAGCAATAAAACTGCTTTCTTTTGAGACTACATTACGACAGAGAGAATTATAGACATAATAGCGAATACAACTTTGCCAAACCTTACGCTTGATTCTCCCAGAGTGAGCTTAAATGGTTTTTGATACTGTGTAGAAAAGGTGCAAAAGTGATCCAGAAAATGTAAAACTCTGCAAATTAAACAATTCTTAGTGACTGTATAATGTCTCCCAAATATGAGTTATTCCCAGGGTTTCCAAGTGTTATAACAGAAGCACACAAAAATTGGAAACGTAAGTGCTAACAGCTCTTACACTGACAAACATAACATCTGGCTTGATTTGCGTCGCACACGTGATAATATATTGCACGACAGTGATCTTAAATTAGCCAATGTTCAACAAAGTATTCATCTTCAAATCAGCATAAAGGTAGATTTGATTCATTTCACATGCCCATGTAAATATTCAAAGCAATCAGCTGAAATCAATTATATTTTAGGCATGTATACAAGTATTTAAATGAGGCCAACAACATGACAATCTCGGGAGAGACTAATTGTTGAAAGAATATGTCTACATTGAATAGGATAAGTACTCAAAGCAATATCTTTTTTACTACCTTGTCATTCTCTGTCCTATTTTTCTGTACAACACAACTTACGAAAATGTGATTGTGATAGATCCTGAGAATAAATTGAATAATTAGTCAAAGCTACTGATTGGTGCATATCAAGGAACAAATACTTTCTTTATGATTGTTGATTGTGGCAGTGTTGACGATGAAAGCAAGAAAGAAACTAACACAATCAAACCACCTTGTAGTAGTTAACATTTTGAAATATCAGCATGGGTGATCGTACAAAAGTACGCCTCTGCTATTAAAGATTTCATATGCAACATTATGTGTTTAATGGTCTTCTACAGCAAAGACAAAAAGCAATGGAAAGTGTTTGAAGAAAACAATGCTATTCTGGACAAAATAATTAACTAGTATGAGTCATTAACAGTCTAAGTCCATTACCGTATTTATTATTGTTGTAGTATAATTAGCACATCAACTATTTGGATAACTCTTACACTGTAAATCCACCGTATACTGCTTTCGTTATTTTGATTTACTTGTTTTTCAGTCTGACTACCACTAAGATGTCTTTAATAAATGTTCTCCTGGCAAATGATATATCTTTCTAGCATATGAAAATTTTATTTCTTCTACACATATGTTTACTATTGTTCTTTTCCTAATATTTTTAATCCTTTTACCAAGCCCACGGTTATTTATCATTTTGAAAAAAAATCTCGAAATCATTTCTTGTGTTTTTGTTTCAAACTTGTATTCAGCTCAGTGTAGGGTTTAAGCTACTGTTGTTGTTCAAACAAGACAGCTCTGTATATTCTTCTTAGCTTTGGTCATAATAGTATGGGAAGTTTCAGATTTCTGTAATAAATGAGGTATTTTCTTTGTATTTTATTGCATATAAGAATTTTGATTTTGTTTGCTCTGTACCATCGTAATCATCAATCATCTTTTTATGACAATGAGATGAATCATTGCTATCTGGAATTAATTACTTTGTAGCTTACGGGTAGTCATTGAAATAGCCATCCAAGTGTAATGGAATCTTCAAATACACATCTCGCATACATCGCTCTGATATTCATCTAGTATTTCGAACAGATTTTCTTCTATCCATCTTATGTGTTCATGAGTTGCTCTCTAAAGTATTTTACTGGCATGTATTAATTCATGAACAAAGCAAAGATGTTAGAATCTATGTGGATGATTAACGACCTTGACATTAATCTCTCGTATCCGCCATCATTTATTATCTGCCATCGTTGTCCAGGTTGTATTCGTTATTTGTTTTCTCCTATCTATATAGAATCACGCTGATTCTATCTCTTATTCAACTTTCAGTTATCAGGAACATGTCGTAATCAATTATCAGGAACATGTCATAATAGGTTAGAAGTTCTAATTCTACACCCGATGGCATCACTGTTTCTTTCGTCACTTAATATTCGGTTAGATCTCTAATTATTCTCAGTTTGAAATGTTCCCTGACATCATGTATATACAGGTAATCGTCATTTCATATGTTTGTATAGTTAAGTGATGAGTAAAGCGTTGCTATTAGTGGTATTGATGTTTCGTTAAACCACGCCACGCTATCTGTGTATTTGTATCGGCAAATATATTTTCTCATAGATTTAGGTTTCATATTTGTAAACTGATTCAGTGTCTGTGAACTTTTCATCACGTATATTCTATCCAATTAATCAATTGGTATCAACATGCCTAAGTATCTGCTTTCATTCATAAGCTTATCACCTAACTATGAAATCATTAAATATATTTCTCGTCGTTTTTCGGTATGATTTGTACCTCTTCATATGGATCAGTTGTAATCAAGGTCCTAATGAATAGATGGCTGTCATAACCAGAGAAGTTTTGAATGTAAAATGGGGTGTATTTCGTATTTGTTTAAATTTAAATTACATTTGGTATGAACTATATCTCTGTAATGCCTTGTTAAATGGTCTTCGTCTTTGGCACATGTGCTTCCACACACCTTTACCACCATATTATATTGAATTTTGAGATTAGCATCGGCTCAGCATTCTCTTCCTATTGCACCAGAGGTGAACTTTACCTCTGACACGATTCTACCACGGAATTCAGAACAGATATTATGATGTGCTTTAGGTTCTCTTTTACACGCTGAATTAGGTACGATGATACTTTTAACATCACAATAGAGAATATACAGAACTTTTGAATGATGATGATAGTTCTTTCATTTTACAACAGAACCATCTTCCTGTATTATTTATGTGGAACTATATGTATCGTAATATGTTATATTGTGTTCTGATAATTTTTCTGAAGCATTCAAAAACTTATAGACATCTTTACAAAAAACTATTATTTGTTAATTTTGACAACTCTTTTATTTCGACGCAATTGTACCTTTCATCTTTAAAATCATAAGGTTGACTATATTAAAACATAATTAACATGTCAGCATGTGTTTGTCTTTCTGTTTTAGTTATTCTGACATAATTAATATAGTTTCTCTCCATACCTTTGTCAGAACACAAAAGCATCAAGACAGTCACCGTTAGGCTTAGCGTTCATTTACATTAATCTATTATATACAGAGTGGTGTCACAATTACCCATAAAGTGGGTCGAGCGAGATGCGTTTAACAAACTGCTTCCAAGACTATGTTACTGTATAATAGTGTATTTTTCTCTTTCTATTTTTATCAGTCACAATTCGAACCATACATACACAACTTTCAATACTGGCCGAGATAGTGGACACTATAACTGGAAGAATAACTATAAAAAGGAATAGTTTTCAGCAGTTGTCCCTATATCGTGACAATCAGCCTTGATATAGCTTTGCATAATATAAAGTTGCGGACAAAGTTTCCGCTCTATGGCCATTCATCACGCTTATCACCTTAATTGAGTCCTATATGTGCTTCCAACAAAGGCAATAAATCCATGTCTAAGTGTTATGAGTTGCTGAAAATGTCAAAACACTTTGATCAGCTTGATTTTAGAGTGTATTTGCTGATAGAACAGAAAATCCTAGAAATATAACGCTTTAGGCCTTGGAAATGGAAACATAAATCAATAGACTCTGAAGCATATAAATCTCTTCATTGCTACCGTTATGACTATATTCATGTAGTTCAAGTATTTAGCAAATTGCCGTTTTTGAACAATCATTTTATAAGCATAGAACCCGATACTTTTAGATTACGAGTCAGATTCTCTATTAATTGAGCTACCGCTGCTCACCTAGAGAGGTGGGAATTTATAGGATTTCAAATGCTTTGTAACATTACTGTACGATCGATTATGCAAAGCTGTTCGTCAAGGGTTTTATTAGAATCATTTGTCAATTTTTAAAATCGACTCTTGTGTTTGAGATGAATGTAAAACAAATGAAGAATGATATGTGCTTTTCTTGTAATTTTTCATAAAAACCTCGCATTCATGTCGTGCATCAGCATCTTTTGTAAGGACCGATAGATCATCCTGTCAATAGATTATAAGAATGAAAGCACTAAGCCTAAATATTTGCAGGATCCACACTCCTTCATGATAGAGGACTTGTTTTATTTTAAAATTGAAAGTGTATTCCGGGAAGTTAAATGATGCACTCGATGAGTATTACACCAAACATTCATCATGGTACTATAAAAAAAGAAAGAAAACAACAACAAAAAATCCACCACAGTAAGCACTAATAGATCCATGTAATTCTCGTTTCCTTTAAAACATTGACAATAACTACAATATGCCGCATCAAACCGAGCTAAATCTTTTTTTTGCATAATGCGTAGACGCTAGCACAAAAATTTTTATATTTTCGTTTCTTGTAAACTTATGTAATAATTTTCCAGGTCATACATAATAACATATCTTGATTATCTTTAAGTAAGCATCAACGAAACCTATGCAATGTTAAGTATAGCTTTTTGCCAACACGTTGCAAGAAAATGGGAAATGCATCCTGATCCAAGAAGGACAAGATGGTTTTAAGGACATTTTCGTACCTACTCATTTTTTAGAGATAAATTGATTTCTGAACTAACATGACATCTATAACATAAATTGTCATCTTTACTTTTAGTTTAATTAGTGTTCTCTGTCATACAGCTTCATAAAGGCGACGCTTTTGTCGATACTATTTGGGATCATTGAAAACAAAATTATTCCGCATGTTTTAATATAATAAACTCTAATAAGATGTTTTAAGATACACCGATTACCTGTTATTCATGATTATATAGACTGATACATTATTTGTACGCATATCTTAGCCTCGAGCAACCACTTTTCGTTCACTTAACGTGAATTTTAGCGCGTTCGTTATAATATTATGATAATCTATTCAAATAAACCATAAAAGGTGTTCAACTATATCTAATTCATTTAATCAGGGTGAAAATATTTTTGGCATTCATGTACATTAGTTCATAATTACTGCTTTTCCGAGCGTGTGTATGTTTACTTATTTCCTGACGTGACATCCATGGTTCGAGACACTGACTAAAAAGTCACGTGGCATATGACCGGACCGTGCCAGTTAGACCAAGGTATGGATATTATTAGTTTATAGCGTCTCCGTGTTTTTGAAATAAAAAAAATTAAAATGATTAATTTTTTTCCCTTAATTCTATATGCAGTTTGTGCACTTACATTACTTCTTGTTTGTTCTTTACCATATAAATACACGACTCAATAAACTGAGAGAGAGACAGACAGACATACAGAGAGACAGAGAGAGAGATAAATTAAAAAATAGACACTGGTGAATATTTACACATTTCATTATAATCGATTCAATGTCTTTTGATGTAGAATATATGTTTATTATGAAATAATACTGAAACGAAAAAGTCCGTAGTGAATATACATTTCGAGTGTAAGTTTTTCTTACGTTGTACAAGAACCCCACATGATTAAAACCAAATATTTACATTGGCGATCTCGTTGTATTAATTACCAAAGTTGGTTTTCCTGTTCAAAATATTTAAACAAAGTCATCATGTGATCGGCGGTACTATCATTAGACTATAATAGAAAATTCAAGCCAAAATGTCTCGCAGAAAAAAGGCATTAGTTTAAACATAGATTTTCATTATGATTTTTAAAAAGTACATGAAATTACCTTTTTGAATCTCATTTTGCTTGACTTTACTATATAATTAAATTCTTTCTCTATTGAAGAACGCTGTTGACACAGCTGATGACGTCATTATCTCGCAACAAGCGAGTTAGATAGCGAGAAACATGGCGCACGATTGAAGGAGGCTTACTGCATTGGGCTGTTGGACGATATATTGTACAGATATACTGTCCTTTGCCGTCAGATACAATATTGACTAGATATGGCCATTTACAAGAACAAATAATCCACTTTGTTACGAACACTGTCAAAACCTTTTAAGACGCAATGCTCTCTGTTGGGTATGTCAATCAAGCAACACGAGAAATTCCTAGAAGCTAAAGGTAACAAATCCCTTGGAGACAAGATTAATATATATTTTCCCCCAAAATCAAGAATACTATTATAACCTGATAACTGATGGACTTGGTTAGGTTCTATGCCCTCTTTCGTTATGGAAGATAACACAAGGCAATGGTACTCATTTCTATTTTATTTATTTTTTTTTAAAATTTACATTTCTTGCGCCAAGTTGATAAATTAAGGCCTACCGTCTGTTTTAACATTTGTGTTACTTCATTTGTGAATACGGGCAGGCAACGCATACGGAACACAAGTAAAGATATAGCGGTATATGGAACATTGTCGTAATGGGCAAATTAGTTTAGCATTTATGAATAAGATCAACTAAATGCAAAATCTATAAGTAATTCGGTGCAAACTATCTCAACTGTTCTCAAAGCAGGACATAAAAAAACAATATAAATATTCTTGGAAGAATGGTATGAATCAGAATCTATTAAACATATCTACAAGGAATGTAAACTAAATTTGTATTTGATCGGAGCATTTACAGCAAAGACATTATTAGCGATAATAGTATGTATCAATTTGAAGATAAAGAATTGTATTATGCCTCTCTGTCTTGTACTTGTTTTTGTTTTTCCTACATAACGAGGAGCACACATAGTCTACAAACTTTCATGTCCATTTATCTAATTTCTTCCGTTAAGTATCTAGTTCAATCAGCGCTAGACGTTAACGAATATTGTAATTCTTATTTATCAATATTATTATACACAAATGGAAATAAAACATTTCAGTGTGTGCACATACATTACATCCAAAATTATGAAGAAAACAGTAATTGCCTTGTAACTTTTTAAAATTGCTAATTAGGATAATGCAGCTTAATGCGCAATCTCATTTCTCATGGATCTGGAGACCCTTTTACAGGAGCTGCTAACTTTACTCCACCAGATATTAGAATCAAATAGGATAAAGATGCTACAGTAACAAAATCGCTAGTTTCTGAGGATGAAGTATCCATAGAACATATATGTTGATCGATATGAAAAACCGTATGTCCTGAGAAGCATTCCATGGTTTGATTTAGAGGACACAATATTCTCTCTCTGGCCATCTGTTAAACTTAACACCATAACTAAGTCTTGTTTATTCTTCTCAAAATAATAATAACAAAAACAACAAACATGTTCAATTGCTCAAATTCCTGAAATGTCGCATGTATGCCTTGGTCCATTTATTGTCAGAGTGCACATGCTGGTAATCAAGAGTGCTCCAGAATCATTATTCTGTTGACTTCTGCCATTGAAACCTACATTTACAGGCCACAACGCACAATAACATTTCTCTGCAACCGTCATTGTCTTATCGACCAAATTCATATTGTTCAACGCGATATGATAGTATTTATTAGGTGTCTTTTAAATTGAGAGATAATTAATCTAATTTTGAATTCAGATAGTACAGCTCATTTTGTTGTTTCTTTTATTCTGATCATTTGCCGCAAATGACTGTGCATATAGTCAGGAGTAGTAACGGACTTTATTGCCAAGTACGGTGGATGCATTTAATCATTAGAACTTGAAAAGTGCACAACCATTATCGTTAATGTTTCTTCCTAATGCAACGGCGGTGATTCCAGCTTAGGACGACTGTCATTAACTAAACCACTAACTGACAATCATTGATAGCTTTTTTGGTCATGAAAGACCTTTCTCGCGGAGGTCCTAAAAGCGGGTTACTCGAAGTCTTGACCTCTTTTGTAATAAAGCTATCGCACTTTCTTGCAAAGAATAAGAAAATGGCAGACAAACCTTTCTTTAATTGAAAGGTCGTGTTAAAAGGAAGAAAGAGAGTTGCTTAAACTTTCCGTGTATTTTGAGAGTGTCGTAGTAAAAAGAAATCTAATGTCAAATTCATTATCGCAAATGTGGCATAAAACGAAAATTTAGTTGTGCTACCGGGTAAAATGCACAACACTTTTCTTGGTAGCAATGAAAGAACTGTCATTCATTACTATTGTGAAACAGATGACAGTAACTTCTCTATACTTGGAATTGTTTGTGGATAACGAGCCAATGTTGGAATTTTCAAACCTTGTCAGTATTTTGTTATGCTGCTCAATTTTAAAAATAAATATAGTTTAATTTTTTCCTATTTCTTTCTTAAACATGATGTATTTTGTTTACCTTAACTCGAGCTTTGGGTCTGGATAATTTATTTAATAGCATAATCCACTGACAAAAGATGGGGACATGCGGACGATACTTTGATCGCTAGAACATCATTTAATATAATATTTTGCCGCATTCTCCTTAATCTAAAGGTCAAGTCTAACAACTAAACAACGTAAAAATAATATCAGACGACGATCAACACAATCATCGTCATCTTTAAACAAAGATGGACATTCTTACTGTAAATTCGTGTTTAAGTCTTATTTGTCCATAAATCAGTAAAGAGCCTAACACGGCCATTTCAATGCCAATCGTGAAATTAATATGACTCTGTCACAAAGATTTCTGCTGGCAGGGATGCGTCGATAGTGCATTTCAGACAAATACTCCTTAAATGTTAGCTCATTACAAGAATGCACTTGTTATCAAAAAATCATAATTGTGGCAGCATCAGAATCCGATATCTTAACAAAAAATTAGTGTTACGTCAGTGATAAAAAAGTCAGTCCATAATCAAACTTTGATACTTGGAGGCAAACAATAAAAGATTACAGGACCTGTCATGGCCCATCATTATTCTGTTAATTGAGTGCATAGAGGTTTTCCAGAATTGAAGAATGATCATTAATAACTTGTTTTAAATATGCATTACAGTTTTCATAATAGATTAACAATAATAACGAAAATATATACATTTCTCGTCAAGTTCAACAATATTTACAGTTATGAATAGACAATGGTATTGATCATACGGATATCTTGCTTCATCACGTCAGTTTTGAGTTTATGGAAAAATCAATGTAAACTCACACCAAGACAGATGCAGGAAAGAACCTGATATTGTCGGGATTGATAAAAAAGAAGACGATGAAAGTCGTCATAAGTACATAAAGACCGATTACATTGTTTTTAATTATTTTCTATATACGTAATTGTTATTAAATAAGAAAAAACTAAACAAAACAAAACATAATTTATAGAACCAATTCTAATGAAAACACAACATAGCTTAAAAGTCATCAAAACTTGATGACTGTAAATGAAATCATTTCCATAAATTATTCAGAAATTAATATTGTTTGTTTATGTATGTATATATATGTTTTAGTTGATAGGTTTAAACTTTTTGTCACATACAGATTTGGAATCTTTCTTATCTTTAAAATTAAGCTTGTTATAAAATATATAAGTCTGCTACGTTGGTACTAGTGTTTAATGTTTCAACAATATATCTCTCTAACAGCACCAATACCAAAACTGTCACATTTTTGCATATGGAAATTAGGTAATGACTATCGAGGAACTAGGGAAATTCTCTATAATTGTAGTATAAAAGAAGAACGGCATATTTCATAGCAATTTTGTTGTGTCCTATATCTGTATTATGATTATATATATATATATATATATATATATATATATATATATATATAGAGAGAGAGAGAGAGAGAGAGAGAGAGAGAGAGAGAGAGATAGAGATAGATATATAATGCTATAAGTGTAGTATAAAAGAACAGTGGCATATTTCATAGCAATTATTTTGTGTCCTGTATCTGTATTATGTGGTACTATATCAAATGCTGTAATTTATATATTTTAGCCGCATTATTATCATAACATCACTGACTCATGACGAGGAATTATTCCCAAGTTAAAACGCTTTGCAAGAATAAATAGGTATGTTAAACCTATTTGGATTCTTATTCAAGCAATATCAAATCTTTCGTTTACCAAAGTTTTTATCTGTAGAAAAAATGACGCAGAGCTAATGAATGTTTGTTTTTATTACTTAATTCTACAGTTTGCGGTTGCAGATTTTCTATCTCTACAAATTATAGAAACAAACCTGATTCTGCAGACATAAACACGTCCGCAGTTACGTAGAAAACGCGCGTAGAAAAAGCACTGTCTGTATTTACAGTTGATTTGTGCAGAGATTTCCACATCTAAGAAATAAAATAACACCCAATAAACTGGAGGGTAAGAGAGAATGTAACAATGTAGGAAACACATACGCACGTATTATATTCTGAAAGACCTATGAAGATATTTTGCTAATAACATAGCAAACTTTTTTAAGAAATGTAGTCAGTTAAGCAGAGTTTTTCCCACTATACCTAACCTCCTAACTCAACAGAACGAACGCATCATGGAACTGTACAACGTAAATCAATAGTTAGGCTGCCATCATGAACAAGCTTACCTGTATATATATATATATATATATAATATACGATGTGTGTTTAAATCTTGTCCATGAACGTAACTTAGTCACTAGTAAACATAATGTTTACAAGCATTTGAGTTCAAGGCCATTCTTATTAACAGTTAGACTGGTTTTTTATTGGGTTGCTTAACATCCTGTTAGGATATAGGTCAAGTAAAAATGTGTATAAATAGGAATTTGGTAAACAAATAATTCTTTCCTGTTTTCGATCGGTCTGTGGGAATCCATTTGCGATCAGATTTTACATTGTACCGTTGAAATCAGATATAATTCGAGAGGAATTATTTATTTAATATATAATCATTGGCATTACTAAAGTGCTCATTGACGTTCGAATTAATACATTATTTTGGACTTTTGTGAACTCATTCAAAAACATTCTGGATTGTATCATTGTGTTATATCAGGACATTCAAGACTATTGGAACTCATTCGGAACATTCTATATTTTTAGACTTGTGATTAGGACATTTAGGATTATTTAGAATTTGATTCACCATATTGTAAGTATCTCTTGAATTTCACTTTTTATTGTTGGGAAATAAATTGCTTGTTGATATTACTTACATTATTCGTTTCAGTTTCTATCTGTTACATATTTTTAAGACCTAGAGTCGTAACAGAAATTGAGGGCTAGTGGGGAATCTGAATTTGTTTGAAACATTTCAGAGATATTCAAAACTGCCTTTGAAATTTAAATTGCCTTTGTTCCCGAATTTGCATTGACCCTGGTAAAGATTGTATTTCACACATTTGAGAAAGCTTTGTTGAAACCAGCAAGCATTCACAATGTTATCTAATGTTGAGAACCTTGTTTCAAGTCCTACCTATGTGGGGTTGGAGTCTATGAAAAAGGATGAGTGGCTTGAGCTTGCCAGACATTATGATCTTTCTGAGGCGAAAGCGTCTTTACCAAAGCAAGGGAAAGGAATATTTTGATTCAGTATTTGGTGGGAAAGGAAAGAAAGTCTGTGTCTGGTTGTGATAGGAAATTAACGGAATTACAGATAAATAAACCCAGATGGAACTGGAATTAAGAAAGCTTCAGCTTCAGAGAGAAATTATGCAAATTCAGAGGGAGAAAGAAGAAAAGGAACTGCAAATTCAGAGAGACCAAAAATAAGAGAAAGAAGAGGGGAACATTCTGAGAAATTCTGAGAGAGAGAGAGAGAGAGAGAGAGAGAGAGAGAGGGAGTTGTGAGAAAGAGACAGATAGAGAAAGAGGAGAGACAGATGCAGAGAGAAGAAAGGGAAATGCAATATAGGATAAAAGAATTAGAACTAGCAAGCGGAGCAGTACCCCCTCTCCCCTTACACACAAGTTCAGGTTTTTGATGTTACCAGATATATCAGGTTAGTATCCCCTTTTCAGGACAAAGAAGTAGGTAAATACTTTCTTCACTTTAAGAAAATTGCCAAGAGAGCATTGGACTTTGTTACTACAAAGTGTACTTTTGGGCAAAACTCGTGAAGTCTACACTTCACTGTCGGTACAACAGAGTGTTGATTACGATGTGGTTAAGGAGTATATCTTGAAAGGTTATGAGTTGGTACGTGAGGCATATCGACAGGGGTTTAGGAATTGTTGAAAAGAAACTGGACAAATCCATGTCGAATGTGCAAGGGAAAAAGAATACCTGTTTGATACGTGGTACTCAGTCAAGAAGGTTGATCAAGATTACGATAACCTCAGACAGCTCGTATTAATTGAAGAGTTCAAGAAGTGCATTCATAGTGATGTCAGGACCTATCTTGATGAGCAAAAAGTGGAAACTTTGGAAAATGTTGATGATTATTCCTTAACTCACAAAGTTTCATTTGTCAGAAAGTCTTCCTCTCAGCAGGTTTTTGGTACAAAACCATCTCAGTATCATACGAGTACTTCCAAATTTCAATCCGCTACAAATTTTAGAAATCAAACATCTGATAACACTGATAAGAAACCTTTATCTCTTCCTACGTGCACTTATTGTAAAAAGAAAGGGCACGTCATTTATGATTGCTAAAGATTGAAAAGTGATAAACAGAATAAAGACAGAGCTATTCCAAATGTTCTTTCTTCAAAGAGGTCATGGCCACGGTCTTGTATTGAAAGCAATACATTTGTGGAGTCAAACACACCCCATTCTGAGTCTATGTTGGAGACTTATGAACAATGTCAGAATGCTCGATATCACTTATTGGTCATTTTGCCAAACCTATCCCTATTAAAATATTAAGGGACAAAGTAGCTTCTTTGAGTCTCTTGTTATCCGGTACTTTGCCTTTGTCTGAGAAGTCTTCTTCTAGCAAAAGTGTTCTTATTCAGGGAGTAGAGTGCGGCTTTTTAAATGTTCCTCTCCATTGTGTAAATTAGGCATCAGACTTAATTTCCGAACTCGTGACTGTTGGGGCAGTGACTTCTTTACCTATAGAAGGTATTCATTTGTTACTAGGTAATGACCTAGCTGGAGATAATGTTGAGGTTAATCCGTTTGTAACTGACAAGACTTGTTTGGATGAAAGTGTTGATCCTATTGAGACTGAAATCCCTAATTTGTGTCCTGCCTGTGCAGTTAACAGAGCTATGGCAAAAAGAGCTCTTAAGAATGATGTTGATCAGAAAATTATACCTTTAGTTCACACATTTATTGGTCAATCGTTTGATGAGGTTTCTCATGGTATTGATCAGACAATAGGTATTGATCACAGTGATCGTCTTTTGACAACTTATTCTCTTTATTCTAATCAGGGTGACAAAAGACAATCACTCGTTGTAGAACAAGAATAAGATCCTAAGATCTCATGTTTATGTCAGAGGGCTATTAGTGAAACTGAAGCCACACAAGTCTCAGATTGTTACTTTGTGAAAAATGGGACCCTTGCGAGAAAATGGAGACAACCTGAGGTACCCGTTGGTGACGAGTGGTCAGTGAGCTATGAAATTGTTGTTCCTAAGTCATATCGACAGGATATTCTTAGTCTAGCCCATGAAACTCCCTTGGCTGGTCATTTAGGAGTCAGTAAGATCGTGTCACACTTGTCAAGAGGTAGGAAAACCCAATCAGAAGATACCTAAGGCTCATTTGCAACCTATTCCTGCATTCGACGAACCATTGAGCAGAATAATGGTAGACTGTGTCGGTCCCTTACCTAAGACCAAGTCAGGCAACCAATACTTGTTGATCATAATGTGTGCATCCACAAGATTTCCCGAGGCAATACCTGTGAGAAATATTAAAACTAAAACCATTATAAAAGCTTTGGTAAAGTTGTTCACACGTCTTGGCCTTGGCAAATCTGTCCAGTGATCAAGGGTCAAATTTTATATCTGGAATTTTCCAACAAGTTATGCATAAATTAGGCATCCAACAGTTTGAATCTTCTGTCTATCACCCTGAAAGTCAAGGGGCTTTGGAAAGTTTTCATCAAACTTTAAAGAATATGATTCGGTCATATTGCTTTGATACAGGAAAGCATTGGGACGAGAGTGTTCATTTGCTGCGGTTTGCTGTTAGGGAATCAGTTCAAGAATCAATTGGTTTTAGTCCTTTTGAACTGGTTTTGGACATACTTTTCGTGGACCATTGAAGTTAATGAAAGAGAAACTTCTTTCAAATGAAGATTCAAAGATTAATCTTCTTGATTATGTCTCTGATTTCAAATATTAATTGTCAAATGATTGTAAAGCAGCAGGAACCAATCGTCACTCTACTCAGTCAAAAATGAAATTAAGGTATGACAGAAATACACAAGGAAAGGAGTTTTCAGCCTGGTAATAAAGTTCTGGCTCTCTTTCCCATACCTCAAAATCCTCTTCGGGCTAAATTTTGTGGTCCTTATATCGTTGAAAAGAAAGTAAATGACTTTAATTATAGTATTATCACTTCTGGGAGGCGGAAACAGAAACAACTTTGTCATATAAATATGTTAAAGGAGAATTTGTTTTATAGAGATAGCACAGTTAATTATTCAATCAATTTACTTGTACCTTTCCCACACAGTGAGGATGTAAACGACGGAATGCAGTCTGATTGTAGTGACTTTGGTTTAACCAAACTTCAGAATTCAGAAACATTACACAACCTGGACCAGAAACTATCACATCTACAACAACAGAAAAGGAAAGAACTAAAACAGCTATTACATGAGCACTTGTTTCCTGATGTTCCAACACGAACAAATAAAATCTATCATGACGTTGATATTATAGATTCTACACCTGTGAAATAGCATCTTTACAGGATGAATCCTCTCAAACAGGAATATTTAAAAAAAGAAATTCAGTAATTACTGCAGAATTATTTTATAGAACCAAGTAAAAGTAACTGGAGTTCACCATGTATTCTTGTGCCTAAGCCAGATAATACATTCCGGATGTGTACTGACTATAGAAAAGTCAACAGTGTCACCAAAACAGATTATTGTCCAATGTCAAGAATGGACGAATGCATCGGCAAAATTGGAAATGCGAAATATTTCACCAAGTATGACCTTTTAAAAGGATTCTGGCAAATTCCACTCACTTAAAGAGCAAAATAAATTACGGCATTTGCAACCCCAAATGGACTTTATCAGTATAAAGTGATGCCTTTTGGAATGAAAACTTCTCGGCCACATTCCAGCGTCTTATGAACATATTAACACCTGATCCAGATAATTGTGACGCGTACATCGATGACGTCGTCATCTATAACGACACCTGGGAATATCACTTGGAAACTATTCGGACATTCCTCGATCGATTATGTGAAAGCAGATGTACTCACATGTGTATAGAAGTACTGTATTGATTTATTTTGTGTATATTTTGTGTAATTAAGCTGAGTGTCGTTCATAAGACATCTTCCTATGTAATTTTGATTATTATAGTATCATATGCACATTTGATAAATATTTAAAAGTAAGCTTCCTTGCATAAATCTCTCTGTTTCTTTATGAGGGGGAGGGTGTTATGTATATTTAAACTATAATGTGTGTTTAAATCTTCTCCATGAAGGTAAGTTGTACTTTAGATTCTGGTCACTTGTCAACAGAATGTTTTACAATCATTTGAGTTCAAGAGCATTCTTATTTACAGTTAGACTGGTTTATTTCCATTGGATTGCTTAACATCCTGTTAGGATATAGGTCAAGTGAAAATGTGTATAAATTGGGATTTGGTAAACAAATAATTCATTCCTGTTTTAGATCGGTTTATGGGAATATATTTGCGATCAGATTTTACATTGTACCGTTGAAATCAGGTCTGGATTGTATCATTGTGTTATATCAGGACATTCTATATTTTTTGGACTTGTGATTAGAACATTTAGGATTACTCGAAAATTGATTCACCATATTGTAAGTATCTCTTGAATTTCACCTTGTATTGTTGGGAAATAAATTGCTTATTGATGTTACTTACATAGTTGGTTTCACTTTCTATCTGTTACATACTTTTAAGACCTAGAGTCGTAACGATATATATATACGTATATATATATATATATATATATATATATATATATATATATATATATATGTGTGTGTGTGTGTGTGTGTGTGTGTGTGTGTATTGATGAATATGTGTAAAGATTTACAACATTAAGCTTCTAATATTTACTGGCAGGTACTCGAGTTTCTTCTTTACAAATCTTTTCTGGGATTCATGCCGATCGCAGCCAACAGCAATGAGGCTAACGTGAATGTTCTTTTTATCGGACATATATAAAGCATTGTCTGTATTTACAACATCTAAGACAAATAACATAAGATCCAGCAAGCCATCTTACAAGAAAGAACGCTAGGACATAGGAAACGACTATACCCTTATTGTTTTGTGTGAAGGATACAAATATATGAAGTTAATAATATAGCAAAACTTTGTAGGAAATTGTGTCAGTTAAGCAGTCTTTTCTAAGATACCTAACTCTGTTCCACGAAACCCATCAAAGATCTGCATAACGTAAATTATTTGAGGCTGCCCTCCTAAATAGGCTTGCATGTATCTATGATATATATATATATATATATATATATATATATATATATATATATATATATATATATATATATATTCAAATCCTGGAATAAAATTGAGTCCAACTGACTGGTTTGCTTTAAAGGTGTGATCCTGATACTTGGAAATTATCTTTTGGATAGATACAGCTGGATGTTTCTGTAATTTGAAGAGAGAGGAGACAGCAGATGAGGTTAGATATAATAGGTGTCCTTTGAAGAAATATACACTCATTTGCAATTGGTAACAAATCATTATTTAAATGTCACAAAGAAAGTAGCTTCAGTCAGTGAAACGATGGATTTTGGAATTTACGCTAAAGTAAAACCCAGTATCAATTATCTTATTTCCCGTGCGATTCTACTGACGCCTGCAAGAACATAAAAAATACCATTTCTGGTCTAAAATCTCGGTGACGACGAGAAAGATATCGTAAAACCTAGTTTCAATTATCTTATTTCCCGAGCTGTCTTCACAAGGCCCAGTGAAACATAAAATAAACGTACAATTAATGGTCAAATAAGGTTGTGATTACATGAAAGTATATAAAGCAACCGTAATCGCGTAAATTACCATGATTCTGATGCTATTTGCAACTAAGTTGAAACATTGATATCCCAAAGTATTCTGTGAGGTGATTTCTGAAGTGATTTTGACTGATTTTCGTTAATTAAAACCCTTTTATCGGTAATTAAGGTCGCCTACGAAAATATTTTACATTGTAAATTCACACCTACATCCATCTTTACTGACCAAAAAGTGTATTATTATCCAAGACAAGTAAGGTACACCATACTGTTTTATTTCTAAGATTAAATACTGAAAGGTAAGTTTTCTCAATAATAATGTAATAGCCGTCCAGTAAAGTAAAATTGTCAAAATTGTCCTATATCAGTTTATGTTTTATATACGCGATTTATTCAAAAACAAAATCCGCAGAGTTCGTGACATATTCTTCCCACGCTCGCCAGCCATTATTGTCAAGAGTACAAAACAGGTTTAACCTATCTCCCAGAACAACTTCTCATATGATTATCTTGCCTCCGGGTTCATATCAAAGTATTATGTATATTGTCTCTGGATTCATATCAAAGTATTAAATTCCTTGTCTCTTCAAGCCCATTTTCTGAAACAACCTGTGAAATTGGTCAGGATTGCAGGAGGGAGGATATTTGCCGAAGTTAGTAATCTCTCTACGTTCTGAATATCATATTTTATGTACATTAAAATTGATGAAATTATTTCATATGAATCTCTGTAAAGAAAACTAATTTTATTCTTGTAAGTATAAGTTGTATTTTTGTTTGTCAAGAACCAGGATTAAAGAGTAATATCTTCCAATATTTCCTACAAATAGAAAGTACCTAAATATTTAATTCTATCTTTAGCTTCTGATTTTAGGAAGGTAAAAATTAAAAACAAGTGATGAATGGATGAAACTTAAATCTTTTTTATTACCATACTCAAAACCAAATGGATGGAACAGTCATGTTTTTATTAAGATACTAACACAAATGGATGAAACAGTAATATTTTTATTAAGATACTAACACAAATGGATGAAACAGTAATACTTTTATTAAGATACTAACACAAATGGATGGAACAGTCATGTTTTTACTAAGATACTAAAACAAATGGATGGAACAGTTATGTTTTTAAAAAGATACTAACACAAATGGATGGAACAGTCATGTTTTTATTAAGATACTAACACAAGTGGATGGAACAGTCATGATTTTATTAAGATACTAGAACAAATGGATGGAACAGTTATGTTTTTAAAAAGATACTAACACAAATGGATGGAACAGTCATGTTTTTATTAAGATACTAACACAAATGTATGGAACAGTCATGTTTTTACTAAGATACTAGAACAAATCGATGGAACAGTCATGTTTTTATTAAGATACTAACACAAGTGGATGGAACAGTCATGTTTGTATTAAGATACTAACACAAGTGGAAGGAACAATCATGTTTTTATTAAGATACTAACACAAATGGATGGAACAGTCATGTTTTTATTAAGATACTAACACAATACAAATGGATGGAACAGTCATGTTTTTATTAAGATACTAACACAATACAAATGGATGAAACAGTCATGTTCTTAATTAAGATACTAAGACAAATGGATGAAACAGTCATGTTTTTAATTAAGATAGTTACACAAATGGATGGAACAGTCATGTTTTTATTAATATACTAACACAAATGGATAAAACAGTCATGTTCTTAATTAAGATACCAGTACAAATGGATGAAACATTCATGTTTTTAATTAAGATACTAACACAAATGGATGGAACAGTCATGTTTTTATTAATATACTAACACAAATGAATGAAACAGTCATGTTTTTAATTTAGATACTAAGACAATATATACATGAGCTCTAGAACAAAAGACGAATCAGTTTATAGATGAACTCGAGCTTGTTTCAAACTTTCAGTGTGTATTATTTATTTAATACAACTGTAACTATTCACTCGCAAATCAAGACTTCATCTTTCTGCAAACTCTCTTTGGTACATTGACCTTAGTGAACGATCATGTTGATGAAAAAAAACTCAATGTCTTATTTCCTCGTTACTTGCTGATGTACAAGTGATTTACAGGCAGTCGACATCGGTCCAAATGGGATGGAAGCCAAATAAATTGAAATGGTATCCTCTCTTTGAGTCAAAAAGAAGACGTAGAATAACCTGTTTAATGTAATTGTCAAAATACTGTTCTGGAAAGAAAGCAAAAGTTTGACAACTTTGAACGCATAACACATATTGAATGTAACTTAGCAGTCTGTAAGGAAATTATTTTTATTTTCCTCCTGTAGAATTAAATAAAACTTCTATCTGAATTTTATTATATCGACCTGTTTTGTTTTCGAGTGGATAGAGTGCTAAGTATTCTTCGTCTACAGTCCCAGGTGTTTGCTTCTTAATAGCCTATCGCCTACAAACAAGCACTAAATGCCCAATTAAATCAATCCTGCGCGCGCACCCTGTTGAGTCTAGCACGCTTACAATATCCTCGCGTCGTTACCTTGTTAAAAAAGCGTTCATTTATGTGGTTGCACATCTTTGAGTACGAACTATCGGCTTTATTGATATTTAATTTGAGTATAAAATGATCTATTATGAACGAAAAATAATTATCATGCCAAAATTTGTTATGGTCTATGTAACACTGACAGTCGATGTTAAGACTAATAATGCGGTGGCGTATTTTTATTTTCATCTTTTTTTAAAATTCCATTTCAATGTTGAGTAATATTTAATCATGTTCTTTATCGCACGAAACATATGAAACTTAGCAATTATAACAGCATCCTCTTTTCCAATATGTGCAATTGACAAATGCTTAAGATCTGCTAACAAAGAGAACCCGTATTACTTTTGCTTTGAAACATTTGTATTTTGGTCAATTCTCAATGTTATATAATGAAAAGCAGACACATTCTTGTGCCTGAAATGTGGTCGTGGGAGAATGTGGTAAAAAGGGAAATATATTGGGATAAGCAAGACCTAACAACACATGCCACATGTGTACAATACATGGCAGGTGACGTGTGGATATGGTGAAAGGAGGATATTGCTATAAACTCAGTATGCTCTGCGATGGGTGACTACTTATTGACTGATTTTGAACATAGTGTAAGCTAATGCTATTTTAGACACTGTAAGTAAGGTCACTCTGTATCCCTTTACTGTGTGTGTTGACAAGAGAGAGAGAGAGAGAGAGAGAGAGAGATGATCTACTGTTTTGTACAATTCGAGTGTAAATTGCTCAAACTCGCCACACGTCCTTCGCGGTAGCCATATTGACCTTCTGGTTGGCTTGTTTGAAAGACTAGTCAAGGTTTCGACTCACACCATACTTTGTAACAGAAAGGAGAAAATGGCTCTTCTCTTAACATCGCATGTATATAATCTTCTTTTAAAAAGTACTTACCGGAAACAAATTTCTCAAATTACACAGAAACTTTGTCGCTGACGCTATAAGCATCTACCACGGAGAAGTATATTCAGGAATATATGTTATTAATTTGATTGAGATAATAAAGCACTTATATTTGAAATATAATTAATGAATTCAATTCGCCGATGTTCTTTAAATGTTTAATTGCGATAGCTGTTTCATGTAATCAGCTATCATTAATATAATAATTTCAATGCTACGTTCACATTAAGTGCACGTACAAATGTGTTCAAAGTTTAGTTTCAACACTATTTCACTGAGTAGACAAATGTGTATCATAACATTGTTTGAGGAATTAGAATCACAAACAAGTTTAAAGGGACATATACTTTATTCATGAAATCAATCTCATCTCGTTTGTATTTGCAAAGTATAGATCACGTTTGATATATAATGCATGGAAGGACTTGGAAATAGAGATGTTGATAATTTGGAGGGGCATAAAGCATTTGATATCTTGGTGAAACTATGGAAATATGAAGTTTCAAGGAATGGAATGCAGTATTAAAAAAAGATTCAAACTTATCTGTTAATTTCAACAAAACTTGAATTCTTCTTATTACGGGAGCCGCTTTGGCTCTGTGGTTAGCGTACATGACTCGTGACTGAGAGGGTACGGGTTCGAATACTACAATCGGAGCAGCCTGAAGCGGCTACCGTGGTGCGTCCTTTGGGCAGAGGACTTTACTCCGATTGCCTACTTGTGTTGTTGTGCAATAAGAAACAAATCAAACCAATCATCTTATGTTAAATTTATAATCTGTAAATTAGGACGTAAGATATTCACAAAGCATCATAAATTACGACGTAATGGACCTTATCACAAATTCTCAAAACATCATAAGTAAAATACAAAGGAAGACAAAATAACTCCATTTTTGTGTGTACCACTCATTTTATTGCTCGCAAACAATAAGGGATGCAAAATCAAGCTGACATCATACTGGATCGAACGTAAGCACACAGAGAGAGAGAGAGAGAGAGAGAGAGAGAGAGAGAGAGAGAGAGAGAGAGAGAGAGAGAGAGAGAGAGAGAGAGAGGTGGGTGGGTGGGAGTGTAGACATTTCTCTCCAACGTTTGTAAAAATGTATAATCATAATCAGCCGGTAGGCAACTAGAGATTAGTACAGTGGGATTAGAAGTCACCATTCTTAACGTGTTGTCGACGAGATTTGACTCATGATGGCTATACTAACAGTGCAAAATCAGATATTTTGGCTTGAAATGACAAAATAATGAATGGAACTATTCAACAGTATGCTTTGTGACCATTGTCATTTTAATTAAGCATTTTTATAGCTTTTAATTCTAGCGACGACAAACGTATTTAAGCCGAGTCAGGGTGGCTTTCGGAAACATTTTGTTTGCATATCTAAGTCTTATCAAGAAAAATGGTACATTAAACAGGATATATGGAAATGTATAAGTCTGCATCAGTCGTTTCGTTTTAACGATAAGATTAATCATGCATTCATTAAGTTGATAGGAAGACAATTTCCAGTTTTCTAATTATGGTCGCTGATGCTAACGTGCCTAATAATTGGCCAGGGTTTGAATGAATGTTGTTGATGCTAACAGGCCTAATAATTTGCCTGGGCTTTAATGAATGTTGTTGATGCTAACAGGCCTAATAATTTGCCTGGGCTTTAATGAATATTGTTGATGCTAACATACCTAAAAATTGGCCTGGGCCTGAATGAATGTTGTTGATGCTAACAGGCCTAATAATTGTCCTGGGCCTGAATGAATGTTGCTGATGCTAGCGGGCCTAATGAATAGCCAGCCTGGAATAAACGTGTTCGCTTAATCGCTATTTCATGAGAACTGCTGGAGTGGTTAATGCCGATATTTATTCCACTTTAAAATACATTTATTCGCAACTTGCAAACAGCTTTGTCTTTAGCACTTATTGATGCGGATATTGTCATGGCAATTGAGAATCTTATCAGAAAGGTTACTGCAATTTGTATATTGGAGTTAATACAAAAGGACGTCATTTCGTTTCCCAATTTTTTTATACCTATTATGCTTTGCGACATTCAGAAAAGGTTCATTAATCTGTGTCAAATTTTAATTTATTAAGTTTGTAACATTTTTCAGCGAAGTATAATAAATGAAATAAGACACAAAAATGAACGCATTGTGTTAAAGTAGTTACGTAATAGCGTCTTTGGTTTCAAGTAAAATCACATTTTTTAAAAATCTGAAATCTCATTTGTTTTTCAGAGAAGTGGAACATTTATATTAGGCAAAACTAAGACACATTTTAAATTCATTAAAACATGGAATTTTCAAGGTAAATAATGGAAGAATACTACTCCGTTTTATGGCTCTGAAAGTGTGCAATATGTATTTAACTTGCACCAAGGTATGCCGAGTGAGATGTAAACTACATAATATATTTTTTTTATATAAAAGCACTGTACTATAAATGAAAACTATTACAAATGCAAACGAAGGGTCATAAGTGATCTTCAAAATAATAGAATATCATGATTGAGAGAGTTTGATCATTTATGTCTAGTACTATGTCATTTATCAATGCCAAGAAGTGCCCCCATAAAGTAATTCATCATTTATCTCTACATAATAACTTAAAGCAATGTATATCATACTATTATGGTCTACTGCTCTTCATCCTGCGAAATGTTTTCATTTGCTTTAGACTTGGATAAATCATTAGTGTATTGCTTTTTCCTTTTACAAGGTTCGTGCACTTTTGCTGACAATATAAAAATTACTTCAAATTTTAAACCAAGGGAAATGAATTAGGTATCATCCAGTTAATTGTACTTAGCAGACATGGAATTACTTTGTCTACAACGAACAATACATAATGCTGCAAAAAGATTGCATATGACAAAAATGAGAACCAAACCAAAATTGTAATAGTATAAAAAACAATCATATACGTATGTGGAAAAATATAATTCCTGAGTGCAGACCTTTCCAAAAGTAACTCTAATGAATATGCATAATTCGAACTTTTGTGTTATTTTTTTTTTTTTTCGTTTTAAGAAAAAAACAAACTTGCAACGTTGTTTTCCGTCTGCCTTATCTTACCACTTTTTGGACAAAACATTCCGTCTACTCAATGAATGATTGTTGTTTTGTTGCAGTCATTTAACTTTTTAAAAGATATGTAGAGTAATTTATAATGAATTTAATTTACAATTTGCTTTTTGGTCATTAAGATGTCTCTTGCTAAACGATATTAACCTCAACATGCTCCATTAAAGCGAACTTTAGGCACATTCCAATTTTTCCTATGCAAATCATCATGCAAGTTCAGCAGCGCATTTGAGAGAATGTGTCCACAGCATGAAATACAATCTTTTTCAATTATCTTCAGTGTGGCTTTGCCAATGAATAACAGAACGTGCCAGTACTGGTCTCATGAGAAATTAGTTTCAAACGAATATAAAGTACCATATGGTAGGCTTTCAACCAACAAGTCGTCTAGATCCATTTATCATTTCTTCTTCAAAGAGACACAGTTTCAGGAACCTTCCAGTGCGACAGCATCCTGAATTCAGCTATTCATGAAGTAAATCAAGCTTAAAGTGTTTATGTGCTGCGAATGTAAGATAATCGCAAGGGCGTCTGGATATACAGAACAAACGTTATACCTTGTCTTATGGGTACCTAATATATATATATATATAGGTTAGAGAATTTTAATTCGTACTCTACGGAGATTCGAACCCGCATCCGCCGATCACGGCACCAGTCGCCTTGCCGGTTAGCACCAACCCCTATATCATCTCGACCATGCAAACATCACCAAAAAACAAAAAATGATGCTACAAAGTCGGTGGTATAGGCATTCGTGCGTATTAGACATACCCGCATGTCGACCCAGTAATTAATTTTAATCTAAGTACGAAGTCCATCTGGATTCCTACTACAGAAATCAAGGTATATAGAGGATAGTGTATATATATATATATATATATATATATATATATATATATATATATATATATATATATATATATATATATATATATGTATACCTTAAGTGAAAACATAAGTTTAATTTATTTTACTGAAGCTTAAACTAAGAGAATTATAAGTAACTTTTTGACATAACTTCCCATGATATGCAGGTAAATTACAGTCTCCCACATGGTAAATTTATGACCCTGTGTGAGATGAACCTTCGGCTCAACAATCCATCAAGAATAAATAAATAAATAAAGTCTATTATTATTATTATTATTATTATTATTATTATTATTATTATACTACGGCACCAAAGCACACAGTTTGAAAGGTACGCCCAAAAGTATGTGGGATATATATATATATATATATATATATATATATATATATATATATATATATATATATATATATATATATCGGCGAAGCCCTACAGATTTGCCTGATGTCCAACGAAATTGAGGAAAAGTCTAGAAAATTTCCAGCCACGTTTCAAACACTGTGTAGACCTGCAAATTATATACGTATGGCAAGATGGCAAGGCCAGTCTTTTGACTAACGAGTTTGGTATATCTGATTGTACACCTACATGCAGTGAGACTTGTTCAACTGAGTGCTTGTTTGAACTCTATTTAAGACCATACAATGAAAGATGACTGATATAACGAGGAAGTAGAGAATGCATTAAAAAATAAGGGCACTACTATATTGCATAGCGTTGAAGATCATTGGCTTTATGGTGATGATGCTGTCGGATAGTCAACCGCTTTCACAATGAGTTAAACGATTTTACGGTGGTTGGGAATATCGAAAAATGTGATCACACATCTCCGATGCCAGTAATGGAGGCCACGGGCATGGATACGTCGTCGGTATATGGGACTCTGAAGGAAAAACTAATTTGGAGACTTGGATATTTATTTGAACAAGAAAAGAAGACAAAGAATAAAGCATGAATAGCATAAAATGGATAAACTTCATGCTTATAAAATGAATTCATGCTTATAACGATGACCTAATGCTTATAACGATGACTTCATGCTTATAACGATGACTTCATGCTTATAACGATGACCTAATGCTTATAATGACTTCATGCTTATAACGATGACTTCATGCTTATAACGATGACTTCATGCTTATAACGATGACTTTATTCTTATAACGATGACTTCATGCTTATAACGATGACTTCAAAGAGAATTTTGTATGCCATATTATTAGACGCTATTTCCAGGGTCGTCTAGATATCTGTGCCTTGAGATGCTTCAGTTACTGAAACCCTTTTAAAAGAACAAAGTTCCTATATCTAGGTGGATTAAGGGACATTTTGCAAAATGTCTTGAAATAGGGGAGAGAACTTTAAGGGGCGAAAATAGTCCATTTTCAGCAGGTATTGAACCGTTTTCACAATGATCATTTTCAACGATCTTTTGAAACGTCCTTTGTACACTTTATACTCCTCATCCCCTTTTTGTTTTCGTAAACTCAGACTTGTGTTTCTCTGAAAAGCTGACATATGGTATTTAAATGTTTAATTTATTTGTAGACAAAGCGCGTATATACATTTAAATGTGGAACAAAGGAGATTCTGATGGACTTTCATTGACGTATGTTGAATTCATCCCGATGTTTCAGAAGTAAGATCGAAGCCTACGTTTTTATATTAATTTTTCCAATAATTTCTTTGTTTGATGAGCCAACTTTTATTAAACTGAACGAAAAAATGTTTGTCGGATTGATAGCTGAAATCTCTAAGATCTTCGGCACAAAGATTTTATATATGTATACCTTTTTGCACCCATTACCGAAAATCCGCCCATGACTTTCAGCTCTTAGCGGTAGATACAACTTCAAAATCAAATGGATTTTGATATATTCAAGTGAGGACGTTCTGTGGACAAATAATACAAGTACAGTTTAGCCATACTAAAATACTGATAATTATATGTGTGTTGAATTGGATTTCAACAAAAAACCTTTACTACATCCTTGTGTCATATCTCATGGTATCAGCTAGTGATTTGATACAAAAAGACTACACAACGTCCGACTTAATACATAAGTAGACTTGACAATGTACTGGGGTACTAATTACCCACATCCAATATAATATCATTAAGGAGACCTTAGTTCAAGAACCATAGGTCATAAGGCATTCAAAACTTAAAGAACAATATGAAAATCCAACTGTGCCTAAAGTCTATTTAAACTTGAACAATATCTTAACGTGGTTTCAATCCAAGTAATCCGGACAAATCATAGACCGGAAACTACTTTCATGATGGATTGGCAGACCTGTTTTTTTTTTTTTAAATACCCAGTGGCAAAACTTTTGCCATATTTTGACGAAAGAAAAAAAGATGAACATCAGACTTGAGCAGCGTCCGCTTGGTGTTAAGCCAAGCTACCAAGCTACATTATTTGGCTTCAGACCATGCTTTAGAAGTTACGGAATTGAAATGAAATTTGTGACGAACAAAACCTACTTCCTCACATCTGGGAAACACAGTGTGCCCCCTCCATATCTTAATTTCCACTCCTATATATTGCGAATGAAATTAGCTGATCCTATACTGTAGAAAATGCACATGTCAAAGTTCTTGTAATGAAGCCTCTACAAACTTGTAATGCATTACGTGACTATTGACCAGCTATTTGTATTGGAGCTACTTGAAGCACCTCACAATATTATCAAAAGTTCAGGTGGTACGCAAGCTCCTATGCCTGCTAATTAATGTTGACACTTACCCAGTTATATAAAATAAGTACTCAACGGCCTCGTTTTAGCACCTACACAAACTTTTTAAATGATATATTCGTGAGACAGCATCGCTCGCACTAGAGCATTGTCCGCCAGCTGTAAATATGTTATTTTCCATAAAACTCGTGCTTATTCGAGTTAAAAAGTTCATTCATTAAACTGTGACAATATATTGTTATATAGGTTTAACAACTTCAATGTGAACAAGTGAGTGAGCACCTGAAACCATAAGATATCCAACATCTATTACTGTAATGATGTGGCTTTAGAACACAACAACCATAGATTTTTTTCTGTATCCAATCCTGTTTGTGCAAACAACAATTATTGATCTTTCTGGTATTTCCATCAACATGATAACAACACTGAAATAACTCTATAAAATATCAGACATTACTCTTCCAAAAGAGTTTATATTACCATTGTATAGTTTATTCGACCGGGCCTGAGTTATTCCTTAGAAGTTATTATATTTGTTAAATTCACATATTCACTGTATGAGTTGATATTCCAAGTGCTACCTATCGAGAGAGATTTCCTCTCAGTTTATCTTCAGCGAAAAGAAGAAGAAGAGGAAAACAAAATCTTTGAGCTCCGAAATCACTAACTTCTAAAGATAAAAAATCGGGAAATTGGTGTAGACAGAAGGTTAGGAGAAAACAAATCTCTTTGAACCTTCTGACATGTTTGCCGTTCAGTATTCATGTGATTTGGGGAGGGGATGAGGTGGAGTGGGGAAGGGAAGGGACTAACAATGAAGCATTGATTTACTGGCATATAATTCGACTTCGCAATTACTGAGTGGCGAGAAATGTTGAACAATGTTCAATGGAGATACTTCCTTTAATATTCACACTTAACTTTTGTTTGCTGTATCAACAGTATGTATCTATGAAACACAGAGAATTTTATCAGTATTACTTATGTTAGCGTTAATCTGGATAAGAATTGTACTAAGAAGAAAATAAAATTTGTACACGTAAGTGTCAAGGCACTCAGGTATAGATCGGAATACATGGCCATTTCTTTCACGTATAACAATGATCTCAGACAATTACATTTGTATCTCCAGACATTCAAGCATGGCATTAGGTTTATACAAGGTCTCATAACCTAGTAGTATAATGTAAAGCATTTACCTATTGAAAATAAGTACTTTACTTGCCTTTAAGAGTTCACTGTCTTAAAAATCAACAAACTAGGAATATTTGCCTAGAATTGTACTGTTTTGAAGTTTCGGCAAGTACACGTGAAAAACGATTTCAGGGTAAATGGAGAAGAAACAGAAAAATTAAATAAATAAACATTTTATTTCTTGGACGCATTTATGGGTACATCATTTTTTCTGCAAATGAAAACAGGAAGCGGTGATACATGGATGAAGCCACACAACATTAACTTTTTGGATATAATCTGCTTATTAATGAGGTAATAACACAGAGGGTAGAGTTAAACCGAAAATGGACAGGATGCTACCCTGTAGGACAGTGTTAGACCCAAGGAGGACATATCACGGCACCCTATCACAACGTCTACTGATAATAGTTGAGCAAACGTTACGGTATCAACCTTTAACCTAAACGATGGAATCGCGGCCATTTGATGAGACGAGAGAGCAATATCACCATTTTTATATTTTATACGTCAATTTATATCTATATACAAGATAGATTTGACGATGTTTAAATCCTAAAACTGTATCATTGTTTAAAATAGGCAACAAAATCTCACTGTCTTCTCAAAACGAGCAACTAAAGCAAACACTAAGGAAGATCGATTGTGAAATGTTCGAAAATTCAACATTTACAAAAATATATATGTTACATAATAGGTTCGTGTGCATGTTCTAGCGCTGTTCTTCGCTGAATATATATTCCCCAGTAAAGGTAATTTCACGAAAAAGTCTGCGAGAAAGTACCCAAACACCAATTGTTCATCATAAAATAGCTGAATTGGTATAAGAAAATTCATAAAATTTGCACAAGTGGAAGATGCAGAGGATATATACGTTTTTTTTTTTCTTTTAGTAGATATAAATTAATAATTCATTAACGAGGTGGAAACATTGTATTGTCACGAGGAGCAAAACCACGAGTAACAATACAATATGATACCACTGCATGAGTGAAACAATTCCATATATTTTCTAACATAAACGTAAATGTTCTTTTTATATTACATTTTGTATGGGATGTTTTTTCTCCATTCTGTGCCAATGCGGTTAATGGTTTTATTACTACATTGCTAGAAAGAAGTTCTGAAATTTTCCCATAAATTGAGGACTTCGACAATTTAAAAATGTTATCTCATACGTATACTGCTTCAAGTTGTGTATTTCGTCAAACCAGTGGCTGGTCCATACGAAAATGGCAAGATTTTATATTTTCTTTTAAGTCAGTTCTTGCATGGATTGATACAGTGAACATTGTTAGGGCGTGGGTACTGTAAAATCATCAAAGAGCGGTCGTATCCGTCAGACAGAGAGTAACACTTTAAACGAAAGATGTTAATGATTGTGAGTTTACCTGTTAGGATTTTCGTTATATATTGTGTTTATTTCTGCATTTAAACGTGAATTACGTGGCTTTGGCAAGCTTGCAGTCTAGTTCTGTAACACACACTGCACCTCAATTCGATAGTCACTTAATTTCGGTTTGCAGTCTGCATTCATCAATGCCCGATTTCTCCGTCGTTTTAACTTTTACAATTTGTCATAGAGTGTAATAGGTACTGTATGGGTGACACTTAATATTGCATAGAAACAGGTCATGTAAGAGAAGAAGAGGGCGAAGAAGAAGAGAAAAAATGAATTAGGCCTAAATATGAAAATACAAGTTTAAATAACATGCATAAGGCATATATAGTTCCTAATTGGGAAAAGAAAGTAGTCTCAGAGGTGATCTTGCCACATTGCCAATATATCGTTATTAATTTTTCTCACCTTGAAACATTTCTGTTTCTCATTATTAAGTGTACAATAAAGTTCACTCTTCTTGTTAAATACACAAAAAGTGCAACTTGCTGAGTGAATTATTTCAATACGACACAAGTATCGAGGTCACATCGGTTTTCCTCAACAGAGGATCTGCGCTGCACTTTTACAGCAGGTCGTTGTACGTAAATCACTGATGATTTCCCAAAGTCTGGTATACTTTTCTTTTGACTTTTTCATTCGTTTTAATTGGAGAGTGACTGCGGTTATTAAAATTGCATAAGCATTTTGTGTATTATTGAATCATAGATAGATCATGCAACCCCATTATTTAATACCCAATCCCTACCACAGTTCATAATGATACGATACACATAGGTTACAAATTACATCATATAGATGACGCCATAATGTAAAATTCACATCATTTTGATCTGCGTTGCAAGCGTTGATTTTACAACAGCAGACATTCTTAAATCTGACAGCCTCATTGAGTGTAAAGAGTTAAGTAACATTTATATGCAAATTTTGAACCTACAGAAGATATGAAAACACAGTTTTCAATCTTCGCTGTACGCAGGAATTACATTAAAGACATATTTGGATGTTTTTAAAAAGTAATGAACCATTGGAATTATACCCCTTGCTCTCCGTGGCCATAAGATAAACAATACAGCAAAATAAAGGTTTTTATTATTGCATTGTACAAAGGAAAAAATTGGTCGCAGTCATTGCTCTCAAAAGTACAATATCAACAAAGTGTTCAAGGATAGTATTAGTCGTGCTACCAATACACCGTGTACTACTATTCTATAAAACAGTACTCATCATATTGATTGATAAAGTGATTTGCGAAAGAGAAATAAATACTGCATCGCAAACCATTCCCTTTTATGTTTTTGACATTTTATGATGTTTGATTCTATCCTTACGCATTATATTTGAATGGCAGGGGGAATGCAATGAACTTGCAAGACCAAACGCTTCGCAAATGTGAGTGCAAAAAAAAAAAAAAAAATAAATAAATAAAAATTCGGACTTATGCCACTAAATTAGTGAAAGAAGAATGTATATTTGCACTTTTGTGTCTTATAACCTTTATTTGAGTCCAAAGAAATTCTGAGAAACTGAATTTTACTCGAAAAAGGTCTTTGTCAGATTTAGGCAGAAAATGTGAGTCACAGCTGGTAGATACAGAATCAATGCTAAGAAACATAATAATTAAATGAAAATATACGTTTATTTTTTGCTCTTTTATCATAATTTAGAATCAAGGTGTGACTAGAAAATAAAAAATGGCAGTTACAGTTATATTCTTGGTAACATTAATGACTTAGAAATTATGGCCGACAATCTGACACTTATGGTTTAAAAGACATCTGTCGAAAATGCTGTTGCCAGTATTATTAACAGAATCTCAAAATTATAAAGCGGAAATCGACTAGACGATGAGGAATGTAAAGATCAAGATGTAGAGGTCACACAGGATCTTTTGCACCTAGATTTGGAAGGAAATAATTGCAACATATATGTAATGCAGCTACATAAAATAAATTAATAAGCTGTCTCTTATGTATTAATTTCTTATCAGGTCAACAATCTTTTCACCTTGAGTTTGTTTTATATTGTATTTTTTTACCCGTGGCTGTTCATTGCGTGCATGAGTGTGAGTAAAACCACTTCAGTGTGAGGAATTGTTCTGCTGTTATATTATAGTCTCCAAAAGCATTTTGCGTCGAATGGGCATGTGCCAATCTCTATTATGAATGAGTTCATAGTATTTGTGTAAGGGTTGTGTATCCTTGTAGAAATACATATTTACACACAGACACACACACACACACACACACATATATATATATATATATATATATATATATATATATATATATATTGTTACGGAATTATGTATATGGAATCTATAGTGTGCTTAAACTTTTGACCTATGACTCTACTTTAAAGTTGTGTCAAATAGTGAGTCATATTTAAGTTGGGTTTATTTGAACCATTAATCAAATAACAACATGTTTACTGACCTTTTGTTCAAGGTCAGAGCTGTTGATCATTCTTTAGTAAAATTCCATGATATAGACGCATTTAGTATTCCATTCTGGGTCGTAAAATGACACATTTCCTGTTGTGAAATGTGCCATTTGCAAGTTGTATAAAAGACCTGAATATACGAGTTATATTCATTCCATTTTAGATTTTGAGTTGAAAAGAACTGTTTTTTATGATCAGCTTTTTGGAATCATCAGATTGTTTGAAATAATAGCCATACTGGAATCCTGTAATGATGTAATGCCATGCTGTATGAATAATTCAAAAGGAATTATTTATTGGACCATTCATCAGAGCTACCTGGAGTTATATTTAGGACTTTCTCGGATGCCTCTAAATACTTAAAGATGATCTGACATTATTGTTGATACATCGGAACATTACAGACTCATTCATTCGGAACCATCATCTATTCGGAACATTCGTTCATTACGAAGACTCATTCTTTCGGACCATTCGTTCATTACGAAGATTCATTAACTTGGAACATTCATTCACTTAGAACATTTTATAGTTTCTATATATATACAGGACTTGTGATTAGGACACTAATAATTGTTGGATTATTTGGATTTTAATACACGAAACTGTAGGTGTATCTTGATTTTCAAATTAATTATTTAAAATAAATTGTTTGTTGATTTTTACAAGCACTGTTGGTTTCACTTTCTTTTTGTTACGTTTGTTCGAGTCATAGAGTCGTAACAATATATATATATATATATATATATATATATATATATATATATATATATATATATATATATATATATATATATATATATAGCCAGCTGGAAAGATAGTCCATGATACAAGAATTTGTAATTATCATCTCTTGCATAAATCATTAGTCTGTCGTCAACTTTCAATTTCGTTAGTTAGATTTTTAGATGCAGTGTACAATAAAAGGTTGTTCTCACATTTTAAGGTAAGATTAAGCTATACACAGGAAAAGAATATGCTTCTTTCTGTTTATGTTATTTCATCTTCTATTACCATGGTTGTGCAAAAATTGACCTGTCACATAACTCTTTCATGTTGGTACCAATGTTACGACCTGAACCACAGTTTATTGTACAATAATTATATATTGTCCTTTCTTTAAGAATATTGTTCTGCCATTGTTTTCTTCTATTCAAGCGTTTCCAAAGAAACGTATACAAAACTGTAGATTCGTTGTTTTACGGTGAACCTTGATATATTCCTTGTTTTGACCATGTTTTTGTGTGACAAAAATGGCCCCACGTGTAAAGATGATCAAATAGGAAAATGAATCCTATATTAACGCTATTGCTTCACTAGCTATATATTTTTAAGCAATTTATTTTCAATTTGGGGCAAACTTTAGGAAATTTCGCTGTATTAGCACAACACTCTTGGTTTTCATTAATGACAAAATTGTTTTTACAGCACTCACGGCTTTCATTATTGACGAAATTTTCGATACAACAATGTAGGTTTTTATTAATGACAAAATTGTCTATACAACACTCTCGGTTTTCGTGAATAACGAAATTTTCGATATGAGAAACTGTTCTACGCAGCACTCGGATTTCATTCATGACAAATTTTTTTATAGAACACTCTTGGATTTCATAAAAGACATGATATTCTACAGAACGCTCTCGGCTTTCATGAATGACACAATTTTCTATACAACACTCTAGACTTTTATCAATGAGAAATTTTTCTATAGTGCACTCTTGGATTTCATTAGAGACATGATATTCTACAGAAGGCTCTCGGCTTTCATCAATGATAACATTTTCTATCCAACACTCTCAGCTTTCATCAATTACAAAATGTTATATAAAGCACTCTCGGCTTTCATCAATGACAAAACATTTCTGGGTGTATTCTGAGGACTTTCAAATGTTGGACCTTAAACAGCCAAATATTTACTTTTGGGAGTATGCAATTGTGACTTTTTAATAAAGTACAGACGTTATTAGTTTACCCTTCAAGTGTTTTAGTGTCTCTGGAAGAATTCAATACAAATTAAAGAATCATTTATTCGGGCACCATTATGAATTCAGCAGATCAATCTTTAAGTGTCCTTACTTGATAGCCAAGCAATCATTATGAATGAAGTACAAGCTCAGAATCCTGATAACTTTGCCACCAGAAAGGACATGAAAACCTTTAGCAGGAAACAATGAATCGGCTTTAAAATAGAAAACAATATTTGGTTAGATTGGTTATTATTCCGATCATCGTCTTCATTTAAAAACCTTTGCGTGGGATGGTTGGTATTTATGTTCAATTTTAGTCCGATTATAAATATCATGGAAGAGACTCGAAAGATATTCAATCCCTATTTACACATCTTACGCTGTTTGATTCAAATAGTATTCTTGTTTTCAACTGTATCAATGCACGTTTATAAAACTTCAGCATGCTTAGACTGTTTCGTGTATCATTTACTGTTGATTGAACAATTATATAAAAGAAATGTCGTCCATCACGAGGCACGAGAATCCATAATAGAAGTGACCTGCTGCTCCAATAAATCATACTATACATTATTACAGATTATGTTTCAGACCTTACAATCACGTGGACGTACTTCCCGGACTTGTCAAATTGGTTCAAAGATCTTCCCCTTGAAAATAGATAATGTTCGCTTTCACCTGCCGCCAGATGTAAACAAAGTTATTTGATTTTTAAGTAAGGTATTTGATGTTCGATACTGCATCAATGTAAACAACTTAATTTCTTTCTGATTATCATTTTCCAAAGATTGATCTGACAAATGCCACAAAATCTACTTATCCAATGAGAGGATATTACAGATTTTACCAGGCTCTGTCATATACATCTGCCTATGTCAAATAAAAAATAATCTCTTTGACCTTAAACCCTAGACAAAGCAACATAATCTTCCTAATTTTAACATATTTATTAATGGAGATTTTCATTAGTACGTAGAAACTTTATTCAAGGCTTTTTTATTTCACCCTCTTCCAAAATCGATAGTTTTCCTCTCTCAAAGTTCATGTGCATTTTCATACTTTTATCCGACGTTTACTGAAGGATAAACAGTTTCAAAAGCAGAGTATTCTCATCTATGAAAACTGTTTTATCTCAAGCAATCATAATTTATGCAGTCTTTTGAAAAAAGTCAATTATTACACTTAACTTTGGATAATTTGGAAATGTAAATTAACTTTGAGTTAGTAATTGAAGGGAGCACTCTTGGTATAATAATGGCACAGTGGGCACAAGGGAAATTTATTATTACGCCGCATTTTGAAAATATGACTATCTTGGTAGAAGGGAAATTTAATGTTAATCAAAAGGATTACCACTGCGCGTGGGTATGGGGTCTTACGTGAATTTAATGTTAAAATCGCCCATAGGATAAACAATGCGCGGATGTCCTGGGGGAAAGAGGAATTTAATTTTGGAAATATCAGTACGATTTGCACTGTGGACATGTCTGAAGGCGGAAATTGAATTTTTTAAAAATCATTGGCACTATGGTCACACTCTGATGATATAAGGTCCACTGGGCGTCAATAGACTTAATATTAAATTCTTACGCATGCGCAATAAAAACAAAATTGATTGCCCTATATATATTGTGTGGTATGGAATATTGTTTTTTGGCTTTTGTGTTTTGTGCTTGTTTTGTGGATGTAAATTGTTTCTTCCCTTGACGAAGAGCTTGTTTAGCTCGAAACGTTGGGAAGTTGTTTTGTATTTGCGTCGTTATCAATTTTGTATCATTATATATATGTATATATTTGGTTGTGCAATATGTTGCCAAATTTATAATTCTTTTCTTTCTCCGTCCATCTACTATCAATTGAAATGTTTGCAAATGGAAGGTTTCCAAAATGCAGATCGCATTGGCATGCATGCAAGATCGAACAAAGGCTACTTGTTGTAATAATGTCTTGTTATACTTCTGTAAAAGTATTTCTGTATCGCTCTCTGTCTGTCTCTCTCTCTCTCTCTGTCTGACTCTCTCTCTCTCTCTCTCTCTCTCGGTTGTGATCGCTATTGCGCTGGAAGTAAATCATACAGAGTTCGAGCATGGATTCGTAAGTGAAGGTCGGAGCAAAATTAACAGGGTTAGAAACTGATGTCAATCCTTCTGATTTGATTAGATTGGTTCAACAGGAAAACAATTTATATGTATGCCAGAGGACTTTCACTGACGACGAATGACGGATGATAATACTAATTATTTCATGCTTTTTTACCAGAGTATTTCTTTTATGGAGGAAAATTGATATTATGGTCGTTTACACTTGGACATGTGGATGCAATACAATATTTGTTGAATGGTGCAGATATATGGCTGAGTGTTCCATTTAATGTTAAATGTCAACGAGTACAAAACTAACATCGAAGAAGCCAGACTATTCATGCGTCATGTGGAAGCCTTACCTAACGTGAGAAATGACATCAATCATGCTCCGACAAGAACAACAGCCAAGTATCATCTACGACTAGTAGAAGTCAAAACCTTCACCATTGACCTAGGACTCCAATCCAAGATCGAAGATAATTTCTTTCAATAGTGTGAGATTACTAGAATCGGATCCGATGGTATGTGGATGATACTGTGTATATGTTCTTCATCAACGCAGCCTTGGAACATTTACTGACTTGTACAGGACATGATTTAACGATAAATATGCCAAAATAGATAAAACGTAGTGTCCATCGATGGCAAAATGACACTTTACTAGATGACTGGAAGGCTATTCTTACTCCACAACGTTGTCAATCTTGTAAATTTGTTCATGTTTAGCATTTGTTTGGTATTTGTCAGTTGTATATGAAGAAGGAGGGACTAGCCCTAATCCTCGCTATTCATTTCTTGGTTAATTTTCAAGAGAGAGGGACTTATTAAACCAAATTTTGATGTTGAAAAATAGTGTTGGTAGGTTTTGTGAAGAAACATATTCTTGGTCATGCCCTTTCCTTTCTCTCTGTCGAGCTTTGAGGTTTCTAAGATGATGTTTTCTTTCACGTCCGCCTCTCAACTCTG
This sequence comes from Margaritifera margaritifera, assembly GCA_029931535.1. Lineage (NCBI taxonomy): Eukaryota > Metazoa > Mollusca > Bivalvia > Unionida > Margaritiferidae > Margaritifera > Margaritifera margaritifera. The sequence continues at coordinate 1,755,927 of JAQPZY010001418.1, forward strand.
AGGAATGTTTTCCTTCAAGGCCAAGTGTCTAGCATATAAAGCAGTGCGTTTACAAGTCGTACCATTCATTGTCTACTGGACAACAAAGAATATGAGCCCGAACATAAGCGGAAGACTGAATGAGGCATTGTTGCATTTGGAGAGAATGGACAACTTCCTGGACAGGGTAGAGCCGATAAACTTACATCCGATAAAGAGATTGACCAAAAGAAGCCAAATCTATTTTGACATGGATAAAAGACTCCTGACACTAGTGCTGAAGGAAGAAATGGAGAAAGAAAAGAGAGCATAGGAAAAAGAGAAGAGACTAAAGCTGGAGCAGAGGGAGCTGCAGAAAGCCAGGGAGGAGCAGTGATAGCTGTTCAAGCAGTGGATGGAGGAACTAGAGCGGCAGCGGCAGCGTGATATGGAGGAATTCATCATCCCTCAAGGAACGGGGACTGGGAAAGTGAGGATAATCAGCTTCACTTTACGCTATCCGTGTCCATTATTCCTTGGGTTGGAGACAGATGGAACCAGAGATGTGTTGCATGTAGAGCTCGGCCCTACTACTCAGTCATTGCAAAATTTACTTTTAATGTTTGTTTATGTCTTTCACAACTAAAACTTAAACCCACACATGGATGTCCGTGTGAGCGCGCGTGTGTGTGTGTGTGTGTGTAGATATATATATATATATAGAGAGAGAGCTCATACCCTTGTGTGTGATAGTATATAAGTATGCTTGTGTGTATAGTGTGTGAATATTTCTGCCATTTCCAGGGCTGATAGCATGTTTGTGTGTATAGTATGTTAGCACACCTACCCTTGTCTGTGGAAGTGCACGTGTATGTTTGTGCGCATAGAGTGTTACTACTCCTACACCCTTTTCTCTCCTTACACTTCACTGCTAGAATTATAGGATTTATAAGAGTGGTAGGGGGATTTTTCACTTTAAGTTATATTAAATTAGAGGGAAGTTATATGGGATAGGGGTAGTATGGGATTTAGTTATGCTTTTAAGGGGTTGAACTTATATTTTATCCCCCTTCTTTTACATCCTACCCTGCGTTGGTCAGTAGATAAGTGGGTGCTGCTCAGTATATCAGTGTGTTGGTTAGTAAGTGTAGGTGTTGGTGTTAGTCGTTAGTTGTTGTATGTTCAAATCTATGGACAATGTTTAACATTACCATTCCGGTTAGAGGCCATATTTGTGTTTTCTTGAGTACATACAGTACCATCATGTTAAAGCTAAAGGACAATTGTAAACATTACTATTCCCATTTAGGCCATAGGTTCATACTAATGTGGATCGTATTAACCTTTTATGATGGAATTCCAACTGAGGCAATATGATCACACTTTCAAGATGGTGGCCATAATGTTAATTCGCTTAAGGTCGCAGGGGTCCCATTTGAAACCATATCGTCTCCATTACTACTTATATATATATATATATATATATATATATATATATATATATATATATATATATATATATATTACAAAGCACGCACAGTGTGGACAGGGAAAAATGACAAAAAAAGTCTCCAAGCAGCATGACAAAACAAACAAAAAGGCTACAAATAGGGTCCAAAAAAGGGAGAAGTGACTTCAATCTTCAGATAAATAGGGTAATATTAGAGTTTGATGGAAAGTTAAAAAATGAATATTATTTTCATTCTCAAATGTATCATGTTTGATTTAAATATTTTTACAACTGTAGTGTTTACTGTGATAAATATAAAGACGTTGTTTTGTATAATTTACAGCACAATTCTCTACGGATGTTTTGAAATAAAAGATAACAGTTCTACACATTTATGTTATAAAGAATTGTTAAAAGAATAAACTTGTGTAATTAAAGCTGAAGCATTGTCGGTTCGATGTAGATATACATATATACGTTCAACCATATATACAACCATACACATATACAACCATGCAACATTACATCAATATATGAAACATTTTAGGCTGGTGTATGGAAATTTAACATTAGCGGTTTATGGTCTTCTATGGAAATTGAATGATGAGGGGCCCTATAGCCTTATATAGCCATTGAGCATTACAACATTATGGCGAGAGGAATAAACACACACCTAATAACAGGCATTGTCTTACTTTTACAATCCAATAGCAAATTTAATGTCAGATCAAATTTTAAAGGCGATTCTATGCCTATTCGGCAATGCGCTGTTGGTGAAATAGACAGTGAGACATGGAACAAGGTCAGACTTCGGCGTAGGATAAGGCTTTCTTGTACTTTAAGGGAGTTACATTTTCTGTTTGTGTTTTTTAAAACGGTAAACAACATGCATGGTTCTGCTACGTGACTGATTTATCGAGAGACAAATACATTTTGGTTCTTCACTTTGTAAAAATGTACTGGAGTGTTTGTACTTGTAAAGAATAGAATGATTTAATTCGAACGTGATGAAACCTGATAGATGACAAAACAAAAACAAAAAAAAAACCACCTAATATTGTCATGCTTTGTAAATCAACGTCCAAGAAAAAAAATTGTGATACACAATTCCCAAACGGTTTGGTATCTAATCAGATAATGATTCAAATAATAGTATTAGCTTTCTAACGAACCCTCAAACAAAGCTTTGCTGAGTTTTTGGATAAATGTGCACACAAGTCTTTTGACATTTGCAAAACCAGTCTGTCCTCTTCAGCTAGGTAGTTGGACTCTATATACTTGCTACCATATATTACCATCATTTCATTTGTACATTTGTTCTTCTTCTGTTACAATGCGAATTGGCTGTTATGGATGTTTTGTACGATAAAAAAACTGAATTGAATAGCTGGTTGCGAGGTTTTGTGGGATGGGGTGGGGCGGCGAATGATTTAGTGAACAAAATAAAATACTTGTGCCCTTGAAACTAATCATAGTAGTACAAGACAGAGAGAGAGAGAGCGAGAGAGAGAGAAAGAGGGTCAAGTTCACCCATTAGTGAAAGATTGCACTGTAGTATCTAGGGATTGATTTCATAACCAACCTGCGTGCAAACTGACTTCGAGAAAGTTCCAACGACAGCATACACTTATACTTAGACTGTCAGATTCAAGAATGTTAAATCCGAAGTTCCCGCAGAGAAATTGGTCACGTTTATCACTCATTTATTTGATTATGTATTTGCTCGAGTTGAAACGAAAGTGTCAGGCAAAGTCCAAGATCACTTCCAATTCTCTATCATCCATGATAGTTTAAATGTCTCGAATGAATTGAGTTTGGCAACCCTGATGAATTAACGGACATCATGGGCAAAATGTTTAAATAGCAAATCCAATACTAAAATTATCCATAACAGATAATGTGCTTCCAAGACGCTTACAAATCATTTATAGTAGTAGAAATATTGAAATAAATTATTTTCAGGGCATTTATTTTTTTTAGAAAATGCAGTTTGAATTTAGTCGCATGAAAAGAAAATGAAAGAATTCGTACAAAATCGTCGCAAAATTTGTCAGGTTTACAGAATCTAAAACATAAATGAATCAAAACAAACGAGCTTATTGAAGATTTGTTTCGCTCTTATTATATGGTTATATTCTTGCTTTTTGCAGGTTGTCCTTACCTTCTCGCCCGTAATATTGGAAACGCACATCCTTATAATCAAAAAGTTGTAAAAGTACTTAAAATATTAGTTTCTTGAAATGATGAACTCGAGGCCTAAGCGTTCTAATCAGCGAAGCATGCCAAAGTGGGCGCACAATAGCACTTGTATAACTTGTTCATGCCTTCTAACAAACTAACTAACTAACTAACTAACTAACTAACTAACTAACTATATATATATAGATATATATATATATATATATATATATATATATATATATATATATATATATATAGATAACTATATACTTGATCCAATACTCTCCCTGATTTTGCTCAGTGGATCTTGGATCCCACAAACGACTGTGACGGAGAATTAGATAGTTATGGTAACTGTCATCAGTATTCAACAGTAATCGTTCACAATTTATTGAGGTACGACAGACAGTTCCTTTTGCAACATTCCACAGAAAAAAAGAACCAAATTTCCACAAGTCACCATAAATGGAGCAAAAATCATTTATATGAAAATGGAGACAGAGCAGTTTAAAGATTCCATGAGATACTTGGCTTTTCTTTTAGTGAAATGTCCAAATGCTGAGAACGTTTGGAATTACTAAAATAGATAAAGGATATTTTCCTAACTTTTTTAATACCGAAGAAAATCAAGACGTCGTGCTACATCATTTACCAGAGGCATACTACAACAATCCAAGCGGTATGCGAGCGGTAAGTTTTCTACGCATGGAACAAGACCCACTCTTCGGACCCTGCCTGTTGATTTTCAAGAAGAAATGCTGAAGTATTGTCGGTTTAATGTAAACATTCTAAGACGATGTTGTGGATAATTTCGAACGTTATTTATCGAGCAAGGGGACATCGATCCATAGAAGGAATCATCTTCAAATCCATGGTTTTTCAATCCGCGAACCGACGGTAAGGCTTTACGTTGATTACATTATTATGAATATTCAAGACAAGTGGATACAACCTGCCAGAAACGGTGAAGAAAAGAAAATCAATCCTTACTTTATGGTTATAATTTATAAAACTGAGAGCAACATTTTCATTGTGGAGAGTGATATCGTGGGTGTTTAGTTTCGACACCTTGTGTTCCTGTGGGGTATTAGAATCTTATACGAATTGTATGGATGTTTACGGAACTGATGTCACACGTATTATCCTGACCAAGAACTGAAAAAGTGGTATACAGGGTTGACCATGGAAGATCCGTACCAAATAACTCATCAGAGTTTGGAAGCTCAAGGATACCATCTGGTTGAAATGTGAGAACACAATTACAACAGACTTTTAAAAACAGACCCTTTCAACTCATAGTCGAAGACTACGATGTGGTGGACATCGAACCTTTGAATTCCACGAAACGTTTTGTTTTCTTTCAGGACGGATCAATGTCATACGCTGTGCTCTGCGAGAACAAATCAAATATATCGATGTGTATTCGGTGTACCATTGTGTCTGGAAATATTCTCGATTTTCTACCTGTCAAACAAAATATTTTGACAGACACATCGACGTCGAACGTGTAATAAACGCGAACCTTGTTGTCAAGAATGACAGAAAGTGTGCCTTGACAAGAACTTGTGTGAGTGTGGAATCGTCGCATTCTCTCGATCGTGGATACCAATTGTTAAAAGTATAAGAAATTTGGCATTTTCCTACTACATAAAGTTACTACCAGGACGACGACTCGAATTGATGGTTCTTTTTAGGATCTTCCTTCTGGTGTCACAACAAAGAAGAAAATGACCAGTTCAGGCAGTGGCACCAATCCATAGAAGGCACTGAATTGGAACACGTCGGGGTGAACAACTGAAGACGAGCTTTTGCTAAGTCATGCTCAGTTGTTTGTGGGTTAAACCTGTCCAGCATGACCACGGCCAAATACTGGGTGGATCCAAGCCAATACTTTCAATGGATCCACGATTCAAGAAAACTCACAATTACGTTGAAAATCGCACGTGAAGATTAGAGTAACGAAGAGGTCATCGAGTTAGCTCAACCAGTGAGTTGGCAACGTAATCATTGCTGCTTACGTGACAGCCAACACCGTTTAGAATTGTACTCGTTTTTGGAACCTTTAGGGGACCGTGTCCTTTTCTTTGACATCAATACCTGTATGTATATCGAATGACCCGGAAAGTATCACCCTCACATGGAAGACGAAAGTTTAGGAGCATTGACCGACGAACATCCTTATGATATTATCAGGAGTTTTGTCAGTGGCGGACCCTAAAGTTACGCATACCAGTATAGAGATAAGAAAGAGCAACTTCATACTAAATAAAAGTTTAAGGAATGACACTAAACTGTCGTTTCAGTCACGTTGTAAACTATGAGGTTTTGAAAGAATCCTTTCAGTCTTAAGGATAAATACTTTGTAATCAAAACTCGCGAACCACACAGGACTACACGTTTGTCTGATCATCAAGTTGTGAGTCAAGCCTTAGAAATAATGTATCAGATTTTCTACGAGAAACGGGTGCTACTTTCTAATCTCAACACTGTACCGTATGGATATCGCCATTCAGCATAACAAAAGGGGAGAGTTCTAAGGAAGAAAGACCAGAGACGTCCACCCAGAAAAATGAATTACAGAAAACATCCGAGGTACCCTAGCAAAAGCTGAATGTAGTCGAGTGTGATGCAGTGCCATACGACAACATGGATGTTGTACCCTACGAGAAGAGTAATGCTATGCCCTGCGACAAGAGTTTTGTTGTGCCCTGCGACAAGAGTTTTGTTGTGCCCTGCGACAAGAGTTTTGTTGTGTCCTGCAACGAGAGTCCTGTTGTGTCCTGCCACAAGAGCGATGCTGTGCCCTGCCAAATGAAAGATGTTGTGTTTTGCCACAGGAGTGCTGCTTCACCTTGCCACAAGAGTCACGGTGACCCTGTGTCCAACCACAAGATTCGACAAGAGTGATGTTGTGCCCTGTCACAAGAAGGATGAAATACCCTGCCACAAGAGTGATGTTGTACCTAGTGACAAGAATGATAATGTGCCCTGCTACAAGAGTGATGCATGATCTAATTTAACTATCTAAAGTGATGTCGTCCGCTTGCCAATGTATCGATGTCATCCACACAGTTCGAAGTCACTCTTTACTCCATAAGCCTATCGAGAACCAGGAAAAAAAAGAAGAATATTCGTTTCCCGTGAGATTACCTGCATTTTGTGATTTTGCCAGTCTATTCAACATGTTCAAAGGAAAATGGCCAAAATATCTGGTGGAACCTTCCCAGATAATAGCTAAAGCAGGATTTCTATACTAGGGTCAAGGAGACCACGTTCAATGTTTCAGTTGTGGCGTCATATTCCACGAATGGGATTATACAGGTACGGCTTATCTTGAACATGGCAGATGGTCTTCGATTTGTCACTCGCTTACCTAAATGAGTCCATATTATTATACCTATGGATATTGTAGACGAAATTATTTCTACTTTACCTTTATAGCTGCTTGAACGTATATCCCACTTTTTGTACACATTCAGGTGAAACGAGAGGAATAATTATATACCAAATGCTATACTATTCTTCACATTTGGCATCCACATGATATAAGAAGGATGATTGCAACAAAATGTTCAAAATGTCCGACATTTAAAAAGTGCAAACAATGTATGGGCATCTCTGATCCGTTGTATCTGGATGGTAAAAGAAATGACGGACTGAAAAAGAACGTGATTTCGTGATCCTAGAGATCTTTACATGGACAGTTTAAAAGAATGTATTCAGAATCTACCTTTGGAGCTGCGAGAACGCATTAGCCGCTTTTTTGTACAGATTCAAGGAAAACACAAAAAGAATAGTTACATCCTAAATGTCATAAAATTTTAACCTTATTAACCTTTGGCATCCGACTGGTATGAGAACGATGATTGCTGCCAAATTGTACAACTGGTAAGACATTGCAAAATTAGGAGCATATATTAACAAGACCATTGATGTCCGAATGGAGTTATAAAACTCACGATGTCACGTCTTCTGCACACATTTTGCACAGAATTTCGTGGGAGGAGGTTAATGAAACGGTTAAAAACTTAAAAGATTGCCCAGCGCTTTTAGAAAAGCTTATTCCACAAGATGATACTACTCATGTGGATTTGGGATGTCGCGTCGTATATGTGTTATTCACTGTAGTTCTGGGATTTCTTTTTTTTTCTTCATATTCCCTTTGGCGCATGTGAAACGATTTCATAAACTCTGTCTGTTAAGGAAAATATTATTCTATGAAAGTCATGCGATTAGAAATTTGTCGCACCTTGTCCACAGCTCACAGTTACCAAGGAGTGTGTGTCGTTAGTGATGTGCATCAACAGACTTTATACTGGAACGAAACACGAGACTGGAAAAATCTTTGATTCAAAGTTTGGAGATGAGCCATAGCTCACCGTACAAAAGTAGCATGTGAATGTATACAGGGCTTTAAATGGTATGCCAATCGACGCCCAATCGGCCTTATATCATCAGATTGCGACCAAAGTGCCATCCATTGTTAATCCTATGGACGTTTTTAACATTGAATTCCCATTTACCCCAGCCCAGCCCACAATGTTAATCCTATAGACATTATGGACATTTTTGCAATTAAATTCCCATCTCCCCCTATACCTGCCTACAATGTTAAACATATGGAAGTTTTAATCATTAAATTCCCATCTCTCCCCAGACCAACCTATAATGTTAATCCTATAGACATTACGAACATATTAAACATTAAATTCCCATTTCAACCTATACCAGCCTGCAATGTTAATCCTGTAGACGTTATGGGTGTTTTAACATTAAATTTCCCTTTCCCTCCAGACTAGCACACAATGTTAATCCAATGGACGTTGATAACATTAAATTTCCCTATCCTCCCAGACCAACCCACAGTGTTAATCATATTGACATTTGTAAGACCCATACCGAACTGCAATCTTAATCCTAAAGATGATTTTAACTGGTGTTCGAATACGATGTGCCAGATTCCATACACGCTAATCTAGAAATCTGGAAAATCACAGATCATAAAATAATGAAATAATTATCACGAGATGAAAATAAGTTTCAAATTTGTGGTTCGACACATGTATGTGTTGCCGTTTTGCATCAAACGTTAACACTGACAAAAGTATTTATTATTAACATTTTCGGGGACAATATTGATTTTCTTACACGCCTGAAAATTATTTCAATTCGACGAAAGGACCTGAGTGCCTCGTAGTATACATATCTCTTGGAATGTTGGGGAGTGTACAGTACCTATCTTTATCGAGGTGAAACAACAGTTATGTTGATAATAGAGAAGCTCTATGTCTTCATAACATTTTATAGGCCTGGTTTGGCCTGGTTTGTGGTCAATGAACAGGCTAGCAATTTCCGTTGCTAGTCAATGGAAATCATATAAGTTGAAATGACTTCCATCTTCGATAAATTCAGATTAGATTATTCCTACAGTTGGCCAACCATTTGCAAAACTGTGAAGTCCACTGAATGCCGTCGATGTTTTTCTATAACTAAAACTTTTTGGTGTTAAAAATGGGCCTTTTTAAGCTATGTTTCTTTGCTTCTTACACAATTCATGAAGCGTTTTCTTTTTGTAGCATGAAACTTATAAAAGTGGTGTTTTCAATAATCCTCGCCGCGTTCTATATTTCGATGATTTTTGTTTCTATCTTATGGCCATGGACATGACCAATCCTTTCAAAATTCTCTAAAATGTTCAGGAAAACAAATCTTCAAAGTGAGCTCTTTTGACAATTTTTCTGTTCTCACTGGCGGCTAGATTATTGTCAATGCCATATGTCAGTCTCTCAGGTCTTATCATTGTACTAATTTTCTTAATGATAAAAAACAACCCTTGCTTTTAGTGTTTTCTTTGATATTAGATAGATCCATTCTGAATAAGAGAATAAATCGACTAACTTTCCAGTCTTCTAATTAGAACACATAGAGTCCTTTGGAAGAGAGTACGAACGCGTTCTTAATGTACTCAACGTCAGCCTGGGGCATCTGAAATACTGATTTATTCCATCTGGATAATTGACTCAATTACACAAAGGGAGCTATATAGTCATGTCTTTGATAAGCGCTGTCGTACTATACATCTAATCCACCATTCTCCTTCATTTAGGTGACGTGCCGGTAAAATACCCATGTGTTTCATTCACAAACGTTTCTCAAAACATCTAACAGTATCGCTACTAGGATGAGTTGCTACAGAATTACTTCCCATGTTTAATAATCCATGCAATCTTCTTGGCTGTCATTTGTTTCATTGAGACTCTCTTCAGATGTCAGCAATCATTAAACTGTGTCTAATGTTGCTTTTGAAAAATCCGTAAATGATATTTTTCACAACCAAATATTTTGTGTAGATTTTCAACATATGGTCATAAATAAATTGAGCGTTGCGACCGAAATAAGCACTTTCCTTGACATTCCAATAAACAATCATATACTTTCAGCGGCAGCGCTAGATTTTCGGTGACAAAGGTTACAAAAGAGCAAAGTCTTTTGCGATAAATTTTAGCAGTAATGTTTCCCGTGCTCTGATTATCACATTGCAATCATCTGCTTGGCACTCAAAGTTCTAACACAATCTTAATGCTATTCCTGATACTTATCAAGAACCAGTCCCAAAAGGAACCTACGCTGAAGACATCAGAATTTCCATAGTGAAAGATGACACCTTCTAGTCGAATAATCCACTAATGTTTGAAAGCTTTTAGTAAATCACATCGGTCGAAGGACATTGTTATCGACCTAGTGGTATGTGCTTAAACATTCATAAAGTCTTGACAAGTATTTCCTGCACTTGCGAACTTTCTTCCACTAATAGCCAAGGTATCAGAATTTACCACCAAAAGCAGCTTTATTTAAAGAAATAAACTCATAGATCCATTATGCGACCTTGATATATCTTTCTCGTTCTCCTGTTCATGAAACAATAAGCACGTATTGGTTCGTGCCTTTTCATGGTTATAATGTAATTTCTCCATTTATTGCGTATGCTAATATTGAATAGCCTGCAAATGGAAGCCTCCTTAATACCATCAGAGCGAATTCTTGGTTCGCTTATATTAACTTAGCCAGAGAAGGTCAGCGAGTGCAATTACAGCCTCAAACTTGTATTGATAATGAACAGATTTAAAAGACTTAAATAAAAGCGTGCTTATTATACAAAAAATACTGTAATAAATTTGGGTATGTTCCATTTGTATTTACGTCTCCATTTATAGGTTCATTAGATTTTAGTGACTAGTTGTTTGATTATGGGAAGTCGGTGTTGGGAAAATATTTCCCAGCCCGAGTAATTAGCCAATTTCTAGGAACAGACGTCATACTTAGAGTTGTTAAGAGACTTGGCAGTGACATGAACTGGTTTCGTAAGAACAACTGTGAACCAGTCTAGAAATGGGTTTAGATACAATAGAGAATATATGGGTTTGGTGGTCCATCATTGGTTAATAATGAAAAGTGAAATGTTAGTAAAGAATTATATTTAGAGCTTATCCTATCTGTACCTAAAAATAAATAGAGACAAGATTCTATTGATGCAGTGTTAGTATTTCCCTGCATTTGGGTGTTTGAATTGTGTTATGTATGCTTCATGCCACGGCAATGCTAACACAGAAAAGCCATGCAAATCTGAAGTTGTAGTTGTGATATTGTGGTCATTTATTGATTGATTAGAGAAAAATTGTAGCTATCATAGTCTGGGCGCGTTACGAGAACTTCCAGTTGGAAGTCCTAAGAAATAGGGGAAAACAAGGGACTTCAAGCCCAACCTCACGCAGGTGTTTGATTCGCTCGGTTGAGGAACCCCTGTGCGTGTTATACAATACGTATGTTACATTGTGACAATAACATTACACACCTAATATATATATATATATATATATATATATATATATATATATATATATATATATATATATATATATATATATTCACGATGATGAAGAACGCATGATTGCTTTTTTATAGGAATTTGCATGCATTTCATTAATGCTTGCTTTAAAATTTGATAGCTTTACACCCACTCCTTTTTTCCAATTCCTTGGTAAGATTCCATTAAGAACAACTTGGGTCAAGATTGCAAGTCTTTTAAAGGAATCTTCAATTAGATCTCGTCAGAAATTGAAAAGTCAATTTTTATGAGTTAAATGAGTTTAAATAGTTATCCATTGGAGCGATAAAATGCATACATACCTTCGCAGAGAGATAAGTTTATAAGCATTGATTTACCCTAATATGCACCATTTAATTTTTTATAATGTTTTCCAATCAGTACCTTACAATAATAATGCTGAAAACATAACTTCACAGATTAGTCATACGCAAAAAATTAAGAGGCAAACTTAAAATCATAAGAAGAGGATATTGGTTACAAGGATATATTTTTAAGTCTCTGATGAATATGCAATGTACGACCTACAGCATGACAACAGCCATTCTGCCAAGAATTACTATGAAAGCATAGGTATATTTATCTGAGTTGTCTTCCATGGTAGTGCAAGTTAACATTAACATGTCAATTATTCAAATATGGGAATGGCTAATCGTACAACCACTGTCATTACATGGTTCATTATAAATCTTCAGGTCAAATTAACACCTTAGTGTCACTGTACTTAAGACAGTTTCGCTTCGGAGAGTAATCCATGATACTCTGTGATACCGGAAATCATTTCAGTTCATTCTTATAAGGATTTCATTCTCTGTTTGCACACCTTTGACAGACGTCACTTGGAGGTTTCATTCTAACAACATGTGTGATATTACCTCGTCAATCGTGTTTCTAAGAGATTAGGTATTACATCTCTAAACGAAAAAAAAAAACCCACTTAGGAGAAATATGAGGCATACTTGTTAAATTTAAGGCAAATGCAGGAACCGTTAGATGCTTCCAGAGGCAATAGTTTTACACACAAATATGTTATTCAAGTCAATGTTTGTCAGTAGAATATTAAACAGGACTCTGTCACAGATACACTCTACCTTTGGAACAATATTTTTTTATACCTTCCTTATAAAAATAAATTCCTTTGCATAAGAAATAATTGAGAGTCCTATCACGATTTGGTTTTACCGCAAATTTATTCGTCGCTTAACTAAATTCGCAGCTTTCTTTCATTGTGTCCAACGGGAACGGACCTTGCAACATTGTGCGAGGATCCTTGGTTTAAAAATGCATAAGCGATCCACTGCAACTTCAGTTGAAAATCTTAAAAGTGAATGAGGTAAAAGTAGAATGTCTTTGGTAAGTTACTTTCCTTACTTTTGTGTCAATTAGTGACATATGCACATTTTTTAATAATATTTATAATTATGGACTATAAAGTACGCAGACAACACATTTTAGCCAAGCCGTTTACCACTGTCTGAAGGCTATTTTTCAAAAGTCCTTGTGTCTGTCTCTGACTGCGGTATACACTTTGTTCGAAACTGTTTCTTAGTTGTTGCAATTAAAACAGCTACTATCATATAGGCTTAAGGTAGTCACTGACACCGATCTCCAAAAAATAAAGTTATTTAAACGTACTCTATGAACTATCACCGTAGCCTTTTATAAAATAAGCAAAAACGTTAAGGGGTTCCCATTCTCGTTTTCTCTTGTACGATGCGACATATTGGAGCATTTAGTAGTCCACGATGACGTACACAGTACTGTAATATACTATACATGTATGGTGTAATTCAGAGTTTCATCAGCTTTGCTACATAATGCCATACATTTCTGATTGGGGAATAGAATTTACTCACCACACAATATTCCATAACTGCATGAAAAAGGTAACCATTGTAGTGATATCGTGGATAATTTGGAGGTTTGTCTCAAAGTTAGACTCTCCGATGAAATTCGTTGCAAATATAGCCTCTCAAGAATATTGAGATATGAAGTTAGAGCAAATAGTTATTAGCAAACACTTAACTACATCTCTAAAGAAGACAAAAAAGGAACCGAAGCCAGAAATCTTGGAAGAAATAATGCATATCAATTGGGAGGCAGAAACAAATCTCATGTAAATTATGTGAGGTTTCATGTACAATCACAGCTGGAAGAAAATCATAATTATAAAAATAAAACAAAGAAAACTCCGAGAAAATTCAAGATCTGCAAACACTCAGAAGAGAGTTGAAAATGCAGAGTGGTACTCTAGAAGATGCATAGATGTACTCTAGAGGATGCAGAATAATGGTGATGCATAATGTTTGGAATATATGCGATTGAAGATAGAACGAAGGTGAAGAAGATTGAAGAATATGAAGGAAAAGGAATGCAGATATTACATGATAAGCCTTGAAAGAGGTCGCAAATGATGATATCGATTTTGCGTATAGAATGGGGACGTTTGACTAGATATGCACGTTTAACCGTAAGATATGATACAATGGAGGCTGGTAAAAAGGAACAAAACTGAAGGGATTATCAAGTGATATATTAAAAACCCTACACACGATGTGGCGGAGAAGATGTTGAATAAATCAGGTGTAATTTCATGTTGGGGATATTCCTCCAAGGTCCTTGCCAAATTGGCAAGGAACAAAACATACCCAATCCGTGGACTATGCGAGTTTCTGGAGTTAAAGGATCATTTTTTTTCCTGAAACTGTGTGACAAAAACCCTTACAAAATGACTTTTTACACGACTGTGGTGACAGTGTTTGATTTGTTATATATAATACTCATTTCATAAGAGTTTGATGGACATTATAAAGTTGTAAAAGGGTTACATATGTTTCTCTCAATTATGTCTGAGATTTATGACATACATCTTTGAAAAAGCACTATGCACAACTAAAATGATGACATTAATTAAAACTTAAAAAAGCAAAAGGATTTGTATTAGAGTAGAACAAGTAGAGTTGGGTAGAAACGATCGGTAAAGCTTTTAGTTTCCTTTGAAGATTTAGGAACCTTTATTTTGAGATCAATTAATTATGCACATTATATGGGTTCTTATATATTATCCCAAAACAAAGCAAAAATTTATATTTCTTTTTTAATTAAAGGTTAATATCATTATTGAATGTTCCATAGAAAATGACAATCAGTCAATTAATCCATCTGTATTACTCCTTTAAGAGATTAATAACAACATAGAGAACTGGAACAGATATGAGAATGTCAAGGACATGAAGTACAATTACATGTATAAATCACAAACGCATACATACATAAACAAGAATACAAATTTGTATCTTTAATGGGTATGATTTCCACGTACCATACCAGCGTCACCCGATGAGGAATGGTTTTCACCATTTGGCTACCGCTACAGTCTCCGCTCGTTCGGTCTCCCCCTACCGGGTAAGTAGTCTTACTATATACATTCCAACGGATGGAATAACGCAATCAAATTAGAAGGCATTAAGCACAAATGGTACGATGTATTGCAATGTTGACAATTATCACGTATTATACTGGATAGAGTAACCAGAAACCTGGCTAACACTTTTATCAGTTTAAGCTCTTTGTTTGACCTTGGTATCTGCCACAAAATGGCGGATTTAATACAATGATGTATAGCTTTTAAATCTTTGAAAGGATTAATCATTAAAACATATGTGCTTAGAATGATTATTCTCATATTCAAATACTCTTTTAGACAACGTATTCTCAGGCATATGACATAATTTGCAAAGGTAATTGAGCTTTCTTTTATAAATTTCAGCGACAATTCTGTTCAATCCAAACATGCTTTTGCTCATTGTAGATCTGGTCTTTCGTGAGATGTTTTGAATATGCTCCACACATTGATGCTAAAATACATTTTTTTTTAAATGTGTAAATATTTGGATTATTTATGATATTTTATTTTAAACTAGAAAACGAGATATAACAGGGCTTATTGTGTGCATTGATTTCGAAAAAATGTTTAAAAATATTTACTAGAAATACACTGATAAAACATTAAAATATTGTAACTGTGTTGAATCAATAATCTGATGGCTAAATGAATTTAGTAATGGTGCAAATGCATGCATTTTGCGGAATGGATCTAAATATATATATATATATATATATATATATATATATATATATATATATATATGGTCTGGTTTGCTTAATTGAAAAGAGGATATCGACACGGGGACCCTGTATCCTTTTATTTTTACATTTATTGACTCAATGAAGTTTTCTTGATAAAGCTAATAAGCCATGGTAAGTAATATACATAACACTGGATGGTGGCACAGAATACTAAAAACTAGGTGAAAAGCATACATGTCATTATAGATCCACATCTGCCTTGCTCAATAGGAAAAAGTGTAATATGAACTTAGTCAACGGAATGTTTTCTATTAATTGTACACACCATGAGTCATTATTAGTAACAGTTATCAGAAACATTAATATCTTCGAACTATATATATATATATATATATATATATATATATATATATATATATATATATGCATATATATATATATATATGATTGTTTAAGACCCAATAGTAATCTTCATCGTATTAGCGCTTATATGGCCTAGGATTAATTCAAGAATACCTTAAGATATATACTCTGTATATGAAATTACCTTACTAATTCAATGAATGTGTAAAAATCTGTGAACATTCTTGGCCTAACCCAAGATGGAAGATATATGTATTTAATTCGAAGCAGATAATAAATTTTACAATCAATGATAACGCGATATTCATTTTCACGTTTTTTAGATAAGGACGCATTCTATATTCAATTCGACTTTGATGTGGTCCGTTCTATCTATCAGTTTTCATATATATACAAATTATGGACGATGTTGTCAAATTTGAAATAGCTTTAGTATATGTTTGTATTGAAACAAATTAGAAATATTTTTATATCAGAACTCCAAAGACAATTTTCAGTATAGCCTAGGTCTTGAGGATTTTTCATTTATCATTTAATTCCAATCTTGAACACTCTGGTAAGCTATACGTTGTGTGACAAGTGATGCAAAACCTTGTATTGCCAAAAGATGTGTTGATCCAAACGTCTCTTAAATCAATTAGTAATTGTCGTCTCCAGACCATTCAACACTGAATTAAGACAACAAAATATACTTTCTATTTTTGACAGAAAGAAAAGAAGAAAAACTTTGTCCAATACTTCAAAATACGGAAAAGCATATTTGTCCATAGGGACATTATAGCTAATTCACCATAATTAAAATCATTTTGGGTATTATTCCTTTTCCATAATGCATTTTTACAAACTATAAGTGTTCTCTCTCCACAGTATTTGCTGAGATAAATCTTCATACTTAAGCTATGATTCAAACTTGTTGACTAAAATATCGAATAATTTACATACCACGCTGGGAAATATGTTAACAAACGTAAAAAATATTTATCAACAGGAAAAAAAAAATGTTTCAGAAGACTTTTCAGCATATCTAAATATGTTGGGGAAATTTGTAAGAAAATATAACATGATTAAGGAAATTACTGTAAACAATGTCGAATATAATCTTTGTCAAAATGCACATGATACACATATTAGTATATATGGTATCAAATGATCCATATATATGAACATATAACGAAATGTTTATCTAACGTCAGGATTAAAAATCCATATTGAGACAACAAGAGCAATTTATAATAAGGCTTTAGCAAAGCAAAGACAGATGAAACGTTTGGTCGGAATTTAAGTTAGATTGGGATCAAGTAGTATTTAAAATTCATGCTTTGAAAAACATCCATCGATGATGGGAAAAGAGCGTATTTAAAATACGATAAACTGGTGAGCGATGGTTATACCAATGCATTTAATGAAGATAAAATAGATGCCATGATTGTTACTAGATATAGGAATATGACCAAGGCTCATAAATCTTATTGGAGGATGAGAACTTGAAAGCTATTAATTTTAAATATTTGCTGTGGAATATAACTGCCATAGATGGGAATTCGAATTTAATCATTTTAGCACTTATCATATTTTGATTTAACTATGCTATTAGAAACGTGGGCAGACTTCAAAAATCAGTTTAGTTTCATTGGATGTAATGTTTTGATAGTGTATATGTATGTGTGCGTGAATCAATTGTTAAAAATTTTAAAATTTCCAGGAAACATAGTTCTTCAAAATTATTGTTTGGAGGTTAAAGGTCATCAAAATCTAGTTTGTTAAGTTTGAACCTTAATTTTTGGATTTGACTACATGTGTCCTGGATATGTTCCGTTCATTAGGAAGAATATGATTTTTAAGTTACAGAAAATGAACTAGCATAATTGAAGTCGAGATACGCAGACTGTAAACTCATCGTTGCTCTTGACCTATAATCCCTATACAGGTACTAGGCCCGATAATATTAGAGTTGATTGTACTTGACCTATAATCACTATACAGGTAATAGGCCTGATAATAGTAGAGTTGATTGTACTTGACCTGTAATCGCTATACAGGTAATAGGCCTGATAATATTAGAGTTGATTGTACTTGACCTATAATCACTATACAGGTACTAGGCCTGATAATATTAGAGTTGATTGTACTTGACCTATAATCACTATACAGGTACTAGGCCTGATAATATTAGAGTTGATTGTACTTGACCTATAATCACTATACAGGTAATAGGCCTGATAATATTAGAGTTGATGGTACTTGACCTATAATCACTATACAGGTAATAGGCCTGATAATATTAGAGTTGATTGTACTTTAGCTCGTATTCGTGAATGTGGGTATGCACAGGACATAAAGCTAGATTATTGTGCAAATAAAGATGAAAAGTAGACAAATAATTATGACGAACAGCTTCTAAATATGTGTAAAATGGCTGGGATAAGAAGTGTTAAGTGTTAATGGCAGATATGGGGGAGACAAAGACATATGTTGGTATGCATTTATCTAAGAGAATTCAACTTCTACAACCGATTGTGTTTTGGCTGATTTGTCATGATTTTAATGTATATCATCCCTTGAAAAAGAAGATAGCATAGACTAACATTATATTTTCTCTTGAAATACGTTAGAAGAGATGAACAAACATTAATATCTGGTAGTTTTGAACTAATGTTAGCAGATAGATACGTATGGAAGAAATAAAATTACAACTGTTTGTTAAATAATGTGGTGGTTTATTAGCTCTAAAACTAGAAATCGTTAACAGCAACATTCGAAGTGAATCTTTAGATGAGGTGTTTCAAAGAGTTTGGGAGAAAAACGAGCAGGTTTTAGATCCGGAGGTTCAAACACTGATAACATTTTATACATTAATTTGTAAGTATTTAAGAAAATCCCATGGCAGTTTCTATGCTATATAATATATTTTTGAAAGGCATTTAATAAGGCGGAAAGAAACTTTCTGTATCATAAATTTATAAACGAGCACATTAGTAGTAAAATGCAATAAAATGATTAATGTACTTTACAATGATGTGAAAGCGCGTGTCAAGTCAAAAAGAATTGTCTGCGAAATGTATCTGTCCAGCTGGAATACGTAAAGGATGAGGTTTGTCAGAGTTACATTTTGCATTGTTTTTAAACGACCATCAACATGTTATAGCAGATGAAGCTAGAGGAGTATCACTAGATACAATGGAGTTATTGTATTATTGTAGGCATATAATTTAATACCATTTTGCAGACGCGGCGTATCAACTTCAAAATTATTGTATTCATTGGAAGCTATCGCTTGGAAACAAGTAACAAGTAAACAGAGTCTTTATATTTCCTATGGGATGTTATCATCGTAGCTATGGGAAATCGTATTACGATTCTATGAAAGTCCTAGTTTAATCATATTACAAGCATTTAAATGGTGTATTTTCTTCCTAAATCTCTTGGTATATGTGCAAAAAAAAAAAAAACAGAAAAAAAACAACAACAAAAAAAAAAACCACGCCGCTCAAACTTAAGACTTAAGAACTGCGCACTGCGCATTCTAGTAACTGACCTAGAGTTGGAAAAATACAAACCAAAACTTTTCTGCATAATTGTTATATTACAATTATAGTTATTTCAAACTACGGATCGGAAGTTTGTAGTTTTCATGAGGCACCATGTACAGAAAAGGTCCATGTGTCATCTGTGAATACATATTGAGACTATCAAAATCTAGTCCCAGTGTCATTGTTTATATTGAACTGGGCAGAATTAATATGAGAAATGTTCGCTATATTTAATATTGAAATATTGAGCAATAAGTTTATACTTTTGATAGAATAAAAAATTATTTAATAAAAATAATTTTGCCTCCTATCGCGATTTTTTTCCTAGCAAATCTCTCTTAATGTAAACAAATTTTCGGAGCTCCTTCATAGGTCTAATTTCCCTGGAATCCAAACCCATCGACATTGCGGTATGGGTCTTTGATCTAAAAACACATGAGCAATCCATTCAAGTTTAGGTTGAAAATTTGTAACGTAAAAGCATATAATCACTTTTGTAAGTTTTTTTCCGCTATTCTTGTGCCAAGGAAAGTCGAATGAAAAGAAGATAAAACCTTTATGGTTTAGGATTTTTAGGGGTTAAGTAATATTTCATTTGCTGGTCTGTGCGTTCGGTTTAGAACACTTCATCGATATTTATGATAGTTTTTGCATAGTCCAGTGTTGGATCTTGGCCTAGCTCTTGGTAGAATCTAGCGTCGCTTAAATGTCTATTTGATTAATGTATGTAGTCTTCCGTATTTATAACGACTACGCCTAAGCCCTTATCTGCAGGCTCCATTATTAGTTTTTTTCCTTCCATCTTTCTACATTATTTTATGAGAATTTTAGATCCGTAGTAATTTATTTTCTATAGATGTTGCCATACTATTGTATAAAATAAGATTGGTACTTTTAGAAATTGTTTGAAAATAAAGTTATTTCATTCACTTTTATTGTTATTTACGAACATTTACTGAAGTTTTAATGTTTGTTCTTCATCCTTATTTCCTATAAAGCTGTCTTGTCCCATTAGGTCTAGTTAGGTCTAATTAGGATGTTTTCCCTAATTAGGATCTCTTGTCTAATTAGGATGTCTTGTCTAATTAGGATGTTTTGAGAAGTTTTGCGGAGAATATCCAGCTTATCAGCCACCCTTTGTGCTTCATTTACTTATAGCTCAAAGTGCAACATTTAATGAAGAAACTTAATTGTTGCAAATAACGGTAGTTACATTGATATACAACTGATATACAACATCAAAAACGTATAATTATTATTTATCCATTCGTCATGCAAATTTCAATTAAGGCATACCATCTTTAGTATCACCAAATAATGCATTAGTCCGAACATACATACATACATACATACATACATACATACATACATACATACATAGATGCATGCATGCATACATACATACATACATACATACATACATACATACATACATACACACACATACATACATACATACATACATACATACATACATACATACATACATACATACATACATACATACATACATACATACATACATACATACATACATACATACATATACACAAACATACATGCATACACACATACATACATACATACATACATACATACATACATACATGCATGCATACATACATACATACATACATACATACATACATACATGCATGCATGCATGCATGCATACATACATACATACATACATACATACATACATACATACATACATACATACATACATACATTCATATACACAAACATACATACATACACACATACATGCATACACACATACACACATACAAACATACATACATACATGCATACATTTATACTTATATTCATACATATAATTGACCAACCAGTAACATATCAGTATTTTATATCTGATGTGATAAATGAAGGCATAGGATTGCAAATATGGATAAATGCTAGTGAGATATTAAAGAAAAGTGTGTACACAAAATGGCATTGATATCAAACAATAACTTATACACATTTATAGCAGAAACTTGTTACTGTATTCTTGAAAGACAAAAAACGAGAAGAAAGAAATATGAAGATGTTGGCATTGATGGAGGAGGTTGTGGTTTGGGTAAGACTTTTAACTTCAGCTCATGTGGTATATACGCAGTAACTAAGTACTACCAGAGATATAACTGCTCAAAGTGAAGATATACGTAGTGATTGAACACTTCTCTTATTTCTAATTATATAATTTCGGACCGCCTTAGCAATCTTCTCATTTTAAAATGTCTCGTCTATACACTTAGATCGTGGGCTGGACACACAGGCCTTGGTTGTCTTTTCATGAGTTAGCTCCTGTCATCACAATGAAATGAAGCTATATCAAAGTTATGTTTGAATAAACAACCTTCACTTGCTTTCGATGAGCAAATCTAATTTGATAAATGCAGTATATTTCTTGAAATTATTAACTTTATATATTTTGATTTGCCTGCTAAAGGTAGGTTATATATGGATATCAGATTTTCGACTCCATGTTTCTTGTGGTGGTAGCTAACGTGTTGTATGTAGCTTTATTCATCTGAATTGTTGAATTTAAAGTTATGTACTTGATAGCTGCATTTATCTTGACCAATACTGCTCACCTTAGTAAATGTAGGTAACAGTAACCTACTTTATACTCTTTATTAATTGCGTAAATAGTTTAATTGGACTTTATTTCTCTGACATTGTTCTTATCAGCCTTAGAAATTGATTGAAGCATATACATAAATTTATACCATTAAACATCACTTTACAAGATTATTTGTAGCAGTCTCAAGTTGTATATTCGCCAGATGTGAAATCTCGTTAATGCACGCAGGTATTACAGCAGCCTTTATTTTCTTCCCATAAACACAATTCTGTAGATGGCAAATCTTGCTGATCATATGTATGGCCTTGACTGCACAGTTTTTTTTTTTTATTCTTACAGGTACAGATTGATAATTTGCCTTTGTAATAGATACACACTAAACGTTATTCTTCTACCTCCGTCCATAATCCAATGGCGAGAAAAGATCATTAATTGCAACATGAGAATTAATGCAAATCTTCTTCCCTAATCTTACCATTTGGTTCGTAGAGAGTTATAATGAATTTTGTGACGACTGCAATGACCGTGTCATCATCCTTTCGACCAAATTGGGAATTATTATTGAAATGTTTACACGTGTCTCTTAGATGCCTAAGTAAGACTATCTTCCTAATATCAAACATTATAGAAGATGAATCAAAATAAGGCAAAGTATATGCAGTGGGTAATACTGACATGCCGCAAGTGGTACTGACTGGTTTGAGATACGAACAGATGTGTAGCACCGCAAATCTCTCGCACTAGTCACTGTTCCAATTTGTACTGACTGATATATGATATGAACGGATGTGCAGCGCCGCAGATCTCTCACTCTGGTCATTGTTTCTATTCGTACTGACTGGTATATGATATACACAGACGTGCAGCATCGCAGAGCTCTAACTTGTGTCCGTAATTCTTTTGTGCGACAAATCCTTGGAAAGGAATATACTGCTAAAATGTCTGTATCACTGGATTTGATTATTTACTGCAAACACTAAAACGTCTGTGTCACTGGATTTGATTATTTCTTGCAAAGACTAAAATGTCTCTATCACGGGATTTGATTATTTATTGCAAACACTAAAATTTCTGTATCACTGGATTTGATTATTTATTGCAAGCACTAAAATGTCTCTATCACGGGATTTGATTATTTACTGCAAACACTAAAACGTCTGTATCACTGGATTTGATTATTTATTGCAAAGACTAAAATGTCTCTATCACAGGATTTGATTATTTATTGCAAACACTAAAATTTCTCTATCACTGGATTTGATTATTTATTGCAAGCACTAAAATGTCTGTATCACGGGATTTGATTATTTATTGCAAACACTAAAACGTCTGTATCACAGAATTTGATTATTTAATGCAAACACAAAAATGTCTGTATCACGGGATTTGATTATTTACCGCAAACACACAAATGTCTCTATCACGGTTTTGATTATTTACCGCAAACACAAAAACGTCTGTATCAAGGGATTTGATTATTTACTGCAAACACTAAAACGTCAGAATCACGGGATTTGATTATTTATTGCAAACACTAAAACGTCTGTATCAGGGTATTTGATTATTTATCTGCAAACACTAAAATGTCTCTATCACTGGATTTGATTATTTACTGCAAACACTAAAATGTCTCTATCACTGGATTTGATTATTTATTGCAAACACCAAAACGTCTGTATCACAGAATTTGATTATTTAATGCAAACACAAAAATGTCTGTATCACGGGATTTGATTATTTACCGCAAACACAAAAATGTCTGTATCTCTGGATTTGATTATTTACCGCAAGCACAAAAATGTCTGTATCATGGAATTTGATTATTTACTGTAATCACTAAAATGTCTGTATCATGGGATTTGATTATTTACTGCAAGCACTAAAATGTCTGTATCACGGGATTTGATTATTTACTGCAAACACTAAAATGTCTCTATCACGGGATTTGATTATTTACCGCAAACACTAAAACGTCTGTATCACGGGATTTGATTATTTACTGCAAGCGCTAAAATGTCTGTATCACGGGATTTGAGTATTTAGTGCAAACACAAAAATGTCTGTATCACGGGATTTGTTTATTTACTGCAAACACAAAAATGTCTGTATCACGGGATTTGATTATTTACCGCAAACACTAAAATATATGTATCACGGGATTTGAGTATTTACTGCAAGCACTAAAATGTCTGTATCACGGGATTTGTTTATTTACCGCAAACACCAAAACGTCTGTATCTCTGGATTTGATTATTTACCGCAAGCACAAAAATGTCTGTATCATGGAATTTGATTATTTACTGCAAGCACTAAAATGTCTGTATCATGGGATTTGATTATTTACTGCAAGCACTAAAATGTCTGTATCACGGATTTGATTATTTACTGCAAACACTAAAATGTCTCTATCACGGGATTTGATTATTTACCGCAAACACTAAAACGTCTGTATCACGGGATTTGATTATTTACTGCAAGCGCTAAAATGTCTGTATCACGGGATTTGAGTATTTAGTGCAAACACAAAAATGTCTGTATCACGGGATTTGTTTATTTACTGCAAACACAAAAATGTCTGTATCACGGGATTTGATTATTTACCGCAAACACTAAAATATATGTATCACGGGATTTGTGTATTTACTGCAAGCACTAAAATGTCTGTATCACGGGATTTGTTTATTTACCGCAAACACCAAAACGTCTGTATCACGGGATTTTATTATACTGCAAGCACTAAAATGTCTGTATCACGGGATTTGAGTATTTACTGCAAACACAAAAATGTCTGTATCACGGAATTTGTTTATTTACTGCAAACACTAAAACGTCTCTATCACGGGATTTGATTATTTACTCTCAACACTAAAACATCTGCATCACTAGAGTTGATTATTTACTGCAAACACTAAAACGTTTCTATCACGGGATTTGCTTATTTACTGCAAACGCTATAATGTCTGTGATTTGACTATTTACTGCAACACTAAACCGTCTGTATCACAGGATTTGATTATTTACTGCAAACACTAAAAAGTCTGATTATTTATTGCAATCATTAAAACGATTCCACCCCTGCATGAAGTAACTTCCAAGTATTCACTTCATAGTTATTGCACATAATGTCGTAAATATCCTCCAATATTTTTGTATGAAGTATCTTGACAGCTTCAGACTTTGCAAAATAGTCAGTAATTTGTATTTGTTTTCGTTCAAGGAATGAAGGTTGTTGTTCAGACACACTTTTTTAAGTATGAAGTTGCAAAGTGACTTATACAAACTTTAGTATGCGTGGAAATTCAAAAACTTATTTTAGTATGGAACCGGAAGAACATATATTCCTTGCATCCAAAGCATGTAATGTTTGAGCGGCGGTCTCATATCAGTAACAAAAACATTGACAACAGCGTTTGCAAAGTCAACCGCTTCATCAGATTCCTCATGTAGCCAACAGCAAGAGCATCAAAAGATGTGTACCTTCTTCCGTTTCTTGATTGTGCTGCAGCCATTGTATCTCTTATAGCAACAGAATTGCTTCTTCAAAGGCTGGGAGCTAGTTTTTTTATGTCCGCTAACTCCTCCAGCTTGTGAAATAAATAATTCTGATTGTATTCTTCTTTGCCTTGTCCTGATTAAAAAGAGAAGCTGGCATATATTCCATGAGATGATATCTCACAATCTCAACAGCTATAACGCCTGTGCTTTTTGGCAATAATTATGACACTATGTAAAAAAAAAAAAAAGCAAAAGAAACAAACATCAGAACAGATGTTTTTAAGTACATCTGAATTGTCTAATCCAATTCTGATATTTAGTTTTCCTGTCATGTATGTGAATCTCTTTATATTTAACAGACATGAAGCTCATCACAAACTGTTCTATCTTCCACTTACCAGTGTATGTAGCCGAAAACAAGGTGTGGCAAATTCAACATCTGCCCATGTTGAATAATATCCATGGATGCAAGTCAGCATCAAAATTGCGTATCATCCTCTCCTTTATATGCAAAATGAAAGCTGTCCAATGACCTTCGCTATGTTTCTTTGATGCCGGATAGTTTGTTCAAGTGATAATATCATCTCCTTCCATAAACGAACAAGCGCTGATTTTTATAGGAAGATGTGTATTCTCCCATCGCATGTCTTGTTGAAGACTAACTTACAAAGAGCTTTTTTTTTCTTTTGCGTGAAATCCACGACGACACTACATTATTTGACATTATTGACAATAGTACCTAATCTTTTTTGTTACTATATCAGACCAGACAGTCTATAACCTTCATCGTTTCTGGCTGATCACAAAATGGAATGCATCAAATGAGCTTTTGCACTCCTGTGGTAAGTCAACATATCAGGCCAGTGCACAGGTGTCCAACCAGAAGAGTGTTAGTGGTTTGTGAAAAGGATATGGCAACATATTACCCAGGTTGCTCAGATGCAGACCCTAGATGCAGTTGCCTTCCACTGTGGTCTTTGCGCGGTATCTTGTAAAGACATGTCCCAGCATTATAATGTGGGTGATTTTGCACGACACTGCCTTTGAAACTATAAAAAGTGGTGCAACGTACCGTAACAATGCATTATGAAGTTCTCTGATCACAGTCAGTGCGTCAGACTTTCCTTTCGCTACGGCAGCTTGAGACTCCGCAAGATTTCGGAAAACCTTACGGCAAATATGTTTTATGTGTTTTCGATTGTTTCTTACCACTTCATGAATACTCCGAGAAACAGCCTTAATAGAGTCATAACGCCAGCCCAAGCCGACGAACAGCTCTATTAAATTGTTTTCTAGCAAGCATCAGGTCTAATGTACATCCTGCATAAACATCTGAAGTCACAAGAAGACCCTTTTACACCACTATCTCCTCAATGTTCATCATCCTGCATAAACATCTGAAGTCACAAGAAGACCCTTTATATCACTATCTCCTCAGTGTACATCCTGCATAAACATCTGAAGTCACAAGAAGACCCATTTACATCACTATATCCTCAATGTACATCCTGCATAGACATCAGAAGTCACAAGAAGACCCTTTTACACCACTATCTCCTCAAAGATTTCCAATTGCTACTAAGCAAATATTACGATTCAGAACTTATCCACACAAACACATTTCACTTGTTGAGCAGTGGCATATAATTGGAAATTCATAGCTACTTTGTTATTTACTTTCGAAGTCTGAAATAAATGTCATTGCGTTTCCATTACATGGAAAGCGGTGGTCTTTCGGAGAAATAAATTTTGTGGTTTGTTGTCTTCAAACTAACTTGTGAAAATCTGAAAAGTTGCTTGTCATATTGATCACAATATATTTGTAGAAATAGCAATAATTACAGGGATGTAATATATTAGAAAAATAAGTAAATAGCTTGTTTACAAATGCTCAAATTTAAATCTTTTATTGTAAATCAAAATCACTTCATAAATAGTAAGAAGACATTTCACATCATATTTGTCGTCTTGAAATTTAAATGGTAACTAAAATGTTTATATAACTATAAGAATTATCTATTGATAAAATATGTTTTAGGTTTAAAAGAATTAATTGTGACTTTGTTATGCTTATTTTAGTTTGTGGGCGGGCTATGAATTTATAATGGAGTGGCTATGATTTTTTTTGGGAATTTTTCAGTGTTTGTTCCAATACTATTGAAAGAAAAATAAGATATTTGTTTTGGACAAAGTACGGCATGATACATAATAAATTCAAAACAAACTAGATAAGAGCAGAAGCCGAAGCTTTATACTTTCGAACTTGGACCGTGATATATAAATATATATATATATATATATATATATATATATATATATATATATATATATATATATATATATTACATGTGTTATAACAGCATATCAAGTGAGTATGCGTATAGAACTTAAGTCTCCAAAATATGCGTCACCATATTTCGATAGGAAATGACAATGAGAGTGTCGTCCATTTAGAAACTTATTTCAGCTTGTAAGAAAGTATTCTTTTTCCTCAGTCCTGCTTTTCTTAACTCGAACCCAAAATGTTTGTTTTGGTATAAATAACTTCCATATTATAAGGACAAAAGCTATTATTAAAATCTCTTGCCAAATGCATTATATACTTTTGAAATCGTATTTTCTAGAAAAAGCCCGAAAATTCGGCAGCAAAAATTCCTACAAGTTTCGTGAAGATATTGCGGTCCGACGATTATCAGTTTCAACATGCAGTGGTTCTTCATAGTTGCGAAAGCTGTCCATTGGTCATAGTACTTGGATTAGCATAAGCAACTAAGGAACAGATGTCAACGAGAGAAAATAATAATATGGTTATAATATGACCTCAGTTGATAATTATTGCATGGTACTGTTAAGATGAAAATTTTTTGCCGAAAACTTGGTCAAAATTTGAATCTGCTTTAACCGTATCCTAGAGAACGACCAATAATACAAGCATAATCAATTGGGTTAAAAGAATGCTATTTTGACTAGTGACAGTCTTTTCCTAAATATATGTTATTCATATTTTCATAAACACATAATGTTTAAAAAAAAACTTGCACTTCAGTAGTTAAGGGGGGGTAAATAGGGCAGTGGGGGGCACTACGGGGCATAACGGGAATGTAACATTGGGGGGGCACTACGGGGCAGTAACGGGAATGTAACGTTGGGGGGCACTACGGGGCAGTAACGGGAATGTAACATTGGGGGGGCACTACAGGGCAGTAACGAGAATTTAACATTGGGGGGCACTACGGGGTCGTACGGGAATTTTAACAGGGTAGGCAAGAATGGAAAATTAATCTTTCTTGGAAAATGTGGTTGCCCTAAAGACCTCCCTGGTCTGGTCCGACAAGCGGGACAGCTCCTCCTCCTCCAGGAGTCTAGACTCCTCCTACAGCGCTTCTTCAGGATAAATGGCGGATGGACCGCTTCTGGTTCCCAATTTTCTTCCTTCTTCTCCTCCACTATCCTGTGATCTTCCTCCTCCATCATCGGATGAGGCTGGATAGGCTCCTTCTTCTCCTTCTCCTCCACTATCCTGTGCGAAATTAACATGCGGGGGCCTCTATGGCCTCAAACGGGTACTCTACGAGAAATTAACATGCTGGGGCCTCTATGGCCTCAATGGGAAATTAACATTATGGGTCTCTATGGCCTCAATGGGAAATTAACATTGTGGGTCTCTATGGCCTCATACGGGAAATTAACATGGCGGTAAGAATGGTAGGCAATAATTGGAAAATAACCTTCTGCCTAGTGACTATATCTATATAGCCTAGAGTTATATAAAAAGCATTACCTATACCTCAGATCATGTTGGAGGTGTCAGTAAATTTACATATATTATACCTATGTTATAAATAGCTTTGATCAAGGGAACCAACTCATAATAACACTAAAATGGACGTGACTAAAAGTTGTATTAAACTTCGGGAACCGTCACGGACTTTGGCGTTGACTAGAAAAAATCCGGAACATTAGATTATAATGGCCTAGACTAAAAGTAACACTAAATATCCGAAATCGTACCGGACGTTAGCGGAGACTGAAAATAATCCGGAAAAAAAATGGAAAAAATTGGCTGACTAAAAGTAACACTAAACTTCCGAAATTGTACCGGACGTTAGCGGAGACTGAAAATAATCCGGAAAAAAAATGGAAAAAATTGACTGAGACAAAAAATAGTACTAAAATTTCGTAACTCATTTTAAATTGTTTTGTTATTTTATATTTTTTTATATACAAACCCAAATAAACCCCAAACCCAAACCCAAACCTAACACACTATCCCAAATGCCTTGTGTGCTGCCTAAAAACCCCAAAAACCTGTTATCAGACGAAAGGGTATGACAAAGGGATGAAATCACGCCAACATACTATCCAACATATACACCATCCATTTTTTTTATTTTTTAAATTTTTTTATCAAAACACACACACCACACAACCATTTTTTTACTTTTTAAATTTTTTATATCAAACACAAAACTTACACACACTACACAACCATTTTTTTTATTTTTTAAATTTTTTTTATCAAAACACACACACACCACACAACCATTTTTTTTTACTTTTTAAATTTTTTTATCAAAACACACACACCACACAACCATTTTTTTTACTTTTTAAATTTTTTATATCAAACACAAAACTTACACACACTACACAACCATTTTTTTATTTTTTAAATTTTTTTATCAAAACACACACACCACACAACCATTTTTTTTACTTTTTACATTTTTTATATCAAACACAAAACTTACACACACTACACAACCATTGTTTTATTTTTTAAATTTTGTTTATATCAAAACACACACCACACTATCCATTTTTTTTACTTTTTAAAATTTTTTTATATATCAAATTCAAACTTACACACACCACACAAATCATTTTTTAACTTTTTATTTTTTTTTATATCAAATACAAACTTACACACATTACACAACCATTTTTTTTACTTTTTTAAATTTTGTTTATATCAAAACACTCACCACACTATCCATTTTTTATACTTTTTTAAAAAAATTTTATATATCAAATTCAAACTTACACACACCACACAAATCATTTTATAACTTTTTAAATTTTTTTATATCAAAACACACACCACAAATATACAAGGGAAAGGGTTTTTTTTGGTTTGGTGGGTAAAAAACAAACCACACAACACCATTCAGAGATATACATCAATAATAATAATTATATTTTATTCAATGCATATACATTATTTTACTCGTGGAAATAAACAATTTCATATCAGTCCAATACAGTTCAATACACTTCCATATTTACCATTTCATTCTCTTATTGTTCTGACACTTCAGGAAGATTCTTGTCTACAATTCTCTCATAACTTTCTTCTGGACTCTCGTTGATAAACTCCAACTTAATAAAATGTCCATTATCATCTCGAATCCACCGCTCCTTTTTACAAATCTTGTAAACTTTACTATGATCTAATTCAAAACATCTTGCCACATCACAAATGGAATCCATCCGACTATATAATCCTGAATTCAAGTCAGTTAATTTCACAGGTCTCACAAATCCACTAGTTCCTTGACTCTTCTTCTCTGGCTCTTCCCATCTAGCTTGAAATCTTTTCTGGAACTTCTTCGAAAAGACCGACTTACAAATCCCAGTACAGCAAAAGTAGATACTTCCTGCAAAACAATCAAAATATTGAATAGCCTTTCTCATACTTTCATATCTTCTTTCCTCTGTCTCACCAACAAACTGGCACAACACACTTCTATCACTTCAAAAATTAACTCTCCTTTTTTCTTTATCATTCTTCACATGTTTATGCAAACATGTTCGTTCACTAGCAGTCATCACTTGAAGATTTTCTATTCTATCATCATCAAGTACATCATTGAGATGTACCACTTGACTCTGTCTTGGTAGATCAACTCCATTCACCGCTTCAAAGACAAATCTCCCTCGATTTGTATGTTTCTTCCTCTTTCCTTCCTTACCAGTAACCTTAATCTTTATCAATCCAAATGAATTCAAATTTCCTTTGACTTTCCTTCCAGACTTCATATGATAGACATTACCAAGTATGTCAGCAGCATAATTGTCATACACCTTATGAACATACTTATTCAATTCAATTCCAGTATCTTGACTTTTATCTCGAGCGCAGTACTTTTCCATCTTCACAGTTTGAAAGTTCAATCACGACTAGTGATTCTGAGGGTAAGGAGGTCTATATATATATACGTTCCCTGGGTAAAACTGAATCAGTTTCAAAGTAAACTTCAAGATGAAAAGATCACGCCGAAGCCATGAGAAACCAGAAGAACAAGAAGAAGAAACGAAGAGACCAAGACGATTTTCCGTGCCGCCTGAAACACCACAAGATGAAGTGCTAGCTCAAGTCCAAGCGAGCGATTTCGAGGAAGAGATGAGTGAACCTGAAACCCAAACTTCTAACCCACCCAAAGAATCCACCACTACCAACACCAGAACCCCTGACCAAAAAAGACTACCTACTGCCTTGACTCCTCCTGAAAATTACTATCGGATTCGAGAGACTCAAAAAATAACTTCTCGAAAATTTAAAACTACAGCTTACACTCACACGGTTCACTTTAAAGACTTCAAGTCCAAAGTACCTCCCGAGAAAGCGGCGGGGTTCATTAGCGATTTGTGGGATTCTGTCTTAATGAACTTGAAACGACAATGTGGAGCCAAAGAAGACGATCGATTGAGACTGGCCATTCATCATGACAATTTGCAGAGTCCTGTTTGGATCGAGTTCAGCACCCCGGCAGAATTAACGCCAGACAAAGTCATGTCCAAAATAGAACATGTTCAACAATCGAACGACAAGTTTACCATCACCGATGGAAAGGCCACACTTTACTTGACTCACGTTTCCCCTCCTTGAGGAAGTGGACGAAGTTGGAAACCGTTACTGGTGGACGATATTCGAAGTACAAAACGCAGTGTCGTCCAAATCGACAATACTCAAGACCAGATGTGCTTGGCTCGGGCTATTGTGGTGGGGCGAACGCGCATTTACCGAGAGTTTGTCAAGATCCAAGTGAAACGCAAACTCAAAGTCATTTCTCGATTTTTAAGGTATGCTTACTTCCAAACTGTCAGAAGAAAGATTCTGGAGAAAACCTTTCATTGTAGAATCCCGGGAATAGTCTATCACAAAAAAACCTGGATATAAAAACCCACCACCAAAGATACCCACCTTAGGAACCTCACCCTATAAAAGAGCACCATGCCTGATCTGTGGTCTTCACTTGTGAAACGTATTCCGTGGAAGGAAGTCAACGATCGTGTTCAGACCTTAGAGGATTATAAAGACTTGATACAAGAACTGTTTCCATTGAATTTTGGACGCTATGCAGTGTGTATCTTAGTGACTACCTTTCTTGGATTTCGTTTTCCAGGACATTCGTTGTGGAGTATTTTTGAGGACAAGTGTTTGCCTTGGATTATTTTGGAGGACCCGTGGTTGTTTTGGACTATTTTGATAAACCATCAAAAAAAAAACAAAAAAAAACAACAACATGAGCATTCATGCTTTATCGGTACACGAAAGACAAATTATACTCAAAGTGTTGAGAGTGGTGATGAACATCACAAGTGGGGTACCTCCGTGTGAAGAAGACATTAGTCAAACTTTATCTTGCCTTGACACGTTTGAAGAAGTGTGCCTTGTTAGTTGGATGCACCAAGAACTTACCGGTTGGAAAGATGTACGTGACTGGAAAAGTGTTGGTTTCGATGTTTGACTACAAGAAGTACCACAGTTTGCCAAAGATCTGGCCCGTCACCACTAAGTGTCCAAAAGTGAAATGGGAACCTAAGTCACACAAAAAAATGACCTTAGAAACCATCCTGGAAGAAGAACCTGACACAGCAGAGAAAGACCACACCGTTGTCGTCGTCCAAATACAACTCTCTGAGGAACACACCCCCTCCTTACCGTCAGAGACATTTCATTCTTCTACCACCACCACAGAGACCAGAAGAATACTATCACCAGTGCCTGGGCCTTCCATTCCTAGCACACCAGAATGTTGTACATTGACTTGTTTATACAGAACTTTCATTCTTTTAGTGGCAGCCTTAATCTTGTACCTGACCATTTTTTCGGTCTGCATTTTTGTCCTTCATGACTTGTAAAAAAAATGTTTTTGTTTGTTGTGTTGATTTGTTTTTTAAAAAAAAATAAATAAACGTGTATGAAACGTATAAAATGTCTTGAGTCTTTTGTCTTCTTCTCAAAAATCTTCCTACCTCAATCATGACTACATCATCTTCTGCCTCGTCTGCCTCTTCTGCTTCTGTAGTCAAAGTGATTGACGAAAAGTTAGATCGTCAAAGTTGGAACGCTTTGTATCTGTGCCATCCTTTTAACATGTTGATTGCTGGACCGAGTGGTTCAGGTAAAACCGAATTTGTCAAACGTTTGATCGAACAAAAAGCTGATTTGTTCGATCGTCCACCTCAACGTATCGTGTGGTGTTACAAAGAGTGGCAATCGTCTTACACGTTATTGAAAGAAAGTCAAGGAGAAACCATTTCATTTGTAGAAGGCATCCCTCACGAAGACGATGGAATCGTGTCTGACGTGAGTCAAACCCATTTGTTTATTTTTGATGACATGTTAGGAGAAGACGAAGAAGAAATTAAACTTTGGTTTACACGAAAAGGACACCATCGTAATGCTAGTATTGTCTACATTACTCAAAATTTATTTCAACAAAGTAAAGCCCATCGGACCATTAGTCTGAACGCTCATTACGTGGTCTTGTTTAAAAGCCCCAGAGACAAATCTCAAGTACAAGTGTTAGTCAAACAGTTAGGTGCTCCTTGGCTCAATTATGCGTACGACGATGCCACTCAAACCCCTCACGAGTATTTACTCATCGACTTAAAACCCACCACTCCTGACTATTTGAGATTTCGTGCCCAATTGTTTCACCCTTGGGGTCAAGAAGGTGGTCCTGTCATTTACACGTCCCCTTCAGCCAATTTTTGAAAGAAAAAACTATAAAAACAGTCACTACGTCATTTCTGTCTCACACTCTTTTGAGATGACTTCCTTTCAAGCTCATCCTTCGGCTAAATTGATTCGTGCCTTGTATGGTATCAGTCGTGAAAAAAATGCACAAGTCCGTGCTCATTTGTTAGAAGCGAGTCTTAAAAAAGTGTTACGATGGTTTACTTTGACGGCACGTCAATTACTGCAAGGCATCATTCACATTCCTCATCAAACTCAACGTTTTTTTCAAAAACATAAAGGGGCATTGTCACAACTAGCCGATCCTAGAATCGATTCACGGACTAAAAAACAAATTATTTTAACTACTATTGGAAGTGGTTCTTTAGGAGGGGTCATGATTCGTTCCCTTTTGAAATGGGATCCTAATGCCCAAGCCAAAAAACCCAAAGCACCCAAAAAGAAGAAACGTCCAAAGAAAAAGAAAACCACCCTCCAGAAAAAGAAAACACCTACCACCACCACTGCAAGGAGCCGCAAGAGAGGTACTGCGGCCAGGACGCAAACGTACACCCGCAAGACACCACGACAAACAACCGTGACGAGGTCTCCTTCTCCTTCGTCCCCATCATCTTTGTCTTCTTCACCACCCTTCACGATGATGCCTGCCAAACCGGACTTAAGACAAGTGTTTCCTAATTTAATGCAAAAATGGAAACCTATTTCGAAAGTCACCACTTCGGGACCATCGACGACATCGGCTGATTTGGCTATGGCAGCGGCCGCCAACAAAGTACCATCCCCTAAAACCAAAGTTCAAGAAAGAACCGGCGTGTTACAAAGTTTGTTGGATTTATCCAAAGAAGAATTGAGACGATTTAATCCCTTGAAAACACCTCAACGTCAAGTGATGCCTGTCGTGAAGTTGGTACGTCGTGCAGACAATCAGTTGAGACGTGTTCCAGTATAAAATAGAAGGGTACCCTGCCAGAGACTTCAGACTTACTCCTCACCTCTAAGATGGCTCCCAAACGTGCACACCACAACCACCTCCACCAAAAAAAGAAGAAAAGTAAAACCAACAAAAAAGGACGACTTCCACCTCGTCTGGCCAAACATTGGGACGTCTTGTCTGTCCTGACCAAATCCAATCCTCCCATGCAAAAACAACTCATTCAAACAGCCCCCAAAGAAATCATCGATACCGTGTGTGAATGTTGTTTGAACGTTTTGAAAGGAACGGTTCCTTTTCCAAGATACAGAAACAAAAATTAGGGAAACATCGGAACGTTCTTCGTCAAATGGTGAAAAAGAAAATACCTCTTCAACAAAAGAAAAAAATGTTGGTGCAACGAGGAGGATTTCTACCTATGTTGATAGGACCGTTGTTAAAAATAGCAGCTCCTTTGTTAGGAACGATTGCTGGACCGCTTTTAGGAGGTGTCATGCGATAACCAAAAAAAAGAAGATAAAAAGGACCACCCTTCTCTGAAAAGACCACACCTTTTTGGTACCTTTGGATGAAATGGAAGGACGAAAACTGACTTTAGTACCTTACAAACGATGGATGGAATTTCATCGTTGGAACGAACAACGGATACCTCATTTACCACCCAATCCTAATCTCAACGAGATGTCCCAGTTACAACAAGAATTACAAACCCTGATGGAACGAAGCGATTTGTCAGAAACAGAAAAATCGCAACGGTACGGTCAACTTTTACAACGTCTACAACTCTTTCACCAAAAAGCTGTAGACGAAACAGCTCCACCCACTCTGAGAGATTTTAAGACGATGATGAAAAGCGAACCTAAAGTCACCACCACTAAAACAGACACCGGTACAGGGATGACCGTAAAAGAAGAAAAAGAAGAAGAAGAGTTACAAACTCCACCTCTTAAAAAGAAAAAGCTAGCCACACCCAGTTGGATGAAAAAGATGTTGTCTACCCCATAACCCTCAGAAAAGAAAAACGAAGAAGTGAAGACAGAAGTCAAAACAGAACCGATGACCCCTGTTCAAACAACATCTTCTTCTTTTACACCAGTGGCACGTCGGACGCGTAAACAATCCAAAAAGATACCCCACGAAGAAAAGAGCATTGGTACTTGGTTGACTTATTATTGAGGAATCATGGAGAAACTGTTAGCTACCATTTATTACAATCCTGGTCATGCTGCTGGTTACGGAGGAGTTCAAAAATTATATCGAGCTGCTAAAAGTAAATTGAAAAGTGTACGTTTACCCGAAGTACGACAATGGTTACAAGAACAATCGACGTACACGTTACACAAACCCATTCGATGCAAATTTTCTAGAAGTCCAACCCAAGTGGAAGGCATCGATCATCAATTGCAAGCCGATTTAGCCGACGTCTCTCATTTAGCCACTTACAATCGTGGTCACAAATATTTGTTTTGTGTCATCGACGTGTTTTCCAAATTTGCTTGGGTCGTGCCTTTGACCTCTAAAAGCAGTACCGAATTGGTACGGGCCTTAAAATTGGTCTTGAAACAAAGTGGACGCCAACCTTTACGATGGCAAACTGACAAAGGCACCGAATTTCTAAATCAAGCTTTTCAAAAAGAATTGAAACAAAGACAGATTCATTTTTTTACTACCGAAAATCCTGAAACCAAAGCCAGTATCGTGGAACGTTTTCAAAGAACTTTGAAAGAACGCATGTGGAAATATTTTACACATCAACATACTCTCAAGTACATCGACGTGTTACCTCGTTTGGTCAAAGCGTACAATCAATCGTACCATCGTAGCATCGGATGTGCCCCCGAAGAGGTCAGCCCTGAAAACGAAGTGACCGTGTTTGATAAATTGTTTGGTACCTCAAAAAGGAAACCACCTCAGAAGAAGAAACCCTTGCTGGAGTTAAAGACGGGTGATTGGGTTCGCATCGGAAAAACCAAACGTACTTTTGACAAAGGTTATTTACCTAACTGGACCACCGAATTGTTTCGTGTCACTACCCCCGTGGTTGGACGTGATCCTCCCGTCTATAAATTGGAAGACATGCACGGTGAAGTACTCAAAGGAACATTTTACTTGCCTGAGTTACAACTAGTGACCAAAAAAGAAGACACCTTGTACGACATCGAAAGCATTCTCGAACAAAGAACACGTAAAGTAGGCAAACGACGAGTAGAAGAAGTCAAAGTACGTTGGAAAGGATATCCTCTTAGTTTTGATTCTTGGATTGCTGCTTCTCAAGTCGTCGACTATAAAAAGAAAAAGAAGTAACCCAACAACATGCCATTCAACACAGCAACCACCACGACTTCAACGACTCCTTCACAGAGTTCTTCTCTTCAAGAATTACAAAAACAACCGCTTTGGGTGTGGTGCGGAGAACGTGTGCCTAAAACTCAAATCGTTTTTTTTCTGCCAAATTTTTGTAGTGTATTGTGTCATCGCCGCAGCTATTACCAATTTGAGTTTGCAACAAGGGGACAAACAATTGTGGACCATTTTACTTAGCAGTTGCATCGGTTATCTTTTACCCAATCCCTCTTTGAAATTTACGACGACGACGGACAACAGTCACCACCAGGGGAGTACGAGCAACGCCAGTCCACCTTCTTCTTCCAGTCACCACAATACCAGTCCTCTTTTGGAACCTTTTGAACACCATTCTTCTGTTCACTTGAGTGACTCCTCGGACACCGGAACCACCTTAGAACTATGAATGACCAATTTTATTTAACGTTACCCAGTGACAGTTCCATGGATGTGCTTCCCAACAACAAATTATGTTGTTTCACGGCCAAATTACCTCAGGCCTTCCAATTGGATCACGACGCTCATTGGGAAGTGGCTTTGGTAGAAATCATTCATCCTACGCAAATCAAGAATGTGTCTGGAAATCAAACCATTTTTGACGTAGCAATCTATAACGAAAAAGTGCAAAAAGAGTTGGACGCTCATGATCCTGAAATTGGGAAAAAAATGAGTTCAAAAACTGACAATACTCCCTACTCGACCTATCGCATGAGAATTCCTGAAGGGTATTATTTTAGTGCTCAACATTTGGTGGAGACGATTGCGGCCGTCTTCGAAGCCCAATTTGACAAAGCCTTGGAAAAAAACCAAAAATGGGTAGAGATCAAATACCATCCTGTGGCACGCCGTTTCCTCTTGCAATTTTTGAAAGGGCATGAGGGAAAGCCATTCGACGAGAAAGAAGACAAACACTTACCCGCGCACGAAAGAAAATTCATGACCATCGGTTTTTCTGCTGGGTTGTTTGATATTTTGGGTGGAAATAAAAAGTATCATGGTGAACGAACAATCCACACCAACACAGATTTCGGAGAGGCTTTTCGCACCCCTATCGAATTGAACGTTGGACTGAATTTAATGTTTGTGTACTCCGATGTGGTGGAGTACAACGTGGTGGGCCACACAGCTGCTCCCTTACTGAGAGTCATTCCTTTCAAAGTGGATACTGCTGCTGGTACGTACGAAGAAGGTGGAAACACGTTTCACGTTCACCGTGAATTTGTACATCCTCATTATCTTCCAGTCAGTAAATCGTATTTTGACAGTGTCAACATTAGTATAAAAGGAGATTTGGGACAAGATGTGCCATTCATTGACAAAGGAAAAGTCACGGTGAAACTACATTTTCGAAAAAAACAAGTTCTCTAACGAATTGTAACTGATCCAAACCAAAAATATGTATCCAGTGTACCAAGGAGTGACTCGACAACGAGGACATGGTTTAGGAGATATGTTAAAATCGGCATTTCGGACGGTAGCTCCTATTTTGAAACCGATGGTGACTCGAGGATTTCATGCCTTAAAAGATGCCGCTTTGACACAAGGAAAAGAATTTTTGCAAAATGTCCTCATCGACAAACAAAATCCTAAAGAAGCCTTTATGAGAGCAGGCAAAAATGTGTTGATGAACACTGGCAAAGATCTCTTAGGTCTCCGAGAGAATCCTATAAATTCACTTCACGCTTCAGACCCTGGCATTACTTCTTCCTCCACTTCACAGCAAGGACAAGGTAGAAAGAGACGACGACATCGAAATCCCTTCAAAGTTCATAAAAAACACACGGTAGTTCAAAAAAGAATAAGAAAAGAAGAAGAACCGTCAGAGAATTAGACGTGTTTGATTATTAACTGTGGAAAAAAAATGATGCACCGAGATTCTTGCGAATGTACCAAGTCAGAACTTTATATGTTTTCTATGCCTCCTACCATGATGACGATCCAAGAATCCCAAGGGGTGGAATTTCATCCTGTATCGTCTTTGACGGAATCAGCTCCTATCGAATTTGAAATCAAAGGACAAACCGAAGATTACATCGATCTGAATAACAGTTACTTGTACCTGAAACTTCAAGTACAAAAAAATGACAACACCCTTCCTGGGGAAGCTGCCCGAGTGGCACCCGTCAATAATTTCATGCATTCCTTGTTCAGCGGAGTAGATTTGTACTTGAATAACAAACTGGTCAGCAGCAGTTTGGATACTTACCCTTACCGTGCTTATTTGGAAAATCTCTTGACGTACGGAAAAGAAGCCAAGAACACTCATCTGGATGCTTCGGTGGTCTGGAAACCTGACACCTCGGAAAAGTTCAACGACACAGAGCTGTCAGTACCAGCGAAGACTTCTGCTAATGATGGTGATCCTATAATTCCAGCAGTCCCTCACAATGTGGGATTTAACGACCGTCGAAAGAAAATCAGACGAAGTTTAGAACTGATGGATCGTTTGCATTTGGACATGTGGTTGCAAGACAAGTATTTGTTGAACGGAGTGGATGTACGCCTGAGACTGAATCGCAGTAGTGCCGCCATGGCTCATGCTAACGAGTGGAAAACCAAAATCCAAGAAGCCAAACTTTACGTGCGACGTGTGGAAGTCTTACCAAAAGTAGCCAATGACATCAGTCAATCCTTGAGCAGAACCACTGCCAAGTATCCTGTGCGACGCGTGGAAGTGAAAACCTTTACTGTGGCCGCTGTACTCCGATCCAAAGTCGAAGATCACATCTTCCAAGGACAGCTCCCCAAACGTTTGCTGATTGGCATCGTCAGTAATGCAGCCCTCAACGGAGTCCACGATCAGAATCCGTTCGAGTTTAAACACTACAACGTCTCCAAGATAGAAGTCAGTCGAGATGGCAAGACCTTGTGTACCAGACCTTTTGAACCTAACTTTAGCGACGGCCATAAAAATTACTTGCGATCTTACCTGAGCCTGTTTGAAGCCACAGGACAGTTAGGTACCAACACCAGCCACGGCATTTCGTACGAGGATTAGCAAGGAGGGTATGCCTTGTGGGGATTTGATTTCACTCCTGACCAAGGCAGCGATGAAGGACATTTCCACCCTATAAAATCAGGCCCACTTCGTGTGGAACTTCAGTTTGCAGATCCTCTACCCGACACAGTGAACGTCGTCTTGTATGCAGAATTTGATAACACTCTAGAAATCAACAGTTTGAGAGAAGTGATTCTAGACTATTAGAAGAAGAAAAAAAGGATGCAACACGTAGCAGAACCTATGGAAATAGATGAGGGATTTTGTGAAGTTCAACAGTCACAAACTACCACAAATGATGATGATGACGAAGTCATTCATTCAGAACCTAAAACCGAGTTTACTGGATTTATTTCTCGATGGCCAGAACAAGAAAAACAGTTACTGTCCTGTTATGCTCAGGAATTGACTGAAAGAAT
The DNA here is from genome assembly GCA_029931535.1 of Margaritifera margaritifera. Classification (NCBI taxonomy): domain Eukaryota; kingdom Metazoa; phylum Mollusca; class Bivalvia; order Unionida; family Margaritiferidae; genus Margaritifera; species Margaritifera margaritifera. The sequence goes on from JAQPZY010001418.1 coordinate 1,797,145, forward strand.
TAACAGTCTGATTAAAGAACAATGTCATGGATGTCAAAACGATCATCCCAGTCAGATACAACACGACCAATGTATGATGATGACGGGCGAAGAACAATTGGACGAATATTTGGAAACGGTCTGGAAACAAATCTCAGATGAACACGTGTTGAGAAAATGGTATAAAGACTTGCAGACTTCTTCTTTTCCTCCACTTGATTATCTGGAGATCAGTCGCATCGAAGGACTCATTCAACAGAGTGCAGAACCTATCCGACGTGAATATTCGTGGAATTACAAGACAGATCAATTCAAGCATAAAGTCAGGTGTGAATTGGTGACCTATTATTTCCATTGAAGACAAAAAAAAAGAAGAAGAAAGAAAGAAATGGATACTAGAGAACTTTATTACCTATTGACTCGTAGTTCCTACACTTCTTCTTGGAATCCTGTGGTATGTGCTAAAGATGAACTACCTCATCGTAAACCTAAAGATGTTCATGCCTATGTCATCAATACCGACGACAGTCATCTACCAGGAACCCATTGGATTGCCGTGTACTTTCCCAACGATCGCAATGGTGGAGGTGTGGAATATTTTGATTCTTATGGATTACCTCCTTTGGAAGACGACATCATTGACTTTATGAGAAGAAATGCCGTCTCAACTCGATTCAATAATGTTCGATTACAAGGATCGGATTCCATGGTGTGTGGACAATATTGTGTACATTATCTTCATCACCGCAGTCTTGGATATTCCTTAGAACATTTACTGACTTGGTTTAATAGTGACTATGCTAGAAACGATGCTAAAGGACAAAGATGGTTTTGTGAACATTTTGGTTATCTCTTGTCTTTAGCTCACAAGCGTCATGTCAATCAGAATGATGTCGATGTAGAAAGGTGGAGGTTTAGTTTACCACCCCAACGTTGTCAACCTTGTATATATGTTCCTGTTTAAAATTTTATTGTTGAATTGTTAGTATTTTTATGTTAGAATGGTTATTGTTGATTAAAAAAATGGTTATTGTTGAAAAAAAAATATGGTGTTGTTTTTTTTTTATTGAATTTGAAATAATAATGATTATGTTCTATCTCTCTCTCTCTTTCTATCGATCTAAAACAAACTTACCTCTTTCCTCTATCTGTTATCTCACTGTCGATCTGAAACCCTACCATGTTTTCCATTGCGTCCGCGCGTTAAGCATATAAAGCGGTGCGTTGGCCAGTGTAGTCATTCTCGTTGACTCGTCAAGATCTCAACAGATCAAGAAGATGGCAGCAACAAAGATTACAATATAAAAAAATGGATAGTGTGGTGCCTGTTTTGATATAAATAAAATTTAAAAAAGTAAAAAAAAATGGTTGTGTAGTGTGTGTAAGTTTGTATTTGATATAAAAAAATTTAAAAAGTTAAAAAATGATTTGTGTGGTGTGTGTAAGTTTGAATTTGATATATAAAAAATTTAAAAAGTTAAAAAATGATTTGTGTAGTGTGTGTAAGTTTTGTGTTTGATATAAAAAATTTAAAAAGTAAAAAAAATGGTTGTGTGGTGTGTGTTTTGATATAAACAAAATTTTAAAAATAAAAAAATGGTTGTGTAGTGTGTGTAAGTTTTGTGTTTGATATAAAAAATTTAAAAAGTAAAAAAAATGGTTGTTGGTGTGTGTGTGTTTTGATAAAAAAAATTTAAAAAATAAAAAAAATGGTTGTGTAGTGTGTGTAAGTTTTGTGTTTGATATAAAAAATTTAAAAAGTAAAAAAATGGTTGTGTGGTGTGTGTGTTTTGATAAAAAAAGTTTAAAAAATAAAAAAATGGATGGTGTATATGTTGGATAGTATGTTGGCGTGATTTCATCCCTTTGTCATACCCTTTCGTCTGATAACAGGTTTTTGGGGTTTTTAGGCAGCACACAAGACATTTGGGATAGTGTGTTAGGTTTGGGTTTGGGTTTGGGGTTTATTTGGGTTTGTATATAAAAAAATATAAAATAACAAAAAAATTTAAAATGAGTTACGAAATTTTAGTACTATTTTTTGTTTCAGTCAATTTTTTCCATTTTTTTTTCCGGATTATTTTCAGTCTCCGCTAACGTCCGGTACAATTTCGGAAGTTTAGTGTTACTTTTAGTCGGCCAATTTTTTCCATTTTTTTTTTTCCGGATTATTTTCAGTCTCCGCTAACGTCCGGTACGATTTCGGAATTTTAGTGTTACTTTTAGTCTAGGCCATTATAATCTAATGTTCCGGATTTTTTCTAGTCAACGCCAAAGTCCGTGACGGTTCCCGAAGTTTAATACAACTTTTAGTCACGTCCATTTTAGTGTTATTATGAGTTGGTTCCCTTGATCAAAGCTATTTATAACATAGGTATAATATATGTAAATTTACTGACACCTCCAACATGATCTGAGGTATAGGTAATGCTTTATATATAACTCTAGGCTATATAGATATAGTCACTAGGCAGAAGGTTATTTTCCAATTATTGCCTACCATTCTTACCGCCATGTTAATTTCCCGTATGAGGCCATAGAGACCCACAATGTTAATTTCCCATTGAGGCCATAGAGGCCCATAATGTTAATTTCCCATTGAGGCCATAGAGGCCCCCGCATGATAATTTCTCGTAGAGTACCCGTTTGAGGCCATAGAGGCCCCCGCATGTTAATTTCGCACAGGATAGTGGAGGAGAAGGAGAAGAAGGAGCCTATCCAGCCTCATCCGATGATGGAGGAGGAAGATCACAGGATAGTGGAGAAGAAGGAGGAGAAGAAGGAAGAAAATTGGGAACCAGAAGCGGTCCATCCGCCATTTATCCTGAAGAAGCGCTGTAGGAGGAGTCTAGACTCCTGGAGGAGGAGGAGCTGTCCCGCTTGTCGGACCAGACCTGGGAGGTCTTTAGGGCCACCCATTTTCAAGAAAGATTAATTTTCCATTCTTGCCTACCCTGTTAAAATTCCCGTACGACCTCGTAGTGCCCTCCAATGTTAAATTCTCGTTACAGCCCTGTAGTGCCCCCCAATGTTACATTCCCGTTACTGCCCCGTAGTGCCCCCCCATGTTACATTCCCGTTACTGCCCCGTAGTGCCCCCCCAATGTTACATTCCCGTTATGCCCCGTAGTGCCCCCCACTGCCCTATTTACCCCCCCTTAACTACTCACTTCTATTGTCGACAATGAAACGGCTTGATCGGAAATCCCGCTCCTGCGTCGACAGTTGAAACAAAATCTCGGTCTTAAGAGTTAATCAGTAGGATTTATTACATGTTGCAAGGCATTACTTCTCACAAGAGTTAATCAGTAGGATTTATTACATGTTGCAAGACATTGCTTCTCACAAGAGTTAATCAGTAGGATTTATTACATGTTGCAAGACATTGCTTCTCACAAGAGTTAATCAGTAGGATTTATTACATGTTGCAAGACATTACTTCTCACAAGAGTTAATCAGTAGGATTTATTACATGTTGCAAGACATTGCTTATCACAAGAGTTAATCAGTAGGATTTATTACATGTTGCAAGACATTACTTCTCACAAGAGTTAATCAGTAGGATTTATTACATGTTGCAAGACATTACTTCTCACAAGAGTTAATCAGTAGGATTTATTACATGTTGCAAGACATTGCTTCTCACAAGAGTTAATCAGTAGGATTTATTACATGTTGCAAGACATTACTTCTCACAAGAGTTAATCAGTAGGATTTATTACATGTTGCAAGAGATTACATGTTGCAAGACATTGCTTCTCACAAGAGTTAATCAGTAGGATTTATTACATGTTGCAAGACATTACTTCTCTCACAAGAGTTAATCTTTATTACATGTTGCAAGACATTACTTCTCACAAGAGTTAATCAGTAGGATTTATTACATGTTGCAAGACATTACTTCTCACAAGAGTTAATCAGTAGGATTTATTACATGTTGCAAGACATTACTTCTCACAAGAGTTAATCAGTAGGATTTATTACATGTTCTAAGACATTACTTATCACAAGAGTTAAGCAGTAGGATTTATTACATGTTCCAAGATATTACTTATCAAAAGAGTTAATCAGCAGGATTTATTACATGTTCCAAGATATTACTTATCACAAGAGTTAATCAGTAGGATTTATTATATGTTGCAAGACATTGCTCATTGTATGTACATATCAAATTGTAATGAATATTATCCTACAACCATATACGAAACAATACAAATTGTTTGACAAATGGTCCCCGCAGCCACTCTGTTAAAAGATATCGTTTTTGGTACCGCAAGATGAAATATATCCGGTATTTACGCAGAAGAAAAATTTATTTTTATTATATACCAAACTTGCTCCAGAATCGAAGCTTAGAAGATTAAACTCATTCTTCAGCACAACACAACACCCCCCTTTTCGTAAATTCATCTCACTTTCATGGGATGATCATATAAATATCAGTGACTTAAGAGAGCGGAAGGATTGGGGTGACCTATTCTGTCGCAGTCAATTATATTTATGACGTTTTGCAAACTATTTCATCACATCTAACCACAAACCAAGTCCGATTCAGGAATGCATGACAGAGGATTTATCACTGTTGTCAAGGAAGTAAGGGGAAAAAACTTCATAGAGACGCAAACGGCGTCGAGTCAGATTTCTTCCGCAAAAATTAATTTCCATGTCTGAAATGTAATTCAGTTTCTATTTACTTGTTCTAGCTCACCAAGTGCTCATTTTTGTTGCTGCAGGTATAGCTTCTGTAGGCACACACAATCATGCGTCGCATGGCATGATGGGAAATCTTATATTTTCACATGTGAATATATAAGGCTATATTTTTCACATGTGAAAATATAAGAATGAAAAAATAAGAAAGTTATTTCGCCAATAAGTTTCTTTATTTCACACTCATGTATATAATAAAACCCTATACCACGAGTTTTATCTGCTTTATTTTAAAAGCGACTTCACCCGTGAAAATGTAATTTTCAGAATTCCTTGTTTTTCCTATTACATGAAGTCAACTGCTTTTAAAATAATTAAATGATTGAAATCGATCTGTAGACTACTTCAATCCTAAATCCCCCGTGACAATTCATGTCGGGTTCAAATTATATTTGTTTACTCTGATTAATCGGAAAATTACATAATTTTAGATTCGATTAATTTTTATTTTTCTTATCTTTTTTTAAATTTTTTTAACGAATATGATTTGAAATTCATGTGTTCCGTGGCGGCGCTATTTTGTTGTTGCTTGAAAAGTTAATAATCAAGCGCGACTCATAGATGTTGACTTCTTGGGGAAAGACTAAAGACAACAAGACTTTCATCTAAATAATTGGTGATATTTAAATATCATAAACAAACTTTTTCCATTATTATACTTGTTTGCTTTTCATGACAGCTCAATAGCACTCTTTTTAATGCCACTGTTAATTACAGTCTGTCTATCACTTATGAGACAAAAGTGCGGAAAGGTGCATTATGGGCACATGCAACATTTACCAACACAAAATTATAATTACAAAAAAATCTAATTCTTTACTATATTATGGAACTTGGACCGACAGCCTGTCACTTCAAAGATCAAAGTGTGGGGAAAAGAACCATGTATGAATCTAGAGCTTACAGTGGGATAGCGTGGAATAAGCAAACTGTAAGCTTATTGACACAACGCTACTATCCAGTGGGATAGAATGGAATAAACAAACTGTTTAATACAGAGGGAAATTGTACCAAAATAATGGGCGAATTACAAAACATTTATATAGTGACGCTTGTAAGACTCAGTATCAGTGTCTTCTCTGAGTATAAAAACCTTGTATCGCAAGCTTTCTCTGCTTTTTCTTTTAAAAGAAACGTTACACTTGAAATGTTCAGAATCCTTTGTTTCCAAATGACATGAAATGAACTGTTTTTTGTTTTTGTTTTTTTTAAATCAGTTAACAATTGTAATCGATCATTAGCCTAGTTCAAATCTTAAATCTCCTGTGACAGTTCCCGTCGGGTTCAAATAATAATGTTTACTCCGATTAAGATGAAATTTAATAAATATCATCGATTAAAAATAATCTGATTTCCGTACTAGCAGAGACGAACAATTTAATTTGTCATCATATCGGAAAGCAGCATAGTCCCCACTGAACAGAGTTAACATAATCAGCCGATCCTTAAATACATTATAAATCCCCTAAATATGACAAAGATGATGATATATGATCCAATTTCTCGGTATTCAAGTTGAACAGTTTCTTTGTAAATACAACTGATCCTTGCAACCACTATATTAATAAAACGTATTCATTCCTTTTTGTAATATGGATCAATATTATTTGTAAGGTGGCTACTGTATATGGGTAAGGCTTTACGGATGCTTCAGTCGATATTCTATTCAATTTTCATAACTGGTTTCATTAATATGAAAATTATTCATACGAAACAAAATTTAATATAATATGCACCAGGGGAGTTCGTTGTATTATCCAAATGAGATCATTAGTAGTTCAGAATAATCATTTTTTTGTAATCGCTGGCTTATGTTTGCATATCACTTTATGAAAGGAATAAATTTAGATATTTGAAAACCTCCGTGCGCTTTTGAACAGTATCAACCCGTGTGCTGCTGTTGACACTCTTGAGCAATTCGAATTATTTGTTTACATAAAGATGAAAATATATTTTACATAAAATGCAAAGTAGCGGTTCCCTGCACCATTCATATTTTGTCTCGGACATAGCAATAAAAGTTATTTGTGTCATTTTATAGAATTTACAAACCAGTTCACGCAGAAACATCGAACACGCATTGTTTCTTTGTGTTGCTGGTTTTTGTTTTTCTCATGATCAATGCCGTTCTCAGCGTGGTTACCAACAACAGTGTAGCACTTACTGGAACTGACATCAAGCAAACCCAATTGAGCACAGGGTGGAAAATACCTGGCATTGTATTAGTATTATCCAATTGTATTTGTCTAACAGCGACTTCTACCATCTGTCAGGTTTATGTATATTAAACGTTGATGTCTTCTGTTTCTTTCTTTTGAATGATAAAAATCAATTGTTAGTGGCTCATTCGTTCCCCTTTCAATAATTCAACCCTGACCGAAATTTTAAAAAGATACTTGGACACATTTATTTGAAATTTAAATGTACGCTATTTACGCTATTTTTTTAAAAACAAAATCTTTACGACCATGAAAGATTGCATCTGATACTAAATTATATTTTTAGTAGCACCCTTGTAAATGTAGTTTGCATCAAGGCCATTTTCAGTTGTTAGAAAAATGTTCATGATGAAGCATATAAGCATGTGACAAAATCAAAGTAATCAAAGCCTTGTTCATTTCATACTTATGCTAATCTAACCATTTATAGGTTAATAGCAGTTTGAAGACCTTAATTTTTTAATTTCACAATTGCAGTAAAAAGTTAAATTTTATTCTTAAATCGACACACTTAATCTGGATTTCGCCAGCATAACATCATTCAAGACTTAAGTTTAAGCCGGACTTAAAATTGATTTATTAAATGTCTGAAGTCTAGATTTAAGGCATTTTGGGTGAAATTGGAACTTGATATCATTTTTTAAGATCGCTGAGCCTTCATGTGTTCTATGTAAACTAATAAAATAAAACAAATTATTTCAACTTTTCCTCATTCGGGACGAGTAATGGTATTCATGACATGTACAATACCCTACAGACCTGTTGGTATACTTCCCATGTTTTTTTTATATAAATTTAAGTGTACAATTAAAACTAGTATTGCGCAACTCATCCCTGAGGTGTGAACAATAAATAATAGATCTTCTTTCAACCCCAGGTTGCAAATGAAAATCTGCGAACGCTGTATTACTTATTTTTCTGAACATTGTTCCACTATTCCATCCTTTTGAAACTGAATGAAATTTCAAACGGAGTAATGACTGTCTAGAAGTCATCAAATCTATATAGTCACAAATATTGTTAAATTTCAATCTCCCAATATATAGGAAAATGTATACGACACTGCACACTCACATGAGCTGTCATAGGCTTTATGGTATTGTACTCAAGTTAACTTAAACTGTTGTAAATAAAATGAAACATCTGGTCTACGATGATATTAAATACATATATAATCATTCTTCGATCCTCATATTTGACTTTTAGTTGTGTATATATGCGAAATCTCGACCGATCACTTTTTGTCTTGTGCGATCTAATATGGACATAGCAGAAAAAAAAGAAGAAAAAAACAAGTTTAAAAAAATATTCGATCGCTCATGTTTTTGTGTATCATCTTATAATAAAAAGTATTAAAAACAAATCACTAGACCAGGCAGCCAGTAGTATAATACACATCTTTGGTATTTTTTTATTTTTTATTTTCTAGACCAGTCAGCATATGAAGACGATTAGTTAACAAATAAACTCCATATTTTATACATCATAAATAATGAACAAAGTTGCATTATATTGAACTGAACAGTTTTCAGAAAGGTGAATTTGATCAATACTAAAATGTAAACCAACGCCTGCGATGTACTTTCAGGTTTTCAGGGCCATTTAAGATCTTTACATATTTCGAATACTGGTCATGCCCTTTCCAAGAAAGACTTGTTTCAAGAATAACTTAAGTTTTTATTAACTGTTTCTTATATGAAGCCCCTTGGCTATACTAAGGAACTTATTTTAAGCAAGAGTGTATAATTTTGTCAGATATGCTACTTTGTACTTGAGTGGATAACAACATGTAGACTTGATAGTATGTATTCCAATAATATCATACAAAACTCGAATTACGTTTTTATTCAACCTTCTTGATTTCAATCATTCAGCTCGCTGAATTTAATTACTTGTATACAGAGACGAATCGTTTAAGTCTTATGTTATCCTGTCAAGTTATTCCATTCATCACATACTTGTCTATCTAGATATTCTATTCATCACAGACTTGTCTATCAAGTTATTCCATTCATCTCAGACTTGTCTGTCAAGTTATTCCATTCATCACAGACGTGTTTTGTCCAGGTTTTGATCAAGCCTCAATCTTATTCATTCGCAGTTCAGTCAAATTCTGAGACTTTCAAAAATCACAAGGCCAATAGTACGATCTATATCAGTTAATTCACCCCTATTATACAGTTCAATAGCCCGATCAATAACATTTAATTCACCCCTTTTATACAGCCAAATGGATAGATCCCGAATGATGTCATTTTGGCAGCCGTATTTGTGGTATGCTGACCGATTTTGTTTTGATTTTATATGGTGTTTGGAAGTTGAAATAAATTCTTTGAATCTCAAGAAACCGTTACAAACCATACATAAAAAAAAGAACACAAACCCGGCTTTCAGTCAGTATCTATACCTGTAATTTATAAGTTGATTTGACCTCAGTGTGCTCCGTTACAAATGGCCAATTTTGGTGGCCATATGTAGGAGAAACTGCCAGGTTCGCCATAATCCATCTAAAATAGGCAGAAAATCGTCTGCTAGTGACCTTATCCGGAAGCATCTATAGTCCGATCTATAACACTTAATTAATTTTATATTATACAGCCCAAAAGTCCGATTGATAACACTTAATTCATCCCTATTATACAGCCCAACAGTCCGAGCTATAACACTTAATTCATCCCTAATATACAGGCCAATAGCCCAAAATGCAGCATTCAATTCACCCGTAGCATAGTGTCCAATAGTCCGATCTAGAACACTTAATTCATCCCTAATATACAGCCCAATAGTCCAAAATACAGCACTTAATTCACCCCTATTATGCAGCCCAATAGTCCGATCTAGAACACTTAATTCATCCCTAATATACAGCCCAATAGTCCAAAATACAGCACTCAATTAACCTCTATTATGCAGCCCAATAGTCCGATCTAGAACACTTAATTCATCCCTATTGTACAGCCAAAATTAAATTAAGAGAAATGTTGACATGTAACGCTATAAATTGTTCTAAACTGAACATTATTCACCTACACACAATCATCCATCCACCGTACATTTATTACACAATTCTAAACTGAACATTATTCACCTACACACAATCATCCATCCACCGTACATTTATTACACAATTCTAAACTGAACATTATTCACCTACACACAATCATCCATCCACCGTACATTTATTACACAATTCTAAACTGAACATTATTCACCTACACACAATCATCCATCCACAGTACATTTATTACACAATTCTAAACTGAGTCATAATATGACTAATATAACAGGAAAACAAGAAGTAGCCTGAACAAACATACTTATATAAAACACATCCAACTAATGAAATACCCTGAACAAAGATACCGATATACATACATCCAACTACAGGAAATAACATACTTATATAAAACACATCCAACTACATGAAATACCCTGAACAAAGATACCGATATACATACATCCAACTACAGGAAATAACATACTTATATAAAACACATCCAACTACATGAAATACCCTGAACAAAGATACTGATATACATACATCCAACTACAGGAAATAACATACTTATATAAAACACATCCAACTACATGAAATACCCTGAACAAAGATACCGATATACATACATCCAACTACAGGAAATAACATACTTATATAAAACACATCCAACTACATGAAATACCCTGAATAAAGATACTGATATACATACATCCAACTACAGGAAATAACATACTTATATAAAACACATCCAACTACATGAAATACCCTGAACAAAGATACTGATATACATACATCCAACTACAGGAAATAACATACTTATATAAAACACATCCAACTACATGAAATACCCTGAACAAAGATACTGATATACATACATCCAACTACAGGAAATAACATACCTATATAAAACACATCCAACTACATGAAATACCCTGAACAAAGATACCGATATACCTACATCCAACTACAGGAAATAACATACTTATATAAAATACATCCAACTACATGAAATACCCTGAACAAAGATACTGATATACATACATCCAACTACAGGAAATAACATACTTATATAAAACACATCCAACTACATGAAATACCCTGAACAAAGATACTGATATACATACATCCAACTACAGGAAATAACATACTTATATAAAACACATCCAACTACATGAAATACCCTGAACAAAGATACTGATATACATACATTCAACTACAGGAAATATCATACTTATATAAAACACATCCAACTACATGAAATACCCTGAACAAAGATACCGATATACATACATCCAACTACAGGAAATAACATACTTATATAAAATACATCCAACTACATGAAATACCCTGAACAAAGATACTGATATACATACATCCAACTACAGGAAATAACATACTTATATAAATACATCCAACTACATGAAATACCCTGAACAAAGATACTGATATACATAAATCCAACTACAGGAAATAACATACTTATATAAATACATCCAACTACAGGAAGTAACATACTTAAATAAATACATCCAAGTACACGAGATAACATACTTATATAAATACATCCAACTACAGGAAATAACATAATTATATAAATACATCCAACTACAGGAAATAACATACTTAAATAAATACATCAAAGTACACGAGATAACATACTTATATAAAACACATCCAACTACATGAAATACCCTGAACAAAGATACTGATATACATACATCCAACTACAGGAAATAACATACTTATATAAATACATCCAACTACAGGAAGTAACATACTTAAATAAATACATCAAAGTACACGAGATAACATACTTATATAAATACATCCAACTACAGGAAATAACATAATTATATAAATACATCCAACTACAGGAAATAACATACTTAAATAAATACATCCAAGTACACGAAATAACATACTCATATAAATACATCCAACTACAGGAAATAACATAATTATATAAATACATCTAACTACATGACATACACTGAACACATATACTTATATAAATACATCCAACTACAGGAAATAACATACTTATATAAATACATCCAAGTACACGAAATAACATTAATTAATTAATTAATTAATTCACCCCTATTATACAGTTCAATAACCCGATCAATAACATTTAATTCACCCCTATTATACAGCCCAATGGATAGATCCCGAATGATGTTTTATATTATAATATAAAGACAATAGAAATGTAAATTCATTCCACAATGGCTGCCTCCGTAAAATCTGCAACATCTACTGGCCAAACAAGATCTCCAATGTGAGCCTATATGCGAAAATTGGATGTAAAAACATTTCTCTGGAGGTCAAGATGCGCAGAACCAAATGGCTCGGACACGTAATGCGGATGCCACAAGAACGGATACCTAAGGTAGCTCTCAGATGGACACCAGCTGGGAAGCGTAAGCGTGGCCGGCCAAAGACAACCTGGCGAAGGACAACGATGACGAATCTGGAAGAGATGGGACTTTCCTGGGGCGAAGCACAAGCCATTGCTCAGGACCGACCCAGATGGCGGAAGATGGTTACAGCCTTATGTTCCAGTTGGGATGAAAAGGACCCTTAACTTAAAAACACGAAATAACATACTTATATAAATATTTCCAACTACACGAAATAACACACTTACATAAATACATCTAATTACACGACATACACTAAACAAACATACTTATATAAATTCATCCAACTACACAAAATAACATACTTATATAAATACAGCCTAACTACACGAAAAACACTGAACAAACGTACTTATACAAAATACATCAAATTACACGAAATACCTTGAACAAACATATTTATATAAATACATCAAACCACACGAAATAACTTGAACAAATATACTTTTATAAATAGGACTAAAAACACGAAATACCTTGAACAAACATACTTATATAATACATCCAACTGCACCAAATAACATACTTATATAAATACATCCAACTACACGAAATAACATACTTATATAAATACATCCAACTACACGAAATACACTGAACAAACATACTTATATCAATACATCCAATTACAGAAAATAACTTGAACAAACATACTTATATAAATATATCCAAGTACACGAAATACCTTGAACAAACATATTTGTATAAATAAATCAAACTACACGAAATGCATTGAACAAACATACTTATATAAATACATCCAACTACACGAAATACACTGAACAAACATACTTATATGAATACATCCAATTACACGAAATACACTGAACAAACATACTTATATAAATACGTCCAACTACACGAAATACACTGAACAAACATACTTATATAAATACATCAAACTACACGAAATATACTGAATAAACATACTTATATAAATACATCCAACTACACGAAATACACTTAACAAGCATACTTATATAAATACATCCAATTACCCGAAATACACTGAACAAATATACTTATATAAATACATCAAATTACACGAAATACACTAAACAAACATACTTTTATAAATACATCCATGCAAACATCTAGCTAAGAATCCATTCATCTTTCCATCCATTCATGCATCCGTCAATGCATGTTTACACACATATACTAAGATTTTCTACTGTATTTTTCATTGGAATAGTATATAAAGTGATGATTGTCAGACACCCACCTATCTTCGCATACTTCAGACTTGGTATTTTCTTTTTGATGGCGGAGTAGTAAGGGCTGGGTTACTGGTAAATCACTTTGATATACTACTGACTTCAAGTACCGAGGCGATAGAACTTTAGTGTTTTGTCCAGGGACACTCCTTGGCAACCGACAATAGTTGGTCGGGGCAGGATTCTAATCCACAATCCGCCGTGTATATGTCCTCCACGTGATGGCTGCTAAGATGACAGCATGTCATCCACCGGCTTGGTGCAGCGACAACATATAGAGAACTATGTCGTCTGCAAGACACGTGTACCGATTATTTGTGTTCACAGTAGTTATATGGTAAAAAACTATATTTTGTGTTTTGTGTTCACAAAATGTCTGGAGTAAGTTGTAAACAGTGTTGCCTTAATGTATCAAATTATTTCCATTTTGAAAATAGCGCTGATTATCTTTTCCTTGATAAAATTCTAAACATGAAAACAACTACAGTGCGACAACTGCGATGCAAAAATCGATGCTGATTTGGTGAATTTTATAAGTGTTGTATTTTATTTGTGGATTCGAGTACATACCTCGATGAGATTACAGGACAAAATTCATAATCATAACGTTCAAACAGATTTTACAATAAAAATAAAGAAATGAGAAATTCATCCTTAAACAGGGTTACAAAACAAAACGAATCGGAGTGAACGTGTTGATAAAACTGCCGCTCCATTTGTTTTTAAATGTTATATTGAATGGTTCGAACCTCCATCTTTTGCAATACAATAGTACATAGCATTTCTTCAGTATTCCAGGCCATCGTGCACGAGTTAAGAGGAGGATACGTAACGCGCTCATCATAGTGCGTATCTGTGCGCATTTTGTCAGGCACTGATCTTATGTTGTACCAAATATATAGAGGATATACGTTTTTTGAGTAGATATAAGGAAATATTTCACAAGTGAATTGGGAAACATTGTATTGTCACGAGTGGCGAAGCCACGAGCGATAAATTCAAAATGTTTCCACTTCACGAATGAAATATTTCATTGTATCTACTTAAAGAAACGTATATTTTCTTTTCATGATGTATTTGTTGGGCGAAAAAGGTCGATATGCATGATTTTTACTCTATTCTGTGCCAATGTGATAACGGCTACATTGCTACATCGATTAAAAGAAGTTCCAAAATTTACAATAATGTTAGGACAGCGACATTTTACAAATTTATCTTGTACAAATAATGCTTCAAATTGTGTATTTTGTCAAATTAATGACTGTTTTCAAACGAAAATGAAGAGATTTTTCTTTTCGTTAAAACATTTCTTTCGGGGATTAATACAGTAAATATTGTTGGGGTAGGGAAATAAATAAAAATATAGAAATATCACGAAGCGGTCACATCCGACAGATTTCAGAGCGTAACATCTTTAAATAAAAGATTGTAATGATTGTGAGTTTACTTTTATGGATTTTGGTTCTTTATTTTATGCATTTCTGCATTCAAACGTGAATTTTCGGCCTTGGCAACCTTGCAGTCTAGTTCGGTAAAAGACGCTGCACCCAAACTTTGATTGCCACATAATTTGTGTTTGCAATCAACACTTATCAATGCCAGATTTCTCCATCGTTTACAAACATGATTATAACTGAGTTGAGAGTTACAATTGCTACTTAAACAATTTTATTACTATATTTAATCAAGAGTTTATCCTAAAAATGTGTCCGTTTATCGTTGAGTGTAACAGGCACACTGTTTGGGTGACAGAATATCTAATAGCAATAGTTCATGAATTTCAGTCACTAATAATTTGCAGGATTCATCTGGAAAACTAATTTTAAAAGTTAATACTTGAAACCAACTTTTTTTTGTACGGAGTTCGTTTTTTGGCACTTTTTATGGCGTCTTCTTATTGATTAAATAAATGTATACTTGAGGTTTACAGTCTTGATACCTTTTAAGATCTGTTCATCCTGATGGAGAGAGAGAGAGAGAATGAACAGAAGAAGAAGAAAAGAAAGAAACATGAAATAGGCCTAAATATGAAAATACAGATTTAAATTGCATACATAAGGACAGATATATTTTCCTAACTGTGAAAAAGTGCGATATCATTTTTATCCCACTGATATATTTCAATATCTCATGAAATATATAATAAGTACAGATACGCAAAAGGTAGTTGACAACATTGCTAATGGCAGGTAAGCCGCGTATCTTCAAAGACGTCACGCCATGCAAAGGCATTTTTGGCAAATGTTTATATGGCGTCAGAAATGGACGTCACAGTGAGTCATGACGTCTTTACGGTATTCAAACCACCTCGGCTATTTCTGCGAGACAAAATCATGCCTCTGATGTATGTTGTAATGTATACACAAATTTCACATTTTGTTTACCAGAAATTTCTTCGCAAGAAAAGAAACCACAATATATTCGGACCACCTCGGCTATTTCTACGATTGGATTGACCTTAGGATTGGCAGAGAACTTGCGAATGAAAAAATAGTGCTATGCATTCGCAACTTCTCGGCCAATACTTGTTTTCTTAAATAACAGAGGAGGTCCAAATGGAAGCCATCGACATACATTTGAGGTATGATCCGTAAGATTGAGCTCGAAGTTGCGAATGGTCTTCACCGCAGTTAAAGTGTGAAATGAAACTGGTGTATACAATCTCCCAGTTTCCGGATTTCAATGCATAAAATAATAATCCCAGGCACATGCATACTTACCGAAACTTAGTTACGATGCCATTACATCAAGCTACTCTCTATTTAATAACAAGCCTTCGGTATGTCGCCGTTGAGATTCAAATGCGGGAGAAAGATAATGGCTGAGCTTGTGCAATGTTTACAACATAAAGCTATGGTGCAGTTAAATTGAACTCATCGCTATTTAATATAAATGTGGCCTACAATCTGTCGCTTGGAAGATTTAAATGCGGCACATGAAATACCCATTAACACAAAGCCCAATAATCTCGTAAGATAGGGAGGAATTGCCAGCTTGAAATTGGCATAGCCTGGAATGTGAACTCGGTTGACCGACTTCTGGTCACGTCATGTGAATGACTGAGGGCATCGCGTGACACCGTATGCGCTTTTATAACCCGTGCAAGAGAAAACATATATTGCATTGTGCTGGATATATGTTGGGTTTAACAAAAAAAAAAGAAAATAATATACATCTTTTGTATGAAAAATATGTATCCGTTTATGCCTTGCCGTAAGACTGGTTGTAGAATAAGTATAAACCAATTCATTGTTGAAGAGGAAAGATCGGCATCAGTCTGATTCAATGAAGAAAGTTCGACTTTCTTAAGAAGCTCAGTTTCGGAAGTCTCTTATGCTTGTTTTTCCTTTCTGCTTTCAGCACTCAACTCTGTTTTGATTTCTCCAGATTGCAAACTTCCGTTTGAGGGAACGTTTCAACGCACAAACTAACATTATGATAAGAGCTTGTTTCGAGATCTGTGCGGTGAGACACGTGTTCGTTTATCCAAGATCAGTGATTCTCTCCAGACTCTTTACTCTCCTCCAAAGCCACTTCATGTCATCACCTGCGCCGTCTAAAGTACCTGAAATAGTGTCACTACTTACAATCATTTTGGTATTACTGACGTGAAATAATTTGTTAACTTAGATATACTTCATGACTACAAGTTTTCTTCACGTCCTCGAAATCTTCTTTTGCACGGTTTCAATATCCATAATCGAATTAAGAAATGGCAGATAATTCAGCTGCTTCATTACTGCTTTTAACACTGGCGTTTTAAAATTTGAATTTGAATCCTGTATTGTCTAAAGTGCAAATTTAAGATCATGGCCTAATGGGTTTGTAAGAAGGAGACTGTGAGTCCCGGGATTAATACTCTATACTTTGATTAAAGTGAAAATCAAAAACATTCGTCTAGTAGATAATGTAACATTTCCATGCAGAACTGGGATGCAGAAATGGCTAACGGTTGTCTGCATAAAATATACATTATTGTGAAGAGCAAGTACCACTGATTTGTGAAATTTGCATCATAGTCCTATTTAAATATGCCAATCACCTTTTCAGGATTGTCTCTGTGCTATTTGAAAAGAGCGTCAAGCGGATAAATAAATGTTCACATTTTGTTTTCCAATCACACGGGGGCTAAACTGTTTCTAAGATGAATGAAAAGTTAAAATTGAGTTACGAACTGGCTAAAATCTTGAATTAGTTATAAGATTTTATGCAAAAGAACAATAGCAAGATCCCAAAATGTGAATAAGGTACATGGCATTTGTATTAGACGAGATTATGGATCACGTCAGTTCATATTTCAGCTGATGCGGTTTCATTTCAAATCTTAGGGACAAAATTTAGGTCTTTAATTTTGTGATATTTATTCATATCATCATAGTTTAGGTACACCAATTCGGCATTCATCATAGGACAGGAACACCAATTCGGCGATCGTTAAAGGACATCTACATCATATCAATTAGGCAATCGTGTTGGGGCAGTTACACCACATCAATTAAATAATAATAATAATAATAATAATAATAATGAGGACTTATGCAATTATTCAGTTTGGGATTTTGTTATTGCTCTTTTGCATCAGTGTGTATTATATCTCAGAAGGGTCTGTATTTTGGTACTCATGCATGCAAATCTCAAGTACGTAACGATGTGTTTTATGTCTCGGAAGTGTCTGTATTTCGGTGCAACTTTCCTGTTTCTTGTTTTGCTATAATCATAACTTATATATATATATATATATATATATATATATATATATATATATATATATATATATATATATATATATGTCTGTGTGTGTGTGTTGCCGATGATGTATATTTATATGTAAGATTAAGCTATATCGGTTCATCAATGTTTTAATATGGACTAGAACGTACTTGTTATTTTCAATTAAGGTCTATCATACGTGGCTGCATAAACAGATAAAGAAGTGACGTACTTTTGCACTAAAATGTCCTTTACTCTTTACTTGAATATCTCTTTTAGACGAATACAAGTGTCCTTTGATCGTAAAGGACCGGCTTCCTTCACAGATCCAAATACGTTAGGCTATATTTCGCAAAAGGGTGAACAATGCAATGTTTTATGTCAGAAAATGTAAGATTACAAACATAGCCTGCAAATTTCCATTACCATATAAAACTATTGGAGAATAAAACATGAAATATATTCTTAATATTGTTGATGGACTTTGCTCTTCCTAAGGGCTGCATACAAATGACAGAAAGTCATTCTCGTTTAGGAAGCATCCTAACCAAATGAGCGTTGGATGGGAATTGTTGAAATTTTGTATTAAATGCATGTGTGTTAATCAGGCTGAGGATCCTAGCCACGCCGTGGTTACAGATAATAGGTTCAACGCTGTGGTCACAGATAATAAGTTTAACGCTGTGGTTAACCATAATAAGTTTAACGCTGTGGTTACAGATAATAAGTTTAACGCTGTGCTTACAGATGATAGGTTTAACGCTGTGGTTACAGATAATAAATTTAACGCTGTGGTTACAGATAATAATTTTCACGCTCTCGTTACATATAACAAGTTCCACATTCTGGTTTCAGATAAGTTTTACGCTGTTGTTACAGATAATAAGTTCCACGCTGTGGTTACAGATAATAAGTTTAACTCTGCTAATAGTGCGAATGGAAATTACCTGCTAACCAATTACCACATTTTTCTCAAGATTCCAGAAGATAAATGCCGCAGAAAGTCGCGTTTATGTAAATTTAATGTACAGAAAAGTAAATAAACGTTTCAAATGCAGTATGTGATTTACCTTTAATGCTACACAGAAGTTCTGATCTAAACTTAAGGAAGTAGTTTCAACATGGTTTCCGTTTCTCGCTCCATAATGTGATCTTAAATGAAAACAAAAAAATTATGCACTCAGTATCGAGATGACGATTTATTCAACAACGTCTGGATAACAGATACTCAGTGGTACACACACACACACACACACACACACACACACACACACACACACACACATATATATATATATATATATATATATATATATATATATATGATGTATAGATTAGTTAATATGCACATTTTTTATTTATACCACATATTAACACACATACATACACTGACGACAAGAATCTGTGCATTGACGGAGGGAGTTAATTCTTCACATCCTGCAGAGTGTATTCGTTATAAAATGTAGTTCTGCAGCCATTCCCAATTATGTTGGAAATTGTTAATTTGCTTATTTCTATTCTATGAGTTTCTTTTTGTTTCATTCATATTGATTGAATAAATAATAGAGACTCTTGAAATTCAAAGAGAGAGAGAGAGAGAGAGAGAGAGAGAGAGAGAGAGAGAGAGAGAGAGAGAGAGAGAGAGAGAGAGAGAGATACCTTCGGGTAAGGAAGCACAGGTATATGATTGGTTTAATAAGCTTTTCATTGATTAAAAAAAAAAACATTAAGTAGATTACAGTATGGTATAGTCATTCACCTGTGGCTGCCTGTGCTGAGATTTCCTCGTTTAACATGATTATGCATAAACATGCTTAACCAATCACTGCTAACATGATTTTAACATGATCGGCCACTATTTAACATTACGGCTGGCTCTATGGGACCCTATGGAAATTTAGCATGGACGGCCACTGTGGGGTCCTATGGATATTTAACATTACTAATGGCACTAAGGGGCTTATGGAAATAGTGGGGCCTGGTATAGCACTTTATAGAACTTTAATCTTGGGGGACGGTATAGCCCTCTGTTAAAGTTTACATTAGGGCCCGATATAGCCCTATATGTAAATTTTAATAGGGTTGGTTACATATGATGGAGAGATGGACAAAGGCACATCTAATTACAGACAATGAGTTACTTTTACAATCGAACACACACCTTTACCATCCAACACCCGCCCTTACAAACAAAACGAATGAAGAAATGGAGAGTTATGTGATGGTCACTAACACACATCTAACATTTACACACGAACAAGTAAACTGCAGAAGACAAAGGGGGGTATGTTATGAGAGACTCACTAACTCACCTATAATCCAATACCCATGCAGTAACAAAAAAAAAATCTGATAAGGGAAAAGGGAAGGGAAAGAAATATTTGTTTTTTTCTTTCCTTTTTTTTTTTCTTTTTTTTTTTTACACACAAACACATACAATCACACATTGCCGAGGGAGGTTATTGTATTTCAGTTTGTTTCTGAATAGAGACAAAAACATAGACGCACAAAATGCACACAAATACACCATAAAATTAAAATAATAAATAAATAAATACACACAAAATATAGAAGCTTTCGATAACGATCAGTGTTCTGTTTCTAGAATACTGGATGGCCCTGTAAAGGACCTTTAGTTTGATAGTATTTTATCTAAAACTGGTTACCGCAGATGACATATGTTTAACGTTCTGCGTCTCAAACTTCTTCTATCAAGGCTCCACATTCCAGTATTTTTTAGATACATTTGTTTTTCAATATAGGTGTGATTTTGTTTGGTGTTTAACGGCACAGCAACACAGCTAAGGTATTTAGTGTCTGTGCAATTGGAGTAAAGGTTCTTCCCAAGAGCACATCACGGTATCCGACCTAGGCTGATCATATGGTAAATTTCTAACCCACACCCTTTCGGTAGCGAGTTCAGTATGCTAACTACGGCGGAACCGCAGCTCCTGTCTCCATTAGTTGCCTCTTACGACATACGAGAAGGCTCATTCTACATACTCAGGCCCGCAGGAGGATCTTTTGATATAGATTCTCCTCACAAAATACGGCTGACTCTGCTCTTCCTTAACCACTCACTTAGCTTCTGCGTAGATAGGGTAGTCGGGATCAAACAGCATGTTACAGATGTTAGTCAACGTATATAAAGTGGTCGGGATCGAATAGCATGTTATAAATGTTAGTATACGTAGATAGTAGTCGGGATTACAAATGTTAGTCTACGTAGATAGGGTAGTCGGGATAAAACAGCATGTTATAGATGTTAGTCTACGTGGATAAAGTAGTCGGGATCAAACAGCATGTTATAGATGTTAGTCTACGTAGATAGGGTAGTCGGGATCAAACAGCATAACTCAACCGAGGAAAGAAAGAGCTCGACTTTTTTTCAACAAAGATGCACTAGTCCGTGTAACAATTCTTCGGCAAAGACCAATACAATCGTTTCATACACCAACCAAGGGTGTAATGAATATGCTTCTATATGAACTCGGTACCCAGCCTCAGCATCGCACAATTGCCGGAGATTTAAGTATTCCACAGGAAGATATTTTCTATGATTGTATCGCAGCTGTGCCTGTAAAAAAAAGGTAATTGGCTAGTGACTGTGCGTGTTGCACTTGAACAAGGCATGGTTGTCGAGCAATTGTCCTACGCAATTACATTATTAATAGAAGTATTATAATGGACTCTCAATGTTACCGAAGTGAAAAAATAATCGAAGTGGAACTGCAACTGCGAGATGAAATCGTCGTTGGTGCTATTTGTGGGCTTGCCGCGGTAGCAACTGTTGGCCTTGGCGTGGCGGGAATCACGACGACCGCGACTATTATAGATGCACCAGTCAGAATTGTTGTTGGAGCCGTATCAATAGTAACTGGTGTCGCGGGTTGTGCTAGCAAAATAATTTCGATACGATTACATCAGCGAATACTTATCTATTCAGAACTTCTCGCGGAAGTACAAAGCAGTCTTAATACAATTACTATATTATACTCGATAGCTATTGAGGATAATATCATTAGCACGGCCAGGTTCGAGACCGTGTTGGCGGAAATGAAAAACCACCGACGTCTCAGCGCACAGATACGGACCCGGGCGACCAAAAAATAAGGTAGCAGATTTACAGCTATTGGTACGTAACCGTCGATACACATCGCAGTGATCACTAAGCTAACTGGGAAATTCCCGTAGCGGTCTTGATAGTATAACAAATCCCAGTGAGCAATGCGTTAGCTGGGAAATTAGCGGAGACACCTTGATAATATAAATCGTAGTGATTAAGCTTGCTGGGAAATTTTGCTGGGTAAAATTCCCGTAGCGACATTGATAGTATAAATTGAGTTCGCATAAATAGTGCAATTGCATGTGCTTTGAGGGTAAAGTCATTGGGGATAGAAGGCGCTGACTTATCCCAGCTATAAAATCTAAAAAGCCTAGTATACCTCTACTTACTGGTATTTCAGCAATTCCAGGTCATTCTCTGTTTACTACTGCAGAACTGTATCCATACCATAGTTCTGTCATAATTATAGTAGATCTGTCTTATTGTCTTTCCATATGTGACGCATACTCCTTTACATCTGGCCCTAATTGTACCAATCATAAGTCTTCAAGTTAGATCTATAATCCAGTAATCAGAATGCTGGATTCTTGACTTACGTTTTAGTCCAGATTTAAGTTTTTTTGGTGAAATACATGCCTGGTGTCATACTTTAATATTTATCATGTGATAGGTTTTCATCTGACCTGTTGTGACAGCTCTTTCTGTTTAGTTTGCCACGTTATTTATTATGTTCATTTTTACATTGTCATTGACTGATAGTCATTATGTTTGGAGCGGGGATATATGTCACCGTAACCCAGACCTAAGTTAATTATGAAGCTGATGGTGATCACGGTGCCCCAGACCCAAGCTAATTATGAAGCTAATGGGAGCATGAGCTAAGATGAGAAGGCATGGTCACTAAGACTGGAATTAGAGTAGAGCAGGGGTTAAGATCAGTTTTGGATGTAAAAGATAGAAAAAAGTGTATTCTTTCATTGGTAGATGTATAGATGTGAAATAGCAAATAAAGGAATAATAAGAAGATACCCGCTTAGTTACGGATACCACGGGGAATAACATAACCGATCAAAGGCCTCCTTGACAAAGCCATCCTCTACGCATGCATTCCATTTTCTAATAACTTTTCGTCTCATACTTTGCTTGGAATACTTATTTTATTTTCTTCGTCTCTTCAAATGCCTTCTGAGTTCCAAGACCTTTCAAAGCGTTGTCTCTCCTGGTTTTTTGTACAGGGTTGTCTCTACTGTTTATTGTTTTTCTTTAAGGATGATCACTGGCAAATTTCAAGTATTTAGCTTGTAATAAAACAGATATGTTACATATTTTAGAGTAAAATCAATCAACCAGTAGGAGAACAGTGATAGGTTGGTATGTATTCTGCTGTGCTAGATTAAGTTAAATGTCTTCCCCGAGTAAGGGCAATTACATAGAAAAGTACCGTCTGTACTCGCGTTTAACTCGATACCAACTGCAAACTGCATAGACCCAGATCTGCTGTCGCATAATGCGTCGGCAGATCTGGGTCTATGCAGTTTGTAAGGACTAATCAGTAGAACAAACAACATAAACCCTGATCTGCCGGTGCATTATGCGACGGCAGATCAGGGTATATGTTGTTTGTATATGGAATAGAATTATACGCGAGTACAGAAGATACATTAAATCTTATAACTGTCACAAAGTTTACATTGATGTTATATCTTCTTTATCAGACACATGGAGATGAGTTAATGTTGCAGATTTAAATTTTCCACCTATGACACCTTGTATGGAGATACCGTCAGAATTGTGAGATGGGAAAATAAAAATAAAAAATCCCCGTTGCTGCTCTGTTGTAGGTTGTGAATCTTCTATGATTTCACTAGGCGTTATACAATTTTCACTGACTCGATCGTGTTCTTTTGAAACGGTTTTATTACTATCATAAAAAGATGCATTTTATAAAATCGCACTGTTAACTGAAATAATGCAATCGAATCACATCATCGTACGTCTAATCTCTTGGACAGGTCATATCTTTATGGTATACGTCTAATCTCTTGGACAGGTCATATCTTTATGGTATACGTCTAATCTCTTGGACAGGTCATATCTTTATGGTATACGTCCAATCTCTTGGACAGGTCATATCTTTATTGTATACGTCCAATCTCTTGGACAGGTCATATCTTTATGGTATACGTCCAATCTCTTGGACAGGTCATATCTTTATGGTATACGTCTAATCTCTTGGATAGGTCATATCTTTATGGCATACGTCTAATCTCTTGGACAGGTCATATCTTTATGGCATACGTCTAATCTCTTGGACAGGTCATATCTTTATGGTATACGTCTAATCTCTTGGACAGGTCATATCTTTATGGTATACGTCTAATCTCTTGGACAGGTCATATCTTTATGGTATACGTCTAATCTCTTGGACAGGTCATATCCTTATGGTATACGTCCAATCTCTTGGACAGGTCATATCTTTATGGTATGCTTATGTAGACATTGAGATTATAATTATGACGTAATAATGACGATAAATGTTATATTCGAGCTCTGCGGTAAGCATAGATTTGAAACATGCGAACAACCTTAATCGCTTCTATTTCTTCTCCACTTCATTGGACTCCAGCTCTTCCTCGTATATTTGTTGCTCCTCGTTGTTTTCTCTATTCTAACATGTTTTTAGTACTATAAGTCTGTTCCATTAAGACGGTGTTTCTAAACTAACCGGTTGGTCTAGAACGTGTTGGCAGTATATACTGGATTTAGATGTTATTTATGTATGTGGAAGTTAGCTATCTACCTTTATCGACCTTTGGTAGCTCTCTTGGTAAACGAAGTTGTAGCCTAATTAGTGACGCATGATGTTTTATGTTAGTTTGTCTCCCTCTACAGCCAATTGACATTGATACTTAGTCAATCAGATGTCATACGTAACATGTCAATCACTGTATCAATCTGTAAATGCAGTGCCCAACTCATGAAATTCATACATTTTAAAGCGGATGTATTTATGTAAGTGCTATGTGTCTGTTTCCTGGGCCTGACAGTATTGTATATTGTACCGTATGATTCAATATCTGTTGCTCAAACTGATCATTTCGTCTTGTAGTTCCCAGGGTTAAGGTCAATCAGGTCCCGATTAGGAACAACTTTCTTTGATAGCAGCTCGGGTCAGACAAGGACAAAATGTTTCCGGGTCAGTACCCAGCTAAGTAGTTCAAACTCTAGATTTAGAGGTTTTATTTCGCTGTGCCTTTGACTGTGAAATATTCATGACAGAAACTAATTTTTACCTGGGATAATTGGGAAAGAATCATTCCATTTTATTATGGTTGTAAAAGAAATGTGGTAGAAGTGCACACGTGAAGTCATTTTGAGATATGGTCACGAATCATGTTTTGATTTACCTAGATGACCCCGATAGGTTTTGATCAGCTGTTAAATGTAATTTTGCGGGACAAGTGCTGTGGTCTATAATGGCATTGTCATCCCTATGAATCCTAGTGTGATTCGAATGTTGGTCTCAGGTCAATTTGGAGAAATATGTTTATGTACTATATAGGAACATATTAATTGTAGTCAGTGCTTGCTTATACAATAGGCAGACTAATGGTAGTCAGTGCTTGCTTACACAATATCCAGACTAATGGTAGTCAGTGCTTGATTACCCAGTAGGCAGACTAATGGTAGTCAGTGCTTGCTTACCCAATAGGCAGACTAATGGTAGTCAGTACTTGCTTACACAATAGGCAGACCAATGGTAGTCAGTGCTTGCTTACACAATAGGCAGACTAAGCACGTGTTTAGGGCACCTGCAAAGCAGGGACACAAAAAAAGGAAAAATTACGGTTTAGTATTGTTTTTATTTTGAATTACAGGGGGGAGGGGGGCACCATAATCTGTTCAGTGCTTAGGGCCTCTAAAGGTATTAATCCGGCCCTGATGGTAGTCTAACCCCAGGTACTTTCAAACTGGTCCATATATAAATTCACTCCCTGTTATAGTGAATTCTTCACGTTCAAATCAAATGTACTCTTTCTCTGTCTTGGCATACTTGAACTTGGCCGTGTACTATTGAATCTGAAACAAGGGTAATTACATATAAAAGTACAAGAAATCTTATAACGGTAACCTAACGTTCATAGCTCATATTTCGCTAATCAGACACATCAAAATGAGTGTATGTTGCTGGCTGAAATGTTTCCTTTGTGACACCTTTATGGATTGATGTCTGCATCGAATATCTTTAAATCCTCATGTCATGGAAGTATCGGAGTATGCATCGAAGTGTCCATTAGAAATAATGTGATGAATATATATATATATATATATATATATATATATATATATATATATATATATATATAGACCGACTAGCAGAGAGTATGCATAAGAGAGTGAGTGAAATATAACCTGAAAAGGTAGTTGAAAATATTGGCTGAGAAACTGGATAATATACTGGCTGAAAAGATGGCTAAAGAATTACTGCCTAAACAATTATCTAATGTAAACTGAGCCCATACCTGTATCTGATCTTATAGCTAAGTCCATTACTGCACTTAAAATTGATCCTAAGGTTATGCCCATTACTGAGCCTAAGGCCATCTTGTAAATAGTAATGGGTCGAAATCATCCATATTGCCTGCGAAGCATAAAAGGTTAAATATACATAGTATGAGAAAGAAGTTTTGGCAAACCAATATTAGAAAACACAAGAAGACAAGCCGTGGTAATAAATCAAACAATTCTAATAATCCTAACTCTAAGGATGCTGACTCTAATAATCTTGACTCTAAAGATGCTGACTCTAATAATCGTGACTCTAAAGATGCTGACTCTAATAACCGTGACTCTAAGGATGCTGACTCTAATAATCGTGACTCTAAGGATGCTGACTCTAATAATCCTAACTCCAAGGATGCTGACTCTAATAATCCTAACTCCAAGGATGCTGACTCTAATAATCCTAACTCTAAGGATGATGGCTAATAATCCTGACTCTAAGGATGCTGACTCTAATAATCTTAACTCTAAAGATGCTGACTCTTATAATCGTGACTCTAAAGATGCTGACTCTAAGGATGCTGACTCTAATAATCCTAACTCCAAGGATGCTGACTCTAATAATCCTGACTCTGACGATGCTGACTCTAATGATGTTGACTCTAAGGATGCTGACTCTAATAATTCAAACTCCAAGGATGCTGACTCTAATAATGTTGACTCTAAGGATGCTGACTCTAATAATCCTAACTCCAAGGATGCTGACTCTAATAATCCTAACTCCAAGGATGCTGACTCTAATAATCCTAACTCCAAGGATGCTGACTCTAATAATCCTAACTCCAAGGATGCTGACTCTAATAATCCTAACTCCAAGGATGCTGACTCTAATAATCCTAACTCTAAGGATGCTGACTCTAATAATCCTGACTCTGAGGATGCTGACTCTAATAATCTTGACTCTAAAGATGCTGACTCTAATAATCTTGACTCTAAGGATGCTGACTCTAATAATCCTAACTCCAAGGATGCTGACTCTAATAATCCTAACTCTAAGGATGATGGCTAATAATCCTGACTCTGAGGATGCTGACTCTAATGATGTGGACTCTAAGGATGCTGACTCTAATAATCCTAACTCTAAGGATGCTGACTCTAATAATCTTGACTCTAAGGATGATGGCTAATAATCCTGACTCTGATGATGCTGACTCTAATGATGTTGACTCTAAAGATGATGACTCTAACAATCCTAACTCTAAGGATGCTGACTCTAATAATCTTGACTCTAAAGATGCTGACTCTAATATTCTTGACTCTAAAGATGCTGACTCTAATAATCTTGACTCTAAGGATGCTGACTCTAATGATGTTGACTGTGATACTTATGATAATACTAACTATCGTATTCTGGATGAAATACTATTTTCAAAAAAGTGTAGTTCATATACTACGCTTGGGCAGACACCTTTGTTTTGGCTCTGTGGCAATCTCCTTTAAGTACCTATTTTTATCCTTAATTCCTTAACTGTTACAAATATTTGCTATGTCTCAATTCTCTATGCTTTACAAAATTGGCAAATGTTGCGGCCATTAACACGGAAAACACGTAACAAAATCTGTCAAATTTTCGCTGAAATTTAATTTCCGAACAAATTACTTGTATTTAAAGAATCCCCATACATTAAATCAAAGCAGCTAGAATCGTCATTTCTGTGGTAGAGAAAAAATCGAGCAAATGCGTACAATAACAACCTTTAAGGGACACAAGCAAGATATATTACACAGAAGGCTTGACAAAATGCAAACCAATACCAATTACAATGCATTTCTGCTATAACGTAATGCTATCTAAATATTTTACAGAGACCATAGTTACTGCAAGCAGTCCAATTGTTAAAGCAGTGCACTGCGGAGCTACAAACGCAACAATTAAAGGGATTTCTCCGGATTTAACTCCATAGACACCCTGTAAAGATAAAAAAGGTACTGTTTTACAAAGGTCCAGACTGTTATACGAGACTTTTACTAAAACCAACATCAACAAATCTTGTTGCAGATAAATTAAGTACAGAAACGGAGAACATTTTAATAGCAACATACAAGGTAGATTTGGCAGACGTATAATTAAAGTAATTCATGTCTAAACTCCCGGATATTTTGGAAGAGCTAAAAAGAGAACATATATTCTTTTTTAGACTTTGACATTACACAGAATTTTGCAGGATTTTTTTGATAACTGAGAGATGGAAAATTACCTTATCGAGAAGGAAAACTTTGGAACAAACCAAAAAAGAAGACCATCCGGCATATTTAATTGACAACAATAATACTGTGTATTATATATCACATATTTAATTGACAACAATAATATTGTGTATTATGTATCACATATTTAATTGACAACAATAATACTGTGTAGATTCGTTGTCTATTCTGATAGACAAATAACAACCGTTGTAACATATCCAATAAGTTCATCTGCCAGCTAACATCTCCAGGCATTAATAAGTAAATTGGACTCCATATTTTGGACTTATTGGACTGACAGAAAACTGGCATCTACTTTTGCAAATCCGAAAGCCAGAGAATATGGAATTGCAAGATTGGAAGGAACACTAACGAATTACAAACAAGCCTTGGGATTTTTAAAACTTAATTGAGAAATTATCCAAGACGGCATATTTATAGGGCATCCTTCCAATACCAATGGCTTAGACTAACTAGTTCGATTACAGACTCTTGTATGGCCTACAATAGAACCAACAACTAATGCATTTTGCTTACTGAGCTAATTTACAGACCGCAGAAATTGGAGGAATTGAGCAGAAAATGCCAGCAAACTGTAACGAAGCGCGAGTAATAAGATATTGTCTGTCCGCATTCTTTTTTAATGCTCTCCCGATAAACTCTTTAGAATTTACTGAAGTGGAAGAGAACCTGAAGGTAGAACAACGGGCATTTAGAACGTTAGACAACACCTATATTAGGAGAAATGGCACAATATATTAAGTTGGTAAAGAGGCTTAGCCCATGGATTATGGATAGAAATAGAGTCATTAATATATATATATATATATATATATATATATATATATATATATATATATATATATATATATATATATATATATATATATATATACGAATAAATAATATTATCATACAGGTTACAGAATTTTTAATTCGTACTCTACGGAGATTCGAACCCAGATCCACGGGTTATGGCACCCATCACCTTGCCTTCAGGCACTAACCCCCATATCCCCTCAACAATGCACACATCACAACAAGAAAAAAAAAAAAAAAATGATGCTACAAAGTCGCTGGTATAGGCATTGGTGCGTAGAAGACACCCGCATGTTGACCCCGTAATTAATTCTCATTTAAGAACACAGTCACTCTGGATTCCTACGACAGAAATGAAGGTATATAGACGTTATCCTGTCGTAGGAGTCCAGAGTGATTGTGTACTTACATGAGAATTAATTACTGGAATTCTCTATAATAACCTCTATATACCTTGGTGCGTGCAGGCAAGGCGATGGGTGCCGTAACCCGCGGATCCGGGTTCGAATCTCCGTAGAGTACGAATTATACATTATGTAACCTGTATGATATTATTATTCTTTCTTATTTAAAAATTATGTTAATGTAATCAGCATTCTCCTGTAGGATCCAGGGATAACACTTTCCGCTTTGTTTGGTGTATATTTGTAATTCTCTCTCTCTCTCTCTCTCTCTCTCTCTCTCTGTTATATATGTGTATAGAAATGTTTAAGCAGACGAGAGAGAAAACTGGAAGAAATACAAACATAATCGAAAAATGGAGACTTTAGGGACCGGACTAAAGCAATTTTGGAAGAAAATATCAAACTTGGGAGAGACTATGACGAGATTAAACTGGAGATACGTTGGATAACGACAATGGACAAGATAATATATAGTTGGTAAAAAGATGGGGAAAGTTGGAATTAAATATAAATTATAGAACTTCATTATTTTGTGTTAGGAAATAGAAGTTTGGAAAATCCGTTGGGATGATAAAAGACAACAATAAAGTTTGTTTTGGACTGACAAAATAAAACATTATTATCGCAAGTTTATTTCGGACTAGCACAATAAAACATTCTTATTGCAAGCTAAAGACGACCTCGTACAACGATGTGAGAAAAAATGCAGAAGGGAATACAATATATAATATGCAGAGAGAACCCCGAAAAGGAAGATTAGGACTAATTTAAGCTGGATGATAGCTGATATGTTAATGAGAATGGCCTGTTCCAGAAATTACTAGAATTTAAGAACCGAAACGCATATAACCAGGAAATAATCATAAATAACAAACAAAAACAGATAGAATTTACCCTGTCCGTGGAGGAAAACAGATCGAATAAAATATAATTAAGTAGAGGGTACCTAGAACTGTTGAAACAACACGTTGTAAAAAAAATGGAAGAACTAACGACACGCAAAAAATACAGGGTTAAAGCATTAGAAGATGTGTTTTCTCAGGCAAAAAATACAGGGTTAAAGCATTAGAAGATGTGTTTTCTCAGGCAAAAAATACAGGGTTAAAGCATTAGAAGATGTGTTTTCTCAGGCAAAACAAAGTTATATTCTGCAATTGCATGGCCTAGATGGTGTTTATGTGTCCAACTACTTCCTAAAATTGGAGATAAATACTCACAACTCAGACTTAAGCTTACGGTTTCAGGTCAATAAACTTAAGTCCTCCCTTAAGTCCTCCCCAGCAAAACAAACTTATGCAGATATATCTGCATGCAAGAAAATTACCAACACAGACAAAAATCCACAGAAAAAAAAGAAAGTCAAATCCAAAGAAGAAGTCATGTAGGATGCAGAGATAGACAAAAGTAGTTTAGAAGAGTTTCAAGGAAGTCTTGTAGAGCTTAGTTAAGTTTTATAGCATTGAAAATATCCTCGTTTCTCTTAACTTTTTCTGGTTCTTTAATCTCTGACTTTGCTAAACTCATGATACCTAGTACAGAAAACAGTGGGAAATGCAAGGGGTTTTAAAAATCCAGGGCATATTTTAAAAATCCAGGAGTATATTTTTAAAATTCAGGGGCCTTATATTTTAAAACATATGGGTTTCAAGTTTAATACAAAGGGGCTTAAGCTTTACAACATAAAGGCTTCATTTTCACAACATAGAGGCTTAAATTTAAAAATATAGGGGTTTAATGTAAAAATATAGGGGTCACATTTTAAAATACAGAGGTTTAAACTTTATAAACTTAGGGCCTTGATTTTAAAACATAAAGGGTGGTGTCGTTTATAACCCTTTGCCCACACTGCTAAATATATTACAGTGCCAACAATAACAATTGTCCCAAAATCATTCATCTGTTGTTCGTTTTGTGCTCTTTTTTTATCGACATTACCCTGTTTTCTAACTTTATTTCCAATTTCTTAATTCGTTCATCCAAATCGTAAATATTTTCATTTATGACCGAACAATTTATACGATAAGCATAGAATACAGATACATAGAAAAGAGTGGCATCGAATATAGAATACAGATACATAGAATAGAGTGGCATCGAATATAGAATACAGATACACAGAATACAGTGGCATTGAGTATAGAATACAGATACACAGAATACAGTGGCATTTAGCATAGAATACAGATACATAGAATACAGTGGCATTTAGCATAGAATACAGATACACAGAATACAGTGGCATTTAGCATAGAATACAGATATATAGAATAGATTTGCATCGAATATAGAATACAGCTACATAGAATAGAGTGACATTGAGCATAGAATACAGATACATAGAATAGAGTGGCACTGATCATAGAATACAGGGGCACAGAAGATAGAACACAGGGGCATAGAGCGTAGAACACAGGGACATCGAGCATAGAATGTAGGTTCATAGAAGATAGAATACAATGGCATTGAGCATAGAATACAGGTGCATAGAAGATAAAATACAGGAGCATAGAGCATAGAATACAATGACATTGAGCATAGAATATAGAATATAGGGGCAGAGAAAATAGAATACATGGGCATTGAACATGGAATACATGGCAAAGAGCATAGAATACCACTTGGCTTCGTGCTGTTGGCTGCATCGGCTCCATTTTATGTTGAGCATTTAGACAAAAACGTAGTGTGAGAGATTGATCTTGACAGGTGTTCGATTTGTGTTCATACTAGTGACAGTATTACATTAACCATTCAAGCGACTACGGTTTGTTTTTGGCACATTTTTATTCTTTTTAATTCTTTATTTGGGGTATTTGTTGAAGTTAATCCACGAAATTATATACCTGTAAGAATGCAAACTTTGACAGACAAATTCACCAATTTAGGTACCCATTAAAATGTCCTTTTTTTAAAACTACGAAAATTGATACCCACTAAAATAATTAAAACCACAGTATCATAGGGTAATATAAATTTATTTTGGGTTTTAATTTACCGTTCTTCTTAAGTAAAGTAAAAGTAAATCGAAAACACATAAGTTAATTTAAAAGCGTACTTGTAAGTGACTTTATATATGCACTTGGGGCATCTTATGGGCCTTACCTTTATATATATATATACTACTTGTAAATATATTTGCAAATTATTTTGTTCTCTTGGAATCTTAATAATTTACAGTAATAATTGCCATTTTAGTTTACGGTAAATTACCTTAATTTGGAAAAGACAATTTATTACAAAATAATTTGCAAATCTTCGACTGACATATTGCCATACCCTCCTACAAAAGGCGGGTACTGTATGCATTTTCTAGTGTAGGCCAGGCATCAAAACTGAAGGCAGTAGTCCTACACTTCGTGTTTTTGTCTCGTCCACATAAATTATAATTCTAGCTGTTTCCATTTCATGGATGTGAATTCTTTAAGTACAATTTTTTTCTTCTTAATAATTAAATTTCATCGAACATTGGAGAAATTTTAAAGGTTTGTTGGCATGTTTTCGGTTTTAAATGTCGTAACACTAGGTAATTGTGTCTATTTCACATATTAGAAAAATTGCAAATATTTGTAACAGTTAAGGCATTAAGGCTAAACAATGGTTGCTAAAATAAGATTGCCGCTGATCCAAAACAAAAGTTTCCTCCCATGTGCCCTGTGGGTGGAATATTAAAGTTCTTGCAGATTATGCAAAACTATTTTAGGTTTATGCAATTACTATTTGAGTTAAATGATTGATCATCTGGTAAATGTATTGAACATTCAGACAGAAATTTTCTGATTTGAAGGCAAATATGAAATCTGTAAATACACTGTACTTATTCTGGTATGCTTGAATCTGATAAATACTAATAACTTATTCCACATGTAGATGTTGCACACCATACAGCCCAATTAAATTGATTCCGCCAAAAGGACATACCACACTGAGCTCTGAATCTATTCATTACATCCTAACTTTAAATTTAAAAGAGCATTATTTGCAATGTCTAATATTCTGCACGTGAAGACTTTATTTTGCATATGGTGTATATTTATGTTTCTAAGTACATTTGTAATACCGGGATTAACAGGAGCATTAAATTGTGTTGCTGGACAAGAATAAGGAGCAGTATTTGATAATTGTCTAAATTTAGTGTCCATTTAGATACCGTAGATTTAGTTATTTTCAAATTCAAAATCTTCAAATTACTTTCTGGAGACATCCCTCGGCTAATTCCCTGCTTCTCAACTTGGCTACTTCCTTAATTCCTGAAGTAGTAGAGAAGTATCAATATAACAGCTGAAAATATTATGAATTAACATTTGGTAAATTAAATATAATTATGTATCATCCACATAGGGAATCACCTTTTAAATACTCTTGGTTACATGTCATATTTTCATTTGAAGTGAATAATATAACAAATATACAGTCAAAGCTATATAAATGTACACATTTGCCATTATGCTAAGATGCAACTTCCTGTATATCTTTATCCTCATACACAGATTTGGGTGGTATGATCAATTTGTAACACTGGTGGCAGCTATATATATATATATATATATATATATATATATATATATATATATATATATATATATATATATATATATATATATATATATATATATATATGCCCTTCATAATAAATTTGAAATATTCTTCATTAACAGTTGCATGGGATGATGATGAGCTACCTTTTCTTGACTATAGTAGTTCATCAAGACTACCAGAGTTAGTATGATCATAATCACCAGAGTCAACATCATTAGAGTCAGCATCAATATAGTCATGCTTATTACAGTTTTTGGACTTATTACCAAGATTACCAATAGATGTCTTCTTGTGTCTGCTACGTTGACTGCCAAGGCTTCATTCTAATAATGTATACATTTAACCCTTTGATACGTCACAGGTAATTTAGACAATTTAGGTAAATTACTATTTGCAAGCTTGACCTTCGACTTAGTTATAGACCCACCATTAGGATCTGTTTTTGGACTCATTTCAGGTACAGTTATGGGCTCAGTTACATCATATAACAGTTTATGTAGTAATTCTTCAGCCATCTTCTCAGCCACTATATTAGCCAGTTTCTTGGTCAATATTTTCAGTCATCTTTTCAGCAAATATTTCACTCACTCTCTTAGGAATACACTCCGACAGTCTGTCCATTTATATTCAGTACATTATCATCAATGAATACTTCCATGCATACTACCATACTTCCATGACATTTCCATGACATTTGAAGACGTCTGGAAAATACGTTTAGAAGAACAGTGAATTTGTACTTACAGTAGTAAAGAAAACAGGGATACCAATTGATCATTATGTTAGTATATCTACTCCTACCTATGTTTAGTTTATCACGATAGCACGGGAGTCGCTGTAACTAAATTTTATGAGCTAGAGGGTAGTAGGATTGGTGAATTGATATCCCTATTTTCTATACTACTTTAATTGATTGGCTGATTGATATATAAAATATAAAATTTCACAAGCAAAGTTGTGTGTAAATCTGCAACTAAATTAAAAACAAAGTACTATTTTTGATAAGACTTCCAAATGACATTACTATCCAATACACGTTTAAAAAAGTGAAAAAGGGAAGTTTTGGTATATGTTATATTTAAAACTTAAACACATGCGCTGAACAAATATCAACCAATTGTGTTTTGTTTGCATGCTGCGGATACAAGATTTGAGTACATGTATATTGCCTTGTCTAATGATAAAGAAACAAGCAGTTTACGGTCACAAACTGCGCTTGTGTCTTTCAACCTAATTTTTTGTGGTATGACTAGTCTTTTGTGAATTAAGTTTGATATGTAATATAATATTTCAGCCATATACATTAACTTTCCAATGGTTTACGCTCTTACGACATGAAGTACATTACAATTCATAGAATCAAACGTGTTACTCTATGGGTATTTTCCCACGCATACATGGCTGGGGAACTTTTTATTTACATAGGAAAGAAATACTTAAAACTTTCTAACATGAAAAGAATTGATAATACATGTAGCAACATAAACGAAAACCTTTGTATATACGATGGAAGTAAACTGCCCCTGTGTGAAGCGAGGTAAGACACATAAGACTGTGAATTTAGTCTAACTTGAATTGTCTCCCCTCAACTGGTAAAGCCTTTGACTTTCCACTATCCCGGAGTCATAGCCTTTCAATACAAATCAAAGTAATAGATTTTTTTATATATATTTTTGCGGTTGCAAATTGCTATATATTTCCTATATTTTAGTTCAGTTTGTGGGAACCGTTTCCACATGTTGCCCACCTTATGTAACAGTATGTAATACACCAGATTTCGGTTTATTGGTATAAGTACAATCATTAGACCAATCAGCTGTTATTGCAGCCATTGTGGTCCCTAATAAAATTGTTAATATTTTTCTCTAATTTTTCCTCGAGACAATAAATATAAAGCAGCATTAAAATTAAAACAGAAATTTTTTTTTTTTTTAAATTCATTCTCTTTGCTTTTTTTTTTTTTTGCTTCGGATGACAAAGCAAACAGGTGTGATAAGGTATGTTCAGGAAAGGTCATTTGCACCAAAATTTCCACTAATTTCATTCAAATGGAATTATGTTTAAAATATAGAACATAGCCTATGCTACTTTTTAATATGTAAGTCAGATAGTCTTGGTGCATCTGAACTTATAACTAATACACTGGATTTCTTTTTAAAAATGTAGAAAATGAAGGAAATACACAAGGAACTTAATTAGTGTAGTAGTACATTTATAGCCCTCTAATTGGTTATAGAGATAAGGGGCTTTTCAGTAAATATGTGAGTAACATGCAGTGATAGGGAAGGTGGAGGGGGGGGGACGTTGAAAATCGTTGTCTATAGTTTCAGTTAGCAGGAACATTGTAGTAATGAAATAAACCTATAACTTATGCAATTCATATTGTAAATTAAAATCTTAAATTTGAATTAAATGCAGCCTCAATGAAAAACCAACTTCTATTGGCCATTTTGATATACTTTTATTTAATTTATGATTGAAAGGAATTGGGCCATCTTCAGTAAAAAGATGTATTATTTCTACCAACATGTGAAATGTGTGTGTAAATAGCATCAGTATATTTTTTTATTTTTGTATCAGAAGTAGTAAAGTGGTGTACAAAACGTCTTAGCCAATTTAGTGAACTAAATACACTCTTTTACAAGTTTGTATGACATCGGTCAAGGGACGTAATCAGAAGAAATATTGCCCTGAAGGATTATTATAAATGGGGATTAAATATGATTCATATATTTAATTTTGTAAATGCTTTGAAATTAACATGGCTTAGAAGAATATTGTCTGATGAATTTAAATGGAAAAGTTGATTACAGCGTCCAGTATCTAGTATTGGTAATTTATTTTTGTTTGGAATAGATTTTCCTAATTCAATTAAAACAAGATCATTGTTGGATAGGAGTTTGTGAAGCAGTTTTAGCACTAACTATATCATTCAAAATGGTAACAGTTGTACATTTTTTAGAAACATGGATATGATGAAATCTTTATATTGCAATAGATCGGAAAAGTGTGCTTTACACTACATGGTTTCTGAAAGGCATAATAACTGTGAATAATTTTGTTAATGAAAATGGTTCTGTGATAAAATTTGACAGTTTTAAAAATGGGTTTTCTATTAACATTAATTTCATAGATTTTTCAAAGCGCATGCAATAAAATACATAAGCTACAAAGTCATACAAAAATAAATCTAGTATCTGTTAAGACTATTGATTTGCAAATACTATTTATAAAATATTGTTGTGTATATTATTATTAAAAAAAATTAAAAAAGGATGTAGAGATAAATATAGAAGATTGATTGGAAACAATGAAATATTAACTCATAGAAGGAAATGGAATTTTGAGTTTGGTGATTTAATAGAAAAAGACTACCAGCAATTTTTCTTGCTACCATATAAACCTACAAGATGTACAAATCTTAGATGTATGTAACCTACACTATTACACAGAATTTGCAACTGCGAATGTATGCCTCAAAAGAATTAGAATTATTTCAAACGAGCTT
The DNA here is from genome assembly GCA_029931535.1 of Margaritifera margaritifera. Lineage (NCBI taxonomy): Eukaryota > Metazoa > Mollusca > Bivalvia > Unionida > Margaritiferidae > Margaritifera > Margaritifera margaritifera. The sequence continues at coordinate 1,835,484 of JAQPZY010001418.1, forward strand.
TCTTCTTGTTGTATGTTACATGCAGAGACAATATCTCATATTGTTTAGGATATTTTCATGTCTTTTCACAAAAATCCCATGTCCCTCATGTTTGAAATTGGTCGTACAAACTGTTATTATATTGTAGTACCAGTGTTGTCATAAAAAAATTATAACCAATAAATAAAGACAGAAATAAAAACCACAATTTCTTTAATTTGTAACATGCAAAGATCAACAAGACAGTGAAATAATCATCCGACGGTGTGGAGCGCGCACGCGGGGACTTGATACATTCGTGATGTAAAAGGGCCCTACCACACACGTAATGTATAAGGTACCGACCATTTAATCATCGGGAGCTGGGAATTTTGTTTCCACTTAGGATATTTTTATTCTTTAATCTGAAGATATTTTTAATAACTAATACTATTATTAGACTTGTTTTTTCCCCTACAAATCAGAGTATACCATCTCATCCATGCACACATCACAAAAAAAAAAAAAAAAAAAAAAAAAAAAAAAAAAACATGCTACAAAGCCGTTAGTATAGGCATTCGCGCGTTACAGACATACCCGCATGTCGGCCCATGCGTGGTCGAGATTGTATAGGAGTTGGTGCTTACAGGAAAGGGGTGCCGTAGCCCGCGGATCCGGGTTCGAATCTCCGTAGAGTACGAATTAAAATTCTCTAAACTGTATGATGATATTATTTATCAAGCATTTTCCTGTAGAATCCAGGGATAGCACTTTCCACTCTGTTTGGTGTATATTTGTAATTCACTCTCTCTCTCTCTCTGTATATATATACAACAGTCCTTTAAAGGAAACTAAATCCAGCAAGGGATCGCGTGCGTCAGGGATTGATTAAGATAAGTGCATAAGCAGACAGCGAAGAGTGCAAAACTAGTTTTTGACTAGCCTAAGCGCTTTCGACTCTCGTTGGGTCTTTGTTAAAGGCAAACACAAAATAGAGACAAGACAAACAGTAAGCAAAAATAAGCATTGAAATTACAAAAGTTTACATAACTATTTCTATTGGAATTAAAGCTTGAAAATGTTTGATGTTTCGTCTAGTTGGCTTCAGTTTGATTGATGATGTTGTAAACTAGTTGGTATTGACCTACCAAAGGAGGAGCCATAACGCCATGTTTTTTAATGTAAAGTGGTCTAAGCCGCAAATTATATCCCGGATATTTCATTGTTTATGTAATACGAGTAATAACCATAGCAATAATAACACCAGGAAGAACTACAAAAAAAAAAAAAAAAAAAAAAAAAAAAGTAGTGATTATAGGTGAGTGGGTGGATAATGAGCAAAGTGAATGCATTATTTTATTCAAAAAGTGGTGGATGCAAACAGATGATGATTTTATTTGCGTGTGGTTGTCCTTTTTCTAGTCTTCTTGGTTTAAGCCGCTTGGTTTCAATGTTCTAAGGCGGCGTATCCAGTACGATTCCTTTTCTTTCCTGGTTTCGGAACTCCAGTTGGGTTTGTGAGCAATTGCAGTCACTGTTACATCACTGAAAGTGTGTCCAGGGGAAGAGAATTGTTCTGCAACTGGACATCCATCCAGCTACTTTGTCATCCAATCAGATATGTGAAGATTGATCCTTTTGTGTACCTTTTCAGTTTCTATGAGTTTCTATGACATACCGAAGGCCACAGGTCTTACATGTGACGATAATATATTTGAACCATGTATGTTCAATTTATTTTGCTCATAGCTGTGCTAGAGAATGTGCTTTTGAGAGATTAACCACTGTATTGGTAAGAGTTGAAGGAATTTTCGTTGTGGATTGTTTACGTTTCTTCCTTTTACGGCGATGTTTCTTCTTTTTTTATTTTTAGGAGAAGTTTCGTCAGTTGAAAGTTCTTCAGGACAGTGATTTGGTTGCAGGTTGAGACTTTTGAGTTTTCTTTCTCTGACTTTGTTTAACTTTACAGAGAGTCCCTATTTAATCTAGATCATTATTTAATCTAGAGTAAAAAGTTTTTATTTGTTCTTGTGTGGAAACGGGAGTTAAAGCCAGGCACTGAGGATACGCAGAATTTGCTCCGACAAAGAAACGTTCTAAAAAAGGTCAGAAGAGTTATCAGAACATTTGATGAACCGAGGCTACGACAAAGACCTGATAGCGGAGGAGGCTACGACAAAGACCTGATAGCGGAGGAGGCTACGACAAAGACCTGATAGCGGAGGAGGCTACGACAAAGACCTGATAGCGGAGGAGGCTACGACAAAGACCTGATAGCGGAGGCAACACAAAGGGCTAAACAAACAAACCGCAATTACCTACTAAAATAAAGAGCGAAGGACAAGGTTGATCGGATACCATTTATCCTGACCTACCATCCAGACAACCACAAAGTAGGTATGGCCCATCCTGGAATCTTGTGACACACTAAAGTTAATCCTCCCGAACAAACCAGTAGTAGCCTACCGCAAACCAACAACCCCCCCCCCCCACCCCAAAAAAACCTCAAAGACATCCTAGTCAGAGTGAAGCTGACGCCAATCATAAGCCAAGACCATCCTAGCAAATCTGGTCCCTGTGGTGATAAAAGGTGCAAAATCTGTCAACATGTAATAGAGACATGCACATTCTCTTACACAGCGACGAGCGAAAAATTGAACATACAAGGCGCAAACAGAACGTGCAAAACAGAACATGTATTTTATCTCATCACATGTAAGTCGTTTATATTGGTTCTTAGGTGGAAAATAGAAGGTATATATGCAGTGATGGATTACCCGATATGCAGACTAAGCATGTGCTTAGGGCACCAGCAAAACACGGGCACAAAAAAAAAAAAAAAAAAAAAGAGAGAGAGAAATTACGGGGTAAAATTACATAGGGGGAAGGCACCATAATCATTTCAGTGCTTAGGGCCTCTAAAGCTCTTAATCCAGCCCTGGGTATATGTGTAGTACCAGATTAACCCTCCACCATCATTTTATTTTATTCACGTGTGTGTGTGTGTGTGTGTGTGTGTGTATATATATATATATATATATATATATATATATATATATATATATATATATATATATATATATATATATATATATATAATTACCCAGATCACGAATTCGGAGGTGCTCCGATAGAAATACTGGAGTGTATTAAAATGAAGAACAACAATGGCAGACATATTAACAACTGCTCAATACGGTACCAAAAAGCAGGTTGATTGGTAAATCTTACGAACGGATTAAACTTGACACCCACAAATATATGTATCAGCATGGTATGATGGAACCGTCTGATACCTCGAGAAGTCAGGTCACCACTGTTGACAAACAATGCAAATGTGAATTTTGTGACAAAACTTTCAATCGAATTCAGAATTTGATTGCGCATAGAAGAATACACACTGGTGAAAGACCGTTTAAATGTGAAGTGTGTGCTAAACTGTTCAGTAGGACTGATCAACTGAAGAAGCATACAAGAACACACACTGGAGAAAAACCGTATAAATGTGAAGTTTGTGGTAAATGTTTTAGAGAGAATGGACATATTAAGAAACATAGGCGAGTACACACTGGAGAAAAACCGTACAAATGTGAGATATGTGATAAAAGTTTTAAAGAAAGTGGGCACTTAAAGAAACACATGAGCGCACACACAGGTGAAAAACCCTTCGAATGTGAGGTCTGTGGTAAAGCTTTCAAAGTAAGTGGACATGTAAAGAACCATATGAAAGTACACACCAGTGAAAAACCGTACAAATGTGATGTGTGTTGTAAGTATTTTAAGGAAAAAGGAGATGTTAAGATTCACATGAGAGTACACACTGGAGACAAACTTTACAAATGTAAAATTTGTGAGAAAATATTTGGAGATAAAAAAGATTTGGAAAGGCACATGAGGAAACATAATGGTGAAAAACCATTTAAATGTGATCTGTGTAAGAAATTATTCAGTAGGAGCGATTCCATAAAAAGGCATATGAGAGTACACACAGGAGAGAAATTTTACAAGTGTAAGATGTGTGGAAAACAATTTAACGAAAGCGGAAATTTAAAGAAGCATGAAAGAGTACACACTGGGGAAGAAACATACAAATATGATGTTTGGGATAAAGATTTTGAAGAGAACGGACTAGAAAAGACGCACACAACAATACGCATGGAGGATAACAATTCTGACATAAACAGTGATTGTTTTGAATCTTCAGATCTTAAATAACACTTTGGCTTATTAAGATCATGTAGCCTCTGTTGCAGTCTGTAAGCATTTAATTTTATAACAGATTCATTATCTGCTTTAAGCAACAGGTTAAAACATTAAGTCAAATTTTCATTTCTCTTAAATATACAGTTACACATTAGTTATTGTACGCTTGGAATTAACCTTTAATTGACAACTTCATCTGTGCAAGAAATCATCATCAAAGTCTAAAATAGGGTCATTTTTTACAAAGTCACCTTGTTGCTATAAATAGAATTTGTTATTTACCCACAAAAACCTTGCATACACTGCCATATTGCTTTCAGACACACAGAAAGTTATAGGAGTGTACACAGTGTGATGCTTACGCTAAAATATGTCATATACTCTGTGAACTATGTTGCTCTGCTCATATCAGTGTGTACAAAGAACACAAGGATAAAATAAAAAACCAGATTTTCTAGTTTCAACAAATAAAGACTTGTTGTATAGTCTTTAAGTTCTCCAATTAGCAGAGATTAGTAATTTATCGGCTAAGAAGATACCTTATACTCGCGTATAATCCGGGTCCAAATGCAAACAACATAGGACCCTGATCTGGCGTCACATAATGAACCGGCAGATCAGGGTCTGTGTTGTTTGTTCTACTGATTAGTCCTTACAAACTGCAGAGACCCAGACCTGTCAGCGCATTATGCGATGGCAGATCTGGGTCTGCGCAGTTTGCAGTTGATATCTGCTTATTTGCGAGTATATACGGTAATTGTTTTATTGCTGGGTCTAATAAAAACACAAAATAAAAACCCCATTCAAAAATAACCTTTGTTCCTTGACATAATTTGCACCATGCATTTCCCATCCTAGTTTCACTTAAATTCATTTATTATCTTTTTGTTTATTCTCATTTGTGTGTAAATTCATCTATTTTGTGATTCTCCTATTTGTCTCTTCTTATTGCACTCATTTGTTGTTTGTTTTTTCATTTGTTCATTCATTTTATTCATATATGTCTTATTTACCCAATTATATGCATCTGGATTTTGTGTCATGAAATAATATAAACAACAAAGGCCAAAGACTGTTTAGAGACATTTGAAAGACTTAATACTACAGTACTTGAATCAGTCACATGCACTGAAAGAAGTCATGATGTAGTAGATCACAGCCCTGTAGAGAGCCACAACTTTTGAAACCTAACTCTAACACACTGGTATATAAGTCTAGATTCTAGACTTGGGTAACTGTGCGTTACAATTAGGTTTCGAATTAATATCAATAAAATATAAAAGAAGTATATATATATGTACATAGTATTTTTTTATTTCCCTAAGTTATAACATGATTTAATATCAAACTGATTTGTCTTTGAATTTAAATAAATGATATCCTTCGTTTCTTCACTTCACCATTTATTTTGATTGCCACATTAAAATTAAAGTCTTTTAGGCAAAGTCCTTCTGCACTAATTGTCATAACCTAATTCAGCACCCTCTGTGTCAATCTGTTTCTTAAAACACTCTTGATTCTGTTCATTGTAGAGAATGACCTTTCAATCTGAAAGAAATGGAACATAAAATTTATCAATGGATGTCCCAAAATTTTTTTTTTTACATGAATCATAATTAAGTGAATTACCAAGGACAAATTCTTTACGAGTCAAGATAACGTATTTTCAAAAAATCTTGACAGAATAACTAAGATTATACATATTCCTTTCCATTAAGAACAATATATAAATGTTTATGTCATATTTTAATTTTTATATATATCAGAGAGCTAAAATATCCACACTTAACCTATCATGTAACACATTCCAATTGCAAACCAGTTGTTTATTGTTGGAGAAATATTTCAAATATAAATGAAGGAATAATCCAACACTTTTTATTTACAAGTTTTCAAAACAGGTAAAATTGGAAGATAAAAATTGTTTCTTTTCTTACTTGGATTGACAGAAAAAGAAATGAGAAATTAATAGGGCAGCACCCATTTAAGTTCAGGTTTACTGACCAAACTATTTTTCTTTTTCTGAGAGTATACTATGCAAATATAAGAGCATCTCATGGATAAAATGCAACTTTCATTCCTCATCACATTTTCCAGAAGTGAACAAGAAGGACAACTATCACAACTACTGCTATACAAACAAAAATATTTTATTGTAATACTGTAACAGTGACCGAGGAATTGCCCCCGACCCCATCTCACCAGTTGGTAACTAAGTAGATCTAAACCAAAATTTAGCAATATGGAAAACTTACCATCCTATTCAGCAGTTTCCATCTTAGGATATGAAGTCTTCCATTCAGTGTTGAACCCCATCCTTTGTTTCTTGAGTTCTTTCTTTGGAGAAATCATGTTATCTGAATCGATATCACCCGACCAAAATGAGGCTAGCCCGGTGCTGGGTAATTTTAAGTTTTTGGAAGGTGGTGTGTTCATTTTTCACAAGAATTTGCTTAACTTAAAACGTAATATGTGTAACTTGTTTAAGTGGTAGCGGAAATGATATATATATATATATATATATATATATATATATATATATATAAAACACTACTGTTACGACTAGGGACAATATGTAACAAAAGAAAGAACGGCTCAAACAAGCTTTCACAATTTCTAAAATACAAATTTAGTTTCCTAAAATATAAAATATTTTAAACAAACAAAGTGAAAGAATTAAAAATAACTTACAGTTTAGAAATTCCTAAATAATCCTAAATTGTTCTATAGAATTCACTAATCCGGAAGTTATAAAAATATTCCGAATGAGGACACTAATGTGCTCATGTGCCAACAAGAATCAGTGTTCTTAAAATCCAAATGTTATTAATTCCAGGTAAATTCCTGTGAATGTAGAATATCACAATAGTTCTTAAAATGTTTCCAATAATTCCATTGGAGTTGAAATAATGTTAAGATCTAGTACTTAATCCCAAAAAGTACTGTATAGAGAATACATTTTCCACTAAGCTGAATCACAAACAATAAACAATCTTCCTCTCTCTTTACTATTCGAAGTAACAGTCTAAGAATGCCCAAACAATGATTAAATCTAGTTATATAGTATCTATACTACGTAGAACAAAATGCCCCATCTACTCCAATTCAAATAAACAGATTTAAACTGTGATTTAAATTCTTATTTCAAATCAACAAGCCATGACTCATAGTACACAGGAACTTAGAAACCAGGTCATGAAATAGTACATTTCTCATGCGCTAACCACGAGGTCTCCATTGTTATGTTGACCGACATAATTATTGATTTCCTAGAGCAATGACTCATATAAACATTCCGTATACATGCACTTACAAAGCGTCAGCTACTGAATTAAAGAATTAAAATACAATGGTTATAAACCCAAATGAAAACTATATTATAATTTAAAAGATGATACATAATTCCGTAACAGCTTCCTCCTTAATGGAAAAAGAAAGTTCTATGCAATAAAACTTTCTTTTGGCAAATACTTTAAACATATATGCAATTGATTGCATAATAATAATTTAAGAAAATGAATGATACAGTCATGTATACTAAACAACGTAAACTGTAATATTATGCACGTGAAAGTGCATCAGCAATAAAATTTATTTTCCCTTGATGTGCCTGATTTCGATGTTATATGATTGTAACATCAGACTACATCATAACTATCTTTGATTCTTATGATTCATCTTATTAATGAAAGTGAAGGGGTTGTGATCACTGTGATCAATACTTCTTGATTGATCCAAACTAGGAGCAAAAGTGACCTCATTAAAAGCCTGACCCAAAAAGGTGTCTGCTAAAGGAAATACATCCTGTTTAACAACATCATTCTCAAGAGCGTGCTTTGTGATAGCTCTAGTAACTGCACAAGTGATAAATGAATGCCCTTTATAGGCAAAGAAGTCACAGCTCCTATTTTCACTGGTCCCGAAACTAAGTCTGATGACAAATTAACACAATGGAGAGGGACATTAACATATCCACATTCTACCCCATGTATTAGGACACTTTCACTAGAAGAAGACTTCTCAGAAAAGGGCAAAGTACTTTCTAACAAAAGACTCTAAGAAGCTCCTGCGTCTTTTAATATCTTAAGAGGAGTAGTCTTATCTTAGTCACCAACAAGTGACACTGAATCCTTTGACATGAATGGTTCGTATTTCTCCATGACAAAATCAGACTGAGGTATGCAAGCCTCCAAACAAGTATTTCTTTCAATACTTGACCGTGACCTTGACTTCTTATAAACAAGAGCATTAGGGACCTCTCTGTTATAATTATGTTGCCTGTTTTTTACCTTAAAGCAATCAGAATAAACGTGCCCTTTCCTCTTACAATAAGAGCACGTGGGAATAGAAAAGGTTTTCTTATCCGTCTTATAAGAAATTTGATTCTTCACAGTTACACCAGCTTGAGGTCTGTAATTACTCAAATGAGACGGAAATGGTTTCTTAACAAAGACCTGTTGAGTGGAAGATCTATTTACAAATAGAACCTTGTGAATCAAAGACTATTCATCAGCTGTACTAGCTGCCTTCTCTAAAGTTTAAGCTCCTTTCTCATCAAGGTATATTCTAATGTCACTACTGACACAATTCTTGAACTCTTCAATCAATATGAATTACTTAAGATTATCATAATCTTTTTCAACCTTCTTGAACTCTATCTCGTAAACAAACGCTCTTTTTCCCATGCAAATTATAAATGAGTCTGGGTAGTTTCCTTTCTACAATTCTAAAGTATTGACGATACGTTTCAGGTACAATCTCATAAGCCCTCAAGACACTTTCTTTCACCACTTCATAATCAGCAGATTGTTCAGACGAGAGTGCAGTATAAACATCACTAGCTTTACTAGTAAACACACTCTGCAACAATGAGGTCCAACAATCTTTCGGACATTTCAAATTCTCAGCAACTTTCTAAAAACTGAGAACATATTTGTCTGCCTCCTTTTCTCTAAAAGGGGGGACCTGTCTGATATGGGTGCCTAGATCAAAGTATGAACCCATATTGCAGTGAGAGTGCCTCTCTTTGGTCAGTTCCAATTCCCTTAATTTAAATTCCCTTTCTTTATCTCTCTCTTGTATTTCCCTATCTCCTTTCTCTTTCTTTCTCCTATCTATCACTTTCTTTATCTCTCTCTTCTCAATCTCTATCATCTTTTCTTTCCTGCCTTTCCCTATCTTTCTCTCTCTCCTCTTTCTTTCTTGCATTTCCCTAACTTTCTCCTCCTTTCTTTCTTGCATCTGCATTTGCTCCCATTGAAGTTTAAGGTTTTCTAATTCTACTTCCTTTGCTATCTTTAATTTCCTTTCAAATCTAGACGGAGTTTTCTTCTTCAAACTCAAAACATCCCAAATAGTCTATCAAAATATTCCTAATCTCTTGTTTCAACAGAGAAGCCATCGCTTCAGTAAGATTATAATGTTTGGCAACTTGAAGTAACTCTTCCTTTTTCAAGGATTCTAATTTCTCATGGGTAGGACCAGCTAAAAAATTCTTTACCTTAGATGTAATGATGAAAACCTGTTCGTTTCTCCATTTATTTCTCAACTGGGAAATTAAAATATCAAAGATCACCAAAATTTCAAACAATAAAATTCAAATCTCAAAATATTCAAATAGAATTCAGATTCCCGAAAATATTCAAAATAAAATTCGGATCCCGAAAATATTAAATTTCGATCCCGGAACTGCCCCCAATATCTCTTGTTATGCCTAGAGTAATATGTAACAAAAGAAAGAACGACTCAAACAAACTTTCACAATTTCTAAAATACAAATTTAATTTCCTAAATTATAAGATATTTTAAAGAAACAAAGTCAAAGAATTAAAAATAACTTACAGTTTAGAAATTCCTAAATAATCCTAAATTGTTCTATAGAATTCACTAATCCGGAAGTTGTCCAAAGTATTCCGAATGAGGATACTAATGTGCTTATGTGCCAACAAGAATCAGTGTTCTTAAAATCCAAATGTTATTAATTCCAGGTAAATTCCTGTGAATGTAGAATATCACAATAGTTCTTAAAATGTTTCCAATAATTCCGTTGGAGTTGAAATAATGTTAAGATCTAGTACTTAATCCCAAATAGTACTTATAGAGAATACATTTTCCACTAAGCTGAATCACAAACAATAAACAATCTTTTTCTCTCTTTACTATTCGAAGTAACAGTCTAAGAATGCCCAAACAATGATTAAATCTAGTTATATAGTATCTATACTACGTAGAACAAAACGCCCCATCTACTCCGATTCAAATAAACAGATTTAAACTGTGATTTAAATTCTTATTTCAAATCAACAAGCCATGACTCATAGTACACAGGAACTTAGAAACCAGGTCATGAAATAGTACATGTCTCACGCGCTAACCACGTGGTCTCCATTGTTATATTAACCGACATAATTATTGATTTCCTAGAGCAATGACTCAGATATACATTCCATATACATGCACTTACAAAGCGTCAGCTACTGAATTAAAGAATTATAATACAATGGTTATAAACCCAAATAAAAACTATATTATAATTTAAAAGATGATACATAATTCGGTAACACTACCAGTAGACTTAATCATCGCTGACCAATCACATGACAGTGTAAAGACGAAATCCGCTTCAAAGGTCATGCACCGGCCGTTGGGCAAGCCAAATATAACGGCTAAGTGATTGAGTAATTGTCCTGGATGATCTTAATTGAATACCCAAGAAATGGTAAGAACCGGTTTCATTTGAGTAATAGGGCTTCGAATTAGGTGACAGGATGTTTATGTAACAGATTAATTTTATAAAGATAGCAGGAAACGTAATAGTGTAACGGCACAAGCGCATAGAGGCAGGTTCTAAAGCGTCGCGGGCTGCAATGATACCACAGCGGGACAGCTACGGTTAAAGGCCCCAGGGAGAACACCATAGAAGACCTACTGTAAAGCTCTAAGATATCTAAATAACCATCGCTATAGGCAAACCTTACCTTAGCCAAAACATTCGAAACCCAACTCTAACACACTGGTACCTAAGTCTAGAAGACCTAGTGTACAGCCCTATCTAAGATAGATAACCAATGCTATCGGCAAACCTAATGGTTAGATTCGCTCATTGGTATTAGGATGCAATTCCAAATAGAAAGAAAGATGCCAGAGCAAACACCAGAGTTGTCTACAAGTGTTTTGGAGCCCCGATCTATACCGGTTCAAATATTTGATCACGTTGCTCACATATGCTATTGTACCCTGCTATTTACCTTGCAAATACCAATGCCTCTTTGTATCAATGATGATGACAATTGGCAAACAATAGAAGTGAATGGTGTGAACACACTTTGTAGAGAGTGATAAACCCATTGTTTCAACTTGGGCTAACATATACAAAGATTATTTTATTACAAAGCTAGCTGACCACAGGAAGCCGACTTTGGATTCATGTAAGTGTGCAGATTTTTTTTATATACAAAGTAGGCTGACCTAAGGAAGCTGACTTTAGTTTCTTTTTATGGGTATTCACAGGAATTTTGAAAAATGATTGAAACAATGGAACAGTTGGGGCTCTGTAAGTGACACTTTGAGCATACATTCGGTGAAATCCATTAAAGGTTATGCCGCAGCTGAACAGGTGTCAGTTGTGCGGCATGATCACAGGAAGTTCAAATAAACTCTGTTAACTGAATATAGAACCCTATTTAGCACTGAACAACTATAAAATTCGTGGCTCGATCAAAGGATTGGGAAAACAAAGCGAGTGCTGCCTTTACAAGCTAAGGAAATTGCACTGGCAGGTAACTTAGGAAATATTACTTGCAAATTAGATCTGGTTTATGAAAAAGGAAAATATAAATCAAATCAAAACTTGTGTGGCATCAAACAAAGTGTTTATACAGCAAAACACAAAATACAAAATACGAGTTGTTTCGACTTTGTTATGTATGATGTTTATATAATATTATAAATATTTTAGGAAATTATAAATGATTCTTCACTTTAATATTTGCTTAAATCTTAATGTTATCAGGAAAAACATGTTTAACTAGTGTCCTTGAATTAGGTTGTTTTGATCAATATGTTTTCTCAATTTGAAGGTCAAGGTTGAATTTTGTTTACAAGTAAAAATTCCATTAAGATGACTCATATTCTAGAACATTCTGTCATGTGACCAATCTTTATATATACCATGTTTGGTGGACATTTATTCAGTTTTGACATTACCATCAGTCTTGTAAAGAGCTATTACAGTTGTGAAAATTCATTCCAAATTCTAAGAGAGGAATTATTTTAAATATTCATTGGATTATAACAGTGCTCACAAACTTTTGGATTTTGGATTTTTAATTCATGATTTTGGAATTTATGTGAACTTATTCAAAGATTTTGGAATACTTCATTTTGACATCAGCACATCAAGATTTCTAGTACATCAGGACTTTGGAGACCATCGGCACATAATAACATTCAAGGACACAGCCGTGAATTCTAAACATTCTATATTTAGGACTTGTGATTAGAACAATCATTCTTATTGGATTATTAGGATTTCAAAACACATTACTGTAAGTGACTTTTTGATTTTTAATTTTAATTATCTAGTAATAAATTGCTTGTTGATTTTTTACTTGATTTGTTGATTTCACTTTCTTTCTGTTACATTTTTCTTAGACCATAGAGTCGTAACAACTTACACGTAAATGGAAGCAATACACTTACTAGTAAACATCTGAGGGTAAACAACATTGATGGGCACTTCACTTTGCGGTGAGTAATATTTAATTTAATGTTTAAAGATTCTTAAAATCCAAATAAATGTAGATACAAGTATTGTGTAATGAATACCGTAATGAAATGGATAAACACAGTGTATACCATATATGCATTTCTGGATGGGAATAGTGGCATGAAAAAGTAAAAATATTTGAATTTACACTGTTTTGTACGTACTGTAAACATCTAGAGTTTCCAATATTGCCTTTAGATTTATCAAATTTTGTTCTTCAGACATTTGCAGTTAGGAAGAAAAGTGTAAACAAACAACACTGATAGCGCATTTTTTTTTTTTTTTTAAATCAAATTTAAGTTAAGTTTCAGTTCAAATTTATGAAATGGAAGTTTCAAATGATTTCATTTTCAAATCTTACAATTTATTCCCTTTATTAATCATTTTTACCAGCTAAGCATCGATATTATGATTGAAAAGGTTTCCCAAAACTTTGTACAACTCAAAAAAAAAAAAAAAAAAAGAAAACAAAAGATTTGTCCCAGAACATACAGTGCACAAACAAATTACATTAAAAATTAATGTATGGTGTCGCAATATATACAGTATACCTCTGTGTGTTGGTCCTCTTTCACATGTGCATTCCTGTTATTTATAATACTGATTGCTTAAATCGAAAAGTAAATTAATTAGATCATTGGTTTTTGTTGACTATTAAAGACATAGTTTCATATAGGATATGAATGGAACTCGCGGACCACTGGACCACACTTTGAGAAACTCTGAATTAGATTATTAATCGCAGTCTCAATAATAATTATTTAAAGAAAACAAATCATCAGAAAAATCGAAAGGCACAAAGTTATAACTAAATTGGTATAGCCACGGTGGAGGAATTGCTGAAGATTATTTTAATTTTTTTTTGAGAAAAAATACGCATGATTTAAAACTTTTCATGTAGTATATTTTATGTAACTTTTGTTACCCTATAATAATTAAAATATTACAATTTGTTAAATTTAGGTAAATACTGGCAGCTTGGAGTGGGAATATGTCCACTGAGCTCACTAAAGGTGTGGCACTGTTGGTGTATTGATAGTGTTGAACACCAAACAAATCACGAAGCGTATACAGCAACAGTAGTTGTATATGACAATAAAAACATATATTTCAGTAGGATGCTGAAATAAAAACAATCTGTATATAAGTGGGAGTAGCTGTACTTAATGTCTTATTTAAAATGTACAACACACGTTTTACTTTTAAAATATATAATAGTTTGAAATATTATTTGAAAAGTGGTTTTTATACAAAAATGGGAATCAAAAGCAATCAAAAGTAATTGATTACATTTCTATGACTCTGCTCAACACTGAGTACTTTGTAATTGTACCTAAATACAAGTTTTCAAAAGTAATTATAATTTCACTGATTACCGTACATTTTAAATTAAATGAACCCAGAACCAATGTTCCATGTGCATTCTTTTGCAGTTGTAAAAATTGAACTGAAGTAACAATTTTTCAAATCTCTAGTACTATAGAAATAAAAGTCTTTTAAATTTCCTGAAGCTGATGGCATATCATGGGTAATCATAATTAGTAATTGTAATCATCTGTAATTGATAATTAATTTTCTTAATAACAAGGAATTGACCATCATTCATTTTCTTATCATCCTACCACAAATCCATCGTTGCATGCCATGGGCAATAATCCACTCTTTATCACCCGTGGCTGCCTGTGGTGAGATTTCCTCGTATTTTATGAGTACGCATAAACAAAAATAAATCTTCAACAATACAATGCAGCAATGCATCAGTGAAAGTGCCTATTTTATCAGTCAATGAGTGGCTGTGCTTGGAAGAGAAACTTTGATTGGCTCATTCAAACAGCGTGAAAGGTCATGTTAGGTCACAATGGTGAGAAACATTTATTTGTGCTCGCAGTGATTTTTTAAGCAGGTTAATTCATATTCATGAGAAACGAGGAAATCTCAGGCAGCCATGGGTGCTAAAGGAGCATAGAAGATTATCGCCTCTTGTGACAATGCCACTAATCTGAAAAGAACATAGTATGCTTGCTACTGTCATCTGTACATACATACATTTGGGCATTTAGGTAATTTTTCTGAATGCGATTGCTTGTTCAATCGTGAAACATTATATGTGCATGCATCATGATGAGTACTACACACCCTTACCACAGGTAGGTCACATTGACCGATGTTGTGTGCTTGATCATGAAGTTTTATGTTGAGATCAGTTTTTGGGACACTGTTATTTGTACAGTTGTGAAAATAGATCTGTGCTTTCATCCTAAAGAGTACTACACCACCATACCAAAGGTAATTCACTGTGACCTAGTTTTCATGCTCTTGTAATCATGGACATTTTGGCAATATTTACATCAGTTTCTGGGACAGTTTTTTGTTGTTGCAGAGTAACGAAGAAAAGATGTGTGCTTTCATCCCTGATGAGTACTACACCACCATATCAAAGATGGTGAATGTGACCTATTTTTCACACTCTACTGATCACGTACTAATTTTGCACTGAGGTCAGTTTTAGGGACACTGTTGCTTGTACAGTCATGAGAATAAATATGTGGATGTATTCTGAAGATAACAAAACCACCATACCAAAAGTAGGTCCCAGTGACACTTTTCACATTCTAGGAATCATGTATACTTTCAATGTTTTGGTGTGTTTCTTGGACGCAGTTGATTGTACTATGATGTTACTTTAAATGTTCATGAAGACCCCACAATGATATCAAAAGTAGCTCACGATGAGTTATTTTTAACACTCAAGTAAATATGTACACCTTTGATGTTTAGGTCAGTTTATTGGGTCCTGTTTACTTGTACAGCTATCAAACTGGATGTCAAAATACATCCAGAGAAGAACACCATCACTATATGAAAGAAACAAGAGTACCACAATTGGCATGATATTCTAGTCTTGTGACCTTTTCCTTACTAATGACCTTGACCTTTGAACAAGGGACTTCACTATTGTATAATGTGTGGACTTGGCAGGAGTGTGCTGGGTAAGCAACTGGGCCCTGGACTTACCTGCCGGGACAGGCCCGGGGTTTTGCTCACACCAGTAAAACACCGGTAAAAACATATTTTTTTGCGGCGGCCCACCGGGATTTGTACACCATTGGGACTTGGTAAAGTTTCATCCATACATCAGTGCGTGTTAAAAAGTGACAGTCTGGATAAAGAGACAAGCCACCGATTTGCATTGTTCTTTGCTGTAGTCTTGAGGCTGGGAGTAAGTCTGTGAATAGGTGAGACGCTGTCAAGTCAAGATATGAAACAGTCGGTCTCTATATGCAATATAAAAGGCTTATTTAAATGTATGTTACGTCTTTTCATGTAAAGTGCTCTCGCTGTCATTGACACTTCAAGTTTGATGATACTCTATCAAAGTATTATATTCATCTTTCAAATAGTTGAATTTCTAATCTCGTTCAACCAGACCATTGCATGTTTCAATGAGATTTCCTCCATACGAGATCTCATGGAGACAAGTGAGAGATCTGCTTAAACGAGACTTCTGAATTTCCTGTTCTCAAATTTTACTAGGTATTAACTGCGCTGAAGTTGCTTCCGGAAGTTGCTGCGATGTAAAGCGGAATATGTTAAACAGCTAAAAACAGTTGCTGTTTACGTACATGTGCTTATTCCTTTTATGATAGCTTTAACAACAAAACTTACAATGGACAATACCCATCGAACATTCAGAATGAAAATGAACATATTAAAACAGTATATACCGTAGTATTTTCAACTATTTCTGAAATTGTACGATGACGAGACAATGCTGAATCAAAATTAAAACAATTCTTCATTTAAGGGTGTCTAAAATATGAAACTCTATGGTCAATCCTCTGTTATCTTTGCTGACATTTATATCCACAATTATTTTAGTACTTTAGAAATAATAACTTTAACCACATTTGTGTTTTATTCATAGAATCGTGATAGCTTATTTTTCCACTGAACGAATCATTTGTGGCGGCATATGTCAAGACTGAGCCAGAGAGAGCACCATTTCTAGTACACTACAATGTATGTCCAGAGAGCACCATTTCTAGTACATTACAATGCATGTCCAGAGAGCACCATTTCTAGTACATTACAATGCATGTCCAGAAAGCACCATTTCTAGTACATTACAATGCACTAGCGGGGAAGCGTAGGCGTGGCCGGCCAAAGACACTATGGCGAAGGACAATAATGATGGATCTGGAAGAGATGGGACTTTCCTGGGGCGAAGCACAAGCCATTGCTCAGGAACGACCCAGATGGCGGAAGATGGTTGCAGCCTTATGTCCCAGTTGGGACATAACTTCACAATGCATGTTCAGAGAGCACCATTTCTAGTACATTACAATGCATGTCCAGAGAGCACCATTTCTAGTACATTACAATGCATGTCCAGGTTCAGTAAAAACAAAAACAAACATAAAACGTAATATGGAACCACTGCTCCAGAACAATTTTCCTCGTATACAGGCAAATTGTGCAAGTGGCTTTTGAAAAAGCACTATCCCCTGTACAAATCTACTTGCCATGGCAAACTTTAATATACCATACAAAAAAAAAAGGTTTCTCGGACATTTAGCTCTCTGAGGAAGAAGGACCCATGCAAGATTTAGACTGGCCCTAGGCTAAGATCTATTCTGTTTTTCAAGCTTCAAAGACTTCGCCAGTTTTCCAGGCAGCTTAAATCAGTCCTACAACATTTTTGCGAAAAATACTAGTTTGTTTATTTACCACTAAAGACCACACATTGCCAGCATCAGCGCCGTGAGAAATATGTAGTGAAATTTGTGATAAGTTCTTGCACAATCGATGTGAAATACATATATACAGTTTAAACATTTTAAATCCTTGTTATACATGTTTTTATATTAAATACTTTTCTTAAATGGCATAACAAACAGAGAAGACACAAACATCCCACGAATTTTTATATTACATAAAATCTCACAAAATTCACAGAATTCTTATTTCCAAAATCAGTATATTTCTGAAAGTCTATACCCCGCATCAGACACAGACAGGGCCCCTCATCATGAATGTTGGTTACAAGACTTGGGAAGGTGTCGAAACTTTAACTTGATTGTTGCAACACCCATACCAGCTCTCATTTAGTGAGTGTATCCCTGCCATTCCATGGTGTTAGGTATGCTAATAATGTACCTGCAGCTAATTGAACAACCAGTTAGATGGACAGTAACAAAACATGTATAACATGAACAATGTGGTCAAACTCGGTCAAAAATGGAAATAAGAAATGATCAATATATATAAATCCCAACAAATGGTCGTTAGGTACTATACCAAGTGGATTTCTATGGCTGTTTATAACACACATTATTCAAACTTATATTGCAAAATTAATTGTCAGTGAGAAGGTACCCTCAAGGTACATCCACATCTTCGACAGAACACAGGGCGACAAGATACATGTATGTCGTGTTACGTACATTTAAGAATAACTAATAATGACCAAGTGTTGGTGCAAACAACATTATCAGTGTTGACCCATCCCTCAGATGTAACCAAGTTCAAGATCCATGACGATAAGCAACATAAAAAATGATTTACAACCTGAAAAGGGACAACCAACTGATGCACAGACACACAGAGCGATTCGTAGATTTCGCCCGCTATGCAGCTACTTGCTTAAAACTTACATAAACAAGAGTCCCTTGAAGGGCCTAAATCACTACTGTGCAAAAAGAATTTCTAGGAATTTAAGATAAGACCATTTCTTCGTTTAAAATGCTGAGTGTTGAAACGATCTCCGATATTTTTCAGATACAAAAAGATTTTCAAATTAGCTACTGTGGTCAACATATTGATATCCGATTGGCACCATTTTCATTTAGGACCAAGTAGACATAATTATAAGTCTTTTGGTGAAAACCCCATGTCAATATGACCATCCATTCACGGAGAGTACCGACATGAAGACTTTCATGACAGCCATCGTAGCAGCCATATTGGATGTATGATTGGCCCCATTTTCATTTAAGACCAGCTAGGTATGATAAGAAGTCTATTAATGAAAACAACATATATATATATATATATATATATATATATATATATATATATATATATATATATGTGTGTGTGTGTGTGTGTGTGTGTGGTGGCTGGTGGCCACATTGGATGTCTAAGTAGCACCATTTTAATTTTGGACCATCTAGACACCCCATGTCAATATGACCATTCTTCTGGAGTGGCAGTAACAAGATTTTCAATATGGGGGCCATATTGGAGGTCAGATTGGCACCATTTTCATTTAGGACCAACTAGACATCATAAGAAGTCTTTTAGTGAAAACTCATGTTGATATGGTCCTCCATTTACAAGGAGTAGCAATAACAAGATTTTAAAGATGGCCATTGTGGTGACCATATTAGACATTAAATCGGCACTATTTTCATTTTGGACCAGCTAGGCATCATGAGAAGTTTTCTAGTGAAAATCCTATGTCAATATGACCTTCCATTCACAAGGTGTAGCGATAGCAAGATTTTTCAAGATGGCTGCTGTGGTGGATGTCCGAGAAACACCATTTTCATTTAGGACCAACTAGACCATAAGATCAATATGTGTCTAAAGTTTCATGGCAATCGTCAAAATAGTTTAGGATCAGTAGCAATAACAATCTTGTGCTAATGGACAGACGATAGACCGATTACAGATGAAAGCCCATTCCATAAGTTTTCTGGTTAAGGACCAGTAAAGCTAAAAATGGTACTCGATGAGTAAGTTTAAATTTTTTTTATGTAAACATCTAAATAAATGCTCTGTCCTAATGGTTGAGCCTCTCACACAGAAGGTCGACCATATAACATGAGTATACAAAATTTTCATATATATTGCTCAAATCAGCTCTTACGTTCATGAAAATTCTCAAAACGTGAAATTGCCAACATAATTTCACCTTACAGAAAGAACTGAAAAATACACTTTGTACAGTTCTGTAATTTTATAGGGGGTTATCCCGACTTGAAAGCAAAACCATTGAGGTCATGGGAGTATACCTGTAAATTTTGCTCCAAAAAGAATTGTCTAACAAAATGATACAATTGTGAATAATCAAGGTGCTACTCAACTGCACTTTAGAAAATTACACGTTTTGAGCATACATGTATTTCAAAATACTATTTTCACACTTATAATTCAGTCAGTAAAATGATCGAACAGTTTGACAGAGGTCTCAAGATCGAAATCCAAGGAAGATATTAGTTTGCTTTTTCATTGCCTTATTAGCCTTCAAAAATCAAACTGAGTCATTTTACCTTTTTCTAGACAAAGAACTTGTGTGGTTTTTAGTACCAAAAATAAATTTGTTCAAGTTATTGCACATCAAATAAATGGTCTTATGACCACATTGATCGATACACATTAATAATCCACTCCCTTGGTAAGTCCAAACATAGTTCTGTACATTCTGTTTTAAAATGTTTGTTTTGTGTTTCTGTTGTTTTCTATTGTTACTGTCTTATTGTTTTGTTGTTTTTTGGTTTTGTTCTGTTTTTTGTTTTTTTTGGGGGGTGGTGGAGTGGGGGGTTATTGCCTTATATTGTTGTAATTTGTTGTGCCCTCCTCGTCCGAAAGTTGACAGCAATCACGTCCGTTTGAATGTCCGAATGTACGCCAATACGTGAAATATGTGCGGTTTTATTGTTTTCATGAAGTGCTTTTTGACTATTTTTTAAACGTGTTAGAAAAACGTCTTTTAAATATACAAGTTTGAAACTCGCTTAACAATTTTTTTTCTTCAAATGTATGTTTTATTTGTTTTCTTATGTGGCTTATTTGTATTTTTATAATGTGTCTTTCTGTACATTTTTTCAAATGTAATTGAAATTGTGATTTTTTTCATGTTTTTAAATGTCTTTAAAATCTGCATCATTAAAAATGTGTTTTTCAGAAAGTGTTTTTTATGTCTGGCTGTTGTGTTTGGTAACTTATGCTTTTTATTTGTTTCTATAAGTTTTAGTTTTTAAATTTGCTCTTTGTTAAGGTATTTGTGTGTGTTTTAATGCATGCTTTTACTATTTGTTTTTACCGTTTTTACAATCTGTGGGTTGTTTTAACTTGTGTTTTAAAACCTGTTTTTTATTGCATGTTTTTAAATATGTTTTTCCAAAAGTCCTGGAAAAATGCTAAGTACAATAGTAAAAATGTAGTTCACTCTTTGTAAAGAAAAAACAAATTATATTAGAATGCAGTAGTGGAGACATGTAGTCAAAAAATACAAAAGTGTACAAAAATGGTCCAGTATTTTTTGCGCAATATGTAAATAAAATTAAGTTACTGGAAATACATGCGAATGCAATACAGAAATACAATTTTAAAAAGGTGAACCTGGGGCAGTGCAGAATAGTAAGAGTGAAAAAGTAAACCATTAATTGTTAAGAAATACAACAGTAAAAATATAAATAAGGGTGGCTCAGAAATACGGTTGTAAAAAAAAGTGAACAGTGTGGTTCAGGTATAGGGTACAAAAAAATGAGCAAGGGGTGACCCAGAAATACAGTAATCATCAAAGCAGTCATGATAATTTTGTACCCTTTAAAAGAGCGCTGTAGAAAGAAGTGGATGGTAGAACACATGTTGTTGTTTGTTTCAACTGAAATTTTAACACAATTCCGGCTATATCATGCCAAGGAAAGGGAGCTAAGTGCCTTTCCCAAGGACACACCAAGGTAGCAGGCATTGGCTGGCATGGACAGGTATTGAACCCGTGACCCTTGGATTTTGCCTAATCAACTGAGCTACAACGGCTCCCAGAAAAAAGTGGACAGAAAGGAGAACGATTATTTTTAATATTGATACAAATTGTGTTGAATAATGATCTGACATCAAATGTACCATGAATTAAAACTGTAGTAGAGAAATTATACATAGATTATTATAACCAAAGTTAAAATATGTTTCATAATTACAATATTACAAAAAAATAAATATATAAAGAGACCTTAAAATTTTTTTACTTTACTTGACTACAGTTATGAACAGCAATGTTAAGCAACCTTTGTATCTACAATCATTTTAGAGTTCAGCCCTGGACATAATAGTGGATAATGGATGGATGAATGTCTCCGTGGTTTAGGGTCAATTGGTAGGAGGCAAGTCAGTTTTTTCTCATCAATATGCCCTGTGTTGTGTATGTTTTTTATTGTCTGACACACAATTTCAATGTGTCCAGGTGTCAGGTCATGACATATATATATATATATATATATATATATATATATATATATATATATATATAAACACACACACACAGCAAAACTTTGGATTCTGTCTGATGTTTTAATAGATATACACTGTGTCTTAATCTGTAATTTGTGTGCACATACTCTCGTTATAACCCCACTCTACAAAGTCTGAGTCCTATAGTGATCAAGTTCATCTGTCTGCCAATGAGTTTCAACAAGATAACATTTTTGGGAAGATTTCTATTTAAGCCTAATTACTTGTCTCCCTAACCTAATGCATTTTTACCAAATTTTGCATATAGCTTTACATAGATAAGATCTTGATGAACATGATCATTTACCAGCATCATTGTCCCTAAATGTCCATCCTCGTAACTTTGGTTTCAGCAGCATAATGTTTCTCCCAAAATTACACAAAGAAGGGGACCCAGAGAAGCCAATCATTTCTGGCAACAACCATACCATTGAAGAAAAACAAATATGAATTCACTGACTATCACCATTGGCCTTGATGCTACTATCTAAATAAAACACCAAAAACTAACATTTCAAACAACCCTTTCCTCATCACTATAGATGACTGTTCCCTATACACCAACATCCCACATCCTGAAGGAACAAAAACCTGCAAGAAAGCATGGGATGAACAGCATGAAGCATGATGGCAAGGAAGCATGGGATGGGCAGCATGAAGCATGATGGCAAGGAAGCATGGGATGGGCAGCATGAAGCATGATGTCAAGGAAGCATGGGATGGGCAGCATGAAGCATGATGGCAAGGAAGCATGGGATGGACAGCATGATGCATGATGGCAAGGAAGCATGGGATGGGCAGCATGAAGCATGATGGCAAGGAAGTATGGGATGGACAGCATGAAGTATGATGGCAATGAAGTATGGGATGGACAGCATGAAGCATGATGGCAAGGAAGTATGGGATGGACAGCATGAAGCATGATGGCAAGGAAGTATGGGATGGACAGCATGAATTATGATGGCAAGGAGGTATGGGATGGACAGCATGAAGCATGATGGCAAGGAAGTATGGGATGGACAGCATGAAGCATGATGGCAAGGAGAAGTATGGGATGGACAGCATGAATTATGATGGCAAGGAGATATGGGATGGACAGCATGAAGCATGATGGCAAGGAAGTATGGGATGGACAGCATGAAGCATTATGGCAAGAAGGCATGGGATGGACAGCATGAAGCATGATGGCAAGGAACCATGGGATGGGCAGCATGAAGCATGACGGCAAGGAGATATGGGATGGACAGCATGAAGCATGATGGCAATGAAGTATGGGATGGACAGCATGAAGCATGATGGCAAGGAAGCATGGGATGGACAGCATGAAGAATGATGGCAAGGAAGCATGGGATGGACAGCATGAAGAATGATGGCAAGGAAGCATGGGATGGACAGCATGAAGAATGATGGCAAGGAAGCATGGGATGGACAGCATGAAGAATGATGGCAAGGAAGCATGGGATGGACAGCATGAAGAATGATGGCAAGGAAGCATGGGATGGACAGCATGAAGAATGATGGCAAGGAAGCATGGGATGGACAGCATGAAGCATGATGGCAAGGAAGTATGGGATGGACAGCATGAAGCATGATGGCAAGGAAGTATGGGATGGACAGCATGAAGCATGATGGCAAGGAAGCATGGGATGGACAGCATGAAGCATGATGGCAAGGAAGCATGGGATGGGCAGCATGAAGCATGATGGCAAGGAAGTATGGGATGGACAGCATGAAGAATGATGGCAAGGAAGCATGGGATGGACAGCATGAAGCATGATGGCAAGGAAGCATGGGATGGACAGCATGAAGAATGATGGCAAGGAAGCATGGGATGGACAGCATGAAGAATGATGGCAAGGAAGCATGGGATGGACAGCATGAAGAATGATGGCAAGGAAGCATGGGATGGACAGCATGAAGCATGATGGCAAGGAAGCATGGGATGGACAGCATGAAGAATGATGGCAAGGAAGCATGGGATGGACAGCATGAAGGATGATGGCAAGGAAGCATGGGATGGCAGGCAGCATGATTCTTCCGCTCCCACTGACTAAGCTTGTAACCCATGTTCTTAAGGTTAACAATTTTGTGTTCAACAGCCAACACTTCTTACAAAATAAATGGAAATACAATGGGTACTTTCATATGCCAATATTTCTGTGTGAAGACTTGAGCAAAAACTCCTCAATGAGGCACTCCAGAGAATTCTAAGTTGGGGGAGATTCATTTATGACACAGAATCAAAATGGGTGACAATTTCAAAATATTCTTTGAATTCATATATGACTTCCATCATATGTCAGAGACATAAAACATGTCCAATGTCTTCTTGGATTCTCAATCTATCCTTCTTGACGGCAACATAGAAACCTAGAAACCGACGGGAGTTGCAAACCAAATGACTCTCTCCCTAGCAGCCGTCACACCAAGCACATGATAAAAAATCCTCCTTATGGCCTGTGTGTTCAGACCAAATGTATTTGCTCCAATCCAGCTAACTTTGAAAAGAGACACAGAGAGCTCAGAGGGCACCTCAGTGGCAGAGGATACAGAAGGAAATAATTGACATAGCTATGAACAGAACAACATAGATTCTTTGAAAGAAATGCCCCGATGAATTATAAAATGAAGAAAGGCAACAAGTAACTTTGTTGCCCTACCTAAAAAGATGTACAAGTAACTTTGTTGTCCTACCATCTAAAGATGTATGAGTAACCTTTCTGTCCTACCCTCTAAAGATGTATCAATGATATACTGATGTGTCTTAAACTGATTTCACTTTTCAAACCATATTGAATGCAGAAAATGTTAGGAAATGAAAAACTCTGCACAATTTATTTTACACATGTTCCAAGATACATTGAAATATATTAAATGGTTTGAGAGTTGCACTGTAGAAACAAATGAGTTTATGGACATATAGAAAGACAGTCATAGTGATAGATATATTCCCCATATCACATACTGGAGTCATAAAAAGCAAACTGTACTTTAAAACAAAATTTTTGTAGCAATACTTGATTGGTTGAGCTTGAAGTCACATACTCAAACTCAAGCTCAAAGACTTTTAAGGAGACAGTTTAAAATAAATAATTTATCTTGTTGCACAATCCTCTATAGATGTATCAATGATATACACTGTATTAATGTATCTTATACTGATGTTGCTATTCAGTAAATATTACTTAAAACAAACTAAACCTATATTTTAAGATCTCAATGCTAATTAGCTTCACTATGTTTTGAAAATGTCACCAGACTCCCAATTGAATTAAAGAAGCATTTTATTTCGCTTTAGACCAATTGGTCCTCGAATGCACTCAAAAAAGAAGCACATCAAGATAGGAATATTACAATATGAAAGCCACCCAGTATGGTTCAAATCATACTGCATACCTATCCAGCCTCATTTTCAATAGGTTTTTCCACAAACAGAAGAAAATACAGTAATGGAAATATAAAATGAGTAATAATCAAATAACTGAATTAAAATTCATAAACAAATAAGGAACATACAGTATTGTCACCAAATGTGTCAAAAAGTGAGACACAAAAAAGAATAAATTATAAAGATATGTGACAAGGTATAATCTGAACGAGTGTGTAATATTATACAACAGGAAAACAAAAAGATATGTACAAATTACGTATTTGTTTTTTGTATCTCTTAAAGAAAATTAATTCATATTAAACCATAGAGTCAATAAATGTTATCAGATATATGCAATTTTCTCCATTATAACTTTTCTTTTTGCATACATATAAATACTGGAAATTTTTTTCTACCTCACATTTGGTACAGATTGGTGAAAACAAAAAACTTGGACACTCATGGCAAAAAATTTACAAATTTAAGTGATCAAATTCCTTTCATATCATATCGTTTCAGTCCTACTTTACGTACTTTTCAATCATAAAATCATGCCCAGCACTATG
The DNA here is from genome assembly GCA_029931535.1 of Margaritifera margaritifera. NCBI lineage: Eukaryota > Metazoa > Mollusca > Bivalvia > Unionida > Margaritiferidae > Margaritifera > Margaritifera margaritifera. The sequence goes on from JAQPZY010001418.1 coordinate 1,861,585, forward strand.
TCTACAAATTGTCTGTTTCACAATTTAAACAATACAAACAGAATTGGTGACCTGATTGATGCTCTTTGATAAAAATTGTTACCTAACTTGTGGGGGGCCCATTATGGGTGTATTGTGAAACTTGTGGGTTTTGTTTTAGTGTGGGTTCTTAGATCAGTAGTATAAAGGCAAGTTAATGAACCATGTCATCCCTTCAAATTCATAAAAGGCATTTTCTAGACATGGGGCATAGAATTAAAGTTTACGTGGGTTGGTGTTAACTATACATATAACATATAATATAACATAAGAATATCATAATCATAATTATTTCATGGATTTACTCCAACTCGGGCATATAAAAATCTTGATTAAATTGATGAATATAATGTTGAAATTTTTGTATTAAATGTGTTGCTTTTACATAATATTTCCTGATTTTTTAATTTTTGTTTTATTATCATACTGTACTATCGACAGAAACTGTATTTCTTAATTGCAGCAGTAATAGGATGTTCTCTTTAGAGTGCCTCCCAGTCAGAGGTCACCTCGGAATATCCAGCACTTTGACGATCCCTTTGATCAGAAACTAAAATCATTCACCGTGACAAATGCACCACATATTGATTACGGTACTGATGCAGTAGGTTAAAAGTTAAAAAGTAAGTATAGTAAAACTTTTTGGGGTATGTTCTCTAGGTAGTAACGTGGTAATAGGACGTACCGGCCTACTATATGTACATCTGTATGATTTGTCGCTGATGTTTATCCTCATGCACCTTTGAGAAGTAAACACAATGTACCATATATTTTATTTAACATCTGTCTCATTTCTTCCTGTCATGTATCCTCATGTGCATTTTCAACTTCGCATTGATGGTAAACAGCTTACCACAAGTTTCACATTTGTATGGTTTATCACCAGTGTGAATCATCATGTGTCTTCTCAAATCAGCATTCCGGCTAAACAATTTCCCACAGGTTTCACATTTGACTAGTTTTTCACCAGTATGTATCCTAGTGTGTTTTCTCAAATTTGATATATTCATAAACGATTTATCGCATATTTCACATTTGAATGGTTTGTTTCCAGAGTGTGTCTGCAAGTGTTGTTTTCTAGTATTGTCTTCAGTGAAGGATTTACCACAAACTTCACATGTGAATGGTTTCTCACCAGTGTGTACCCTCGCATGTCTTGCTAAATTAGAGGTTTGGTTAAACAATTTTCCACATATCTCACATTTGAAAAGGTCACCAGTATGCACTCTACTGTGTATTGTCAAGTTGTTCTTAACAGCAAACAATTTCCCACATAATTCACACTTGTATGGTTTGTAATCAGTGTGTGTCCTGGAGTGTACTGCCAAACTAGCGCTCTGATTGAACAATTTCCCACATATTTCACATGTATATGGTTGATCACCAGTATGTATCCTAGTATGCGTTTTTAAATAAACTGTCTTGCTAAACAATTTCCCACATATTTCACATTTATATGGTTTCTCACCCGTGTGTATCCTTGTGTGGATTTTCAAGTCAGATCCTCGGATGAATGATTTACCACATATTTCACATTTGTATGGTTTGTCACCAGTGTGTATCATAGTGTGTCTTCGGAAAGATGATCTTTCTCGTAACGATTTTCCACATATTTCACATTTGTATGGTTTGTCATCAGTGTGTATCCGCATGTGTTCTCTCCTAGCAGAGTCTGAAGTGAATGATTTTCCACATGTTTCACATACGTATGGTTTCTTACCCTTGTGCATCTTTAAGCGTCTTTTCATAGAAGAGTTACGACAAAAGAATTTACATAGGTATCTTAAGCTTCACTTGCAACCAGACTTCTCGCGTGTCTCTGTGAGATTTGTGCGATACGAGGGAAGGGGTTGGGGGGGGGGGGGGGGGGGGGGGGGGGGTAGGCCTGGGAATTTTTTTTACAAAAATTCTCCAGCTCTAATATATCTTTTGCTATTTTTGCTCTGATTTTTTTTTTTTAAAAGAAAAAAGCTTATTATATCCGTTATATTAGTTTTTTTGGAAAAAAAAAGTTTATCTTCGGGTAAAAAAAAAAAATTTTTTTAAATCTGGTTTTAAACCCCCCCCCCCCCCCAAAAAAAAAAAAAAAAAATATAATAATAAATAAATGAATGGTCGGTCACTTACTTCATATTTTTCAACACCTTTGATGAAATCCATTGTATATAGAGGATTTCAAACGGGTCATAATTTAAATCATCACCCATTTGAGATTCTGTTTATCACATGGTTTTTAGGGGCCCCGGGTGGCCGAGTGGTCTAAGGCGCTCGCCTTTACCGATCACTGCCATCTCACCTCAGTCCTCGTGGGTTCGAGTCTTGGGCTCGGCCAGTGTGGTTATGTGAGAAAGCTTGCCAGTAGCTTCCCGTGGGTCGATGGTTCTTCCCGAGATTTTCCCGGGTTCTTCCTCCACCAGATATACTAGCCGCCATGTATAGCCTATCATGTGCTGAAAAATGGCGTTAAACCCATCATACCAAACCACATGGTTTTTATTTAGAGTGGGAAGAAAGAGACAAAAGAACATATAATTTTTGGGCATTTCATTCTGGCTCTGACGCTGCACCATTGAATTCTTGCGCGTGAAAAAATACTCCCATACGCGAGTTGAAATTAGTGTGTTGGGGGTATTGCGGGACATGACATATTTTTAAAGGCGCCCATAGCTTTACATGCGGGGGGCGATAGAGGGACAAAAGAGAATGATAGTGACCATAGGTTTAACATGGGAATCGGTTTACAGGAACAAAAGTGTTTATAGGGACAAATGGTAACATTGTTAGAAGTGGCTGACCTCAATTGGAGTTACATGGGTCCATAGGTTTAATATGTGAATGGATTTGTAGGGACAAAAGGGTTTATAGGGACAAAGGGTTTATAGGGTCAAACGGGAATGTATGTATACACGTATACATAGACAAACAAACATACACCAAACATACAAACACAAATGGCAATAATGATGAGTATCTCTCTTTTCTAGAGATGTGGGTGTCCCTAAAAAGGACCGTTGGAGTTGTTAACCAAAGTGAGTTAACACATATCTTACCTCTTCACTGGTCTTCTTTTCCTTAAACTTATGCGCACAGCAGGTCCATAAACCAATACTCTCTTCAAACATCCCTGTCTTTCCACATAAATTCTTCACTTCCATATGGCTGTCTCTGTGATCCTGGTAATGGCCCATGATACAATCACATACATGTTGTAGTACGGGTTAAACAGTATCCCCGAAACGATCGTTGAAGATTCTACTGTAGTCCACATGGTATACATCTTGCCTTAAGAACAGGTGACACCACAGGAGAATGATGTGGTATATATATATATATATATATATATATATATATATATATATATATATATATATATATATATATATATATATATATATATATATATATATATAGCCAAGGATCGGATTGAAACGGATTTAAATGTGACAACAATCCAAACAAGCGTTACAAACTTCGGAGTGATATTGCGATGACGACGACTACGATTGCAGTTGTAACTAGCATTCTTCTTAAAGAAGAGGATAACTTTAATTTGGATTTGATTGACTTTCTTACGTCGTCTCCGCAAGAACGTTTTTCCCTGCGACGGTAGTACTATCTTCTACTGTTTCTTCCAGTGGTCTTGACTTCTTACATTTTTGACGGGGATGGGTTCTTCTTCTTCTTCTGAAAAACTCTCCTCCTCCTCCCGCTTCTCCTCCCGCTTGTTCTCTTTTTTCTTAGGACACTTTGAAGACCAATGTCCTTTTTCCTGACAATGATTACAGGTGTCTTTATCTTTATCTCTCTTTTCTCCTGTATTTCCTTTGCTTTGACGCTGTGGACATTCTGGAGCCCGATGTCCTTTTTTTCTGGCAGACATAGCAAGTATCTTGACTTTTATCTCGAGAAGAGTAGTCCGTAGTCTTATTGGAAGTGGTATGCTTTTGAATGACTCCGTAAATCTCTGACGAGAAAAGTGATCCATTTTCTTCTTCTTCTTTACAGTTTGAAAGCTGAATGAATTACATACCCTTAGGGTGAGAAGCTCTCTGTATATATATACATACATATATATATATATATATATATATATATATATATATATATATATATATATATATATATATATATATATATATATATATAGGGAGCAAGTAGGAGTAAAATTGAGTCAAATCAAAGTTTGCAATCAAGATGAAACGATCACGCTATTTCAGTGAGAAACGAGAAGAAGAAACCAAGAGGTAACGGTGACGACTTTCGGTGTCGCCTCATATGCTAACTAAAGTCTTAGCCCAAGTACATGCCTGTGATTTCGAAGATGACATGAGTGACCCTGAATCAACACCCTCAACTTCTACCACAAGACAAAGAGATTCCAGAACTACTAAAAAAGACAGTCGTTCGGTAGCTCCAGAAAATTATTATCACATTTGAGAGACGCAAAAACTCACTTCCAGAAAATTTCGAACCACGACTTACACATACACAGTGAAATTTAGAGCTCAAGTCTGAAGTACCATCCGAGAAAGCAGGAGGATTCATTACCGATTTGTGGGATTCCTTGTTAGAGACATTGAAACAACAATGCCAAGCTAAAGAGGACGATCGTATGAGACTCTCCATCCATCGCCACAGTTTAAAGTCTACTATATGGATCGAGTTTAGTGCACCAGCAGAATAAACACCATCCAAAGTCATCGACAAGATTCAACACATTCAACAATCCAATGACGAATTTAACATGACCGATGGAAAAGTTACTCTTCACATGACCTACGTTTCACATCCCCGAGGTAGCGAACTACACAAAGTGTTATTGGTGGACGTAATTCGCAGTACCAAATGAAGTATCGGCCAAACTGACAACTCACAGGATCAAATGTGCTTAGCCCATGCCATCGTAGTGGGGCGAATGCATGCCTAGAAGAATACGACCGCAGAATGGAAAAGAGCATGGGGAAGCATTCGAAAATCGGACAGATCCAAACAACGAAGAGAAGCATAACTCCTTTTGAAGCAAGCAGCCATTTCCAAATGGACCGTGTGTGGCATTCCTGAAATGCAAAAAATTCAAACGTCTTGGCTCCTCGTTATATGTTGAAAGTATACCCTCAAGTGGTTCGTAGATCTCTGGTGTTTCGAGGACCCAATTTCACCGACGAAAACTACATTCAAGTGTATCATCATCAAGAGCAATTCGATACTATTACTAGTATCACAGGATTTCTTGGATACGCTTACTACTGCGAGAAATGTGACCGAGGATTTACCAGTCTGGAGCAATACATTCAGTGTGGAGAGAGATGTCGGGGCTATTTAGAGTCCAAACCATGCATTCCTAAAGAACACATTCATTACTCTTCATGCAAGCAAACCTTTGTCAGCCCCACTTGTTACGAACAACATCGTAGGAAACATGTTAACCAACAGAAAAGTGCTTGCGAATTATTGAGATTGTGCACCACTTGTGGATATCTTATTTGAACCAATAATTCAAAGGCATACGTTTGTCCCGGAATGAAAAGATGCCGTTTTTGTGACCAAATTGTGGACTTTGAACATCAATGTTATATTCAAAAATATGACAATGAACTGGAGGAAGACATCTAGGAAGATCAGCACAAAAAGAAAAAGAAACAAGTGGATTTTATCTTTTTTGACTTTGAATGTACGCAATCAACGGGCATTCAAGTGCCTAATTTCTGCGTAGTTCATCGGACTTTTGAGAAGTGTATACAAGAACCTATATTTTTTGTCACTGTCCCAATTGTAGTAAGATTCCAAGGGGACGTGAAAAAATCTTTCGAGGACCCCATCACTCTTCCTGATTTTGCAAAATGGATTTTAGTCTCTACCGACGACACTTGGAAAGAAGAGGACATTCAGCTCTACGGGGACTGTCATCGATATGCTACAGACATGGCTCACAGTTTCTCGGGATACGATGGACAATTTATGTTGAAATATTATTCAGAACAAGGTACCGAATGTCCCCAAGTCACCATGAATGGAGCCAAACTCATCTACATGAAAGTGGGACAAGTACAGTTTAAAGATTAGATGAGTTATTTAGCCATGCCTTTGAGTCGAATGCCTAAAACGTTTGGAATGACAGAAATGGCCAAAGGTTATTTTCCACAATACCGAAGCTAATCAACACGTTGTGCTCCCGCATTTGTTTGACGTTCACTATTACGACTCCGACGGTATGCACGCAGAACAATGACAAGCATTCTACGCTTGATACCCTATTGCCGGCAATATGGTAGCAAGGATAGATGTTTTAACCAGTGGTACCTGAATGCAATAAGAGGATTGATTGTTTTAAAAGTGTTAAAATGATCAGACATTGATCGACTACCCATTACTCAGAAGCATTTTGATACCACGGCTTCTACCTACAATGTAGCAGTGGTACGCAGAATTCCAGAGGACACAGACTTAGAGGATAACCAAAAACGTTTAAAACAAGTGTCATCTCAAGAAGATACTTCTTTGCGGCGTGTAGTGTGTGAGTTAGTGACTGATCTGGTGCCGTATAATTTACCACCAAACACTCTTTGGCAAAAGTATGACTATTTCCTCAAAAAGAAAGACATTGCGGTGAAGGACCAATATAAAAGGTTACCATGCCATGACTGTTGTCTTCAGTGTTGCAACAAATTATGTGGAAGGACGTCAATGAGAGTGTTCAGGACTCAGTGGAGTACCAATAATATTTACGAGAACTATTTCCACCTACGATTCCATTGACGTTTGGACAACGTGTAGTGTCTGTGTTTGTGTTTTAGTGACTACTTTTCTCGGGTTTCGTTTCCCAGGAAATTCTTTGTGGACTATTTATGAACAGTACATGCAGCAAAGACATGACTAACCAAACTTTATCTGTGCGCAAAAGACAAATTGTTTAAAAGTGTTGAGAATAGTAATGAAAATAAGTTGTGTACCTCCGTGTGAAGAAGACCTTCGTCAAACTTTATCCACGCTTCATACTTACCAAGAAGTGTGTATAGCTAGCTGGTTACACAAACAAATTTATGATTGGAAAGATTTATGAGACTGGAAAAGTCTTGACTTCGATGCATGGATACAAGAAGTGGCGCACTATATCAAAGACATTGTGTGTCACTAATCATCCAAGAAAAGAAGAAGTGAACTTAGAGTCAGTGCTAGAAGAAAAGTCAGAAGTGAACATGAAATTAGAAACAAGTTTAGAAACAGTGGTGAAAGAACCTAACCTAGAGGAAGAAATATTACAAACCCACGAAAGTACCGTCATACAAATCTAAACGCATGAGGAAGAAAGTACCTTCCCAGAGAAATTAGAGATACTGAATTCCACAGCGACTATTAGAAGAACACCAGCGCGTGTACGTCGATTTCATGGGACACACGTAGATCGAGAATATTGTACACTTTCTTGTTGATATAGAGCTGCAGTGATTCTAATTTGTGCCACATTGATGTACGTAGCCATGTATGTCTTATGTGTTTTCCTATTTTAATTCTTGACATGGAAATGTTTTTTTTTGTTGTGGTGAGACTTTTTGAAAAACATTAATCGTGTATCGAATGTATAAAATGTTTTGTATCTTCCATGATCATCTCAGAAGTCTCAACACCATAGTTATGGATGCATCTTCCTCTTCCTCCTCTTCCGCTTCTGTTCTGAAAGTGATTGACGAAAAGTTACATCGTTAGAGTTGGGAGGCCTTGTATCTTCGCCATCCCCCTAACATGTTGATTGCTGACCAAGTGATTCAGGCAAAACCAAATTTGTCAAACGTGTGATCGAACACATATCCCTTTTGTTTGATCGTCCACCTCAACGTATCGTGTGGTGTTACAAAGAGTTTCAATCGGCTTACACATTATTACTCCAAGAAAGTCAAGGAGAATCCATTTCTTTTGTAGAAGGCATTCTTCGGGAAAGACGATGGGATCGTGTCTGACTTTAGTTAGGAGAAGACGAAGAAGAAATTCAACTTTGGTTTACACGGAAAGAACATCCTCGTAATGCAGGTATTTTTTTTAACATTACTCAAAATTTGTTTCAACAAAGTAAAGCACATCGTACCATCAGTCTCAATCCCCATTATGTGGTCTTGTTTAAAGTCCAAGAGACAAATCTCAAGTACAAGTGTTAGCCAAACAATTAGGAACCCCTTGGCTGAACTATGCGCACGACGATGCTACTCAAACACCTCATGCGTATTCACTCATCGATTTAAATCCAACCACTCCCGATTATTTGAGATTTTGGACCAGTTTATTTCACCATTTGTGTCAAGAAGGAGGTCCTATCATTTACACGTCTCCTTTGGCGTCTCTCTGAAGAAAGAAATTTTGTTATAAAAACATCCTACCCGTCTTTACTTTCAAACAGTTTTAAACATGACTTCCTTTCAATCTCATCCTCCGGCCAAATTGCTTCGTGCACTGTATGCCATCAATGTACAAGTCCGTACACACTTGTTACAAGCCAGTCTTAAAGAAGTCTTACGATGGTTTACTTTGACAGCACGTCAATTACTTCAAGGCATCATTCACATACCCTATCAAACCAAACATTTATTTGAAAAACATAAAGTAGCGTTATCACAACTGGCAGATCCAAGAATTGATACTCGAACCAAAAAACAAATCATTTTTAAACCTGGTGGAAGTGGCTCTTTATGAGGTGTCATTGTTCATTCTCTTTTAAAATGGTATCCTAATGCTGAAGCTAAAAGGAAGAAGAAAAAAAATCTCCGAAAAGACGACAACATATAACTACAGCACACAAGAAAAAGAAAAGCCCTAAGAAGAAAAGATCCTCCTCCAAGAAACAAAAACCATCTCCTGCCAGAAAAAGAGGTACTGCTGCTAGGACGCGCACGTACTCCAGAAAACCACGCAGATCAGTGACAGTGTTTCCTCCTGTCGAAGTTCTTCTTCGCCGTTCATGATGATGCCTGTCAAACTGATTTAAGATCCGTGTTTCCTAATTTGATGAAAATATGGAAAAACATTTCTAAAGGAACTTCTCCGGTGGCGTCTATTCTGCTATAGTCACTGCTGCTGCCGCTAAAAAAGTGGCCTCACCAGGAGTGTTACAGAATTTACTGGATTTATCCAGACAAGAACTGGCACTATTGAGTCCGTTGAAAACACCTCATCGTCAAGTGGTGCCTACCATGAAGTTGATACTACGTGCTGACCATGAGTGGAGACGAGTTCCAGTATAAAAAAGAAGTGTGTGATATGATTTACATCAGTGTTTTATTTTTGCTCCTGAAACAAAAGATGTCACCAAGAAGTGCACACCACCATAGACGCCCAAGAGACCACCGTCTTCCAAAAAACTAAAGGGAAAAACCTTGTATAGCTAAACATTGGAATGTGTTGTCAGTCCTGACTAAATCCAATCCTCTGATGCGAAAACAACTCATTCAACCATCCCGTAAAGAAATCATCAATACCGTGTGTGAATGTTTTGAAAGGAATGATACCTTTGTCCAAGATACAGAAACAACGATTAGGAAAACATCGGAACGTTCTTCGCCAAATAGTGAAAAAGAAAATACCGATCAGTCAAAACAATAAAATGCTGCTTCAGGATTTCTACCCATGCTGATAGGGCCTTTGTTAAAAGTGATTGCTCCTTTGTTAGGATCGATTGGTGGACCCCTTTTAAGAGGAATCATGAGATAAGGAGGGAACAAAAAAGAAGATAAAAAGGACACCCTTTTCTGGAAAGACAGCACACTTGTACCTTTGGATCTTATGGAAGGACGAAAACTCAATTTAGTTCCCTACAAACAATGGATGGAACTCCATCATTGGTACGAACATCGGATACCTCATTTACCTCTGAATCATAATCTCGCTGAGATGTCACAGTTACAACAAGAATTACAATCGTTTATGGATCGTAGTAAGTTGTCAGAAGCAGAAAAATCGCAACGGTACGGCCAATATTGCAAAGTCTTCAACTCTTTTACCAGAAAGCTTCAGATTTGAGGAGAACGTTTTCCTAAAACTCAAATCGTCTTTTTCTGCCAAATCTTTGTGGTGTATTGTGTCATTGGGGCAGCGATTATCAATTTGAGTTTGCGACATGGAGAAACAAAAAATTGTGGACCATTTTACTCAGCAGTTTTATTGGTTATCTTCTACCCAGTCCTTCCTTCAAATATACGACTGACAGTAAGAACAACAACAACGGTAGCCTTGCAGCCAACGCCAACCACCATTCTTCCAGTCACAACAACAGAAACAACACTCTTTTGGAACATTTGGAAAATCATTCTACTTTGACATCGAGTGACTCCTCGGAAACCAGAACCATCGAACCATGAATAACCAATTTTATTTAACCTTACCGAGTGACAGTTCGATGGACGTGTGCCCCCAAAACACCTTGTTTTACGGCTAAATTACCTCCAGTCAAACAATTGGATCACGAAGCTCATTGGGAAGTGGCTTTGGTAGAAATCATTCATCCTACTCAAGTTTGGAATGTGACTGGAGATCAAACCACTTTTGTCGTCGAAATCCTGAACGAACAAGTTCAAGAACACTTGGACAAAAATGATCCTGGCTATTACGAAACCTAAAAACCGGCACCAACTAATCCTCAATTAAATATCGATAACATGAGAATTCCTACAGGCTATTATATTAGTGCTCAACATTTCTTAAAAACTATTGCAGCTATTTTCAACAATCATTTTGGCAAAGCACTGGACTAAGCTCGGCGAAGAGTACAGATCGAGTATCATGCCATTTCTCATCGTCTCAAATTGAATTCTGCTGACCCCAAAGCGCTATCCATCACTTTTTCTCCTAGTTTGTTTGCTATTCTGGGTGGAAATACAAACATAGCTCAGCATTCAAAAGACAGCAGCAACAACAATCGATTCTACAAGTAATTTCGCTCCCCTATTGAATTGAACGAAGGACTTAACTTATTGTTTGCGTACTCCGATGTGGTCGAGTACAACGTGGTGGGAAACACATCCGCTCCGTTACTGAGAGTCACCAGTCTGGTCGCCCTCGTTGACTCGTCAACCACAATACGACTTCGAAGATTGAAAGATTGTATGAAGCTATGGTGCACATGCACCGGGTCAGGAACCACCTGATCCAGAAGAGCACGGACAGGAAGACGGACATCTTCTTGAATATGGCGCAGTAACTGGTAGGAGATGTCCTGCGGGAAGAAATCATCCAGGAGAAGGAAGACTGGGAGAAGAGACACGGGGGGGGGGGAGGGCGAATAACAGAGGTAACAACAACAACAGAGGCAGCAACAACAACAACATGAGGGAGGAGAAGAGATAGCGTGTAGAATGGAGACAGAATAGTTCTCTTTCTCCTTCACAAGTAGACGTCCCTGTGCCATAGTGAAAACCGTGGCCCTCCTGCCAGGCGTTAAATTTCAGGACCGATCACCAAAAACAAAACGGCCACCCAGAAAAAAGAGAGATACTACTCAAAAGTATTGTCCAAAAAAACCTGTGCTTTATGTTGTGTGTTTGTGTATGTCTTTGTCTTTCACCACCAAACACTTAAAATCCCCTTCCCTTATAAAAATGTGTGTTTGGATGGGTAAAGTAGTATGTCTATAGACACTCTCTAACCCTTGTGTAAACCTATGTAAAACAAATCTGAAGAATGGTTTCTTTTAGGTCCGCGCAATTTCTGTTTCCTTTGGTATTTACTTACTTACTTAAACTGGATTATACTCGTGTGCGGCCATTCGGCCATGTACGAGTGGTTAATGGGCGCACAGTGCCCTATTTAATTAATCGTCAAATGGATCGCCGGGCTGCAAACCGATTTGACGCTGTAATATGTGCAAAGCACACTATATAATTATTCGTCAGGTGAGCTACCGGGCTGTAGTCCCACTCGACGCATTACTGCACGCAAAGCATGCTACTTAATTATTCATGCCTGTGGAGGCAAAGGCGGAGTCAGAGATAGCGTAGGAGGAGCGTAGCGTCGTTGGATGGTTCCATTGATCCAGGGTGTACATTTTGATTTTATTTGCCAAATATAATTGTTGCCGTCTTGTACGTTAGCTAAAATATCCTTGAATTTTGAATAAGCAACTCTTTACTTGTGGCTGGCTTGTATGTTGGTTAGTAACGATTAAGATGAATATATTTGGGTTCAGTCCAAGGAGTGCTCTATTAGGTTATCTAAAATTGGTAGTCATATGCAACTTTTTACTTTTGTTTATGAGTTTTATTTGTGCTCAATCGTTGCCCTTTTGCACGGCTGATCCTGATGGTTTGGGTTATTAACCACCTTTAGTTTTCTGTTGTTGGGATGAGTTTCAGATTTCAATCTCATGGTTCATAAGCATATTTTTTTAAAATGTTCAGGAATTTCGGACATTCTAGTTATCGCCTTGTGCGGAGGGACCCTGATGGTCTAGACTTGGGACCACCTTATAGTCTTAATTTTGTTATTTTGGTTACCATACGTATAGGACGTGTTATGTTGGTATAAGGATATTAATCTATTGTGTGTTGTGTGGCTGGGGCCTGATGGTCTGGGTTGGGACCACCTTATATTAACTAAGTTGTTTTATGTAGGAACGTGCAGTCATTCTGTTACTCCTTGGTAAATTCACCGAGTAACCTTTGGCATTCTGTGTCAGGGTTGCAATTTGTGTAAGGGATGTTTTCCTTCACGTCTGTGCTTGAAGCATATAAAGCGGTGCGTTTGCCAGTTTTGCCATAAACTCTCTACACAGCGCGTTAAATTCTGCCTTCCGTTTTATAATCAAGTAGTAGTGGACTTCATTAAACCAGACAAAACCAAGATCCAGAACAGAACGAGGTTTGAGCCGCCTAAAGAACTGAAACCGTACCTGCACCGGCCAGTAGAGGTTTCCCTTCAGCCCTTTTAAGGGTTACAAGAATGCCTCAAATGCCTAAAGGGTTTCTTATTTGCCCTGAAACCCATATTGATTACAACCTTTTTATTTCACAGATACGATCCGTTATCCCACCGTTCAAAAGATAATACTCGAAATTGCCTGAGATCACAAAAAGTAAATAGGTCACTGGACCATTTTCCAAAGTTACCATTTTCGGAAATCTAATGTATACTATGTACTCTAAATTCTAAAAGATTAAAGATCAGGAAAAATTTGGAAACTGATTAGCTTGATCGCAATTACAATATATGGTTAACACACAGTTGGTTGTACGGACAGTCCGATTTAGTTAACTGGGCAGAATTGGACCATGAACGTTCGTGGCGTTTCAGCTTAAACCCGTTACGCTTCGCGCCTCCCTCGCCGAGTCCATGCAGCCTTTCCACTTCAGACATTCATACAGTTAAGTAGTGCGCCGTGCGCACAGTAATGCGTCAGATGGGATTAATACCCATCTGACGAACAATTAAGTAGTGTGCTTTGCACACATTAAGGCGTCCAATGGGCGCTTTGCACCTATTCGATGAGTAATTAAACAATGCGCTTTGCGCATGTTAAACACACGTACATGGCAACTGGTCACAAACGTGTATAATCCAAATTCAACAGCAGTTTTGCCAGTCATCGTCGACTCGACAAAGAAAATGACATGCCAAGTGGGGGATTTAAAAGAAGGAGTGGATTTGATGGAGGGTGTGGTATACCTCCTGGAACAGTAAGAAGCCAAATGGCATTACCCTACCCTAAACCGTGTTAGGAGGGAAACGACCGCCCTTAAAACAGCAAACGGCCTTGAAAAAGAAGTGTTGGAGGTGGAAGTGGCAAAAATTAAAGTCACCTGCGCGTCAACTAAAAGAATGACAGCAGTTCAACCCTGTCGAGTAGGAAAGTTAAAGGAAGCAGTGAATTTGATGAAGGGAGTGGAGTACCTCCTAGAACAGATAGAGGCCCTAAGGTGTTACCCGTCCCTAAGCAGTGTTAGAAAGGAAGCGACCACCCTTACAACAGCAAAGGGTCTTGTAAGAAAAGTCATGGAGGATGAAGCCGTGAAAATTAAGGCCACCTGGGCCAAGGAGAGAAAAGAGCGCCAGAAAAAAGAAAGGGACTTTCAGCGCCTCAGTGCCCACTGGATAAAGGTCCAGGAAAAATTTAGAAGATCAGACCATCCAGATTGGATCCCTGATGAGGAGAAGGAAAAATCTAAGTTCAACCTATTAGTCTCCATGAACATATGGTGGAAGAAACGGTGGTCATGGAGAAAGAAGTATAAGAAGTAGAAGAAGAAGAAAAAACAATCCTTTTTAGGGCCACCTACATTTCTAGAAAAGAGAGATACTCATTATTGTTGAAATTTGTGCTTGTCTGTTTGTGTATACATTTGTCTTTCCCTACCAAAAATTTAAAAACTCCTTCCCTTGCAAAATGTGTGTTTATGTGGGTATAGTAGTGTGTCTATAAACATTTCCTTACCGTTATGTAAACCTATGTAAAAAACATAAGAATTGTTTCTTTTAGTTCCGCGCAATTTCTGTTTCCTTTTTTATTCTGTGTGAGGGTTGTATTTTGTGTAAGGGATATGTTCCTTCACGTCCGTGCTTGAAGCATAAAAAGCGGTGCGGTACTAAAGGAACAATTATTATATGGCAAAACGCCAAGAATTATCCCTTATAATTCAAAATGAACACCGTAAACCAGATGCAGTGTGCTTGCCGAAGACTCTCTTGAGCGAGAAAACCACAAACCGACCCAAAATTCCTGTGTATTCTACAAACTATTGCAGACAAAGACCCCAGGGAAATAAGGTGGAGGCCTCGCAATATATGTTAGCGATGCTCTCTCTCTCTCTCTCTCTCTCTCTCTCTTACTCTCTCTCTCTCTCTCTCTCTCTCTCTCTCTCTCTCTCTCTCTCTCTCTCTCTCGAGTATGCTGAGAGCACACTGCCAACAATAAACTGCAAACACCTCCCCTGAGTACCAAATAATAAAGATAAATACAGGTCAGTCTCCCCTAATAGTAGTAAACATTTACGACCAATATGGAGACCAGCATACAGATCCAGAAACCTTCAAATTAATCGTTAACAATCTAAGAAGATAACATCATCATCTGTGTAGATTTTAACGCTCACAGTGAACAATGGGGAGGAACCCAATTGAATAGGAGGGGAGTGAATATTGAGAAGTGGATCTCGGTATCAAACCTAGTAATTCTAAATGACGGGTCTCGTACCAGAATTAACCCCCAAAACGGTGCAATGTCAGCCATTGATCTCACCATATGCTCGCCCAAGATCGCGGAAATCGCCGACTGGGAGGTAGATCAATCAGGGACACTAGGTAGCGACCACTTCCCAAAATGGACCACCATCCACACTAAATTTCATAAAAATATCAATTCTCCGACACCCAAGTAGAGATAAGATAAGGCGGATTGGGGGGGATTACATATGATCAGCTGTACATTGAAAATATTGAAACTTTCCACCAAAATATCGTAGAGGAACTGTCCTCGACAGCTGAGCGATGTATACCCAAAACGGGAGGACGGGCTGGCAAACAGTCCGTTCCATGGTGGAACAACGATTGTAAGCAAGCCATAAAGAAGAAAAATAGAGCCCTAAATCGCTTTAGACACACAAAAAACTCCAATGATTTCCTTGCCTACAAGGAAAAGGAACGCTTGGTTAAAAATACTATAACCCAGGCAAAACAAATATCTTGGAAGACATGCTGCTCATCTGTAAACCACAGATCAAATTATAAACAGGTATGGGATATGATAAAGAAAATCAGAGGAAAAGGCACACGTTCCTCCCCAAGACTCCCAGGGCTTACCACTGACGTGGAAAAAGCACCCCCAATTGTTCACAGATAGGGGCGACCACTCAAGCCCATTAAACATACACTTCGCATACATGAGTGGCGAAAAGCGCTCAGTAGGATAATACTTTTTTTTTTTTTTAAACCCACAAATTTGATCAGTTTTGAACCACCGCCGAAAATTTTTAAAATTATGAAAGTTAGAAATGTGCGTGATACTAAATGAAAATGAGTAACTTTTACTCACGGATTGTTATTATGTTTGGACACTAATATGTACACTATGTACACAAAATGTATATCTGAATGGAGATTATTAAATAATGAAATTTGAAACTCGCAGGATTGTAATAATTAAACATGTGGTTAACACGTAATTGGTTTTAAGTACAGCCCGATTTAGCTAACTGGGCAGAATTTGATCATGTACGTTCGTGGCGTTTCAGTACTTCCATGCCGCTTCGCGCCTTCTTTGCCGAGCCCGTGCAATCCGCCTCTCCAGACATACAATTAATCAGCGTGCGGTGCACACAGTAATACGTCAGATGGGTTCGCAGCCAGGCAACTCATCTGACGAATAACTTACACACCCTCCGATATCACGCCTTCAATGAACCCTCAAAGAAGGAAAACCGTGCGTCGAGGGAGTAATGTGTAATAATTAATAAGGGCGTTGTGCGCCCATTAACCACTCGCACATGGCCAAATGGCCGAACTCGAGTATAATTGAAATTAAGTAAGTAACAGTTTTGCCATTCATCGTCGACTCGACACAGAAGAAAAATGACAAAACAGCATTGTAAAGTGGGTAACTTGACCACAGCCAGGAGGTCAAGAAGATAAAGACAGCAGTGACCCAGGAGAAGGGTGTGCAGGAGTGGGCGGAAGAAGAAGAGTAGAACTGGGAGAAGGATTACAAAGAGCCTCCTTTTAGGCTCAATCTTTCCGTCCGCCGTTGCACAGAATATTTAAAAAGTTTCTGAGGATAAAAATTTCTGGGATAAAAAAGTTTATGGGGAAAAAAGAAAATTTCTGGGGACAAAACGTTTCTGGGGACAAAAGTTTTTGGAGACAAAACGTTTCTGGGGACAAACGGGAATGGTAATGTTAAATTTGTTTTATTACAATCCAACACACACCCTACAATCCGTCAACCACTTTTTGATTACAATCCAACACACACCCTACAATCCAGCAAGCGCTTTTTGATTACTATCCAAACACACATCCTACTATCCCACACCTACTTTTTGATTACTATCCAACACTCCATACATACTATCCAAAACGCCTAATGTAGTGTCAAAAAATCCCACACCTACTATCCAACGAAAAGGGTATGATGTACAAGAAAGGGGATGAAATCACACAACCATACTATCACACCACACCAAAGTTTATGTTCGGTACGCGGAAGTGAAGGAAAACATCCATCAGATTCGGTACGCAGACGTGTAGTTTTTTATGCTTTTTTTTTACAAAGATCGATAGAGATAATGTGAAAGAGCATGTTTAAAAATGAATTTGTTTGGACAAAAAGCACATGTCAACGCAATTTTTTAAATCAACATTTGTTTTTAAAAAAAAAGCCCCACTCACTGGAACATCAGCTATGAAGAGAAAGGATTAGGGCACGTCCCTTCCTCTTCATTTACAAAATACCAAAAAACATTAAACATGAACGTATTTAAAAGGTTGACAACGTAGTGGAGTCAGACTAGACTTCCAACGACCTAATACAGTGTTATTTTGCCATCGACCCACACTACTTTTCAGAGCTAAATAAAATAGATAGCCATAATGTTCGCAAAAAAATCTTTCTATTTTATCATTGTTTCTAGAATACTCAAGATAAAAAGTCACTAAATGTTCTAAGAAAAACCAAGACTGCGTTGATGAAGAAAATACACACAATATTGTCCTCACACCATGGAATCTGATCTTTGTAATATCATATTAATTAAATTGAGTAGATACAGCATTTCGTCTCATAAAGTCAACGATGTCATCTTCCAAAGGAGGTAATCCATAAGAATCAAAATATTTCACAAGGTTATGATAAGTCATCAGTTCACATCAGTTCTGTCAAGCAAGTCGATGAACGAGTAGTCTCCGTACTCTGTTGCAAGAAAGCTTCGATGCGTTTCGTTTCCAGGGAAATCAATGGAGGTAAGGAATGGTCACACATGTCTTTATACCACTTTCTCAAAATCGTCTCTTCTGAGGTGAGAGTTCATGCATCTTCCAGATACTCTTCCAACCTGTTTTCTTAACTCGTCATCAAACATTTGTCGTGTTGTTTATGACTAGGATGATCGATTTGATGTACAAAACAATGTTCTCTGGTCAGGTTTACTGATTTTATTCAGCCAAGTCAGTAGCAAAACACGAGACTAAATGTTGTTCTGGTTCTTTCCATCTTGACATCATGACTGTAATTTTGTCTTCTTCTTCACTGTGGTTTGTGACTTTTGTTGTTGTTGTAGTTGTTGTTCAGGATAGAACATAGATTCTTCGTGTTCCATCTTTTCTTTCTAATAGTCTGGGATCACTTCTCTCAAACTGTTGACGTCCAGAGTATTGTCAAATTCTGCATACAAGATGACGTTCACTGTGTTTGCAAGAGCTGAACTGAAGTTCCACACGTAGTTGGCCCGATTTTATAGGTTGAAAATGTCTTTCGTCGGGAGTGAAATCAAATCCCCACAAAGCATATCCTCCTGCATAATCGTTGTACAAAATACCGTGGCTGCTGTTGGTACCTAACTGTCCTGTGATTTTAAAGAGTGTGAAGTAAGATCTCAAGTAATTTTTTGGGGCAAACTTAGGTTCAAAAAGGTCTGGTACACAACGTCGGGCCGTCTGGCCATCTCGGGTGGCTTTTATCTTGGGCACGTTGAAGTGTTGGAACTCAAAAGGATTTTGATCGATAGTTCCGTTGAGGGCCGCATTGCTGACGATGCCAAAGATGAAATGTTTTGGTAGCTGTCCTTGTTAACCATGATCTTGGATCTTGGATAGGAGTCCAGAGGCAATGGTGAAGGTTTTCCCTTCCACTTGTCGTAGAGGATAATTAGCTGTATTTCTGCTCAGAGTTTGACTGATGTCGTTTCCCACTTTAGGTAAGACTTCCACACGTCGCACATAAATTCTGGCTTTTTGGATGTTCGTTTTGTGTTGGTTAGCATTACCCATCAAATGGAACGCTGTCTATTTCGAGTCAGTCTCAGTCATACATCCACTCCATTCAACAAATACTTGTCTTGCAACCATATGTCCAAATGGAAACGATCCATCAGTTCTAAACTGCATCCTTGATTGATTTTCTTTTGGCGGTCGTTAAATCCAACATTGTGAGGATCGTCAGCTTCTGTCAACTCTGCATCGATGAACTTGTCCCAAGTGTCAGGTTTCCGTACCACTGAAGCATCCAGATGTTATTCTTGACTCCTTTTTCGTACGTCAAGAGATTATCCAGGTAAGCCCTGTAAGGGTAAGTGTCCATGCGGCTGCCGACTGGTTTGTTGTTCAAGCACAAATCCACTTCGCTCAACAACGAATGCATGAAATTGTTGACGGGAGCTACTCTGGCATCGGCGCCTGGACTGCTGTTATCCGTTTTGAGAACTTTGACTTTCAGGTACATGTAACTGTCGTTCAGATCGATGTAATCTCGGTTTGCACTTTGATTTCAAATTCGATAAGGGTCTGAAGTAGCCAAAGACGACACAGGATGAAATTCTACCCATTATGATTCTTGCATCATCATCATCATAGGTGGCATCGAAAACAGATCGAGTTTTAGCTTGGAACGTTCGCAAGAATCTCGGTGCATACTTTTTCCTTTTTTTAGTTAGTAATCAAAATCGTCCATTTCCCTGAGAGTTGTTCTTCTTTTCATATTTTTTTTCTAAACTTGTCTATGAGATCTGAAGGGTTTTCGACGTGTCTTTCTGCCTTGTCCTTGCTGTGGAGTAGAGGAAGAATTAATGCCTTCGTCAGGAGTATAAAGCAAATTTATAGGTGTATCTCGGCGACTCAGAAGTTTTATTCCAGTTTGAATCAACACATTTTTTCCTGCTTTTATTATGGCTTCTTTAGGACTTTGATCGTCGATGAGTACGTTGTGGAGAAATATTTGTTCTTGCAGCAAAGCTGTATCTTTTAAAGCATGCAATCCTCGAATGACCATAGGTTTGAAGATGAGTGCTACCGAACGAAAAGCTAATTTTAACATATCTCCTAAACCATGTCCTCGTTGTCGATCGATTCCTCGGTACACAGGATACACTTGTTTTCACAATTCGCTAGAGAATCCTTTTCGGAAATGTAGTTTCACCGTGACTTTTCCTTTGGAGAATACAATATTTTGTCCAAGATCTCCCTTTATACTAATATTGACAATGTGAAAATACGACTTATTGACAGGAAGATAATGAGGATGTACAAATTCTCGGTGAACTTGATACGTGTTTTGTCCTTCATCGTAAGCAGCTATGGCAGAATCCACTTTGAAAGGAATGACTCTCAGCAACGGAGCAGCTGTGTTTCCCACGACCTTATGCTCGACGACATCATAATAAACAACCGTCAAATTCAGTCCTTCGTTCAATTCAATAGGGAAGCGAAACTACTTTTAGAATCGATCGCTGTTGTGAATGTCTTTTGAATGCGGTGCTATGTTTGTGATTCCACCCAGAATAGCAAACAAACTGGGAGAAAATCTGATAGAGAGCATTTTGCCGTCGGAAAAATACATTTTGAAAGCGGTGAGCAGCTTAACGGTACTCGATCAGTACCCTTCGGCGAGTTTTCTCCAGTCCTTTGCCAAACGGATCGCTGTAAATAGCTGCAATTGTTTCGACGAGATACTGAGCATTAAAACAAAATCCTGCAGAAATTCTCATGGAATAGATATTCTGTTGGGGATTCCCTGGTGATGGTGTTTTGGATTCGTAAATAAGAGAATCATTTTTGTCCAAGTGTTCCAGAACTTGTTCGCTGAATATTTCGACGTGGAAAGTGGTTTGATCTCTGACCACATTCTTTAATGGGATGAATGATTTCAACCAAATCTACTTCTCAATTAGCTTCCTGGTCCAATTGTATGATTTGAGGTAATATGGCTGTGAAACGACTTAAGTTGTTGCTGGAAAACACATCCATAGAACTGTAACTAGGTAATGTTAAATATAATTGATTATTCATAGTTCGATGGTTCTAGTCTCCGAAGAGTCACTCGTTGTCAAAGGAGAATGATTTTCCAAAATGGGTTCCAGAAGAGGGCTGCAACCGTGTTTGGAAGAGTTGTTTTTTTGACTGGCGTTGGCGAAACTACCGTTGTTGTTGTTACTGTCGGTATATTTCAGTGAAGGACATGGAAGAAGATAACGAATACACATGTTTAGTAAAATAGTCCATATTTGCTTATCTGTTTGTTGCAAACGCAAATTTCTAATGGCTGCTACAATGACGCAAAGATTTGGCCGAAAATGAGATTTGAAACTTAAAAAAGATAATGAAGTTGAAAATAAAAAAATTACATTGAAAATTTTAAATAAAAACTAAAAACTTAAGAATTGAAAATAAAATTGAAAATTAAATTTAAAAATATGAAAATTGAAAACCAAAATTTGACAATGAGAATTGAAAATGAAAAAAGAAAATGAAGTTGAAAATAAAAAATGAAGATTAAAATTAAAATTTAAGATAAAAAATTGAACATTGAAAATGAAAATTAAAATAATTAAATTTGAAAAACTACATTTGAAAATAAATATTGAAAAGGAGAATTAAAATATGAAATTTGAACAAACCGAAATTGAAAATGAAAATAAGGAAAACCAAAAATCTTAAAATGAAAATTGAAAATCAAAATAAAGAAACAAAAAATTTTAAAATGAAAATTGACAAACCCCAAATTTTTACTTTTGAAACAAGTTTAGAGTTAGTGCGAACTTTAAAACGTGTCTTAAAACAAAATGGTCGACACCTTCTCTGATGGAAAACATAAAAAAACACCGAATTTCCTAACCATGCTTACGTTTCCTGTATGATAGTATATACGTATATTTGTGGGTAATGTGTGTAAGCATTCCTTCCCTTACTTGTGTGTGTGTGTGATAGTGTGTGTATGTGTGTGTGTGTGTGTGTGTGTGTGTGTGTGTGTGTGATAGTGTGTGTGTCGTTTCATTCCCCTTCTTTTGCTTCCTAACCTCTTGAGTGATAGTATATATTTGTGTATTTGTAAGTATAATTTGTGTACATTCCTACTCCTTTCGTTTGCGAGTAAATGTGGGGATGAATGATAGTGAAAAATGGGGTGTTGGTCGCTTTAACAGAGTATTGGATAGTAAGTATGGGGTATTAGTCGCTACAGCGGCGCGTTGATGATATAGTGTGAGTGTTGGATAGTAGATCACCGTGTGATGGATAGGTGACAACTGGGTGACGGTATAGTGTGCGTGCTGGCTAGTAGATAACTGGGATTTGGTGTATTGGTTAGTAAGTTTAGTTTTAACATTACATTTCCTATTAGAGAGCATAGAGAGCCATAATATTAAACATATGAATATTTTTAGCATTACATTGCATGCTAGAGGGCATATAGATACATAATGTTAAACATATGGACATTTTTAAAATTGCATTTCACGTTAGAGGTCATAGAGACCCCAAACCAAATATTATAGCCTTAATGTTAAACTCAGATATTTTTAACTACCTGGTAGTCCAGAATTCATATATATTACTTACTTACAGATATTAGGAATTTCGCATTTCAATTTCCGTGGACTTGACATTTCGCATATACATTCTTTTTTATATTGTTTCTCGAGCTACACGTCCTCTAAGCGTTGACCACTAGCAGAGTTGCCAATATATATAGTTTATAGTTTAGAATTAATAGATTATTTTGCCAGTAATAAACATTTTAGTACAAGTGATACGCAACATTTTTGTTTTTACAAATTACTTTTATTATTAAGAAAACCTTTTGGTAGCAGGATATGACTACACTGGAGCTTGTGGGTAACACGTTCGTACCAATAACAAAAAAGTTTCACGTTTGTGAGGTTTGAAAATTTACTGTTTACAAAAGGAACAATTGCATCCTCCACGACATAGATGTTTTAACCATTGGTATCTGAATACTATAAAAGATAGTCATTAGTTTGAAAAAGTTACAATGCTCCGATGACATTCCTGTAAATGGATAGTTTAGAGGAGCACATTCAGACTCTACCTCATGAACTGCGAGAACACATTTATCACTACTTTGTACAGATTGAAGTGAAAAGAAAAGAACAATTGCATCCGAAACTGAACAGACCTTTTAATCATTGGTATCAGAATATATGAAAATGATTACTTGTTCATGTGCTGAAAAGTTGAATAATTCACCACCAACCCACCTGCCGTGTTAATTGCACCATACTGGTAGTTGCCCTGACACATGCGTATATATGTTAGATTATGTAGCCTCTAGCAACGACTTTTCGTGCACTTAACATGAATTTTAACGCGTTCGTTATAATATTGTGAGAATCTATTAAACAAAAGAAAGACATAGAAAGTGTTCAACTATATCTACTTCATTTAATCATCGTTAAAATATTTTGGCATTCATGTACAGTAGTTCCAATTACGGTTTTTCCGAGCGTGTGTAATTTTGCTTTTTTCCGGAAGCGGTGTCCATGGTTTTGTGACGCTAACTAAAAAGTCACGTGGCATATGCCCGGAATGTGCCAGTTAGGACAAGATATGGATATTATTAGTTCATAGCGTCTCCATGTTTTTGAAATAATAAAAAAAAAATTAAATATGAAAAAACAATTTCCGTTAATTCTTCATGTAGTTTGTGCACTTACATTACTGCTTGCTTGTTCTTTGCCATATAAATACATGAATCAATAGACTGAGAGATAGAGACAGACAGACAGAGGGAGAGAGAAATTTAAAAATAGACACTGGTGAATGGATACACATTTTATTATCATAGATTCAATGTCTTTTGACGTAGAATATATGTTCATTATGAAATAATACTGAAACGAAAATGTGTACATTTTTCTTACGTTGTATAAGAACCCCACATGATTAAAACCAAATATTTACATTGGCTATCTAGTTGTATTAATTCCCAAAGTTGGTTTTCCTGTTCAAAATATGTAAACAAAGTCATCATGTGATCGGCGGCGCTATCTTTAACATATAATAGAAAATTCAAGGCCAAAATGTCTGACACAAAAAAGGCATTAGTGAAAACATAGATTTTCATTGTGATTTTTTAAAAATTACATGAACTTACCTTTTTGAATCTCATTTTGTTTTATTTTACTATATAATTAAATTCTGTCGCTCTCTAAGAACGCTGGTGACACAGCTGATGACGTCATTATCTCGCAACAAACGCGTTAGATCGCGAGAAACATGGCGCACGATTGAACGAGGCCCATGACAACTGACCGTTGGACGATATTAAAAAAAAAAAAATCTAAGCAACTCCCTTTCCAAAAATTAAATGTTTGGTATCCGAGATCCAGAAAAGTGAACACTAACGTGTAGTAGGGGTTCTTTTTTTTTTCTTTTCATTTTTTTCCCATTGCTAACATCTCTCTCTCTCTCTCTCTCTTTCTCTCTCTCTCTCTCTCTCTCTCTCTCTCTCTCTCTCTCTCTCTCTCTCTCTCTCTCTCTCTCCACGACAACTAAAAAACAATACTTCATTCTCAACATACACAGTAACATAAGCGCTCCACGCTGCTGTATTAGTAATTAAGTAAGCACCTATCTGACTAAGACTTGTGGCTCCACCGAATTCATGGCAGGGACCGAAACCAGGGCCGTCATTTCATACCCAACCAGTTTTTCTAATAAGCCGTAAGATACAGGACGCACACGGGTACAGTCAACTAGAAACTAGAGTTGGGGTTTCCAAGTCTTTTAATAATTTTGAATATCTAAGTTAGAAGAAAGATAAGTACAGGGTCACCAAATCTTATTTTATTTAGTTTTTTATTGGACGACTGGTTTGAGTGTAAGTCTTTATATCATATGTTGTATCAAATGTCCCGGAGTTTAATATTTATGATCGACATTTATATAAGTTACTAGTGTACATATACCTTAATTTTTGCATAACATTTAGTTAGTGCTATCGTTTCTTTTTTTGAGTCCGGATAAATATTAGCTCTTTTCTGCGTAACTGCGCGGCAATTCAAATCATGTCTCATCGCATTGGTCTGGATTCTGTTTACTGTCGGGTTGTTTAAATCGTATTTGACCAATCGGCAGCAGCTAGTTTGTGCAATGTAATTTTCTGCATATTTGCATAAATTATAATAATGGCATATTTGTTATAGCTTAGATGCTCGTCGTGTCTATATAAAGAATACAAAGAATACAATTCATATGGCGAATAATAGTCCTTTCAAGTGCACTGCATCCAGAAAGGGATCGCGTGTGTCAGAGACTGACTAAAATAATTGTAAAAAAGTGACTACGAACAGTGCACAACTGTTTTTTTGTTTGTTTGTTTTTTTTTTAATTTTTTAAAACTAGTGTAAGCGCAAAAGCGTCTATCACTGAGCCATTGTCAAAGGCAAAATTACAAAATAGAGACAAACAATAAACACAAAATTATTGATCTCGTAGAAGTATTATTTCAAAATTGTTGATATCGCGTCTCGTTGGTTTGATCCGATGATCATTATGTAAATTTTGAAAATATATATATATATATATATATATATATATATATATATATATATATATATATATATATATATATATATATATATATATATATATACATTCTAACGTACTTCACAAATGTTTCCCAATTATTCCAATGTAATAAAATCGGATGTTTATTTTAGTATTGACGTATTGACACCTTTATGTTTTCTGATTGTGAAAAATGTGCACTTTTGCATTATCCGTGCGCATATTCGCAACTATGACGATAAGTCCCGAAAATACGGAAAAACCTATGAATGTGATCAGGAGAGAGAGAGAGAGAGAGAGAGAGAGAGAGTGAGAGACAGACAGACAGACAGACACAGAGAGAGACAGAGACAGAGGTAGAATGAATCCATGGAATGCGACCAATTATCAATTGGAACATTTGCATTATCAGGTTGTTTATCCAGGTAATCAACACAACAAATACTTGTGGGAATCGCATAAGTGATGACCAGATTTAGCCACGGGAAGTTCATGCACCTCTATCAGCATGATTCCTTTGAACATTAAAGCCGATTATAATCCAAGCTACAATTGCCCCACACCCCCCACCACCAGTGAACCCCATCAAAAGCGAGGTCTTTGCAGCATAAAAGAACCAGCTTTTAAGGTAAAATAATAATAACTACACTTTTGTAGATAAGTCATTTAAGAAAGATTATGTTTTTCTGCTTATTATCTAATTGTGATTGATGCTGTTCGTATGTATAAATGATCCATAGAACAGTTTTTAAATATTTTTTTAAAAATTAAATCCCTGGGCTTTATTAACCAGGCATGCGGCCTCGCTTTTGATGGTATTTGCCGACGGAGACCGACAAAACGGTATTCTAAAAGTCAGATTCACTCAATTGATTTTCAAATGAGAAAAATAACTACATACATGTATTTATGTAGCCATGACTGACATTTGTCTTCACTCGCATGTCAATATGTCAGAACGACCAGCTGCTAAGCGTCGCAAGATTGAACTATCCTAACAGGATGCAATTAGTCGGATCAGAGAGTATGAATCTATGATAAAACCTACGTTGAAAAAACTTGGAGAATACTTTTGCATACGAATTTTAAATGAATTAAATGGAGTATTTAAACATATGGATTATCATTCATAATTCTAATGGACTTGCGGTAAAGTTATAAAAATATCTCGTTCCTTAAATGCTTATTGAGACGAGGACTTTATTTCCGTGTGGAACAACTGTATATATCCATGTGACCGGATGTGATTTTCGGCACTAACGTATTTGTTCACCTAAGTTTCATTCAATGTTAACACCCCCCTCCCCCCCCAAAAAAACAAAAAAACAAACAAAAACAAACAAACAAACAAACAAACAAACAGTTTTCTTAATTTGTGCACTCTTACACACACATACACAGACGTTCTCTCATAATTACATTCGCTCTCCCTCCTCCCCCCTTCTCTCTCTCTCTCTCTGCTGTTTCGCAGTAAACATATAACCTCTCAAAACAGCAAATTAAATTTGGTCTCAAGGGTTTTCGGCTTTGAGGGGTTTAATATATATATATATATATATATATATATATATATATATATATATATATATATATACTTTTGTTTTTCTCTAAAATTTAAATGCGTTCATAGAATTTTACATATTTATATTTAAATGCTCGTCGGTCGTCATGTGATCAGAAAGGACAAAAATGGAAATAAAAGAAAACTTTCATTTACTTCTTGTATCATCCTTATTATTTATTATTTGACAAAACATTTCAATTTTAATTTGAAGTGTACGGATTTATAATTTGTATCAATCTTATCTCAATCTTATCCCCCCTTAGTCTCTCTCTCTCTTTCTCTCTCTCTCTCTATCTCTCTCTCTGAGGACTGTCGCAGTAATGAGGAAAGCTTGAGTTGCTTTTGTGTTTCATGACACAGCAGCTCAAGCACGTTAGTTAGTACCGAGGCAATTGGAGTAAAGTGCCTTGTCCACGAAGAAGAAGGAGCTGATAATCAGGATGACGATGATTAGAACGATGACGACAATCGTCATATAGAAAATGGACAGACCATTGAAATGTGTTTCGAGATGCAAGGTCAAGGTCAGTTGTTTCAAATGTCAGAATAGGGTTATATTGTGAATATGGATTGCAGGCTTTTTAGCTCGATCAATTAATTAGACCCGTTTCGTACAAATATAGGGGAGTTTTCTAGATTCTTCGTTTTAAACGTCTTGGTTTCAAAAGATTCGATGATCCAAGGACTCAGCTATGAATCTAACAAAATTAGATTCGAGAAACTTGAGGAAAGTAGACTTATCATAGGCTCTAGAGTTAATTAATAGGTGCCCCTCCCGAAGTGTACAAATATCTATGAATTTTGATAAAAATTGAACCCAGGAAACTTGACTTATTTGAGCGGAAACCAAAAACAACAAAAATAAAAAATGCCTTCTGTGACCATGACCTTTCACCTTTCGGCCTCAGAATTGATAGGGACCTGCCTATCCCCACGTGTAGTCTACCTATGAACTTGAGTAGAATTATGCCAAGGAAATTTGATACTGGACATAGCAGTGAAAAAATCAATAGGCTTCTGCCTCTACCAGTGGGTAAGCCCCATGTGAGAAAAAGAAAAGGCAACAGCAAACTAGTTATGTTGCAGAAACTAAATTTTATATCGACGGCCATATATATATATATATGTGTGTGTGTGTGTGTGTGTATATATATATATATATATATATATATATATATAACACAGTGTACTTTTATATTGAATTTCAATATTCGTGCTAAATTGCACCCTAAAACATTAGGAGAAAGCACTAGGCGAGGCTTACGCACTTGAACACCACATGTTGTTTTGTGTTTGAAAACACATTTTTGCAATAAACACAAATTGTGAATTGTTTTCAATTACTATTAAGAAATTGAATTTAGTCGCTTGTCGTAGATTAAAACGAGTTACTATGCTAAAACATGAGTCTTTCGAACGGACTGATGCTATAGTCTCTGTAAAGAATGTCGAGCTATTCAAGATAAGACCTTTTGTTCTTTTTAACTGTTGAGTGTTGAAACCATCTCTGATATTATTGAGCGAAAATTCCATCTTGATATGACCATTCATTCAGGAAAATTCGTGACAAGATCTTCAATATTTTCATTGTTGCAGTCTTATTTGAGATCATATCGGCACCATTTTCATTCATGACCAACTAGATTTCATAATTAGTATTAAGGTACAAACCCCATATGGATATGACTTTCCATTTAGGAGGAGTAGTAATAACAAGATTTTCATGATGGCTGCCATACTGGATGTCAGATGGGCACCATTTTCTTTTAGTACCAAGTAGACATCATAAGAAGTCTTCTGGTGAAAACCCAATGTTGATGTAACTTTCCAGCTAGGAGGAGTAGCGATATGATTTTAAAGATGGCCGCTGTTGCATCCATATTGGATATCAGATCGCCACAGTTAAAACCCCATCATCTATGTCGATATAACTTTATGTTCAGGAGAAGTAGCAATAACAAGATTTACTATATGGCTGCTGTGGTGGCCATATTGAATGTCATATCAGCACGATTTTCAATTATGAACAACTAGATATCATCAGGAGTCTTTCAGTGAAAATCCCGTGTTGATATGACCATCCATTCAAGTGGAGTAGCGTAAATAAGATTGTCAACACGATTGCTATGGTGGCCATAATGGATGTCCGGTGGGGGTGGGGGGTGGGGCACCATTTTGATTTAGGAGCAATCAGGCATCATAAGAAATCTTCCGGTGAAAACCCCATATCAATATGACTTTTTAGTTCAGGCGAAGTAGCAATAACAAGATTTTCAACATGGCTACCGTGGTTGCAATGTTTGGCGTCTGATCGTCGAACAGGCCATCCCATAAGTTCTTTTGGTCTATGACCAGTAAAGCTAACAACGTTATAAATTTAGAAGTTGCTAAATAATGGATAAATAATACCAAAATAGTAGAGGCACGTGGGCCATGCTCTTGGTGCATTAAAGCTAATTTGTATTTATTTTTAAATACGCTGGGACTGTTCATGGTTAAATACACAGTTTTCCTGAGAAAATGTGCAAAATTGTTGTCCGATGAGTGACACAAGACGGAAACCTTTTGAGATGCTGGCAGTAATCATCCTTTACAACCTTTTCACTGGCACTTTTCTTTCTCACTACATATTAACAAGAGTCCCTCGAAAGGACTGACGCTCTACTGGTTGAAATTTGTTTCCAGGAATCCAAGATCCAACTATATATCAAAAGAAGTAATTTTGCGAAAGCCAGTTAATGTCCAAGACATAAAATCATATAAGAACACTTTTGACAGGCTATCACTTCTTCAAGAAACACATGGACTCATTATATTCATATGTACAAAAAAATTAAACAGTCAATGAACAGAAATTAATATAAAATCTACTGATATTACGTGACAGTCAATGCCCGTTTAAAATTGTATCTGGTGTTGGAACCTTTTGGAGACCACATTTTTTACTTTGACACCGATAGTTGCATGTACATCAATCTCCCTGGAGGCTATCACCCTCACATCGAAGACTTGTGATTAGGACTGTTAACGGACGAACATCCCGAAGAGTCTATTTTAAGTTTTACCAGTGGTGCACCTACAAATTACGGTTACCAGTAACAAGACAAGAACGGACAACTTCATACCAATTGTAAAGTGAAAGGACTTACATTGAACTATGGTTCTAATAAACTGGTAAACTTTGCTGTATCAAAAGAAGCCTTAAAGTCATGTCAAGATAAGGAATTTCGTGTCACAATGGTAAACCATCACAAGATTGTACGTTTGTCTGATCATCAACGCGTCAGTCGACCCTTGGAGAAAGTGTGATAGATGTTGTACGAGAACGAATGCGTCTTCCCCATCACAACACGGTACTGTACGAGTACCCTCTTTCGGTATAAAAAAGTTTCAAAAAAGAAAAGATCATTTTGAGCAAAGACGTTCACCGAGAAAGATGAACTCCCTACCAAAACTATGAGATGAACACTCTTAATAAACGTCAAACGAAGTCGAGTGTGATGCTGCGCCTTGCGACAGGTGTGATGCTATACCTTGCGATAATAGCGACGAAGCAGGATCTCGCTCCACTATCGAAAGGGATGCTGTCTATATGCCCACATATGGATGTCATCATGCACTCCCAAGTCACTCTGGATACCACAAGCTGACCGAGAATCACAAATCAAAGAGGAATGCACGTTTCTGTGGCTTTTCTTGGCTATTGTGGTTTTGCTCTTCGATTCAATACGTTCAAAGAGAAACGGCCCAAATATCTGAATGTACCCGCTGCCAAGATTTTAGCGAGAGCAGGATTTGTAGACTTTGGTCAAAGAGACCAAGTCCAGTGTTTCAATTGTGGTGTGAAACTGCACGAATGGGAGTATAAGGATTCAGATTTCCTTGAAAATGCCAGATGGTCTCCTGTCTGTCACTATCTTCCCTTGGTATGTCCAGATTATTATCGCCATGGATACTTAAGAAGAAGTTTACCTTTGGAACTATGACAACGCATTTACAGAGATTGTACAGATTCAAGTGACACTCAAAGAACACTTTCATCCTCAGTGGCATAAAATTAATTACCATTGGTACCCGAATGCAATAAAAAGACTAGTTGAAGAATGCTGTAGCATAGTCGACAAGAGAGGTTTCTAGCAACATGTGATAAGACTATCCTTCGAAAACATTATAAAACTTGCCATGCAACAAATAATACAGTAAGTGTTACTCCGAATTCAAAACTTACAGGATTACCAAGTGTTTTAAAGGAACTCGTTCCATAAGACGATACGACTCCTTTTAATTTAGGACGACTTGTCGCGTGTGCGTTAGTGACCGAATTGCTTGGATTTCGTTTACCGGCAAATTGTCTTTGGCAAATGTATCCCCCTGTCATGACGACCAAAACTTTGTC
Organism: Margaritifera margaritifera; assembly: GCA_029931535.1. Classification (NCBI taxonomy): domain Eukaryota; kingdom Metazoa; phylum Mollusca; class Bivalvia; order Unionida; family Margaritiferidae; genus Margaritifera; species Margaritifera margaritifera. The sequence continues at coordinate 1,893,045 of JAQPZY010001418.1, forward strand.
TTTGTACGAAAACTCGTTCTGTTAACGTGCTGCGATTAGTGATGAATATTACTTCTCCACCCCTATGTGAAGAAGAGATTTGTCACACTTTATCTCCTCTTCCTACTTATCAAGAAGTGTGTCGCTAGTTTGGATAGACCATCAGCTTTACCACTGGAGAGAAGTACTTGACTGGAAAGGTCTTAGATTCGACACTTGGAAACAAGAGGTGGCTGACTTTGCCAAAGTTGCGTGTCACTGATTTCCCCACAAGAAAGAAAACACAAACTTTGTTAAAATGTGAACATTGTGTTGTACCATGGAAAAAGGAAAAACTAAATAATTTTTCTGTATGAAATATCTTATGTTCATGGTTATCGTCCCATAATTTTGAAACCACTCGAGAATTATGGCTGCATCCTCCATTCTGAAAGCGATTGACGAAAGATCATATCGTCAAAGTTGATGGGGTGGGGGTGGGGGCACTGTACCCTATCAATGCCTTTAAAATGTTAATTGCGGGACCAAATAGTTCAGGCAAAACTGAATTTGTCAGATGTGTGATCGAACGCAAATCAGTTTTGTTCGATCGTCTTTCACTCAGAACGTATCGTGGTTTTTCTTTTTTTTTTTTTTTTTTGTTGCAAAGAGTAGTAATCGGCTCACACGTTACTGAAAGAAAGTCAAGTTCGTTTGTAGAAGGGATTCCTCGCTAAGACGACGGGGTCTTGTCTGACTCTAGTCAAACGCATCTCGTTATCTTCGATGACATGTTTGGAGAAGACGAAGAAAAATTAAACTTTTTAAACTTTGGTTTACACGAAAAGGACATCATCGTAACGCCAGTATTATTTACGTCACTCAAAATTTATTTGAACAAAGAAAAGCGCATCGCATCAGTGTTCATTATGTGGTATTGTTTAAAACTCTGAGAGACAAATTTCAAATCAAGTCTTGGTTAAACGATTAAGACTACCCTGACTGAATTATACGTATGACGGTCCAACCGTTGCCATATGCGTATTTATTAGTGGATTGTTAAAGTACCACTCCCGAGTATTTGAGATTTCGTACGGATTTGTTTCTCAATTGGTGTCAAAAAGGAGGTCCAGTCATTTGCACATCCCCTTACTCGTTTTCGACTGTCTAAAGTCATTATTAAAACACCATTTACTTCTTTCCTCTCTGACAACATTTAGCAAGATTTTCTTTCCATCTCATTCCTCTGCCAAATTGATTCGTGTTTTGTATGCTATCAATCACGAACAAATGCTCAAGTGAGTTCGCATTTGTTTAGAAGCCAGACTCAAAGAAGTCTTACGATGGTATACTTGGAACGCATGTCAATCACTAAAAGGAATCATTTACATTCTTCAACAAAGGCAAGGTTTTTCTTAATTATTTTTTGTTGTTTTAAAGCTTGTTATCACGCAATTGTCCGATGCGAGAATCGATACTCAAAAGAAAAAAAAACATTCCTTTGCAAACTGGTGGAAGAGAATATTTAGAAGGAATCGTTATTCGTTCGCTCCTTTAATGGGATCCTAATTCCATAGCTACATAGCTAACAATCCCCCACCACACACCCCAAAAAAATATATAAATAAATAAAACAATCACGATCTAAGAAAAAAGTAAAAGAGAAAGTATCAGTGAGTTCACAGCCCAAATCCTCCTCTCCGGAGAAGATCCCCTAAACTCCACAACCCCTTTACCCTCAAGAAAGATGGGAACGCGCATGTATTTACGGAAACCTCGACTCGTAGACACACCATTGATATATGCTACTGTCTCTTCCTCTTCTCCTCCGTTAGTGATGACGCCAACCAAAATGGAACTAAGTCAAGTATTTTTCCATCTGATCAAGAAATGGAAACTTCTACTTCTTATCCTTCGTCATTGTCGTCTTCTTATGCTGTTGCTGCTGCGGTAAAAAGATGGCGTCCCCTACGAAAACTTGCAAGACAGAACAGGAATGTTACAAAGTTGACTGGATTTGTCCAAGCAAGAATTGGCTCTATTTTGTCCATTGACAACACCACGTCGTCCAAGGGTACACAAAGTCAAGTTGGTACGACGTCTTGACAACCAGTGGAGATGAATTTTTTAGTATAAAATAAAACGTGTTGAACAAGGATCACTTCAATTCCTATAAACAAGATGTTCACAGTTACAGAATTGACGTCGAAAGACGTCTTCAGAAAAGGAAAACAGACTTTCCATCCTCATTTAGCTAAACATTGGGGTGTCTTGTCGGTACTAATCAAAGCCAGAACCCCTATGAAAGAACAAATCATTTAAAAAGTACCCTAAAAAAATCATCGAGGCTCTGTGTGAATATTGTTTTAATGTATTGTAAGAAACGTTTCCTTTGACCAAGACACAGAAACAGCGCTTAGGACGATATCGTCACATTCTTCGACAAATGGTGAAAAAGAAAATTCAAGTCAGTCAAGTGAAAAAGTACTCGTTCGACGAGGAGAATTTCTTCTCACATTGATCTTGTTCGTTGCTAGTAGTCGCTTATCCATTCCTAGAATCGATCGCCTGACCTCTTTTAGGATGAACGTTGGGGTGCACGTAAAAAAGACAGACCTTTTTGGAAGTACAACATAGCTCTATACATGGATCTTATTGAAGGACAAAAATTAAAGTTAGTTCTTCACAAAAGGTGTGTGAAACTCCACCGCTGGCAAGAGATACCTCACAAGAGATACCTCACAAGAGATACCTCACCTACCTCCTAAGAGATACCTCACCTACCTCCCAATCCTAATCTTATAGAAACATCTCACTTATAACAAGAGTTACAATCGTTGATAGATCACACAGATTTATCAAAACGGAAAAATCGCGACGTTATGGACAAGTTTTGTAACGTCTTCAATTGTTTCACTACAAAGCTTTAGTCGAAATGCTAAACCCACTCTGAGAGATTTAAAGAATGTCATGAAAACAGAGGAAAGAAAAACTGCAGCAACTCCAAAGACGACGACAGACACGGCCAAAGGGATGGAAGAGAAAAGTTATAAGAGTTTCAAACCCCCTCTGCTCAAACATACCTTCTCCAAAGTGTGGAATACCTGTTGGCACTTGCACCTACTCCGAGGTGAGAAGAAATGAAAGCCTGGATCAAAAGGTCGATTATCCATCAGACGTAGAAATAAAAGCAGCTCAGAAACAAAGTGAACAAAGAAGTGACGACTTCCATGAAAACTTGCTTTCATACTCCTATTGCTCGTCGGCCACGTCAAGCATTCCAATCTAAAATACAACACTAATCTGAGAGCATCGAACATTGGGTGACTTATTGAGCAAGAACAACCTGGGCACACTTTTAGCCAGCATTTACTTCAATTCTGCCTATGCGGCTGGCTATGGAGTAATTCGAAATTTGTTATGCCCTGTCGAATTAAACGAAGGACCGAACTTAATATTTGTGTACTCTGATGTGCTGGCAAAAACAGCCACTCCTTTGTTGAGAGTCATTCCTTTCAAAGTGGATTCTGTCACAGCTTCTTACAATGAAGCAGGAAACACGCATCGCGTTCAACGAGAATGTATGCATATTTACTATCTTCCTGTCAGTAAATCGTGCTTTGACAGTGTAAATATTGGTATAAAAGGTGATCTTAGGCAAAATATTATATTCCCCAAAGGAAACGTCACCGTGAAACTACATTTTCAAAAACGATTCTCGACTGAGTTGTAACTGATGTATCTTGGGTACCGAAGAGTAGCTCCTGTCCAAACCATTGATTTATCGTCTACACCACAGGAAGGAAATGGCAGAAAAAGACGTCGAAATCTCACCATACCTCACGGACACGACCAAAATAGAATAAGAAGAGAAGAACTGTCGGAAATTTGAACGTTTTTGATAACTGAATAAAAATGATGCACCGTGTTTTTTGCGAATGTTCCAAGACAGAACTCGATCTGTTTTCCATGCCTCTGAAGATGATAACTATGCAAGAATCCCAGTGAGTAAAATTCCATCCCGTGTCATCTATGACCACTTGAACTCCCATCGAGTTGGAAATCCAAGCACACACTGATGATTACATCGATCTGATTAACAGTTACCTGTACCTGAAAGTCAAAGTCATCAAAACTGACAACACCAATCCAGTCGTCAATGCTAGAGTAGCTCCCGTAAACGATTCCATGCATTCTTTGTTTAGCGAGGTGCATTTATACTTGAACAACAAACTTGTCAGCAGTAGCATGGATATTTACCCTTACCAAGCTTACCTAGAGAATCTCCTGACGTATGGAAAAGAAGCAAAGAACACACCTCGATGCGTCTGTGGTGTGGAAACCTGACACGTTGGGTAGGTTAGACAACACAGCTTTGAAAGTGGATGATAATACAGACCACACAATGTAGGATTTAACGACCGACAGAAGAAAATCAAACAAGGACGTAGTTTAGAAATGATGGATCGCTTGCACTTGGACACGTGGTTGTAAGACATGCATTTGCTGAATGGCATGGATGTTCGTCGGAGATAAGTAGCACCGTGTTCCATTTGATGGCTCATGCACCAGTACAAAACCAACGAATAAGAAACCAGACACAACGTACGACGTGTGGAAGTCTTAACCAAAGTTGCAAAATGATATCAGTCAAGCTCTGACCAGAACTACATCCAAGTATCCCATACGAGGAGTGGAAGTCAAAATCTTCACCATTGCCTCTGAACTCCGATCCAAGATTGGAGATAATGTCTTCCAGGGTCAACTGCCTAAACGTTTCTTTATTGCCATTGTCGGCAATGCTACCCTCAACGAAACTATTGATCAAAACTCTTTCCAGTTCCATCACTTCAACGTGTCTAAGTTAGAAGCCATCTGAAACGGCTAGACGTTGCGAACACGACCTTTTCAACCTAAGTTTCCCCAGAAGAATAACTTGAAATCTTACTTAACTCTGTTTGAAGCCACCGGACAATTGGGGACCAACAGTACCTAAAGAATTTCGCACAACGACTATGCAGGAGGATGTGGTTTGTGGGGATTTGATTTCACTCCCAACCAAGGCAGCGACGATAAACATTCCCACCCTATACAATCAGTTCAACTCCTTGTGGAACTTCAGTTTGCTGCCGCCCTCGAGAGCATAATGAACGTGATCATCTATGAAATATTTGACAATACCATTGAACAGTCTAAATGAAGTGATCCAAGACTATTAAAAAACATTGAACACGAAGTCATAGACATCATTGAGGTTGGAATTTTCTATTTATAACAGGAACTTGAGCAGTTACGGACATTAACTCAAAGTGGAGAAGAAGAGAAACAAACAGATGTCACGATAGCCAGAACATGAACAAGACTTAGACTCCTGATTTGTTCACCGCTTTATCAAAAGAATTGCACACCTAACCAGAGAACATTGTTATGGTTGTGGTTATCACATCGATCACCCTAGTACAACAAAAGCACGATCAATGTTTGATGATGAGTTAAAAAGAAACGTTGGTAGAGTATCTGGAAGAAGCATGGACACTCATCCCATGAGAGACGATCTTGAAAGAGTGATATAAGACTCGAGAGATCGTTTGATACCTCCACTGACTCGCTTAGAGACGACACGCATTGAAGCTCTCTTCCAACAGAGTACCGAGATTTCCAGCTGTCCGACTTACTTGACAGATCTTTTTAAAGAAAAAGTCAAGTGTGAAATCATTGCTTATCACTACCTGTGAAAATGAATATCTGGGAACTTCATTACCTTCTGACCCTCATTTCGCACACACCTGCGTGCAATCCAGTGGTAAGTGATAAAGATGACCTTCCTCATCTAAAACCCAAGAAATTCGAACTTATGTCATCAACACGGATGACAGCCATCGCCCACGAACCCATTTTGGTTAGCCGTCTACATTTCCAACAGTGTGAAATATTTTGATTTCCTATATATTTCCTTCTATCGAAGATGATGTCACAGAATTTGTGAGAAGAAATGCTGTATTTTCTCAATTCAATCATTTGAGATTACAAGGATCCTATTATATAGTGTGTGGACAATATTGTGTGTATGTCTTCATTAACGGAGTCTTCGAGTTCCATTAGAAGATGTAGGGCTTGTTTTGGACGTGATTTATCTAGGAACGATGCAAAGTTGAAATGTGATTTAGGGTTATTATCGCTGTCATTTTTCTTTAGCTCAGAAAAGTAGTGTATATCAAGTGCAAAATGACACTGTTCTAGATCATTGAAAGATCTTACTCCTCAGCGTTGCCACCCTTGTAAATATGTCCATATTTAACATATTTGACATTTGTCATTTGTCAGTTGTACGTGAAGAGGATGGACTACCCTAATCCCCACACTTCATTTCTTCTTTGTTCATGATTGAGATAGCGGGGCTTATTAAAAAAGGTATGTTCACGTTGAAAAATGGTGTTGGTTAGTTTGTTTATGATATTAATTGAATTCTTTCGGGTGCTTTTCACTTTCTATCTGCGGAACGTTTCTTTAAATTTGTATAAAAAACAAAACAAAAAAAAACAAAAAAACAAGGTCTGTTTTCTTTCATGTTCACGTACCAAATCTGGGGGATGTTTTCCTCCACGTTTGCGCTTAGAGCATATAAAGCGGTGCGTTCGCCAGTTTTAACATTCATCGTCGACCAGACAACCCAGAAGAAAATTAGTCAGAACATTAGCGGCTTGTTAAGTCAAGCCCTAGTTCACAGAATGAAAGTGAATGACCTTTTTGACCGGCTAGAAGAATTACATTTCATTGAGATCTATCAAGAGGAATATGATGTAATTCTAGCGACGAATAACTGGTGAGGTAAGTCTTGGATGAAGAAGTAGTAAAGGAGAAGAAGGAGTTAAAAGAGGACAAGAAACAGAAGAAACACTACCAACTATTGCTTCAATTCCAGCAACACTTGCAAGAGCTGTATAAACCACATTATTAACCAGAGCCCTCATTTCACAAGTGGAGGACTGGGAAGGTGAGGATAACCAGCCTCATTTTCCCAGTCCGTGTCCATTAAACCTTGGAGCTGGAGATTTGCGGCCTGTGAGCTGGGTTAGGGATGTGCAGCCACTACAGGAGAGTGTTTTTGAAAAAAGAAACCAAAGGACCTTTTCAGCCCCCCCCCCCCCAGGTCTTTCAGAAACAGGCTTGGCTCTGATACCATTGCCAAAATTGTGTGTGTTTTATATGTGTATGTCTTTTGTCTATGGTTTTCTCTTCCACAACCAAAACTTAAACCTCTTCACCAAACTTCCTTCTTGTGTGAAAGCATCTCAGTATGATAGTATGTTTGAATATGCACGAGCAATCCTACTGTTTCCATGGGTGATAGTACGCTTGTGATTGTTGTAAATATTCCTACTCTTTTCTGTCCTTACACTTCTCTTTGGAGTTGTATGTGTGTAGGTGTGAGCTTGAGATGTCATTGTGTCTACTCTAGCTAGCTGTTTCTCTTCTGTTTTACATCAATTTTCACACTGAGCGCTGGTGGATCAGATGGTCGTTTGGTCAATAGCTGTAGCTGTTGGTGAGTACGTGTGGGTACTGGTCAGTCATATGGTGTTTTGGTCAGTATGTGTGAGTGCTGGTTAGTTAGTGTGCTACTGATTAGTCAGTGTCGGTACTGGTGAGTCATAGGGTGTGTTGACCAGTACATTTTTAACATTACCATTCCTCTTGTGCTTATACATTTTTCTCAAAATAGTATAATGTTAAATTCCCCTGTACATCAAGTGCCATACTAATATTAAATTTTAAATTCTCCTTGTACCTCAAGTGCGATAATATATGTTAAACCTATGGACATTTTTAACATTACCATTCCCCTTGTAACCCAAGAGCCATTTTAGACTAATGTTAAATTCCCTTTGTAACCCGAGTTCAAATTTTATGTTTTTAAAAATAAGGGTACAAAATGGAGGCGTAATGTTAAATTTCCCTTGTTCAATAAGTGCCACACTATACTACTAGGGGATTGAAATTTAATGCAGAGAAAGATTAAAGGGACGTCAGAGGTTATGCACTGTAGCACTTGTACTGACGTGCAGATTGATTAATTAAATTTTGGACAGAGAGAGTTAGACAGAGAGACAGACAGAGAGAGCAATATGACAATACATGTACATTAAAATGTAACAGATTCCAAGACACTGCAAACCTATTACATACGTTTGTAAGCAATATAAGAACAAGTGAACACGTTTCGGAATTTCAATTGTTTTGTAATGTTATTCTTGGTCTCTTATCGACCTTTTGTCCTTCATGCTCATGTACCGCATGGCCGCCCTATAATAACAAATTACCATTTCCTGATAGTCGTTTTAATTGTACCGAAATTACACTTATTATATTTAAATTATAGTTAAGCTGGCAATCAACAATATAATAAATCTGAACTTGCCTTTTTGAAAAAGCTGTTGCTTTGTACACAAAACAAAGAATGACGAAACTTGAAGTAAACATGACTGAGCCTCAGTCAAATAGTTACCAAGCAAAATAATATGTTTTATAGATTGTATGATCATTGAGGAGAAATATATCATAACTGGCAAATTAACCTGTTCATACAATTTTAGAAGAAATAATCCAGGATCTACATTTGTGAAATATGACTAATGTTAACGTTTCATTCACTGGTAGACAGATATTCAAATAAATACCGAAGTATTTAGACGGAAATGACTGGAGTGTTGCTGATAGCAGTGTTTTCATGTATATTCCGAGTTCTAGGTAAGAGAGCAATACTACTACTACTAGTACTACTACAACTGCTACTACTTCTGCTAATACTACTGCTGCTACTACTACTACTACTACTGCTGCTGCTACTACTACTACTACAACTACTACTACTACTAATAATAATATTAACACCCAATCACGTGCTGACAATCACCTCTTTCATGAGACCAATTGTATTAGGAATACATAAAGTTTGTTTCTGTATTGAATGGTTTTAATGATCAATGAAACTTTTATTATATACTTAAGCGTGAAATATAGAAACTTATTGGCGAAATCATTTTTTTTTTTTTTTTTTTATTCCTATATTACATGTAAAAAATATATTCTTATATTTTCACATGTGAAAATATAAGATTTCCCATCATGCCATGCGACGCTTGACTGTGTGTTACTTCAGAAGATATATCTGCAGCAAAAAAAAAAAAATGAGCACTTTGAGATCTAGAACAAATAAATAGAAACTGCATTACATTTCAGACATGGAAATTTATTTTTGCTGAAGAAATTATATAGACGCCGTTAGCGTCTATATGAAGTTATTTCCCCTTACTTCCTTGACAACAATGATAAACCCGTTGTGACGCATTGATTAATTGGACTCACTTTGCGGTCAGATATGATCAAATAGTTTACAAAATGTCAAATATATAATTTACTGTTACAGATTATGTCACCACAATCCTACCGCTCTCTTAAGTCACTGATATTTATATGATCAACCTATGAAAGTGCTGTGAATTTACGAAGAGGGGGGTGGGTTGTTGTGTTGAAGAGTGAGTTTAATCTTCTAAGCTTCGATTTTGGAGCAAGTGTGGTATATAATAAAAGGAAAAGTTTCTTTTCCTGTGTAAATATCGGATATATTTCATCTTGTGGTACCAAAAACGATATATTTTAACTCGTGGCTTTGCCACTCGTTAAAATATCTCGTTTTTGTACCACACGATGAAATATATCCAGTATTAACGTAAGAAAAGAAAATTTCCTCTTTTTATTATATACTTAAGCGTGAAATATACAAGCTTATTAGCGAAATAATTTTCATATTTTTTTCATTCCTATATTTTCACATGTGAAAAATATATTCTTATGTGAAATATAAGATTTCCCATCATGCCATGCGACACTTGATTGTGTATTCCTACAGAAGTTATACCTGCAGCAACAAAAACGAGCACTTTGAGATCTAGAACAAATAAATAGAAACTGCATTACATTTCAGACATGGAAATTTATTTTTGCTGAAGAAATTTGACTCGACGCCGTTAGCGTCTCTATGAAGTTATTTCCCGGACATGTCTAAACTGCGGCCCCTTTGGGGCCAAAAGTGCGGCCAAATAAACTCCAGCCCATCGCGGTCATCTGCGGCAAATAAAGAATGATTGAATTATTGAGGCCACATCTAAATGGGTTATTGTACTGTTTATTTTTTACAGTTGCGTTTACTATTAATCATGAATTTATTTATTATTATATAAACTTAATGAATGATTAGTGTAATGAGAGCTTGTAAAAGAAAAATTAAATAAAACGGGTTACTAATCTTTCGTTTTATTTGTTATGGGGATTATTGCGATATAAAAAAATCTGCGATGATTAGGGACTTTGTTAATCAAAGAGGATTCCATGCCGAAGGAATTTTTTTTAAAAAAATTAACTGCCTAATTAACTGCATTCTTTGATTAGCGAATTGAAAAAACAAGGTCTGTTAGCGGTTTGAATTACTTTGTGTCGGCGATGATTAGAGGTTTTGCTTAACAAAAGACTACTCCATGACGACACGCAGTTTGATCGGATTGATGAAAATTAAAGACTTAATTAGTTACTTTTTCAGGATTTTGGGAAGGATCAGAGAACATTCAAAGAAAGAAACAAACAAGGTCTATTAGCGGTTTGCATTACTGACGATGTGCACAAATATCAAATTATATTCAATTCAAACAAACGTAACTGGCCAGTCTGGTTTGTTCTTAAGAAAAGTAGCTGGTGACCAATCAAAAGTTATTGTATACTATAAAATGGCACTTTTTCCAGAGAAAATCATTTGGCTGCTACATTCAGTGGTGATTTATCTATAGGAACTGACTTTTAGAGACTTGTGCACTTATGATTTGTTATCATGGCAATCATATTAGGTCATTCTCAGACTAAGTATTTTAGTGAATACTTGAGTGATAGTGACATTGTGCCACTGTGTTTTAGTGGTTGTAGGGGTAGAAAACTTATTGAAACAGAAATATGTGCCGGAATTAATATCCTCTACTTAGGTAAGTAACTTTTCTTACCTTTTTGTGCGTGCTTCACTATTGTAAAGGTCCGAAGAATACTATCAGCGTTTTATATATTTTGAAGTTAAGATAGTCTTTTAATAATACGGCGAAGTTAACGAGTCACAATTACTCTTTTCTTTTATATTACAAACATATTACAGGATATAGAAAATGTGAGTAAATCTTGAATACTTCTGTATGATATTCATTGGGCCAACGGTATCGGTAGATCAGAAAGAAGAGAAAACTAATGAAAGTGTCACAGAAACTACTGAAAATTTCTCCCCTGATTTAAGTTGTAACGAAAATGTAGAAGATAATTCTAAAACGATCAACGACGCGATTATAAACATTGATAATGGACAAAGATAACAAAGAAAAGAAAAGTCGGGAGAAATTGCATTCACAAGAATTTGTTGCTGATAAACTGATTAAGGATAATAAGATATTCTTTGTTGCTAGTATGAACACTTTCTTAGTAGAAGGAGTTAAGAGTAAAAAGTATGTGGTCACTTTTGATCCAAAAGACAGCTGCAGCTGTCCGTCCGTCGGAACTTGTTACCACATATTAGCTGTAAATAAAACCCTCAACAGAAAAGTAATAGACACTAAATCAAAGAAAACTAAGAACTGAACGTTGCTAAGAAAAAATAGCAAACCAAGGGTTGCGAAAAAGAAGCCCCGTAAGACAGACTTTGATGTTATTCCAACACATGATTCGACGGAAGCGTTGACGCCAACACGTTTAGTTACCTCGCAGCAAATTGAATCACATGTTAGTGACCATAAATGTTTCTCGCCCGTAGTTTATGATACGAACTGCGTCGAAATACTCGAATGTAAATATAAAATGCCGAAAACAGATTCCAAAATTAGTGTTAAAATTCCACTAAATGAAAATAAAACATCTTCGTTAAAAAGAAACTTGTCGATGAGCGTTCCAAGCAGTAAGTCAAAGAAGAAAATACGTTTTGATGATGATATATGAGAAATACAACGATATCTGTCCAGAAACGATGAAAGTTGGGATTCGCCTGATTTTTGGATTTAAAATCTAGGATTATATCCAACAGATAAGGAACTTATTACAGACGAAAATCGTTTGTTAAATGACAGGCTTATAACTGCAGTGTCTACTTAATTGAAACGGCAATTCCCAAGTATCCAAGTACTTCAAAGTACCCTTAAAATTATACCGCATTTCAACGATTATATTAAGAAGTGGAATTTAGACACACGAATGAAATCTGTAACAGGACCATCTGCCCAAATTCATTTTAATGGGTCCAATCATTGTGTCGTCTCATTCAGAGATACTGAAGATAATGTGTATGTTTTGGATAGTTTAAAATAAAACAAAACAGTAAATTCCTCCATGACCGTTCAGCTTGCTCAGATTTATGGAAATTCTGAAACAAAACATGTAAACATTCCCCATGTACAACAAAAACTAAACGGTTCTGATTGTGGTGTATTTGCTATTGCCGTTCTAACAGAACTGTGCTTCAAGAATTTTAGTTTTAATAAACATGATAGGTTAGATATAAATAAAATGCGGCAGCATTTAGTACGGTGCTTAGAGAGTGGATATCTTGAACCCTTTGCGAAAATTGCAAAGATGCCAAAAATGCCTAGTAACGAAAATAAAGTCCAAAAAATAGTTTTGTACTGTTCATGTCGTTTACCTTTGTGAGTGGACGATTTGATACCGTGTTCTAATAAAATATGTAAAATACAGTGGTATCATAAAATATGCATCAAGGAATCATTTAATGACAGCGAGACTTGGGTGTGTAATTCTTGCAAATGAACAGACCCGCTCATGACTTCGGGCATAAAGTTTGCATTAAGGAACAAATTACACAGCTGTAATAGTACCTTGCTGTAATATTACAACTTACAATATTACCATCCTTTCGCGTTTGCTTATATATTTATTATTAAATGTTAAATACCATTACTACGTCTTTAATTTTTTGAGAGTGTGAGGATATTTCTGCTGTTTTCGTAACACGAATTGTATGAATTGTATGAAATGGTTAGTGTTTTAACTTTGATTTCTTTAAAAACTGAGTGATAATGAAGTGTGCATTAGTTACCACCATACCGGTTTTGCTTTAATCTAAACATTAAAAAATGATGTGTTGATATATACATGTACATATGACTGTATATGTTCACATAGACATAGACATAGTCAAATTTTATTTAAAGTCGGAATACATAATAAGAAACATTAGCTCGTTGGAGCTATTTAACCGACTGCAAACAATGATATAACAATTAACTTCAACGATCAACAATCAGACTTACAGTGCTTACATGAACATTTTTTTTTTTTTTATTTTTTTTTTTTACATGAATAGGATAAACTCTACACTTACACGCAGTGTTAAAATATAATGGTTAAAAATAATGGCAAATACATCCTTAAGATCCCATTTACATACACACCGATTTTAAATATACAAGAACAAGGACAGACTGCAGAACATACACAAGCGCAATTACACAATAAATGTTAATGCATCAGAAGCAAACAAATGCATAAAAGTATCTTTAAAAAGGAGGAATATTCATCGAAAACCACGTTTAAGCGACACAAGCCAATAATTAGGGCAATCAGTTATTATAAGCATATATACAACATTTAGGGCAATCAATACTTTCAAGCATATACACAAAACTAGAATCTAAAACGCTAAGGATGCAACTGGTTAAGGTAGCAGCAGCAAATTGATTCATTTGCAGCAGCAACTTCTTTCAATGACTGATAGGTATTTGTACTTGTACTGTACATATTAACAATCTTTTTCTGTGATGACTTTAAAATATATCTGTTGGGCGAGATAAATTATAATTACAAAGATGATTCGTCGTGTTCGTTGTTTGTTTTAGTGTTTAAGGGACTACTATAAATAGTATATAACGTGTTTCATGGAAGACAACGATGTGTCCGTTAAAGGTTATACAAATTTGTGCACTGTTAAAATTTGTCACAAGTATTGCTAACGTCGTAAAAATAGTTCTGTTGTAGTGTTTTCATGACATAGTGTAGTATGGGGAAGGATGGGGGTACAATATAGTGAAGTAAATGCAGCAGTTGTTGGTAGTCATTCACAGAACATAAAGTAAAATGACCGGAGGAATCTGGTATCCATACATAAATCAACGGTTTACCGTTGTTTTGATCTTTTTTCAATCATGATTAATTTAAGAAAATCTGCATAATAATCTGAACAGTAAACAAAATATTAAGCCACTAATTTGTAGTTTCAAGTAATTCCAAAAAACAAAAAAAATTTATCCAGTTACACATTATGTGCCGCAGATGGCCGCGATTTATTTGGACGCACTTTTGGACGCAAGGGACCGCAGTTTAGACCTGTCCTTATTTCCCCTTTCTTCTTTGACAACAATGAATAATCCGCTGTGATGCATTGATGAATTGGACTCACTTTGCGGTCAGATATGATCAAATAGTTTACAAAAAGACAAAAATGTAATTTACTGCTACAGATTAGATCATCCCAATCCTACCGCTTTCTTAAGTCACTGATATTTATATGATCAACCTATGAAAGTGCTGTGAATTTACGAAAAGGGGGGTGGGTGTTGAACTGAAGAGTGAGTTTAATCTATTAAGCTTCGATTTTGGAGCAAGTGTGGTATATAAAAAAAAAGAAATTTTTTCCTGTGTAATTCCTGGATATATTTCATCTTGTGGCTTTGCCACTCGTTAAAATATCTCGTTTTTTTGTACCACACGATGAAATATATCCGGTATTAACGTAGGAAAAGAAAATATCCTCTATGTATTCAAGGGCCAGCTGTATTCAAATACCACTTTTGAGGGTCCCATAGGTGGTCTCTTACAACATGTTTTATTGAATCTCCTCATCGTCTCCGTCGTCCTTCTCCTCTCCTTATTTTTGATTTTCTTTTTCCATAATAAAAAATAAAGCAAGATTTTGACGTGGATAATTGAATGATGTTACAAATTTTGTAAAGTTTTTCATCAGTGGCGACAATTCTTACTTTTTGTTTAAAGAAGAGAAATAAGATTTATTGAGTCACATCATATTTTCGATTAAATTGTTTACTGGTCAACTGTGACGAATTTGGGCCATACAAGAGATTCATTTCATTTTTAATAATTCACTCACTCATTAGTATGTTCGTTCATATGTTAGATTTCTTTCAATTACTAACTGATTTATTTATTTAATTATATGTTGACTGAATGATGGATCGCTTCATTCATTATTTCATTAATTAATTAATTAATTTCTCCCCTGCTTATTTATGTGTCTTTTTAATGTTTCTATGTCCATCTTCGTCATAGTTGAAGTATCAGTAACAACGGAATTCGTAGTACTGATCATGCTTGTGGGGTTGGGGGTAGGGGGTGGGGTGGGTGGGAGTTGATGGGATGGGAGAGAGATTGTAGCGGTAGAACTGGTGTCAATAGCAGCTAATCCTGTGATGAGGATCATTATTAAAAATTTCTCACACGGACAATATACTTTTGTTGTTGTTATTATTATCATTATTATTATTATTAATATTATTATTATTATTATTATTTAGGTGGTGCTTGGACATTTTCTGACGGATTTGTTGGTACTTGGAAGAGTAGCAACTATGGAACCTTCATATTCGGAAGTGATTCCATGTACATGTCAACGGATATAACAGGGAACAGAAAACGTAACTATACTTGTGAGTCGAATTCCGGTACTAAGTATGTGATAAGGTAGGTGCACTTATTATAAAGTGAGTATCTATATATCTATCTATCTGGCAGGTTTAACAATATTGACAATATATTTGTTGTATTTACAGTTGCTTTTTATCACATACCTGTTATTTGCACATAGAAGCTTGCATGGCTTTGTGGAACCACTTAAGCTCCTTACGAGACCTTTCAAGTGATATAGGACGTGTATTATTTATTTTATAAAAGAAAAGAAATTAAAATAAAATAATGAAATGGAGAAGTTATATTATGCATCAGCTAATAATTTAATTTCTTGATATAAAGATAAAATTATTATCTTCCCTTGTGAGTCCAGTCAGTATCGGCGAGTTTCAACTGCATACATCCGGTACAGTGATGTCACTATTTTGAATTGAAAGATATATTTAACAATAAATTGAACTCAAGTAGCAAATATGTATATTGAAAGAGAAGATCATACGAATACTCCTTCATAATTATTCTTAGACCTGAAATATTTCGTGAAAACTAGATACAACCATATGGATTTGGCTCATTACTTGGTCAGAAAAGAACCATTTTAGTTTATATAAGCTTGTGTTAGAAGTATGAAATAGTCATATAACTTGATATCACCATACATACTCCAAATAAAGACATAGGAAAAACTTATTTTGGTAAACTACAAACCAGTCGTATTTAGAATCTGTGTAGGTACATCAAGTTATAAGACTATTTCGAACGGCTAGCACAAGTTCATATAAAGTAATATCGCACGTTTCTGACCAAAGAATGCCAGTAATCCCTGTTATGCAACTGAACTTTTTTTTCTGTCGCAACTTAAATTTCAGTGATCAGTAAATAGCACTAATTTTATATGTAATAATTTCAAAGTAATAGATAATACGTATTTTTTATGTTTTAATTTCAGAACAACGGAGTCATTTTTGCCTTTTACCGTTGCGATAGTATCCTAAATGCTTACATATGTTTAGACCTGAGAGAGACCTCGGCCTACTCTTATTATTACTATGAACAGTCCGGTACGTACATCAGTCTATACAGTTAAGTGACAACAATGTTACAGTTGAATTTATGAGAGCGAACCCAATTTGTATCATGAAATGTTCATCTTTATTAGCGTCATGACGCTGCAAGCACCTCGTAGCAAATAGTATTATTAAACTCGCTTCGTAACTTTTGTAATAATTGAACACATGTGAGATCAATTACATATATCTAATATAGATAGTTTTGACATAACATGAATAACTATTATAATTACTTCCCTTACAATATAAGTCAACCATCACATGGATAAACCTCCACTAAGAGATCTATACAAGAAATTAATTCCATGAGAAATCTTGCGATTTCCAGCAAGTCATTCTGTTAGGAAAAGCGTAGGAAGATTGTAGATCAGCAACCAGCTATGTGACCATGCACCACAGTCTTTTGGCTGAATATTACAATCTGTAAAAAATTATTAAGGTTGTTAATAATGATATGGAGATTTTTTCACAAAATGGTGGAAATCCTTTTCCATATCATTGTAAACAACGTTAAATTGGGAATAAAGAATTCCTTAATTTATTATAGGTTCTGGTGCATTTTAAGAAGTTCTTTCAAACCTGAAGAACTCATAAAACTGTGTATACGTGAAGTCCTAGATATGAGGGTCAATTTTGATAAAGTTGTTCGTATTTGGAAGGAAAGAAAAAAAAGGAATCTAACAGTTTGTTTAGTCTTTGTAATTGAACATTTCATGTAAATGTAACGGAAGACGGAGGCAAACTTCTCTTCTAGACACTTGTTGTGTTTCTCCTTTTATCGGACAATCAGCACGAAATTGACAGTTATGAGAAACGTGATTCCTATTTTTTTTATACATTTATCTTACAGAAAAAGACATTGGATTAAATTCTGAAAGAGCGAAGGCGTTCAATAAAACAGGAATTTCACTGAATGCCGTTTGCGAGACGACAGTAGATGTAACAGAGTATCACGTTATGGTGAAATAAGATACCCTTTCATCCCTCTTTTTATATTCAACACAAAAAGGTAGCAATCACTGAAAAATGATCATCCACATTTTTTTCCAGACGTAATCCATATGCATGGAAAAATTGATTTTTTAGCCACTGAGACAAAACATCATGTAGATACCCTTCAAAAATCACATTTGAAGATTCAGAAAACGAAACGAAAATTCTTCAATGCCATTCTTTCTTTCCTTCTCAATTGGAAAACAATCTGACATATAATTCTAGGTGTGTATGTATGCTTTTCGTTTATGCATATATTTATTTACCCTATTTACATAAAAAGCAATTTTATTTTCTTTTATAATAAGTTGATTCATTTCCAGGATTCGGCAAGAGCTTACAGGTTGCTTGTCCCGATATTTTCCTGGGAGTATTTTACTACAACCTCAGTGACACGACTGGTTCATATTGTCACAGTGCATCTAAACTGGATGTATGTAACAGCAACAAAACGACGTTAATATTCAACTACACTCTCTGTGGACAGAGAGTAGGGTTTTCAGGTGCGTACGACCTTCGTGTTTAATTAAACGTGCTGGTCACAGCGAGTGGGTTTCTCGGATAGGTGTGGTGAATAATGTTCAACATCGAGAATCATATTTAAAAGGCAATTCTTGCAACATTATGAAGAATGTATTCCAGAGGATATATGTTGCTTGCTTATTTACAAAGGTTTTCGATGTACAAGGTAGGATATTTTTGTTGTTTTGTTTTGTGTTTGTATGTTTGCTTGCTTGAAAGTAAAAAAGACAATATTTGGAATCTTCTTCAATCATTAAACTCTAGAATATGCACTTTGGTTTAAGCAACATATAAATGAGACAATTCTGACTTTCTAGGCTCGGAAAACCGTTTCATTGTTGTTGTTATTCTTATTATTTTCAAAGTTGCTGTTGTCTTACAAGTGATTTATTTTATACTCAAGTTATGAACTATGTAAGGTGGAAATAGACGGTACAGAAGATAGTAGACTAATAATGATAATTCATTTTCTTTATCATACAAAATAACTTCACGTGTAGACATACATATATATATATATATATATATATATATATATATATATATATATATATATATAGAGAGAGAGAGAGAGAGAGAGAGAGAGAGAGAGAGAGAGAGAGACAGACAGACAGACAGACAGAGAGAGACAGAGAGATTGAAAATCGGAATATTATCGTTACGACCATATGAAAAACTTACGAGGTTTATAGTGATCCCGAACAAAACCAATGAAAAATGACTTCGCATTTATCATCCTGGAATAAAGAAGTCATAAAGTGATTACAAAGAAACGCGTCTTCGGCCCTCAATTGCTTAAGTCTGACGTAATCTTCTTTCGCAAAAATGCCTTTTTTTTCTAATTACTAATGACAATTTTGACCGATGAGGATATTAACTACTCCAACAGGATGACTGCTTTTTTCCTCAAAGCTGCAAACAGTTACAATTATATTCATTTTACCAGATTTGTTAGAAATAACTCAAGAAAAAACTGTTTGATATCTTTTTATCATTTTACCCACACTATTACAACACTCAAGATTTTCTACTAAATGGAAATGATAGTGATGACGATGACCATCTTTTTTCTTCTCCTTCTTCTTCTTTTGTTCATTTTATTATTATTATATTTATGATTATTATTATTATTATTATTATTTTTATTATTATTATTATTATAAGCCGGTGGAATAATGGGATGTGTGGCATCAGTAACAAATGGATACAATACCTACTTGACAACATACAATCATGATTCAACAGTAGACGGCTCGTTTGCAACTGCATTCGCTTGTTTTGTAAGTATTTATACATCTTCCATCTTAAAATTGACATTTCGGGCAATCAGATCTCAATAGGCTGTAAATACTTACACACAAACAAACAACCATGCATACAACGATACATACAACCATACATACATACATACATACATACATACTGCAGAAGAAAGATACTTTCTTTTTGTCTACCTCGGTTTCAGAACGTAAACTTGCAACCGAAGATTCAAACACAAATCATCATTCCATCTAGATGGAGAGATGCCATAAAGCGCGTAAGTCTCAAATTTTACAAAGATAATATCTTATAATAACATGTATTTATTGCTAAATTTAATCATGTAATTTTAGGTAAGACATTCTTCGCAAATCTGCAGAACATTTTTTACCATAAAAGGTGTATATTCCGAGGACATACTGAGTTAGCAATCGGATACCGATATGCTAAAGTCCTCCTCAGAAATACTTCGATGAAACGTTACAGTGTTAAAGGAGAGAAATAGCCGCAGAAAGGTGGAGCAATCAGACAAGTGTTGAAATGCGCAAAGTATAATAGTACCGTGCTAAAAGCATCATGATAACTTTATGTGAATATTCGCACAAGTTAAGTAAAAGTTAGTTTTCTAATAAACTGTTACTGAATTATATATCATTTTTCTTTTAATAATGGTATAGTTTATTAGTTTATGATCTCTGTCTTAGTCTAACAGCTGTCGTCTTGCCGTGAGTGCACATACGGTAAATTGGATCGATATTTCACTGAAGCCTTAGTCATGTCACGTGATCCAGCGCGTGAGGATATGAACTTCTGACCTAGATTCTATGAGTCAATACTTTATTGACTGTTAATAACGTCAGAGCACCAGTACTTTGGAGATATCACGCATATCCTAGTTTCTGATTGGTTCGGAGAGGGTTATAATTTGGAAGGAAATTATTTCGAAATACCCAGTTGTTTATCAAAGACGTAGTGTGGGTTTTATTTCGATTCTGCGTAGTAAGAGACTATATAATAGGAAATAATCCCGTGTTTATGCATTCCTAGCATAGTTTGACAGCCTGAGAGGTCATATTGTGTGTGGAAATTCTACTTTTGTGATATATATATATATATATATATATATATATATATATATATATATATATATATATATATATATATAATCATACAGTACATTCTGGATTCAGTACTGTGTTTTAAACTTTAATAATTATACAGCTCCGTGGAATTATCGGAAACATTTCCAGATCTTGTGTTATTCCATATTCACAAGGACTATTTGGAATTGATAACACTTGGATATAACTGATTTTTAATAACACATCAGTACAGCAAAGGTTTCATTCAGAACCTACTTCATTCAGAATATTTGGATTAACTTTCGGATCAGTGAACTTTAGAACAATTTAGGACTTGTAAGGATATTATATACTGTAAGTTATTTTTTAATTCTTTCACTTCGATTTAAAAAAAAAAATATTTTAATATTTTTTAAAATTAAATATTTGTATTTTAAATCTTGAAAGCTTGTTTGAGTCTTTTCTTTTGTTACATTACCCCTAGTCGTAACAAAACTCATACTTGAACAGATAAACTTGTTACAATCGGAGGAACCTTGGCCTTTTATGTTGTGCCAGAAAAAAAAATCGGATGTGCAGGGCGGATTGCTTTCTCCATTTTTGAGAAAAAAACAAAGACAAACAAGAAAAATAAAATAAAAAGAAACAGCTCAAAAGTATAAGAAGGTTGTACGCAGCCTACGATCTGTTTTCCTGAGCGTATATGGACCAAATGGCAGGTAAATTAAATATTTTCAAGCAAAATATATATTGTTAACAGAAAATATTTTTAAAAAATATAAACGTATAAACGAATCAGTACTTTAGTTTTATGTACACAGTAACGTAATATGTTTCACGTAATCCAGTCATGTGATAGTTTCGGTTTCACGAATGAAGTTTAGAATGGCTGCATCTGTGACATGTCCAAGGTTTTTTACGGTAAAGGCCGAGGATGTTCTGATTGAAACATAAATGTTTCGTCCAAGAGGAAATAATTTCAATCAGCAAAGGCTTAAAAGATAAGTGACATGACAAAACTGCTGTCTAGAGGGCGCCCCCGCTTCCGTCAAAATGGCAGCTGGTAAGCAGTGTGTTGACGTCACATAGCTTCATTCAGTAAATTCACTCAGAACGTCCTCAGCTCTTTTCGTTGTATGCTCGGAAAAAAGCATTGGATATAAATAGTGTATTTTTTTAAACGCCCTGAAACCCGCGGTTATTGTTACATTATAATAACTTTTTCATTGATGGCTGAATGTCGTCGAGTATTATTTTCAACACCTCTCTTTGATGAGAATGTATTCTTCGCATATCTAGCCGGATATTCGTCCACCAAAAACTTATCAATTTGGGAAGCATCACTACGATTACCTCCAAGTCTCTTTCAGAGACTCGAAGGTATTCGACTCGCATTGGGAAAAGACAAAACTAATCCGATTTTTGATAAATTATGTCCCCATCAGAGCATTTTCTATGGCATACTCCTCACAGTGGCTTACTCCCCTTACTGCTTTGATAACGCCACTGCCACCACTTGTTGAAATCGGCTGGAAACGTACAGAAAGGCTTTTGTCGCTGTAACTTTGTAATTGAAAGAATTTGCCAAACGTAGCAGATGAAATAGAAAATTTAACTCTTAATCTAGAAGACCTTACGCTGTCATAGTAAATCTATCGATCTCACGTCAAAATTGCATCGTTAGAATACGAGAAATCACCTTTCAAAAAAAGGCTGATACAAAGGCCAAACTTTTTATTCAGACATTGGCGTTATTCACAATGTCATAATAATATATAACGAGCAGTTTATTTTTATCGGTTTGGAAAGGTCAAGGATACTCTGATTGAACTATGCAAAGGAGGTTCTTCTGATCAGTGGCGGCAAAATCCGAGAGTGTTCCGACTGAGTGATTAAAAAAGCAAGTCTGACTATATCCTAATGGAATGAGAAAAGAAAAACAATGTTTCTTCCTTCGTTTTAAGCGTGCGTAATATGTTGATGTTAGCCTGCTATTGGAGTTGAGTTAATATAAGTTCTCTCTATCTATCTATCTATCTAGCTATCTATCTATCTATCTATCTATCTATCTATCTAGCTATCTATCTAGTATCTATCTATCTAGCTAGCTATCTATCTATCTAGCTATCTATCTATCTATCTATCTATCTATCTATCTATCTATCTATCTATCTAGCTATCTATCTATCTATCTACCTATCTATCTATCTAGCTATCTATCTATCTAGCTATCTATCTATCTAGCTATCTATCTATCTATCTATCTAGCTATCTATCTATCTATCTATCTATCTATCTATCTATCTAGCTATCTATCTATCTATCTAGCTATCTATCTAGCTATCTATCTATCTATCTATCTAGCTATCTAGCTATCTATCTAGCTATCTATCTATCTATCTAGCTAGCTATATATAAAACTATTGCATTTAATAATGGAAAGTTTGGAAGATGAAAACACAATATTTTGCACAATACAGGCTGCGACAACAGTGGAATCCTCTGTAGTGGCCAGTATAAAACAACTGAATGTGACGTCAACCAGAGTCCAACAGCCTTACCGACAGGAGGGGGGGGGGGGATCTTGCAGCTGACCAGAAATTGTAATTCTTACTTATAACTCGGTCCGTTACATGCTTAGAACCATATTTAATATATCCTCAACCTATCCGAAAAGTAAATACAAGTCCGTTTTGCGTAAGACTTATTCAAATATTGAAATATCAGAAAGCTAATAACGAAGGACTTAATCAACCATTTTTCATGGGGTTCCGCGTGTATTTTATAGTGCAACAAATGATTAATTTGAAGACCCCTGGAACAATTATCATTCTGCGGAAACAACAGGACCACAAATTAAATCACATGTTATGTCACTAGACTAGTTTCCTGGCAATACTAAAGCGAATAATCAATTTTATTGGTCTTTAGCAGAAAAAAAATCAACAGCCAACATACACTTTTCTTTCAATATTTGATAAGAGGAATCTATGATCATGAACCTGTGCAAATTTGATAAGTTTTTTAAATACCGACGAAGCTATTTTTGTGGAAAATTAGTGACAGGGTACTTTGTCCCATACTCGTCTATGTAATGACCTTTACATAGGGTTAGCTATTCGATAAAGAACATCGCAAGAAAATGTACACCAGCCTATACAGATTTGAGTGATTTTGTATTGATTTAACCTTTATCTATGTAAAAATATCACATTTACAAATATAAATGCTCCAACATTTCAGACGCGATCTTCTTTCAGTGGAACAACTATCTTTAAGACTTTTAATCTCAACTTTTTCCGCTTCATAACACTAATGTTTCCGTCAGACAGTACGAAATCCAGGATAAATGTGTTCCAAATGATCAAGAGGAATGCTTGGTGAATTATAAACTTACAGACCATTTAATGGAGTCATGTATCGCGTTCCAACATACAAATAGAATACTATAAATACAGGAGATATCATTTGCTTTACAAGATATGGTTTCCTAACTAAGCATCCTTTCAATTCTTTTACAGATACATGTAAGATCGCCAAAAGCGGAAAAAGAAAATAAATGGAAGTCAATGCACACACACACACACACAAACATATATATATATATATATATATATATATATATATATATATATATATATATATATATATATATATATATATATAGACTATTTTGTGATGTACTCTTATGGACTATATGTCTTAACTCTGTATTAATACAGTAGTCATTTCTTATCCATGTTTTAGCTCTGTAATAATCAATTAGCCATTTCTTTTCTAAGGTTTCGTGAATCATCTGTATATAAAGCCAAATAAATGAAGTAACTATTTGCTTGTTGGACTTGCGTGTTTGTGTCCTCAGACTTTTCTCTCTCTAACGTTTGCAGATAGCAAAACGTATGTGATTTCTGTATAACTATCAGCAGAGCTGGGATAACAATACCTCATTCGCAGGCCTTCCTGTATCAACAACGCCAGAGTCCACGAATTATACGCGGATTATTATTCGAGGTGTCCTTGGGTCTCTGGCTGTTGTGGGAATAATTTTATTTCTCATCTACTACCTCTACTTTTGGCGGCCTAAGAAGAGGAGCGAAGGACGAATCGGGGCAGAGACACTGATGGAAAATGGTTTGTTTATTGAGCAGTCCTCTTTTCCTTCCTCAGACTCTCCCTTCTTCTGCAACTACTACTACTACCAACAACAACAACAATAATAATAACAATAATAATGATATTAACTTCACCTGCAGGAGTAACACAGGCTATACCATTTATACAGAAAAAATTTCTGCAAAAATGGTTCAAAATTCATTGAGGAGATAATGACCCAAACAATACGTACATAAGCAAGTTCTCTTCGTAGATTTCAACATGTATTTAAAATTATTTAAAAAGGGTATGTTTTGCTTACAGCATTAGACTAACTTGGAGAAAGTATTATGACAGTACAACGTTGTGGGTGGGTCATCAAGGATTCAAAATGCACAGACTTTTCTAAACTTTATGCTTCAATCTAATTTTATACTTACTTTCCCATCGCAACATTAAGATCTTGGTTGTGAATGAAAGACCAATGTATATTAATTTGTCTGCGTCGAATATATCGGTTCCTTAAGTTGCAACGTGAATAATAAGAAGGTTTATTAAAACGGTGACGTGTATAAAAAAAACAGTCCATATTGTATATCTGCGGAGTGATACAAGCCAGGTTTTTCGTTAAAAAACATACAAATACATGTTCAGTGAAGCACGGTTAGTACGAACACGGATACAAAGAATTTGCAGTTAGTACGAAGTGAATTCGCTTACCAGTTGAAGCTTTATGTGTGTATTAAAATTTATAATATATAACAAGTTATCCATATAACGAATTAATTTTATCGGACCCTTAGAGATTCGTTATAAACATGTTTAATTGTTTTAAGTGAACCAATGATTAGTGGTGAAATATTAAATGTAATGGGTCCGACCAAAATACATCTCGCATTTGTTGATTGCCAGAAACAAATAGAATCTAGGAGTTAAGACGTGACAATCAGATGTACTAAAAGACCAACAATCGTTCATTCGTGACATCATTATGTGGACCATACAGAAAAAGTGGACGTAAATCAGTACTGTTTCGTAGGGGAACTTTTGTAATCGTCTTCTATACACTTCCATTAAACATTTTAAAAAGTTAAAAATATTCGACAAAGGTAAAAACTTCTATTCTGAGCGTTTTATTAGTAAACTTGTGTACCACAACTTTAAAATTCCTACTATAGCTGCGTTATTTTCCCCTATATTTAAATTCAGTGACTGGCATGTTATGTGGGCATTGATTATTAGAGTTGTTGCGGGATATAGTCAACAATAAAGCACCTCTCGTACGTTTACATCTAGATGGCGTGTTGTTCATACCTCACTTTAAAGCTAGTATTGGCTCCAAGAGTTAAAACTAGAATACTATAAATTACAGACGTGCCTCCAAGCCCAGTGGATGAGCCAACAGCCGTTACACCCGACTACCGAAACACCAATACCGAGGTAATGTTTTACAAAGAAGAATAAAATGAAAATGTCGCTAAATTGAACTTTAGAAGTATGTTGGTCAATTCCAAAATACCACGTTTCATCTGAATGAAGTGTACCATGTTCACGTTTTCAAACTTGCATATAGAAGAGAAAGAATTCGTAAGAATGAACGGTATCCAAATTGGTCACTATTTGAAGCATATTAAGCAATTAATTTGATTGTTGTAAGTATCATAACATGCTTTTCTCAATAAATAAATAATTATATTTTTGGGATTCACAGCGAAGAATATTGCATGTATATTTATGATCTTACTTGGCAATAAAGTTCAGGTTACGCACATTTTGTCCTTGATATAAAGTATTTGAGCCAACATTATCTGGATACGATAATATTGCATAACTCGATAAAGTTGATTCTGTATATAAGCTAGAGCATTGGTTGAGAAAAATATGTCAAGACATGTGATAGAAATATACATCCTTTGTGCATAATATATTTGATTCTTTCCAGCAAATTATGCCACTAAATTCATCAAAGACAATGTGCACGAAGCAGGTAAATAAAGCTGTGTTATGATCTTGTGAAATATATCTGACAAAACGCGGAAACCTACAGGTGCCATTTGAATCCTGTTTTTACTTGTCAAAGATTCTATGTTTGTTTTGCGCTGTATATGTAAGAATTAAGAAATATATTATGTTGTCAAGTGATTGTTACAAGACAGTAACTCTTGTATAACCATAGCACTTTATCGTTCATTTTGTTAAAAAAGATCACTCGAAAGAAAATATACTTTCCTAAGGACACTGACTGGGTAATGGAGAGACGATTCGTTGTTTTTTTGAATCCACCGATTACTTCCCCTGACTAAAATCAATCCAGTACTTACGATGTTTTCTTTCATATCAATCTGGTAAGAGGGTACACAATATATTGCATCTAATTTTCCACTCACTGAAAAGGGCTGTGTTAATTTTTGTGTGATAATTTTCCAGATAACATTTTGACTTTTAAAAAAGTTTCTTATATTTCATATAAGTTGCATATGAATTGAAGATTAATCAATTTTAACCATGCAAGATACTTGGCATTTTATTTTTATTCGGGTAGGGAATATTTAAATCTTGTCACAACATACAGAAGTAGTTTTTGTGACTTTTTGCTTTTATAGCAAAAGTTGACAATTTTACTATATGACCATGGGGATGTGTTGTGATGAAATAATAATAATATATTTTATTTTACAATCACTTTTTAACATGTGTAATGAAATAGTTGAAGTTATGATATATTTGTTTCCTTTGTTGTGAAAAAAATACAAAATCTACGTCTTTTATAAAAAATAAAATTATTCCATAAAATCTGTTCATGGATCGTATTGCTAAGCTTAGAGTAAATTTCAGTGGTTGCACCTCCCGATGGTTACCTCGAAGTTGGATTTTCTGGACACGAACGTAAAGTCTGCAGTATCAAAAATAGTCTATTATTCCGGACCTTCCAAATGCAGCTGTAATTTGTTTAATATACAGTTCTTTCAATTTTTCTGCCGTCTTAGCAAACGGAGAAGGCATCACTAGAGAGGAGCTTGACGGAAATACCAATCAGTGAATCTGTACGAAAGGTACCTGCCTTGGCCATGTCTGATCCTTCTGTAAAATGTGATTTTCCTGAAAGAAGATCTGTCTGCAACACAAAATAGTCAAAGAACAACTCCTTTTTCATTAACAGGTAACAACATATATGTTGTATTGTTATTATCAGAAACAATAGACACTATATCAATAAAAATATTTGCAGAAAGCAATACTGGTCGTGAATAAAAGTTCCCTTCCGCACTTCAAAATATGCAGGGCAATTCTTATTTGACGCTCGTTTCACAAAAATGTAGTCAAAACGGTGTAGACAAATATCCATTCAAGTTGGTGAAAACTGAAATGCAACAAAGAAATTAATAAATGAATGATGTAATATCGATCAATCTTTTTATATAAATATGATTCTGTGCATAAGTATTAAGCGGCATTCATATAAACTACAATGAGATCTGTAGCAGAGATACATATATAAGAGCAACGAGTCCCCAGAGTCCTTTTTCCCAAGAAAAAAGTGATAACAAGTCGTTTTAGTCGACATCTCCATATGTACCTTTTTGAAAACTATAATATTATTGTAAATACAAAGCGTCTAAATTCTTTGAAAGTCAGTCGCAGGATAGAAAAAGACGAAAACGAAGAGGGTACCCAATTCTACGAGCCGCACGTTCGCATTCGACGGCATCTAGATTTTCCCAAATTTGGTCAACACGAAGAAGTGTTTATGGTAAACTTCGGTTATATGCTTCTTTTTTAAGTACATATACTGTCTAGTTTATCATCACTAGGGTGGTCATCAGACTAAAGTACTTTATACAGCCACCACCGGCATTGACTTTATTACTTGCCTTAATGGCGATACTCTGAAATTCATAGTGTGCAGTGTAGGTGCATATGCTTGTGGAAATACACACACACACACACACACACACACACACACACATATATATATATATATATATATATATATATATATGTATATGTATATTAAAACTACATAGGAGATCACATATTGAGTGATTTATGGTACTGCAAAAAGTCTTCCATTTCGATATCGTGCGTATCCTGCTTTCATTAAAATGCTGTTTCTCTTTATGAAAAATACTAAATTAAATCTGTTATACGTTTGACCATAATTAACTAACATAGCGTTTTATGCCCCTCTGTTTAGATTCAAAAGTGCCATTATTAATAGTTTAGGAAAAATCAAAACTATTTATATCCCTTCAATATCAGCTGTTACAAATATACGTATAACCCCGAAGACAAGTGTCCCAGAAAGCATATATGGATGTATCGCTCGGAAACAGTTTCTTAGTTGGTTTTTTTTTTTTTTTTTTTTTTTTTTTTTTTTTTTTTTAATAGGAATGACGACAAAGAGGACGGGGAGTGGGAAGACGAAGAAGTTGAGGAACTTGAACACAGCGGAATAGTAAGAAAAACAACTGCTCCCTCTTAGATTGAACGTGAGTGACTGGACAAAGATTCTAAAAATAGCTACTAAGAAGTTGAACAATGATTTGACATATATACAGGCTTCCCAATCTTCAAGAAGACGAAATCTGACTTCATTGGTGTTCAGCTCCACGAAGCAAATACAACAAGGCGTCTATAAAAGACATGAAACAGGAACTATCACTTCGGCCTAATTATGTCCATACTGTCTGATGAACTTAAAGCTGAATATGGGAATATATTTTAATTTTGCAAGTGCATCACGAAACACATCAGATCTTAACCTTGAACCACACTGTGACGCGTGTTATATAAACCAAAAGCTTGAAATCGTTTACACCTCCAGCAACGACAGAAACGTTATACTAATTTCACGCCATCTGCTAATGCGGGGAAGACAGTAAATGGTTTATATTTTGCATGGTTGAATATGTGCTAAAATAGGAATTGTGTGGTAAAGCAGACTATTCGATATTGAACCACCAAGAGTATATTCATTTTGACTTAAAAACAGTATGCCTATTCAATTCGAAGCTAAGAATTCTTACAGAAAAAATTAATTAATGACATTGCATTGAAGCACTACTCACGAACTAAGGAATATGATTTTGGGTAAATTAACGTTTCATTCATTTTCTTTGCAGACAAAATGTGCAAAGATTTAAACAGTTGGAAGATTGGATGGTTGGATTTGGATTTAAGATGGATTCATTTATCTTTTTTTCTAGTGTCTAAGAATACCATCAAAACTTTTGGATGACGCTTTCGATGATTTTTCCACCTTCTGGTTATAAATAATCAACATGCATTCAAGTGGGTGTGATATAACTATGTGTGACCTTTTTGTTCCTCAGAAAGAAAAAAGAAACGCGCCATGAATAAACTTAGGGAGATAAATATATACTCAGGTATAAAACTTGAACTAACTGAGGTGTAATGGAAACAAACCCTGACCAAAACCCTCACGTAACAAATTCCTGCATGATAAATATCAGTGAATGTATACGAATGGTATGAGATACAAAGAAGAAGGAAAGTAGGTTCTATTTACAACGATATTTTAATTAATTTTGCATGTCATCTTTGATAGAAAATGTTCCAATCTGTACCCATCTTTGGACTTTTGCCCATTTGTAAGCTATTCATGTGCCTTCTGTTAGTGACAGCTACTTGATTTTTAAAGTAGACTACCCATAAAGGCATTACAACTTAACGAAAAGAATGTCCTTTATGAACGTCGGATTGTACATTGAAAAATTGGAATTTATAGTTTAAATATGCAATGAAACCACATTTCTTTGCATCAGATCTTCGTCAACGATTTGTATTGTCTTGAAATTCGGCAAAGTGATTTTTGCTACATAGTTTGCTAGCTCATAGATGGGAATACCGATATGGACAATACATTTTCTGATAGGAATTTAATCTAATATAAATATATATTTACCCGCATGCATTATCCGTCACAAACATATCGAATTAACGATGATATCGCCAATAGCGGATCGACTTAACTCCCACTGTAATCAGTGTCCAACATGCTGTATCTGTAAGTGCGGTCTACTCACCTTTTGGTTGGTCAATATTTGTGTGACGTGAGTAGCTTGAACCCGCATATTTTTATTGTACTTAGACAATGAAGAATAAACTTGAATGAGTTTAATTTTGAATTAACGCTACTGTACGTAATGGATTTCAGAGCAAGTAGATACAATTGTTATACCTGTTTCATTTCCTGCCACGATGATTTCATAGAGGCAGTTTTGGTATTTTCTTTATCAATGCATACTATTGATTTATCTTAATTATCAATAATATACATATTGATTCAAACCAGTGTTAAAAGATTAATTATAATTTCATTTGGTGACACCTAAATTGTTATATGTAGATATGGTGAAACTGCACACTAATTTGCAGCATTTTGATTGATTCTTGAGAGACTATTTGAATAATATTTCAATCTTTTCAACTAATCTGGTGTTGCAAACTACTAGAGAATAAATTTGAACTTACGTATTCTGCCGTGTAGGATTTGAAGTAACGATGAGAGTTTCTAAATAGTAACATTAAACTTCGTCGTTCTCTCTTACTGAATATAAAATGTCAAATGTGTTTCCAATGGTTACCATTATCGTATATTGAACTGATGGTAATTCAGTGTTTAAAACACAGTATAGATGTGTTGTATTGATAACTGTAATGTTTAACGTTCAAGATGACTTTATTTAAGGACGTGAATTGAAATTTTATGCA
The DNA here is from genome assembly GCA_029931535.1 of Margaritifera margaritifera. Lineage (NCBI taxonomy): Eukaryota > Metazoa > Mollusca > Bivalvia > Unionida > Margaritiferidae > Margaritifera > Margaritifera margaritifera. The sequence goes on from JAQPZY010001418.1 coordinate 1,924,492, forward strand.
TGTAAGTTAGCTATGCAAAGATATAAGCTGTGACTTGATAGTGTCCGTCATATGTAAATAGTATGTTAATTTACACATAGAACTGTTTTTGGTACTGTTTTGTGAAGGTTTTGAATTATTTTTAACATTGAATAAAAATTTGATATTGAGTAATTATTTTTTGCTTCTTAATTTAACCCTATTATAACAAACTTCCAATCAAAGAGTATAGGGTGTGGGTGATGAGAAAACTAGCCGTTAGTTGCATTACTCTGTGACGATGTGATGACTTTACATTCATTGTATGGAGATGTAATGAAGTAATGTATGACCTTGTGTAGTTTGATCAGCTTATGAATTATGTGAGAATGCTTTAACCTGATTTTTAAAAGCATTTCATAATTCTGGTTAGCAAGAATTTCCTCTGCGCCGAAAACCTGAAAATTTTAGATTTACCCCTTTATAAAGAAAAATGTAGTTATCAGTGTCTCAACATATTTCGAATGAATAATAACCACTCGTGTTCTAATAGCCGTTTGGTGGGCTACTTCAAGGTGATGTGGAGCCCTCAGCCTCAGTCGGATTGGCCAAGATATATCTTGATGACCGAAATGATAATATGTTGATGCATGGGCTTGACATAAGGTATTACTGAGGTTATAGTAGTGATCCAACGAGTATAGGTCTAGCTAGGAGTCTAAAGCCTATAGGATCGAGAACGATTGATACGAGCTGAGACGATGTGAGTTCATGAGTCGATCCGGTTATGGTTCCAGAGCGTATTTGAGATTACGGGCGATTGCTATGAACTTAGATGGTCTGATCTGACGAGTAGGTCTGATAGGTCGGAGCCAAAAGGATAAAGGGCAAAAGTTTTAGGTACAGATTGCAACCCTGCGAGAAGGTCCGGTCGGTAATTCGGAGCCATTGGGTCATTAGAGTGATCCAACAGAATAGGTCCATGAAAGGTTCTGGAGCCCAGAGATCACAGGCGAAAGGTGGACACTTAGATAAATTAGCCTAGAGGGTATTAACATTGCAATTGTGATCAGAGACAATTAGATTATATGGTTTCAGGTAAATAATGGTGTTCAATTGGCACGAGATTTTCCCACAAAAATCTCTTATACGTTTCCGTTTCGGTGGTGTTAGAAAAATGAAAACAAATGCAAAACAGACAATTCATCTCAGCTCATATCATCTTTCTTCATTTCTTTCTTCCTCTTTCTTTCTTCCTTCCTTTATCTGTCCTTATTCGTCGTTGGTTCTTCCATTCCTCTTTCTCTCCCCTCCTCTTTTCTCCCGTCCTTCCGTTTTTATCCTTGTTAGTTCATTCTCCCTTTCCTCCTTTTGTCATTCATTCAGGCATTCACGCATTCTCTACTTCTCGTTTTCTAGTTTTTCTTTCCGTCCTTCCTTCATTCATACATTTATTTCTTTCCTTTTCCCTTCCTTTCTTCCTACATTCATACATCAGTATATCATTTCACGTTTCATGATATCACCGAAACATAGGGAATAAACGCAAAACAGAGAATTAAAACAAAAATAAAATCCGTTCTCCCAATACACGGAGTCTGTTGATAAGGATGACTTCAAAGGATACCTAATATGGATTCCGATTCTTTACAGCAGTCCATTGCTCGAGGTTATCTATCTGTCAAGGTGTAGAGATGGGTAAAGATTGTCACCTTGGCCAACGGATATGATCCGCTTTATACTTAATAAATTAATAAATTTTTTATCCTTAATCCTCCGTGCTCTTTATGTGTTTCTGCATTTTGATAATGTTTAGTAGTTTATTCAAAGATACTTCGTTCCCATAAATTTTATTAAAGCAAATTGATATGAAACGAGATCATAAAACCTACTCTCTCTCTCTCTCTCTCTCTCTCTCTCTCTCTCTCTCTCTCTCTCTCTATATATATATATATATATATATATATATATATATATATATATATATATATATATATATATATATACTCAATACTCAACAGCTTGCGTGACTATTGTTATAACGTTATGTAGAACCATGCTGATAAATATTAGAGAAGTTATGGCAGATTTTACGAGATTGGTAAAGTGGGCAATGATTTTTTGTTATCATTAAGCTTCGAAAAAAGTAATAATGTGTAGAAACAGATAAATAAACTATATTGCTGCCTCTTTTGAATACGTGGGGTATTGTTTAGCTAAGCATGTCATTTTGCTATATACCCTAAAATTAGCTAAAGTTAGAGTCATCTTTAGACTAACAAGTCGTTTTTACAAAAAAAATCTGCTCATTGAAAGTGAGGCAAAAGGTAGCTTTGTTTGCAAGCGTTATTAATGTCTAAAATGAAATGACTCAAAATGTTGAAAGCATGTTTCGTTCTCGTTTCATTTGAATATGTACGAAATACTTGTAAATGTACTCAGGCACTTACAGTGGTAGATGCTAATTGTGCTCTTATGTGTAGCACTTCCAATATTGTAAGTAGAAATCGTGGCATAAAGCTTTCTTTGATGTGAGTAGTTTATCAATGCCTGACCATTTGGGCACTTTCAAAGTAATCAGACTTCGTATAGCATTTTGATGCCAATGGTTAAATGTCTATGTCGTAGATGGTGCAAATGTTCTTTGTGTTTCACTTGAAGTTGTACAAACTCTCTTTAAATGCTTTATCGCAGTTCCAAAGGTAAACTACAAATCGTCTCCTCTTCTATGGTATCCATGAGAATAATAATCATGACAGCACGGAAACCATCTGAATCTTTACTCCAATTCGTGGATTTTCACACTTCAACTAAAACACTGTACGTGGTCTCCTCGTCCCAAGTAGACAAATCCTGCTCTGGATAAAGTTTTGCGAGTGCGGAATACCAGATATTTAGGCATTTTCCCTATGAACTTCTGGAATCGACTGGCAAAATCAGAATAGTAAAACGACAGGAAACGTGTATTTTCTTCTTTGATTTCTGATTCTCGATGAACGTTTGGTATCCGGACTGGTTTGTGAGTGCATAGATGAAACCCATAGATGGTCACACGAATGGTATCACTTTCAATAGTAGAGCGGCAAGGTAGTGCTGCGTTGCTTATGACGCAGGATACAGCATCACTCTAGTCGCAGGGTATTGAATTGCACTCGACTTCGTTGAATTTGGAGTCGTTAGGTCCATCTCATGGTTTCTCAGTGAACGTCTGTACTCACAATCCTATTTCTGTCTTGAAACTCTCTTCTTTTTATAATGGAGAGCGGTGTAACCGTAAGGTTACGTGTAGTAATCGGAAAGTCTCACTCATTTTTCGTAGACTATCTGATACAATTTTTCCAAGAGTCGACTAGCAATTTGATGATCTGAAAAACGTACAATTTTGGTTTGATAAACCAAAGCAGACAGGGGACAGTACATGTGTTATAATTCATGATTTGGTTAATGAATGACAATTTGTGACAATTAATTCATGGATTTCCGATTTAAGAATTAACTAGCAGTGGTCCTTACCTTTGTTCTTTAACTCAGTTTAATAATCCAGTTAACTGAGACATCGTACAAATATTTTAACTGATGAAAAGCTATTATACCTTAACTTCATTACTTGCAAACCGTTAAAAACATTTGGTGACTAATTTCTAAAAATTTGACAGTGATAACTCTAAAATGTGTGCTAATACAACAATAAAAGTCAGTTCTTTACTAAATAGTATGCTACTGCAGCAGTAAAAACCAGTTTCTCAACTAAAATGTGTCAGTAGCACACATTTTAGGAAACTAACTTTTTACTGTTAGAGTAGCACACATTTTAGTGAAAAAACGTACTTTTACGGTTGCACTAGCACACATTGTAGTGAAGAAACTGATTTATTACTGTTGCAGCAGCATACAATTTAGTGAAAAATCTGACTTTTACTGAAGAGACTGATTTTTACTGCAGCAGCATACAACTGATTTGTACTGTTACTCCTATCTCCAACACATCAAAGACGAAACTTTAGGAAACATATCTTCCAATCAGAAAATAGCCGACGCGTGACGCCACTTTAAATATATATATATATATATATATATATATATATATATATATATATATATATATATATATATATATATACTTATGAGCGTTTCTACGATGTACCAGTGCGGAAGCAGTGCAAGTATAGTATAACATAGCTGAAATGAAGACACCGTGTTGGGGCTTCGCCTTCTGTGGATGTTTCATATAGTCTGAGTGATATCATGAGTACCGCTGCTGCTGTAGCGAATACTCTTCCAGAGGAGAATGACTTCAATGTGGCTTTGTGCAATTTCTATTCTTCTTCGCAAGAAGTTTTGCTGATAGTACCTCCTTCACCTACTTTTCCATCATTGAAAGATTATGATGATTTTAAAAAGAAACGAGTGAGACTTTTTTACAACGCCAAAACAGAAGAACATACATGTGCTCAGCAACAGAAGAGGAAAAGAGAAAGCAACAAGAGGAGAATGTGAAAACTTTGAACAGTGAACAGAAGGAAGTGAGTGAAAACAAAACTGTTGGTGTGTTGCGATACATTTTGGTAGAGTTATAACACTTGAGAGAAATGTATCAAACTTCTTTGGAAAAACCTAAGACAAAGAAACCTACACCTACACCTACACCGTCCACTACCATGACGTCAGCAGCAGCGCAACAACTACCACTACTACTACCACAGCAGGAGTAGGACTTGGACGTGGAAAAGGTGTCAGTCCATTTCAGCTAATGTTGTCAAGTTCAAAACAATGCATGCAAATTAATAAACCATTGATCTACGATAATCATGTGTTTCAATCATATTATGTATATGTGAAGCAAGTCGGTATCAGCAGTTCCTCGCCAGTAAAACCATGGGTCCCACCCCTTTTCCTAGTTTTAAAAAAACAGAGGGTAAATCTATAAAATCAGGAAAAGCAGACAAAACCTTGTAAACATAAGGAAGGCTCATCCTCCACCCTTAGTGAAGAACTATCGTTTTAATCCTTCAAAAAACACACAACAACTTTTCTTTCTTGATACTAGTGCACTGCTGATTTCCTACGTATATCCAATACTTGTACTGGTATTAGGTCTTGTGAACGTTTCCACTCACCTGTACTCATTATGTTACATAAATTGCTTAATCTATTTCTGTATCATTTTTTCTCCAAACCCAACGGTCCTTTTCAGGGCCACACAGTTCTCTTAGAAACAGAGATAGTATTCAATCTTTGCCAATCTATGTATTTTATGTTTGTGTATGTCTATTACTTCCACAAAAGCTAAGACTTAAACCTTTTACACCTCTTGTGTGATAGTATATAAGCATGTTTGTGGGTATAGTGTGTGTAAGCACTCCTATCCTTCGTATTTTTACAGATGGAACATTCTTTTCGTAACAAGCACAAACACTCTTTGTACGAAGTATATCTTCCTTTCTCTCCATCCTGTTTAATGTCAATAGAAGGCTATGTGACTCTAGTTTTGCCGTTTTCAATCACGAACATAAAATTTTATTTTCTCTCTCTCTCTCTCTCTCTCTCTCTCTCTCTCTCTCTCTCTCTCTCTCTGTCAATCTTTGGTCTGTGCAAAAAATTCTATCGCAAGCAACATCATCACACTGAAATTGAAAATGAGAGTTAAGATATCAAAATTGAAAAACCAAATTTGAAAATGAAAATTAAAAAATGAAAATTTAAAAACCATATTTGCAATTGAAAATTGAAAAAAAAATATTCAAAACGAAAATTGAAAATCAAAAACTGAAATAACAATTTTTTATATGAAAATTGAAGAAGAAAATGAAATTTGAAAATGAAATTTAATATTGACAAGTAAAAAAGTGAAAAAAACCCAACTAAATTGGAAAATAGAAATTGAAACTATAAAATTGAAAATGAAAATGTAAAAACCAATTTGAAAATGAAACATGAAAATGAAAATAAAGAAATGAAAATTAAAAATCCACATTTGAAAATGAAAATTGAAAATTAAAAATGAAATGAAAAATGAAAATTTAAAACTAAATTTTAAAATGAAAATGAAAAATGAAAAATAAAATGAAAATTGAAGAAAAAACTTGAAAATAAAAAATGAAAATGAAAATGAAAAGAATGAATTTGTAAAAAAATGTATAAAGGAAAATTAAAATTGAATAGTAGAAAAGTGAAACCAAAATAAAATGTAGTAAATGAAAAACTGAAAATGACAATTCAGAAAACGAAATCTACCATGCAAATTGAAAATAAAATTAAAGAAAAAATTACAAAGCTACATATTATAATGGAAATTGAAAATACAAATTAAAAAAGGTATAAAGAAAGAAAAATCAAAATGAAAATTTAAAAAAACACACTAGAACCGCAAAATTATAAAACCACAGTTGAAAATGACAGTTGAAAAAAAATAAAATAAAAAATGAGAATTGAAAACAACTTTTGGATTGTACAAGTAAGCTAAAGTGTTTCCTTAAATGCGTGTTTGTTCGTCTATCCATTCTACTGAATGTCTGTAGATGGATATGCTTGTGCTAGTGCGCATGCACCCTTACTCTTTTCTCTTCTTTCACTCCATGTATGATGGTGTTTAAGTGTGTGTGTGTGTGTGTGTGTGTGTGTGTGTCCTTACCACCTAGAGAATACACTCATGATACATTCAATCTGTGAAGATGGAAGAGCAACAATAGATGACATTTCTCGTCTGAGATTGTTCATGCTATAGTACACTCAAAACAAGACTTCTAGAAAACCTCCCGAATACTCCTCTAGAAATAAAAGTCAAGATACTCGTAATGTCTGTCAAGAGAAAGGACATTGGGGTCCAGAATATCCACAATGTCAAAGAAAAGAAACCTTCAAAGAAGGAGAAAAGAGAGTCCAACGTAAAGATACTTGCTATCATTTTCAATGAAAAGGACATTGGTCCACAGTGTGTCCAAAGAAAGTGAAATGAAGAGAAAAAGGACAAACGTTCAGAAGCAGAAGAAGAAGAAACAGAAGAAAAACCCATTCCCGCAAAGAAATTCAAAGCAAGACCAGCAGAAGAAACAGAAGAAGATCCCATGCAAGTGATGAAGGAGAAAAACAGTACAAAAGAAGCATAAATGGACCTATGTGATGTTTTCTTGAGATTTCCCTCTGATTCTTATTCAGGAGAATATACCAAAAGCGTAAGCGTCTCTATATCTTGATTTGTCTCTTTAGTATTGATAAGATATTCAAACACACTTTTACGGATAGAAAAATATTATCTTCTTAACAAGTCCCAACACTTCGATGTATTTTAATTCTGCCGTTTTAAACTTGAACATAAAAATGTCACAACCTTACAGTAAACGTTTGCTTCACGCCAAATTCTGATTTAGTCTGACAATATGGCAAATGTGACTCATCTCGTCTCAACAGCTCCTATGTCACATTTGACCCACTGCATACAATAAAAACCAAAACATCTGGTCACTACAAACGTCGCGTTGGATAGAAAATGTGGGGTATTCGATAGTAGATAACTGAGTGATGATCACTCCAAACAACGTGTTGGATTGTAGATAACTGGGTGTTTTTAACTCCAAAGGGTTGTTGATATTGTTGGTATAGTATAGTAGATAAATGGGTGCTGGATGGTGGATGTATGGGTGATTGTCACACCAAACAGCATGTTGATGATATAGAGTGGGTGTTGCATAGTAGATAACATGGTGATGGTCACTCCGAACGACGTGTTGATGGTATACAGTGGGTGTTGGATAGTAGATATGGGCGATGATCGCTCTAAACGTATTGTTGCATAGTGGGTAACTGGGTGTTAGATAGTAGATAACTAGGTGTAGGATAGTAGATGACTGAGTGTTGGATAGTAGATCATTAGGTGCTAGTTAGTAGATACCTGAGTGTTGGACAGTAAATGCAGTTTAACATTAAATTTCCTCGTTGACTATACATTTTTCAACACAAAGAAATAATGTTAAATTCCCGTTTGACCCTTTAGAGGCTCGCACATGGTAAATCTATTAAAAAGAGTAATTTTACATTTGCTATTAGAGACCAAAGGGGCAATACATATATATATATATATATATATATGTATATATATATATATATATATGTATATATATATATATATATATATATATATATATATATATATATATATCCTCAATGTTAAATTCCGTTATAGGAGTAGAGGTACTTTGTATCATTTAGATTTTTGTTACTGGGATAAGTCATCCCTTCCATACCCCATGACTTTAGTATTTTTAGCTTGACCATTACATATTAGTGCATACGCGGTTTGGTTTACAAAATATAATTTCCCAGCGGGTAATCGCTAAGATATATATTATTAAGTCGCTATGGGAATTTTCATAGCGTGCGCGGCAATCTTACAATTTATATCGCAAGGTAGCTCAGGGATTTTTTCTCACCGCGTGCGCGGCAGTGATAGATATCGATGGTTATATACCAATACCTGTTTGGTCGCTAGCGCCGTTTCGTATCTCTGCGTGGAGTTGCCTGTAGTTTTTCATTTCCGCCAATACGGTCTCGAACTTGGCGGTGCTAATAATTTTATCTTCCATAGCCACCGAGTACAGCTTTGCAATCGTATTGAGACTACTGTGTGCTGCCGCGAGAAGTTCCGAATAGATACGTATTCGCGAATGCAACCGTAACGAAAATATTTTACTGTAACCGCCTGCGACACCGGTTAATATCGATATGGCTCCAAAAACAATTCCGATTGGTGCATCTATTACAGTTGTCGTAGCTGTGATTCCAGCAACACCCAGAGCAACAGTTGCTGCTACGGCAAAGACCACACACACGCGTTTGTATTTCACGGGCAACGCGGTTCTCTTAATAATTTCATTTCGCAGTTGCAATTCCACTTTGATTATTATTTCTTGTCGGTAATATTGAGGATCCATTATATTTCTTCAAGTAATAATACAAACAATAGTACAATTTTTCGACAAAAATGACATGTTCAGGCAACACGCGCACGCAGCTCTAGCTAATTGCCATTTCTTTCTGGCACAACCGCCATACAATTATAGAAAATATCTTCCTCTGGAATACTTAAATCTCCAGCAATTGTGTGTTCTGGTGGTATGACTGGTGGTATGACACCACGTTCATGTAGAACCAGATTGATTACATTCTTGGTTGGTATCTGAAATGCTTGTGCTCGTCTTTACCCAAGAACTGTTACACGGACAAGTAGGTCCTTGTTAAAGAGCGGTCGAGATCGTTCTCTTCTCAGTTGAGTCAATGTTGGTGCAACATAATTAACTGGGAATACAACCGGGGTGATCTTATCGGCGAATCCCACATTTTCGTTGCATAAACATTCCCTAGATGTTTTCACACATGGTGGTGCGGTCTGCAATCGAGTATTTTCAGGTGCCAATGCAATGATCCCTAGCTGGCTTCGAGTTTGCATTGATACATCAGGCACGTGGTACCAATTATCGATTGATGTCTTACACTTGCGTAGATTATATTTGAGCGTATACGAGGGTCTGGTAAGACCATTTTGAAGCAGATATTCGTCGACAAGTGGAACAAAATCACCCTCGATATTGACATCACTGGTCAGCCGATCCAACACCACATTGGCTAACTCCGCAACCTCATCACCGCAGTCAGAATCCATCGCCTATATATAGTGATAAATCTGAACTTAAACACAAACACCAAACCAAAGACGGTTAATTGCTCTTCCGGATAAATGTTGAGTCCTTGGAACTGAATATCATCTCCAGCGACTAATGATATTGATACCGTATATATGAAACTTTCTTTAACATTGCCTACTGTAAGACGTGCCGTTAATGGACGATGCAGAGATTTATTTACAACTATTATCATTATATCCCATGAACAACTATATCCGTTTATAATAAACAAATACGATCCAGACTCACGCACCTTTAAGATATTACGATTAGGTGGATCAAAACCATCACCAACAGTTACAAAAAGAAGTTGACCATTTTCCATACCATCATATTTTTCAGATCCTTCTTTGGTTAAGATTCCACGGAATCTATCCCATGAAGTTACTACACCTGGTGGCCCGGGCACATCTGCGATCTGCTCATCCACGTATTGTTTTGTTGTAACAGCAGAATCATCAACATAGCCTTTGATAAACGCAAAACGCGTACCGGAGTATCTGATTGCCCGATTTTCACTTATCACGGCCAGGTTTTGCGCGACAGCGCCTCGCAGCGTGAGCACAATATCGTTTATGTCCACGTTGGATGTTTTAAGTTTTTCAGTTTGATCTTGGAAAACCACAAGCTCGCCCGGGTCGACGTTAACAGGTGGCAAACCTGGTCAAATCCGCATCGGCGCCTGGTCTGGTTGAGTAGCGTCCGTAAATGTTAATAGACATATTGTATACTATCAAGTGTAGTTTATTGTAAAATCAACAAGCACTTGCAGGGGTGATGTTGAGGTAGCTTTGCTTCCCGCAAGTGCATGTAACGCTTCAACAACAAGATGACCACATATTGGCCCATTCAACCGAGTTTGCCAATGCAGGGTCGAATAAAACAGTTGTAGACGACTTTTTCCACTTCGGGTTAAATAATAGACAACTTCAATTGGTGGGACAAGCCCGTACGAGTCAAAATACAAAATATGTTGAGGCTTTATCGCGTATGCAACCCAAAGTCCTGTTGTCAAATCCATGTTAACAATACCGGTTTCCCTCGTGCGGGGAATCATCGATGCAAGGTCATTCCGCGTAAAGACACCTCGGAAATGCTTGACTGACTTTACCATCGCGAGTAAATTAGAATTAGCCAACGGCAAGGCCTTCTGCAAGTTGTACGGGGTATATGAAGACCTCTGCCCGAGGGTATTCTGCGAGTTGTTCCAGGTAATGGAAGACCTTTTCCTCTTTTACATAGATTGTTCCACCTTGAGACGCAATGCGTCCACCGACCGCCTTTTTCCGAACCATCCCGGATGCGATTCCGACAGCTCCAAGCGCAACCCCTTTTGCAAACGCCGGAGCCGCAGCCACTAACAACGATGGAGTCGCCGCAAGGAGTGGAAATATTAAACCGGTCTTTTGCATTTGCGCCACCACCTAGGATAACTTTAATGTCACCGATGTGTTTTTCGTTTAGCCACATTAAGCTGATTAAGTTGTGTTTGAGTTAACCACACCGGGACATTTCTAGTTTACGTTGTCGGAGAAAGTTTTAATGTGGCCCCACAATAGTTTCGTATTGCGCTCTTGATTTTTGCAAGCTGCTTTTTACTAAGGCCAACCTTAACTTCGTGGTAGGACATTATTTTAATATTATGCTGTTCAATTACAACAACTACAAATAACAGGTTTCTTAGGCGCGTCGATAACCCTCGTTGGACCACCTGCGTTCTCCAACAACACAAACTTATCAGAAAGAATTACAGCAATGCATCAGTAACCACCAGCGACGGCTGGAACGGCGAAGGCGTCGCCCACGGGAACCTCAGTTACACGTGCATGAAAGTGTAAATCGACCACACGACCACATACTCTCTGTACAGGTCCAAGTGTTTCAACGAAAAGTAATAAATCGGGTACAACGTTGCTAAGTCATGCTGTCATGCTGGGAAATCTGTAGACCTGTGTCAACGTTTTGATCCCGGCCCATGAACGACCACAGCTTCTGATAGGCACGTGCAATATAATTGTTTGTGAAGTCAAGCAACATTTCTTCCGCGGGTTCTTGATAACCACTTAACCTCAAAGAAACTTCAGACACTGAATTTATATAATTTTACTAACAGTCTGTCCACCGCGCCCCCGAGCCACACTTTGAAACGCCACAAGCACATGTCTTGGTGCACTGTTACCTTGTTGGGTAGTTATTTGCCATGATAACTGTTGAACATTGCCTTCATACGTGTATGTGGCAAGCGTGTGAAATGATAACGGTGATGTGCCTCCGGAACTCATAAACGACAACAAACGTGTTTCTCTAGCCACCGAAGGGATTATCACGGGCATCCACAATGCTAATTTCGACAGCACTATTTAACCATTAACACCACCAGTATAGCAAATTGCATCATTATCGTGGTTTTTTCGATATAATGTGACTGTGTGTTTGGCTCCGAAAATAACCTTGTGAACATCTCTGCAAAACCCAAATATGTCACTGAGAGGAATCATTCATGAAAACGACAATGCGCCTCCGTGATGTTGCCCTCGACGGTGTTGAAATCCAAGGTTGTAATTCGCATTGGTGCCGATAGTTACGGCTTCAACATCTGCATCATCGGCAGCAGCGGTTACTTTTCAAGTCGCCTACGCACATGCTGTATATGATCTGCGTGATCGGATGCATCCATATGAAACATCATAGACGGGGCAGGCAGATTTTGCATAATCGTCACTGTATCTGGCGAGTCAGAGAATTGTTGTGGCAATATCAAAGTTGTCAAATATCCTTCAATGTCCTTTCCATCGATAAAATAATGTGCGTTGCTAAACAACGCCATGATACCGTTGGTAACAAACCCAACCTTGGCACTGTTGGGGTAATTAGCATCGTCGTGTTTTAAAAGTTTTCCATCGATTTCCAAAATAAGCCTCACACGGGAGAAACTACCGAGATGTATCATGTGCTATTCAACGTTTTTTATTAGGATCTTTTACCGGTTACGAATAATACTGAAAATCTTTTTTACTTCGATCTACCGTCAAAGGCACGTCCATGTCAAACGCGGGATCATATACTTTTTTTAATTTTGCCATACTTTTTACTTTATATTATCGGGTTTGTCTAATACCTTTTGCGACGGCGATGCCGCTCGCTCCCCGTCCATAACCGTAATCCGCTTCCCATTGCCGCATTTGCAATCGCTGAATCAGTTAGACGTTCTTGAGCGACTTCATTTATGATTTTACTGACCGCGGCTGGCATTGTTTCTGTCGAAGGAAGTGTAACCGCTTTTTGGTACTAATCGTCGTAGTCGATCTCAAATAGATTGAACTGCTCGCAATCCCAGATATTGCAACCGATCCGCAACAACGTTTTGATGCTATCAACAACTCGCATTGCAACTTGTTTAGCAGTTGGTGCAGCGCGTGAAGACAACGCCGATAGAACTTTGAGTGCGCCTCTGAATAATCCTTGGACAACATCACCAAGGCCAGTTCCTCAATAAACCGCTTAAACGGGTTTCTCGCGTTAACAACACTACTGGTATTAAACGTCCACGAACAACTGTCATTATATTAAATGTCAGGTCGATCTCTAATGAAAAGTTGTATTGTTAAGGTCTCTCCGCGCAGGTCCAATATGTCCTGGTCCACAAAGGTGAAAACGGATATGTGTCAACCAAGGATTATAACATGGAAGATACACAGGTGCCGCGGGAATAATCGATATTAAATCATCCGGTTCCATAATTGGGGAAAAACTAAACAATGTGTAACCTTGAGAAGCCACACTTGAGCGAGATCCACTTTCATAACTGCCACTGATGGCGTCACAGGTTAAATTGATCTGAATCGTGGAGGTAATATTGACAATGCAAGGCGCGATATGGTATCCCACGCTTAAGATTCGTTTATCGCCTGGAATGTTTTCAGGCCAACCTAAAATTGTTCTTATTGAAGACCGTGCAATATCAACCGCGTACGGCGTAGATTTAATCGAGATGACAGAGCTGAGTGTGGGCTCATGTTCACGTATGAAAATTGTAGAGTCTTTGCCGGTCACTAATAAAATCCTCCGTCGAATCTCTTCATTGATAGATTCCATGTCGTAAGCGCCCGCGGAAAGTTACACCATCATCCATCGAAAACACAAACGAGTTATTCGCGGGAAGACCCCTAAACGGAAGTGATCGGATATTGGGCCAACTGTAATAAACTCGCAACGATGCAAATGCGATTTCGAGTGTGCGTGATTCTCCTGCGGTACTTCGTGTAGAAAAAGGTACATAAACGTCTGGTGTTGTTGACGAGATTGTAATCATCGAGGTAACGCTCGGGTTGTATTTACAACAACACGCTGCATCGCAACATTGATTTCATGTCAAACACGAAGTGTTTCAAAGGAAAGTGATTCAGAACTCATCATCAGTGTTGTATAAATCAGCGATGTCTCTAACAAGTTTATGCATTAACAAGCGAAATGTCCCCGGGTCCATGATGTCATTGGTCCGTAACCGCAGACAAATCGATGAGGCATCATTGATAACTTCTGGCGCGTTATCGCTCGCGCAAACTGACCCCACTAATGTTTCCAACCGATCCACTAGTTGGTTCACAGACACGCACTCGCCTGCGGGTTTGAACCCTGCTGATTTGGAACCTTTGCGCCCACGTTTGCGTGCCCGACAACCAAGACCTTTTCCATGTTTGGGTAGGTCCTCCCCCGCTGAGGAGAAATATTGTTCTTCCTCGGGAAACAGAGCATCGAGTAGTTTTCCCCAGCGTGGTGGATAATTCTCACAAGCCTGCCAGTCTTGCTCTACCTTTTCTTTACCATGTTGTCTATGTCTTTCAACAAGTTTTATCAATTCCGGCCACTCAGGTTTATCCCTGCTAAATTTGTTAATGTCTTCCCACTCCTTACATATCCATTTAGGCCATTCATTACGGATGTAATTCGGGCGCGTGTCACCGGGTAATTTGCCCGCCAACATAACCTTTTTCAACTCCTCGCATGTAGGGTTTTTCGCCGCAAAATCTAAAGCATCTTTAAAGATCTGATGACGTGCCCACTCATTAAATTTTCGAACTTTTGTTTGCAAGTCAGACCTGAACTCGGGTGGTGGTTCAAATTCTTGAACACTCGCAGTTGCCTCTTCATCACCTTCGGTGCACTTTGCGATTCCCGCTATGGTTTCATCTAATCCTTTTTAGATTTGCTTTGGTAAGAGTTTCATGGCCGCTGCGGTGTGATGAGTGGCTGCTTTGGTATCTTTGGCACAATTGGATATCTTACTAATCAGACCCGGTTTATCTTTTGTTCCTATTATTGCTGTCATACGTTCTGCGGTTTTGCGCGTGGGTTTAATCAGCGGTGCAAACGTTTGTTCGAAGCCCGCTGCGATATCCTCCCGTGCGGTTTGTCTCGACTGTAATATATCTTTGACATCGATGTACTCGCGTAGCAATTCCAGTTGATTACCAGCGGCTTTGCGACATCGGTTTATAGCTTCCGCTAAAGCATCGCTGGCGGATTTTGTCATTTTATATATTTGGTATAGTTGTTAAAGTGTTTATCCAAATCCGTGAGATATTTTTCACCGAAGGCCGGTCCACCAGTCAAGTCAATAGTGAGGAACTACACGGGTCCGAGGTGGCCTCCGCAAACATATTTTGAAATTCCACCCATGCAAGACCATGTGCGTCAATGCCACTAAATATCATTAACATGTTACCGTTGTCTCGGATAACTTTAGGCAAGTGTGCGTATCGTTGAGGCAAATAGATCACATCTGTATTTTTATATCGACCTCTGGAAAATACTCGCGCGGGATTGATTTGGTTTTCCAGCATCACGTCATCGTACACGACAAGATTATTCTCACTCGAATCAAGGTCATCAATCGTAGAAGCTTCATCGATTGTGGAAAAAATATCAATAGTGGTGCCACCCAAAGAGGACACAAGCACGTTGTAACGCGGTTGATCATCCGCCTACAGCGCAATCACGTACAACCGATCCTACGTCAACCATCGTAAAATTGTATTGAACAACAATTGAGTTTTTCCTGAACAGGCTGGACCAATGATTAGCGCGCGAATCGAATTTGAAAACATATTGCCGTGTTTGGACGGTTTCGGTGCTGTCTGCGCTGAAAAGTCAATAACAAAAAAATCTTTGATTTTTCTTTTTCGTGATGCCATGTTAAATGTCAACAGCGATGTTGTATACTACAATCATGTCTTCATATTGTGTCCGATGCCGCATGAAAACTCGTACTGCGAATTCAACTCGAGTTCAAACACGTAACGGTCGAGCCGCGATCGCGGGAACTTGTGTTCGATGTAACTCAAACAAGATCACATTTGTTAATAAAAAGTCGTCGGTGGTGATGTCGCTGCCATGTTAGCAAAACTACCTGGGACACCATGGAGTAAATATACTGATGAAAACCATATCCCTGGATACGATTACTGTGGGCCTGGTACACGGCATGATATACGCCTTGATTCCGATAAGCTCCCAGCTCCCGGGGAAGCAACTGTAAACGGATGCTGCATGTTACCGACATGATCTTGCTTACAAAGCATCAAACGATATATGTGTGCGTCAACGTGCCGATGTAGATCTCATCCATGACTTGAATGCAATTAATCCTACACTCGGAGAAAGAATCGCTAGATTGATAATCAAAGGGGGTATGAAGGCTAAGATTGTTTTGGCCGGGCAAAGTCCACGCATTGGAGGTAAAATATACTGATATAATAAATAAACTAGGTTTCCGACGGACTTTAGCCAAAATATACCACAGTCCACGCGGGTATTGGGGTGGTAAAGCTGCTGTTGAGAAGACAGTAAGCGCAGCAGCGGTCACTGGTTGCTCGAAAATTGTTAGCCTTACAAGCGCTGTGGAAAATTTACCTACCCGCGCTAAGAAAGATTTCCCGTGGCTGGCTAGATGTCCAAACACCTAACGAAGTTTACCAGGCTAATCTGCTAATTCTCCCACATGATCGGGTACACGGACGCATATAAAAATACACGTTAAGCGTTGTGGATATGGCTAACAGATACAAGGAAGCGGAGCCGCTGACGTCCAAAGATTCAGCTGGTGTCGCAGATGCACTCGAACATATTTACGCACGCGGGCCACTAACATGGACACGGTTATTACAAGTGGATCCAGGTAAAGAATTTCTCGGATCCGTTGCTGCATTGCTGGTGAAACACAGTGTGCGGGTTCGTGTTTGACATGTCAACGTACATTGTGACCAAGCTATTGTGGAACGATTTAACCGTACACTTGCGGAACGATTATTTCGACATCAATACGCGCAGGGATTATTGATGAGGTCTCGGTCTCAGAGTGCGCGATCACACGAGTGGGTAACACGGCTTCGTTCAGTCATCACAGCGCTGAATAATGAAATCACACGCGCGACTGGATTAAAACCATCTGATGCGATTCGGCAAAAAACTGTCGCTGTTACCATTAAAAAGATTTCACATCTACCGCCGTTGCAATCACTCGGAAGAATTTTTGTTCGGTATCTGTATGCACCTAGGCAGTTAGAAAATGTACAACGTCGTGCTACTGACCCGGTATGGTCCGTCGATGTATTTACAATCGCTGTTCGGTTAAATTTTCCAAGGCAACCAACACGTTTTCATTTGGCGCCTGTGGATGAGCAATCGGCAGAGCCTCCCGGTAGAGCATTTGTGCAACAGAAATTCCAAGTCGTTCCAGCGAATACGGAACTGCCACCTATTTTACGCTAGTGTATCAATTGTACGTTGATTCACAAACGAATGATGTCCAAAAGCGTAAGTGGTAATTCAATCTGGAAATATCCATCGTTTGGTGCCTACAAGTGACAAACTCACTGTGGTGCATCGATACACCCCCATGTAATGTCGTGTGTGAGATTCTTTTTCACAATAACCCTGGCAACTCCTTTTGCCCGTTTTTTGTTTTCGGATCTGAGACCGCCCTGCGGTCCAACCACAATCGAATACATTTTGGGGCGCAGTCCCACGTATTCGATGATAGGCTCGCCCGCGCACTAGTCTTTGAATTTCCCCACGACTGTTTTGTTTGTATCGCTTTTTAGCGGATGTTTATCGGGATAAATCACTGTTGTCGAATTCGCACGCGAGTGTGTCAGATGCGATATCCGCGTACACATAGTCGGTGGTTATATGCATCAGCTGCGAGTCGGTATCGGTGTAAAGCATCTTGACACGATCGTGGTAAAATGGTTTTATTTTATCATAGTAAAACTGATACATGAGCAGCTTCGACAAGTCCAGCACGGACATGCCAGCATAAATTGACTTTGTCAGCTTCAGTTTCGATTTTGTACCATGTACGGCAACAAGCCAACCATCGAAGATCTTTAGGGATTTGAATGCCGGGTCCGCGATGAGCCTTAGAAGCTTATCCGGTTTCGTATCACGGACAAGGTCAACGCGGATTTGTTTCCGCAAATTTTTCATCGTTTTCCCGAACAAGGAATTGTTCATTAGTTTAAATAAATCTGTTTCAAAAACTCGTTAATGATCTTGGTGCGCAGATCCGAATTCATCTGGATATAAAGAGCCATCCAAGCGTATTGGCGAAATCTGAGCACCTGATGAATTTTACTTACACGCATCCCAAATCGCAGATACAACTGCAGGCTTCATACGTGGAGCACTTAATTGGTTTTCCGCCGAAGAATTGGAACAGGTTTGGTGCATTCGGTAAACTTGCGTCCGGATTCGTCCACGATCGTGCACTGATACGGGGACAGCCATTCGCGGGGCACCGACAACGCTTCCGGTGCCAGCGGGTAGTCGTTTTGAGCGTGTTGAAGCTCGTCCGGGTACTCCAAGTCGACTTCGAAGAAGTATCTGTGGTCGCTGTTGCTTTTGTGATCGCGTTCATGTGTGTTCACGGCCACATCCACGAGATCTACCCACAAAAACCCGCCAACGGGCAACAGCTGCATCATCGCCCAACCATAAAGATTGTTAGAGACAAGATACATGTAAGTGATGGATTCTGACCAAGGTGATGAGATTGCAGAATTTACTGATTTGCTGTTGGATCAGCTGACCGGTCATGCTAACTTGACCGGTCATTCCACTTGTTCACGAATATCTACTTCAAAATGGTGTTACCAGACTCTCGTATACGCTCAAATATAATCGTTTTAAGAGCCAAATAGAAATCATCCGTTGGAACCACTTTGGTGTGGCAATGCCAACTCGAGGTCAGCTTGGTGTTATAGCATTAGCACGTGAAAAAGCTCGATCGTTGACTACATCACCACCAGGCAAAAGATATTCAGGGATTGTTTCATTAACGATGAAGTAATATTCACCGCTGAATTAACCCGCTTAAATTCCCCATTGCGTTTGCTAAAGCGACATTGACTCAACTAAAAAGAGAAAGATCTCGACTGTTATTCATCAGGGACGCACTTGTCCGTGTAACAGTTCTTGGGCGAAGACATGTACAATAGTTCAAGATACTAACCAAGGGCGTAATTAATCTGGTTCTAAGTTAATGTGGTGTCCCAGAATGTACACTTGCCCGAGATTTGAGTATTCCTCAGGAAGATATTTTCTATGATTGCATAGCAGTTTTTCCAGTAAACAAAGGGTAATTGGTTAGAATTGCGTGCACGTGTTGCATCTGAACAAGACATGATTGTGGAGCAATTGCACTACGCGAATACATTATGAATAGAAGAATTATAATGGACCCTGGATGTTACCGGAGTGAACAAATAATCGAAGCGAAACTGCAGCTACGAGATAAAGTCGTCAAGAGAACCACGTTGTGCATGAAATAAAAACGTGTGTGTGTGATCGTAGACGCTATTTGTGGGCTTGCCGCAGCAGCAACTGTTGGTATTGGAGTGGCGGAAATCAAAACTACGACAACTATTGTAGGTGTGCTAATCGGAATTGTTGTCGGAGCTATATCGATAGTAACTGGTGTCGCGGGCGGTTCTAGGAAAATAATTTCGTTACGATTACTGTTCGGAACTTCTTGAGGCAGCACAAAGTAGTCTCAATACGATTAGTAAACTATTCTCGGTGGCTATGGAGGATAAAATAATTAGCATGGCTGAGTTCGAGACTGTGTTACAGGGGGACTATCGAACAAAAACCGACAGCGGATTTACAGACATTGCAAATCGAGTAACTGTTTGTAAACTCATTGATGCGTTCACGCGAACGAATAGTATCCAGTGTGTTTGTGAAGAGTATCTTTTATAAATATAAACAGCGACAACAATATACACCGCATACACGCTTATTCCTGCGTTTTGATTGTGTCGTTCGACCAAAGGGTGAATATTTGTTGTATTTTTCAAATAATAATTGTAATCTGAAAATTAATAACAGCTAACTGACTTTGCTAAGCAAAAACTTTCACGCTAGTGTTAGAATTCTTATTTTATAATCCCACATTGTTTTGTTTTTTTCTTGCAGGGTGTACTTTTTATGGTACTTTTTACACAATATTGGCAATGTCATGGCTCGGAAATGGCAGCTAAGTGCCTTTCCTGACATAGACTGGCTTTAACACATTGTTTGAGGGACCAGCACTCAGTCGTCTACTATCTAACGCCCCAGACTAACTATAAAACAATCCACACTTACTATACAAAATGCCGTTGGAGTTACCAATGTTGGAGTTATTTTGTTGGAATTATGTTGGTGTTGGATAGTACATCACTGGGTATTAGTCACTCAAAAAGGCATGTTGGATAGTTGGTGTGGGGTGTTGGATAGTAGATAACTCCAATGGCATGTTGATAGTATAGTGTTGTGTTGTATAGTAGATAACTACGTGATTGTCTCTCCAAATGGCCTGTTTAATAGTAGACAACCGGGTGATGGTTACTCCGTACGGTGTATTGATGGTATAGTGTTGTTGTTGGATAGTAGATCACTGGGTGTTGGATAGTAGATAACTAGGGGTCATTCAAAGTGTATGTTATACATATGGACGTTTTAAACGTTTTCCCTTGTCGCTATATAGAACCATAATGTTAAACCTATGGACCAAAGGCTTAATTTTGTAATACCCGTTAGAGGTCATATCGACCTACACATGTAAAACCTAAGGAATAATGTTAATTCCAGTTTGAAGCCGTATAAATGGCGTAATATGGACATTTTTAACATAGAATTTCCCAATAACTCTGTGATGGTCACTCCAAATGGCGTGTTGGTGGTATAGTGTGGATGTTGTATGATAGATCAATAGGTGCTGGTCACTCCAAACTGGGACTTAATTTGTGCAATAATACCTCGAATCTTACTGGTCCAGTATTTTTAAAGTACTGTATATAATGACAGATCTGGAAATTTGAATTTCTCGAAATTTCTCCATGTATTCATTTAATTACGCATGGTTGACGCCAACGGGAAAATAACACTATTCTATATTTAAATCTCTGTATGGTCCATTATTCTCAGTACATCCGCTACTCGCAATGCATCCCACATAAACTGTCCACAGATTCAAGTGAAACGCAAAGAATCATTTCACTATTTATTCTGGGGCATAATTACGAACGAAAGGGTATCTGAACGCTCTGAAAAGACAGAGATTGAACAAGTTTAAGTACAGAAAGTATTTCTTTTATGTTTTGTGACAGGACTCTTCTGCGTACACGTTATAAGACTTGCCATGCCACGACTTCTGTCACCGTAGAGACCCGCTCTACCTAAGAGAATACACTCACACAGTTTCAGTCTGTGAAGATGGAAGAGCCACAATAGATGACACTTCTGGACAGAGATTTACAGAGTCATTTGAAAATAAACTTCCAACAAGACTTCTGGAGAAACTCAAGACTACCTCTCTCAAGATATTTGATCTTGATCTTGATTAGTTAGGTGCTGGATCATAATGACATTTTTGCACCACGCAGTCAACCTTATAACAAGATTAATTTTACCTAAAATATGTGGTGCATAATTCTTGAATCCATTTCAGATCACTAGTAATAATGACCCCTAAATATTTTATTTGATTTAGATTTTCTAAAAAAAAAAGTACTTTCCGATGAATATAACATACTGGTTTTATAGCATTTCTTTCTTGTCGTTTGCATTATATTTAGTTTCTTAGGTTGGAAAAGCATGCTCCATTTTCATACACACTGTTCCGGTTTATTAATGTTATTTTGTAATATCTAGGTATCCTGCTTGTTTATGTTGGATCTGTAGCATACACTGTCGTCTGCAAAGATGCGAATTTCAGAGTAAATATCAATCATGATGTCAATGATGTGCAAAGAGAAAAGCACTGGTTCAAGCACTGTGCCTTGAGTTACTCCAGAAGCTGCTTTTGATCATACTTGATATGTCTGTCATGAGAAAGGACATCAGGCTCCATAATGTCCATTATGTCAAAGAAAGAGAACCGCTGAGACAGGAGAAAAGAAACATAAACATAGCATAAAGTCCACAGATTGTCACACGAAAATGAAAAAGAGGAAAGGGAAGAAATTTCATCAGAAGAAGAGGAAAAAGAAGAAGAAACAAAAGAAGAGCCCATTCCAGCAAAGAAATTTAAAGCAAGACAAGAAGAAGAAACAGCAGAAGAACCCATTCCATTGAAAGAAATAAGAACAAGAAAAACAGTAAAAGAAGAAAAAAAGTACTTCAGTTATGTAGTTTTTAAATTTCATTGTGATTCTTCACGAGAATATATATATATATATATATATATATATATATATATATATATATATATATATATATATATATATAAACAACTAAAGCTTCTTTATGTCTTGATTTATTGTTTTTTACAAGTATGGATAAGATATTAAAACACACACACACACAATTTTATAATGGAGGAATTTGGTTTGACTTTAATTTGGAAATCATTAAGTAGCATATCTTTTTCAAGAGATATAGGCGTATTCTTAAAAGGGCCCATTTAATGTGTGTTTTCTCTCCATCCTGTCGTCAGATATATACAGAATCATTCGAAAATAAACTTCCAACAAGTCTTTTGTTTAATTTGGCAATCATTTGAGTAGTATCTCTTTTCCATGAGAACTATGCAGGCTCTGAAATGGGCCTTTGAGTTTTTGAATAAAAGTATGGCCTTGACAACATCAGCTATATCTGCCCTAATTGTTTTCCAATTCCAATGTAGTGGCAGTGATAGCTGTTGTCGCTGCCTACCGTGTGTGAGAGAGAGAGAGAGAGAGAGAGAGAGAGTGGTGGGGGGGGGGGACCGTCTGTGTACTAAAAATCTATGTTTGTCAAAATTCGTAACATACTACTGAAAAACTCTACCTGGCTGAGTTGAAAAAGAAACTTGTTGCAACAAAACTTACTGTGAACATGTTTATCAAGCAAACAAATAGGGCAGTCATGTTAGCGAAAGGATTAAAATGTACGATAGCAATATTTAGTTTGTTTTTAAACTCTAACAGAAAATTTTACTTTCTCTCTCTGTCAATCTTTCATTCTGCCAAAAAAAATACACTGTGACCTTTTTTAAAGTGTGATGTTAGTTTTTTGTCTACAATATGAACGATGGAGTCTTTTGGGGTTGTAGTAGTCTGCCAGTGTCCTAAATCTAGGATAGAAAAAATGCTAAAAATGGTAAACTCTACTTTGGCTTCATACAGACCAAATTCTGAGTTCTTCCATCACTGTAGCCAATGTAATGCACTCACTAAACAGCCACATTTTCACTCAGTTTTTTAAATGTAGAATGATCAATGTAATATCAGGTAAAACAAGGTCAGTCAGTGCTAGGGTTGGCAAATTTTAAAAATTTGTCACCAAAAACTGAAAAACCCAATCTGGCTGGCTTGACAGTGGTTGTTTAGGTAATAATATGTTTAGCAAGCAACAATGGGTAGTCGCATTGATTGAAAGAATTCAAATCTAGGACTGAAATAAAAAAACATATTATAAACATTCGAAACTCTACTTGGCTTCATACAGGATTAATGTCTATGTAGAATATATGTTTGTGTTTGAATTAGTAAAAGTAAGTTAGTTCCCTGTTCTTAAATGTGTGTTTCTTCTTCTTACCATACTGTTAAATGGCTGTAGAAAGGTACTCTTTGTTTTTCTTCTTTCATTCCATGTGTGAAAGTATTTCTGTGGTTGTAAGAATTATGATGGTGGTAGTATATGGAAGTTTTGTTTAAAAGGGGATAGTAAGGAAGTTATAGGGGAAAAGAAATGTTACTTTGTTTATAAGGGATGGATAGCAGGTCTAGTTTTAACATTACATTTCTCATCTTGTCCCAGAGAGACCTGTTTGATGTTTTGAATGTTACATTTTTCCTTGTCCACATACAGGCCCATGATGTCAACCTATGGACTTTTTTAGCATTACATTTCCAGTTACAGGTCCGAGATCCCCACCATGTTAAATTTCCATATACTCCATAGGGTACCAAAGTCCCCCATACTTATAGCATCACCGTTCAATTCCCATTAGAGATCCTACACACCCATAATGATTGAACTCATGGACTTTTTTACCTTACATTTCCCATCTTGTCCCAAGACTGACCCATCAAATTAAACCTATGGACATTTTTAACATAGGATTTCCCCTTGTTGCTATAAACCCACAACATGGCATTCTAATGTTAAATTCCCATTATAATTACCCATCATGTTAAACTTATGGACATTTTTAACATTACATTTCCCCATGTCACTATAAACCCACAAAGACGGCAACCTAATGTTAATTTCCCCTTGTACCGCCCCCCCCCCAAAAACATGACAGTATAATGTTAAATTCCAACAGACACCTATAAACTCACAAAACTGAGGAGCCTAATGTTAGTTCCCAAAAGACCCTCAAGTGGCATCCTATACGACTGAGGATATTGATAGAGCAATGACCTGTAGAAAACACTACTTTAATTAAAATGAAATTAAATAAAAGTTATGAAAAACAAGGTCACACTTTTTTCTTCTGAAGGACACAGTTTTGAGGAAAATAAACACAGAAAAAGAGTCAACTATAACAATCGTAATATTTCATTTTTTTATTTAAAGCATAGCAAATTCAATGTTGTGTCAAAATAACATTAAAAATTATGGCCCTTTGGGGCATGTGAAATCTGATTTAGGGCAAGTGATTTTTGTAAAGCCATTTACTCTGGGTCTGTGTCTGAAAAATATTTTCTTTGAGCACTGCACATACTTCACACTTAAATAACTTTTCTCCAGTATGTTTTCTCATGTGCACCTTCAGACTTCCATTCTGACTAAACCTTAATTATGTACTTGACACTTAAATGGTCTTTCTCCAGTATGTTTTCTCATGTGCACTTTATGATTTCCATTATCACTAAACATTTCATCACATACTTCACACTTATATGGTTTTTCTCCAGTATGTATCCTCATATGCACCTTCAGACTTCCACTCTGACTAAACATTTTATCACATACTTCACACTTAAATGGTTTTTCTCCAGTATGCATCCTCTTGTGCCGCTTCAGACTTCCACTGTGACTAAACCTTTTAGCACACACATCACACTTAAATGGTTTATCTCCTGTATGTATCCTCATGTGCACTTTCAGCTGTACACTCTGACTAAACATTTCATCACACACTTCACACTTAAATGGTTTTTCTCCAGTATGTATCCTCATATGCACCTCTAAGTTTCGCCTACATTGAAATATTTTATCACATACCTCACACGTAAAAGGATTTTCACCCGTATGTACCCTCATATGAACTTCCAACTTTCCTTTATATTTAAATATTTTATCACATATTTCACACTTAAATGGTTTACCTCCAGTATGCATTCTCATATGCACCTGCAACTTTCTCCAATGTATAAATCTTTTATCACATATTTCACACTTAATTGTTTTTTCCAAACTATGGATCATCATGTGTTTCTTCAAACTTCCACTGTGATTATACCTTTCATCACATATTTCACACTTAAATGGTTTTTCTCCACTATGTATCCTTAAATGCACATTCAGATTTCCTCTGTGGCTAAACCTTTCATCACAGATGTCACACTTGAATGGTTTTTCTCCAGTATGTATCCTAGCGTGCTGTTCAAGACTTACATTCTGACTAAACATTTTATCACATACTTCACACCTGAATGGTTTTTCTCCAGTATGTATCCTCATGTGTACCTTCAGATTTCCACCCTTACTAAACATTTCATCACAATCTTGACACTTAAATGGTTTTTCTCCGGTATGTATCCTCATGTGTACCTTCAGGTTTCCACCCCTAGTAAAGATTTCACCACATACTTGACACTTAAATGGTTTATCTCCGGTATGTATCATCATATACTGCTTCTGATTTCCACTCTGACTACACATTTTATCACATACTTGACACTTGAATGGTTTATCTCCGGTATGTATCATCATATACTGCTTCTGATTTCCACTCTGACTACACATTTTATCACATACTTCACACTTGAATGGTTTATCTCCAGTATGTATCCTCATGTGTACCTTCAGATTTCCACCCTTACTAAACATTTCACCACATACTTGACACTTAAATGGTTTATCTCAAGTATGTATCATCATATACTGCTTCTGATTTCCACTCTGACTACACATTTTATCACATACTTCATATTATATATAGTTAACTTTCCTTTGATAATACTAGAGAGGACTTGATCTAAAATAGCTTCCTCCTAAATAACTCCATCGCAGTCTAACCAACTCATCTGAACACCAACATACCGTATGATGTTCTCATTGAGTCGTATGTTTTGATTGGCTGACTATTAATAAAACTAGGGGATTTTGTGGACTATGCTGCAGTAATGCATATAAAAGTTAACACCCAATCAAAATATGAATAACGGGGAAAAAATGACACGCTTTTGATTTCTATGAAGATAAAATTTTGCTATTGTATTTAAATTGTAATGAATAGCATGAATTATATGTATGAAATTGACACACTTCAATTTGCAATTTCGCTAGAATTTAGACATATTTTCATAAAATAAATATGTTTGCAATAAGGTCAAAAGATTTAGTATTCTCATTTTGTTTGTTCCATTTTGTCAGCTTTAACAGTTCTGATTTAATTTAGAACAGCGAGGACATAGAAGTCACCATGTTTACGTACAAGTCCGACTGTGGAACAAAACTGTACCCGAATCCAGTGACCTCACTTTGAACATTTGACCTATTTTACAATCATTTTTGTGTACATTATCTTAATTTTGGAGAAAAACATTTGTGACAAATCCAGCAAAGGATCTTTATCTTCAGTAGGATTGCTGTTTTTCTTATAATGGCTGTCATCGTTATTATTATCATTAACAATAGTATCAGCATCAGCAAAATTCAGCTGCCTGTTTACTTTTTGGTTAAATCCACTAGTTGATGGCGATGGTGATCTTTCTTTGCTCATTTCCCTTTGTCTTATTTTCTTTACCCTTGTTGTTGATGTCTCATCTGACAATTTGTGTTTCTGCTTCCCCTGATTCTTTGGTATTTATTCATAGTTTTGATCAGAGATCTCCATTTTTGTCCTGTTCATTTGCATACATTGGAAGTTCTTCTACCATGTCGTCTTCTGTTGTTACTTTCCCTCGTAGGAAAGGGCGCTTTGCAGAAAACGGTTCTTCCCTAATGACTAATTTTGTGACCTTGTAGCTGATTTTTCATTTTTTACTTTCAAAAGAGTCGTTTCATCTTTTCCATGTCAGACGTTTGAGAGTCAGCGCTTCCTTTGGGGAAAAAAAACTCTGATGGAATAAATAATTCAGGTTCTACTGCATCATTGTTCAACGGACTGATTCATGTTTTTCTGAAGGCAGATATTATATTATGCAAAGTCATAGATTTGCCAGAGGCTTTGCATGGTATTTCATAAAGTTGGTATATTGTAATGACTACACCGCGTTCCTTGGCCATCCATAGGTTGCATACATTGTAGTATGTAGCTTTAAAAGGACCAAACCATCCGACATCAAGTGGATGAAATACATGAGATGTGTGAGGAGGCAGCACGAAGAGGATACTCTTGTGTTCTTTGACCCACTGGATGGCATGTAGGGATAGATGTATGTCTATCAATAGTAAGTAAGATGTGATCATCATTGTTCATGCCTGCTTGAACATATTCGATAAAATGTTCCTCTATTTAAATATGGAGTGATTTGACCATCCAGAGTCTGACATAGCCACACCTGTCCCTGGCAGAGCTGCCTGTAAAAACTCATCGTTCTTTCTTAATCCTTTTAATACAACAAAGGGTGGTAGGGCTGTCACTGGTCCTGGTGTCACCACACTCAGTCTGTTAATCCATCTTTGACAAAATACATGATGCCCATTATTGCTCAGTTTCATATCCTTTGGTAGTCAGTAGTTACATGTGGCGATCAGGGGACAACATGGGAAATCCTATGTTAAATCGTCCCCCCCCCCCATCAGATTAACATTAGTATGAACTTCTGGGGACAAGATGGGATATCCTAGGTTAAAATGTCCATAGGTGTATCATTATGGGATTGTATAGCGACAAACAGGAAATGTAATGTTGAAAGTACACTTACTATCAAACACGCCGATTGTAGTGACCAACACCTAGTTATCTACCAACACTCAGTTATGTGCTATCCACCACCAATTTATCTACTATGCAACATCCATTCAGCTGCTATCCAACACTTCACTCATACTATCCAACACGCCGTTTTTAGTGACCAATACTCAGTCATCTACTTTCCAACACCCAGTTTTCTCCTATCCAACACCGTTACTACTATGCACCATTGCCGAAGAGTTCAAGTACAATACACTGACTGAAATGAAGAAATGAAACTTTGTTGGGTTGAACGTAAGCATGTATTTCCATCACTTAGCAACGACATTCGCATGAAAGAAAACTCCACGACTCCATGAGAACCCACGAACATATTCCAGTAACCCCACAGTGTGCAACTTCTGGCATTCATTGTGATAAAACTCTTTATCAGAAACTTAACATCTGATTTTTTTTAATTTTCTACTTTTCAGTAAGTAACCTCGTGTTTTGAGAAAAATAATCATCACTCTCATCAGACATCCAACTTCATCATTCTTGCATTTTTTTTTTTTTTTTTTTTTTTTTTTTTTTTTCTTTCTGTTCTTTTCACTTACGATGATTTTTTGGTAGTACCAAATAATGCATCTCGCTATGCTATTTACAACGAGGCAGGTCGTAATAAACCCTGACTAAAATACTAACGTCAGTGTCTTGCTAGCCACTAAAACCCTCTGATAAATGCTAAAACGTTGACCTGCTGACCTTTGTAAATATCCGTTAAATTCATTTATTTGTAGATGTACCATATATTAAAAAAAAAACAAAAACAAAGACAGTTCGGATTCTGTTCTATTCCTACATTTTTGACAAAATAACCGAATTTCAAGACTCGTTCCTGAGAAACCATTTGTGAACACGTTGACCAATGATACATTGGATGCGATCTCACAGACGGTTTAACGCGAATAAAAAAGTATCACAACCGCGCAAAAAGTAGTTTTATCGTAATTATTGCAGAATGTCTTTTTTGCGATTCCTTTTGAAATTGATAATTGAGAATGTCCCTTTGGAACGTTTTTAAAGAAACTTGAAAGAACGTACGTACAAGCAATTTACACATAAACATACTCTCAAATTCATCGACGTGTTACATTACCACGTCTGGTGAAGCTTACACTCAGTCGTACAATTGCAGCATCAGATGTGCCCCCTGAAGAAGTGACTCCACAAAACGAAGCGGCAGTGTTGGATCTTTTATTTGTTGGAATTTCTGAGGCATCCAATAAAGAAAGTAGCGTTAAACACAGGAGATTGGGTTTGCATCGGAAAAACAAAACACACTTTTAACAAAGGATATTTACCTAACTGGACGACAATATTGTTTCGTGTCTCAGGACAGGACAGGTACGTGGACGTCATCCGCCTGTCTATAAATTGGAAGATAAGAACGGAGAAGTTTTAAAAGGAACCTTTATTTGTCCGAGTTAAACGAGTGACCAAGAAAGACGATGACGTGTACGATAATGAAAACATTCTTCATCAAAGAATACCACTCTACATCATGGTCGCTAAGGAAGCGCCTCTACTATCCAAGTTTCGATATTATATCTACGCCGACCAGCCAGTCGGACACGTGCGCATGTTAAGAGTCTAACAAAATACATCCAAATCTTGGTCTCTTTACTTTGTTTGCTGTGATGGATGGCCAGGGTAAATCTAATATCTGTCTTGATTTTAATATCTGAATTATGTTAAATTCTTTGTAAAAACGTATTAACGTGTGTTTTTGCAAAACAAAAACCTGCATATGCTCATCGGAGCAGTTCTGTTATAAAATCTTTAGATCCAGAGGTGCGTAGTGTTTGCACGTTGTCAAGCTCTTTAATTTCGGTGGTAAATAAATCTTCCATGTAGTCCCCAATCCCATAATGCCCAAATAGAAGTGATCGGTTTTGAAAAACACCAAAACGTTTGAAGTTTGCAAAGAACACGTAAAATGGGAAAACGTCTTATACAAGAAGTCAAAGTACGTTTGAAAGGATATCCACCCAGTTTCGAATCTTGGATTGCAGCATCCCCAGTCATTGACTACAAAAAGATTAATTAATAAGCTTGGCTTTAAACACCATGTCACCGTCTTCCACTTCATCTCCCCAAGAGCCCCAGAAAAAAAAAACAACAACAGTGCGTTTGGTGTGGAGAACGTGGCTCTAAAAATCAAATTATCTTTATTCTGTCACATTGTCGTAATTTATTGTGTCACTGGAGCATCTATTGCAGACTTGAATTTGCAACATCACGATAAATAATTATGGATCACATTACTCAGCAGTTGTATTGGTTATCTTCTTCCCAATCCCTCACTGAAATATACCAACAGTAGCAATGACCACGACAAAGGCAGTAACAGTAGCCAGAACCTGAAAAACAAAAGTCACTGCAACCCTTTGCAACTGATGGAAAGTCATTTTTTCACTTCGGGTGACATGAAGAATCTACCTATGAATAATCAGTTTTATTTTACTCTGTCTAGCGAGAGCTCTCTGGATGTGTTTCCCAACAACACGTGTTGTTTCACGGCAAAATTACCCCAATCCATACAACTAGATCGCCAAGCTCATTGAGAAGTAGCTTTGGTAGAAATCAGTCATCCCACTCAAGTCTTGAATATCATCGAGAATCAAACCAGTTTCGTCGTAGAAATAATCATCGAACATCGAACACCAAGAACACTTGGACAAAAATAAGTATAGCTATTACAAAAATTAAACACCAGAGGCAGTCAATCCACCATTGAATGTGTTCGACATGAGAATTCCTGCAGGATATCATTTTAACGCTCGGCATCTCGTCGATACGATTTGGAATGATTTTTTAACGATCAGTTCTACAAAACACTCGAGAAAAGCGCAGACGTGTACTGATCGAATATAATCCAGCTTCTCTTCGTCTTAAAATGAATTTTTCCGACAGCAAGCCGCGGTCCATCAAATTTCTTCCAAGTTTGTTTGCTATTCGGGGTGGAAACATAGACCTCACTCCAAGAAAAGACCCAACACCACCAACAAATTCTTCTAGTATCTTCGATGCCTCATTAAATTGAAGGAAGGACTCAATTTGATGTTCGTATACCCCGATATCGTTGAGTACAACATGGTGGGAAACACAGCTGCTCCGTTGCTGAGATTTATGCCCATTAAAGTAGATTAGTGCTAACAATGAAGCAGGAAACATCTATCACGTTCATCGAGAATTTGTGGATCTCCGTTATCTTTATGTCAGTGAATCGTATTCTGACAGTTAGAATATTTGTATAAAAAAATGAGATCTCGGACAAAATATTATATTCTCCAAAGAAAACGGTACTCGATTGAGTTGTAACTCATGTATCCCGCGAACAGAGGGATAGTTCGACAACGAGGACTGAAATTTGGAGAGTATGTTCAAACCGGCCTTTCGTACTGTGGCATCCATCTTGAAATCTATAGTCTCCCAAAGACTGCATGCTTTAAAAAATGCCGCCCTGATGCAAGGAAAATAATTCGTCCAAAAATGTGCTCATTGAGCAACAAGGTCAAAATCAAGAGTTACTGAATGGTAGAAAAATGTGTTGATCCAGACAGTGCTCTTGTATCCTCTATAAAACCACAGCTCGTCTGGAGATGAAAGTAAAGATACCTGTTATATCTGTCAAGAGAAAAGACATTGAGCCCCAGAATGTCCACAACGTCAATGAAAGAAACCCCTTATCCTAAAGGAGAATAGAGGTCCTAAGACAAAAGTCAAGACGAATGTTTTGTGTGTTACGAGCAAGGACATTGGCCTTCAAAGTGTCATCCACACAAAAGAAAAATGAAGAAAGAGAGAAGTGGGGAGACAAAAGAGAAATCAAAAGAAGAGGAAAAAGAAGGAAAATAAGGAGCATAAGAAACCATTTGCGCTAAGAAGTTCAAAGCAAGACACTCACAAACAAAATGGACTTTTGTAACATGTTTGAAATTCCATTGTGATTCTTATTGATAATACACAAAACATAGGTGAAAATCAAAATATTCTTGATTTTGTTGTTGTTGTTGTTATTATTATTATTATTATTATTATTATTATTATTATTATTATTATTCGCAATGATTGAGCAGTATCTCTTTTACTGAGATATATGGGTGACTCTGAAAAGGGCCGTTGCTTTGAAGAAAAAAATGTCCGTATAAAATAATGGATTATCCATCATGAGCTGTAACCGCCTTAAACATTTTCATCGTCCGAGTCAACCGTCGCTGCCGTCGTCGTTGTCATTTCTGCAGCAGCAGCAGCAGCTGATGATGATATGATGATGAATTTTGGTTGTGGAGGGCATGGCAGGTTTATTTCCCCTGGACCTTGCCAAATATATTTTGCATAACAATAATCTTTTTAAGGTTATCCAGGATTTGATGCATCTACGAATGTTTGTTATTAATCATTACATACACCCATTCTCTACCCTCATCTGTTTTGTTTGTGAAGATGACCGTTGGGTGAAAAAATGCGTATTTGTTTCTAAGGACAGTTGTTAGTGATCATACCCATTAAATATCTTGCATCTACTTTCACAGGAATTTGTAAGTAATAGCATGGGTGTTGGATAGTAAATAACGTGTGTTGGATTGTAATTATGTGTGGGAGTACAACTTAACTATATAATCTATATCCCCTTTCAGAGGAGTTTCAGGGACACCAAAGTTTCTAGAAATATGAATATTACTCAATATTGCCAACCCAAAAATGATTTTGTATTTTTTATATTGGTATTTCTATATTTTTTAAATGCCATTTTGTTATTTTATTTGCAAATTTAAATTCTTAACTTTTTAAAAAAACAATCTCCTACGATTTTAAAACATTGCTTTTCAAGTTAATTTTTTATGGATTTTTTTGTCAGTCTTCTGAATAATTTGTTTAAATCTTAATTTATTTTTATTTTTTTTTAATTTTTTTAAAAAATATTACATTTATAAATTTATAAAAAAAAATTGTTTACAATTTGTACAAAATTCTATTCACACTATTAATTCTTTTGAAAATTTCCTTTTAGTCTCTGCTAAATTTCGGAGTAGTTTTAGAATTTTAGTAATACTTTTAGTCTCGGCCATATTTTTATATTTTTTTCTGAGTTTTTTTTGGCACTTTGAAATGCCATATTAAGTGCCCACTTTTTTATTACTTTTAGTCTCGGTCATATTCTTTATTCTTTTCCAGATTGTTTTAGTCTTCGCTAAATTCCATGTCAGTTTCAATATTTTAGTACTACTTTTAGTCTAAGCCATAATTAAAAAAGCAACAAAAAAAAAAAAAAATCTGGATTTATTTAAGTCTCCAAAGTCCATTTTAGTTTTGGAATTTTAGTATTACATTTAGTTTCTGACATTTTAATTTAATATTCTGGATTTTCTAGACTCTGCTAAATTCTATGACATTGTCATAAATTTTAGCATTATTTTTTGTTATGACCATTTTAGTGTTATTTCGAGTTGGCTCTCTTGATTACAGTCATTTATAACGTTAGTATAATATATGCCAATTTACCGACACCGCCAACACAATCTAAGATATAGGTAATGCTTTATATATATATATATATATATATATATATATATATATATATATATATATATATATATATATATATATATATATATATATATATATACACACACGTCAAATAAATGCATGTAGCCACAGGGCAGCATTCTGTCCAAGGGACTACCCTTTGTCTGTTTGGTGTGTAAAAAGTGTGAGTCTCTGTCTAAATTAAGTGTTAATCCTCATTTTTATACCCCCTTACTTTACATCCTACACTTATGAAACTGTTTGTAGGTGTGAGTGTTGGTCAGTAGGTGTGAGTGTTGATCAGTACTTGTGCGTGCTGGTCTGTAAGACTGTGTATGGATTAGTACGCATGGTGTGTATGTTATTAGGGGTGGGTGATGGTCAGGATGACTGCATGTTGGTCAGTAAGGATGGGTGATGGTTAGGAGGTGTATGTGCTGGTCAGTATATGTGGGAACTGGTTAGTAATACTGTGTATTAAGACTGCATGTTGGCCATTAGGTGTGGGTGATAGTGTGTGTATGTGTTGGTCACTATATGTGGGTGCTGGTCAGTAACATTTTGTATTGGTTGATGGGCATGAGTGCTGTTAAAAGGGTGTGCTGGTTAGTAAGTGTGAGTGCGGATCAGTAGGTGTATGTGCTGCTCAATATATGTCAGTGTTTTTTACTGAATAAATGTGGGTATGTCTGCTACGCACAAATTCCTATACCACCTATACTTCTATCTATTCTTAAATCATGCGCTATGTTTCTCGCGACCTAACGCGCTTGTTTCTAGATAATGACGTCATCAACTGGGTCACGAGCGTTCATTAAGAGTGACAGCATGTATTTAACAAGTAGAATCAGATAAAATGAGATTTAAACGGATAATTTCATGTAGCCTCGAGTAACCACCTTTCGTTCACTTAACGTGAATTTTAACGCGTTCGTTATAATATTATGATAATCTATTCAAATAAACCATAAAAAATGTTCAACTATATCTACTTCATTTAATCAGCGTGAAAAAAAAGTTGGCATTCATGTGCATTAGTTCATAATTACCTTTTTTCCGAGCGTGTGTATGTTTCCTTATTTCCGGAAGTGACAGCATGGTTCGTAACACTCACTAAAAAGTCACGTGGCATATGACCGGACCGTGCCAGTTAGACCAAGGTATAGATATTATTAGTTTATAGCGTCTCCGTGTTTTTGAAATAAAAAAAAATTAAATTTAAAAATTAATCATTCTTTTTCCCGTTAATTCTATATGCAGTTTGTGCACTTACATTACTGCTTGCTTGTTCTTTGCCATATAGATACATGATTCAATAGACTGAGAGAGACAGACAGACATACAGAGAGACAGAGGGAGAGAGAAATTTAAAAATAGACACTGGTGAATGGATACACATTTTATTATAATAGATTCATTGTCTTTTGATGTAGAATATAAGTTTATTATGAAATAATACTGAAACGAAAAAGTCGGTAGTGAATATACATTTCGAGTGTAAATTTTTCTTACGTTGTATAAGAACCCCACATGATTAAAACCAAATATTTACATTGGCAATCTAGTTGTATTAATTCCCAAAGTTGGTTTTCCTGTTAAAAATATGTAAACAAAGTCACCCTGATATCGGAGGCGCTATCTTTAGCATATAATAGAAAATTCAAGGCCAAAATGTCTGACACAAAAAAGGCATTAGTGAAAACATAGATTTTCATTATGACTTTTTTAAATCACATGAAATTACCTGCTTGAATCTCATTTTGTTTGATTTTACTATATAATTAATTCTGTCGCTCTTTAAGAACGCTGGTGACACGTCTGATGACGTCATTATCTCGCAACAAGCGTGTTAGATCGCGAGAAGCATGGCGCACGATTGAAGGAGGTTAACGACAACTGGCCGTTGGACGAAGATAATTTTAAAAAATAATGCCTTATTTGTGTCAGACATTTTTGCCTTGAATTGTATAATATATGCTAAAGATATGTCCGCTGATCACATGTTGGCTTTGTTTACCTTTCTTGAACAGGAAAACCTACATAGGGAATTTATACAACGGCAAACCCAATGTAAATATTTGGTTTTAATCATGTGGGGTTCTTATACAACGTAAGATAAATTTACACTGGAAATGCATATTCAGTATGGACTTTTTCGTTTCAGTATTATTTCATTGGAAAGAGAAATATTTGTTTTATTGTTACATCCTGGATTACACTTTAAGAAATGAACCATATGTTTATATTGTATTAATATTGTATTATTGATTCATGTTATATTGAATTGAATATGTGTTTGAAAGCAATACAATATGATAAAGATGGAGATGAATTTTTTTAAATTTTTTTTACAAGAACACAGAAATAAAGAAAAATATGGCCATTTTAATTTTAATTTTAATTTTTATTTCAGGTTAAACCACTTCATTTCACAAAGAAACAATGCAATACTCTCTCTCTCTCTCTCTCTCTCTCTCTCTCTCTCTCTCTCTCTCTCTCTCTCTCTCTCTCTCAGCATATTGATTCATGTATCTATATGGTAAAGTAGAAGCAAGCAGTAATGTAAGTGCACAAACTGCATATAGAATTAACGGATTTTTTTTTTTTTTTCATATTTAATTTTTTTTTTATTTTTTATTTGAAAAACGCGGAGACTCTATAAACTAATAATATCCATACCTTGGCCTAACTGGCACATTCCGGTCATAAGCCACGTGACTTTTAATCAGTGGCACGAACCATTAGGCCAAAGTGTGGAAATAGATCGTTTATAATGTCTCTGTATTTTCGTTAATTGCATTTGTAATATATTTCTTTGCTTTCGTACGCTTATTGACTGCAATAAAACACATATAAAATATTATGCCAAAAGTAACAAAAAAATATAAAAAAAATAGGATGCATATTTTCTTAAATGCTATTTCGATATAATTATAGTATTTAAAGATACGCTGAACTTTTAAAAGATTTTTTTTTTCTTCAGGCTATGTCACAACAAAAATTTTTCCCCCCTGTATTACAATAATCCAATAAAGAATTTCATAGTGAATACTCTTCCATTTGATTAATGTTTTTCTAACATGATATAAATAGTGCATGTTATAGAAACGAAGTTTTTACATTGCCTTTGTCGTCTGAGAAATCTCTGTCATGGATTTCCTACTAATAAAAAGGTAAAGAAAATCAACATGAACATGTGAACAGCGGCCCTGGCTTGAACACCTAACACTCACGCCAGGGCCACAAACTTGAGGCAAATATGACATTAGTAAAATTGGCCATTTTCATTTTTTTTTTTTTTTTTCTTTTTCAATTTGAATTGTAGTACGTATTTAAATTTAAATTAGTCGAATATTTCCTTATCAGCACTTACTGTCAATATCAACGAACGCTAGTAACCCAGTTGATGACGTCAGGATCTCAAAACAAGCGCGTGAGGTCGCGAGAAATATGGCGCACAATTCAGGGATGAACACGAAGTTAGGAGGGTCGACGATGTATATGCAAATATTTATCCATTAAGTTGAATGAAATGTGAGTGAATCAAAATACATTTCAAAAGAAAGGGGTAGAAGTGCTTATTTTGAAAGCATTAGCAAAGAGGAGCAGCGAAATTTTAGGGCAAAATTAACTTTGAAGCTGTAGCGTACTAACGTGGGGGGGGGGGGCGGAGGGGGCGGTTGCCCAGACGCCAGAGGTTTTGGGGCGCCAAAACAGCTGATAAAAATTCGGGCCTCGAATTCTGGCCCTTTAGGCCATCATCGTCGCCCCGAGCTTCATTTACCCTTAGTATGCCTCCCACTGTTTTGAAGGACGGAACTATTCTCCCGGATCCCTACTGCCTTGAGTTTGACTGGGTAGACGACGTCACCACTATGATATACATTAGCTGGAGCAATATTGAAACCTATCAACTTGACACTCCAAGTATTTTTACCAAAGAAAATCGAAGAGTCCTAACACTGTCAACTTATTGGCTTTTCAAACCAAACTGAAGCTGTCGATGTAAGCAAGCAGACAGACTGCTCACTGTCTTTTTCTGATTTCTAGAATAGTAAATTTATATTAAAAAAAAGTGTCGTGTGCATCCAATATTTGCAATGTCAAGTTTTAATATTTTTAATACAATATTGAACAAATAAAAAGGGGAAACTCTTTCATATATGTGTTCAAAGAGATGTAACTCCTAAATTTACGTAATTATTCAGAGATTATCGAAGGCGGTGAACCACACCAGATATGTTGCCTGAAAACATAGACTCGCCCATGCAAATATGGTGACCGTGTCACTAAAGAAACTCCCGTTTGGTTTGAAACGCCAATAAGTTAACAGTGTTAGGGACCCCCTGACGACAACCAGGTTAGAAATTATAAATTGATAAATAAAAGGACTAAGTTGTGTGCACTTATTTTACATCCTTGATGCTCTTTGTTTTGTTTTTTTTTTAAAAAGGAAGGGGGGGGGAGGCACAAACAAACGGGAGGGAAAATAATTCTATATCCACGGTTTTGTTCAGTCAACGTCAGAGGCAAAAGTCAGAGCCCTACAAGTACTGTATGGCAGTCAACAAGAAACATGGTTGGATTTTAACAACCAATTGTGTTATATGGTAGGGTAAGTAAAGTAAAATTTACTAGAGTTACATCACATATAAATTAGTAGATAACAATGGAGCAATACATTATGCTCACAGACCTATCATGAGGAAAAAAAAAAAACTAAATATATGCTAATTTTTTTCTTTTTCTTAATATATGTTTCGTTCATTATAAATAAGTTTGTACAGTCATTTAACAAATTCTAATCTCTTTGTTATTATACTTTTATAATGTTATTATTTGTTATTATACTTTTATAATGTTATTATTTGTTATTATACTTTTATAATGTTATTATTTGTTATTATACTTTTTAAGTTTCAGCTACTGATTACCATATTATACTGAAAACTAATTTAATATAAATCGGTTTTATTTTTACTAATCTTAAGATACATGGGCTTAATTGTAATCAAACTTAAACCCAGCATAATTAGCTGGTGCTAATCAACACCTGCTAACCAAGTTGCATGCTGGGGAAAAAAGGCGTGGGGGGTGGGGGGAGGGGGGTAATTTCCTACACTGAAATTTCAGGCGGTGGCACCCATTGGCATGCATTTTTTGAGATCCGGCAAAAAAATAGGTATATTCATCTTCTTTCATTCTAGGTGCATGATGGAATAATTATCTTAGATTATCCGTTTATAAATACTAGTATATCCATCATTGATCAAATCAGTTTTATTACCTTTTAGTAGTGATTTGACTACTTAAAACTCTATGGGAAAGATTATAGAATTGCACATCTGTCTCGAAATGGATATGCTTACATAAGAATTGACACTTTAGGGTCAAAAGAATTCATAGACTGTTATATTCATGGGGATAGGAAATAATGTACCTGACCAGGACATGAACAAATATGTGAATTTAACATATCGGGAAATGACTGGGACTCTATGATCTATCATATGTATTGGTGTAGGACAGGAAAATCACACTCAAATTGTCATCATTTGTGGGCAGAATAAGGGATTGCCAAGTTCCTACCCACGAATTACCAGTATGAGCCCAAGGCTGGGACTTTCCTATTCCACACCGATACACTATTTTCTTTTCCTTCGTATTCCCAGAGTTGTTTTTTTTTTTAAATAAAGGTTTTTAAACAAAATGATACCCATTTAGTACAGATGAAGTATTAAAAGGACAAAGTATCGATTACAAATGTTGGTAGCTTTATCAGGATCAAAATAAAAGTTGAAATATGGTTAAAAATAGATAAACTAAGTTCTGAAATTAAACTGATGGAAAGTAGCAACCGATGTGATGTCATGTATGTGGTGACAACTTTAAAAACAGCAGCAACAACAAAAACAAAAAAAAAAAAAAAAATACAAACAAATAAACAAACAAAACAAAAACAAATAAACAAATAGCTAATAGTAATGCGCCAATCAAAATGCAATTTGTTGCACATGTTAGGTAGGAAAATAGTTACGTGTAAGGCTCAGTAGCATAGTGATTATCTGAAGTGGCATTATGCCAAGAAAATCTGTATTAATACTGATTGCAAATTTGAGAAATCACAATTAAAATTTATATGTTGTTAAACTCCTCCTTATTCCCCCAACCCTCTGTGTTAACATAACCCCATCCTAATCTAATGATACACTGTATATCTTCTTCTTAAACAAAGACTTAGTTCTGCATGCAGTCATGTAGCTGCCTTGATGTTTAAGTTGCAAGCATGTTCACAGCTGAATCTAAATAAGCTTGCTTGTACAAGTAAACTGTCTGAGTGGGATCAATGCAAGAAAAAGGTACAAATGACACTTATTCTGTGTTAGAAGAAGAGTTAAACATTTTTATGTAGAGTTTCAACAAGTGATATTAATCTTGTACTTGAGGATGTTATTGTGGTTTTACTGTAGCACATCAATGGCAATACATCAGATGAGCTGGAAATGGATATCTGCTACAGTACAATCACGATTCCTCAATCTTAAGACTATTTACCCCAATCTGACACTCTTATTCTTTATTGAGTTAGCAATCTAGTTTAGAATAAGTCATGGGCGATATGAGGTGATTTATATGCGTCAAGATATCAAAAGTTAGGTATATATCTTGTGTGAGATAAGATTGAAGATTCAAAAGTACAATAATATAATATTTGATTGCATAACTATTCAACATCCTGGCATCAGCCACTCCAATTGTGTATCAGATCTAGTATGGCAAGAAAATGACATTGCAAATTCATGAATAGTTCATGTTTAGATAAACAATACATGCTGAATATTCACCATATAGTTGGAGAAACTATACAAACTAAGTTTGGACTATAGAAAAAGTGAAGCGGTTAAATTATTCGGAACTTAAACAAGGCCTCCCTCCTCCGCCCCCCAAAAATGATTTTGATTTGGAAGGATTTACATTTGTCATGTAGATGATGAGTTCCAAGTAGACATCGTTCACATGCAAGCATATAAAACGTACAACAATGATCATAAATATAATTTGACAGTAATATATATATATATATATATATATATATATATATATATATATATATATATATATATATATATATCGTTACAAAATACGCCTGTGCTAAAAAGTAAATCTTAACAAGGGAGAGGACACACATGACGCTTTTACAGTTGGATGAAGCAAAGGAATGTTATAACCTAAATGTCAAGGAATTATAGGAGAAAGAAAATATTGAATACCTTTCCACGTACTCGGATAAAAAGGCAGTAAAAACAACAAACACAACAAACAAACAAACAAACAACAACACCTGTAGTGGAAAGGTTGAATCGAACTCTTAATGCTAGAATGTGGGAGTATTTTACTGAAAATGAAATCAGAAAAGGGGTGAATATATTAGCGAACATTTTTGACGGATGTAATAGGTCATATCACAGATCTCTAGACGTGTTTCCAATTGAATCCAGTAAACCTAGCAACATGTTAAAAGTATGGATTAACATATTTGATTATCTTACAACAGTTGCATGTGGAACATCCATAAATAAAATAGGTGAGAAAGTTAGGATAAAAAAAATAGAAGCCTAGTTTTGCTAAAGGCTATCTTCCTAATTTCGCCGAAGAGCTGTTTATAATCATGCAATTGATTTTAGGAGGCTCTGAGTTATCTATACGACAAATAAGATGACGTATACAAGGTTAAGAAACCTTGAAAAACTTCAAAAAAATAATGTTAAAAATATTTGCTGGTAAGAAAGAATATGCTGAATCTTTTAATTGTTGGGATCCGGAAGAAAATTTTGTATCACTAAATTAGATCCTGATAAATAGTCTTAAGTTGTATTATATATATATATATATATATATATATATATATATATATATATATATATATATATATATATATATATATATATATATATAATTTTTAATTTTTTTAGTATTTATATGCAAACAATGTATATTATATAAATGGAACCAACTAAATGTAATTATAATAAGTGTCGTGAAAAAAAACCCCAATTATATGTGATGTGTGTGGTGAAATTAATGTTTTGCATGAACGGAACCTCGAAATACACACTACAAACGATGTACAAATTGGGCAAATATAGCGAAATCGTACTGGAATTATACTAGAGGAGATATGACAATCAGTAATATGCCCAAACAATAATCATCTGTGAATGTGGTTAAACTAAAGAGACTTAATGTTCATAAAAAGTAGATTTCACACTAATTTTCTGAATGGAAAATAGTTGGCAACTCAAAAAAGACAAAACTGTTAGTTCAAAATTTTTCAGCAAATTTGATTGAATCAAAATAGTATTAAGTAAAAGGCACAAAATTGGCTTGATTCAAGAGTACTAAAATCTGAAGAAAGAAAATTACAACCTACTTTAATTCGCTTTCAACTGGAAGAGAAATAAAAAGAATTGTGAATGAAAATAGAAAAAAAGAACCATTACAAAAATCTAAAGACTCTTTTAATAAACTATTAAATGAACAATGATTCGTACCTTTAACAGTAGAAAGTCATCAGCAGCACTTGACTAATTTTGTTGCTTTTTTAAAGACGTTGAACATGATTTATGGAAAATGATAGGTAAAAATAAAAAGAAATAATAAAAGAAAAAATAAAAAAATAAATAAAGCTTTAGGATCAGTAAACGTCCAGTTTGATTTGTCTGTTAAACTCGGAATAGTAGATGGTAGCTACATATTAATTTGTATACCTTTTATAGACTGATATTACAAAACATTACCGACAAACATAATGATTAGAAAAGGAAATAGAAATTAAAATTCAAGAAATGTTTAATGAACTACATACAAACTTTGGACAGAAAATAGATGTAGTCACGAAATGTTGTTTGAAAAAATAAATTTTGTAACTCTACATATTGACAAATGTATCACAATTGGAGGAAATTCATACATAGATTTACCAGACTGGATAACAGAATAAAAGAGTCTTAAAGTAAAAAATAAAGACAATAAATGGTTCTTTATGTGTTACCAAACCCTTGTAGAGCTCATCTTCATAGGCCAAAAAATGTGACCTTCATAAATATAAACATTGGTTTAATAAATGCCTAATAAATATACAAGATATAAAACCATTTGAAAATGAATTTAACATATCTATTAATGTCTATGAACAAGGAGGGAGGTGGACTTATAGGACTTGGTTGAATAACACAGAGAGAAAGAGACAGTCACGTAGATATGTTAGTAATATTTCACGAAAAACAAAACAATTATCATCATTGGGGAATAAAGGATTTATCAAAATTGGTATCGTCTCAAATTAACAAAGTGGAAAGAAATCTTTTTGATAAGAAGTACATGCCTTTTTTTTTTTTTTTTTTTTTTTTTTTTTACAAATTATGTATTAAAATGAATAGAACACAATAGATTATGCAACCAAACAGATAACACATTAGAAATAATGCCGAAAGATAACTCTGCTGTTAAATTTAAAACAACCAAAATAAAAAAGATGTATTTTCTTCTATATTGTGATTTTGAAAGTATTATTTAGCCAATAAGTAATGATAAGAACGACGTCAGTACAATGAATAAGGTCTCAAATAGACAAGCGTTATATGGGTTAGTCACTGAAGGAAGTTGCTAAAAATCAAAAAGATGATAAATATACACAAACAATTAAAACATTTGTGGAAATGGAACCGTAATATTTGAGAAAAGATATTAATCTATACGAATACATGGATTCCTTTGAAAGATTTAATAAAACTTGAATTGCCACCAATAGAAATTTTTGTATCAAAATCTCATCGGATCAGGAATTAGTGAAGTGGATTGCCACTGTTTAAAAGATGTTATGAAACATTTCAAATTCAATTCTATTGGTGATCTTTACGACTACTAAGTGTGATACCTGATAGATATGCTAAAGCAAATCATG
The DNA here is from genome assembly GCA_029931535.1 of Margaritifera margaritifera. Lineage (NCBI taxonomy): Eukaryota > Metazoa > Mollusca > Bivalvia > Unionida > Margaritiferidae > Margaritifera > Margaritifera margaritifera. Next base: position 1,968,221 of record JAQPZY010001418.1, read on the forward strand.
AGTACTCTAATGCTGTGAATATAACGCCGAAACCTACTGACGTTAAAGATGATGGAGAATACGATACATCAAGATCAAGGTCATTTATTATGTTCATATAACCCAACAATTTGTATGATCTAACCATGTACCAAAAATGCCTGTTTGCAACTTTAAATACGCCGACGAATTAATAAAACTAATGGAAGAAAATGCAACGCCTTGGAGTGATAATAATCAATCTGGCTGAATGTTAGAGGTACATCTAGAAGTGCGAACGCATTTGCACGACTGTTATAAAGAGTACCCAGTTGCACCAGAAAAACTAATTCCTAGTGAGGATAATTTACATTCGTTGCAAAAAAAAAAATTACTAGAAGATAAAAAGAGTACAAAATTTTCAGTAGCTAAATTATTATGCACGTTAAAATATAAGCAAAGACATGGTATTCACTATAGTAATTTGAAGTTGCATGTTTAGTTAGGAATAAAACTGCAAAAGATACATTCAACAGTTATATTTGTTCAAGTGCCATCGCTAAAATCATACCAGGAGCAGAATCTTTAGCGTACTGAATAACTCTGTCTTCTGAAAACAGACGGAACATTTACGACACAGAACGAATGCAAAAATACATCTTCACGAAAACAAATATTTTAAACTTCAAAAGGATATTTCATTTGCAAGGAGAATAATAATAAATGAAGAAATGATAAAGGTTAGGCAAAGAACAAGAAAATAAAGTTAGTATTTAAGAAAGAAAACAAATGTAAACGTATGTGCTGACGAAAAGAAATATTATAAACAATACTAGAAAAAAATGTGCTATTAGTTTAAATAACAAGAAAAATGGCGGTTTTTAAGTGGTAGAAGTAAGTAAGTTGCTTATGTATGACTTTTACTACAACATGCGAAAGAATCAATATGGTGGCAAATGAAACTTTCAATGACTGATACAGATTTTCAATGACTGATACAGACTTTCAATGACTGATACAGATTTTCAATGACTGATACAGATTTTCAGTGAATTAATGTTGAAACAGACAACTTGTAGAATGATATCTAAGAAAGTATTCAGTTTTAAGACACAAGCGATTTCCAGCAATGCTAGCATATATGGAATATTAGTAGCTAAGAAGAAAGTTGTTAGACTATTCAATGAGGAGATGAATGGTGCATCAATACTAGAATTTTAGGGCCTTAGAAGTAAGGTTTATGGTTTTAGAACTGACATAGAAGAAAAAGAAGTATGTAAGAGTATTAAGAAATTTGCTGTATAAAAGAATCTAAAAGTAGATATGCACAAAGATTGCTTATTTAAGCAAACTATAAATCACTAAGATATGAATTTAGTTAGATCCTATCATGAGGAAATATACAATATCACAATAAATAAGCTTGCTCTTTCATCTCATGATGATAAACGTTTCTTGGTTGATATAATGAATACTTTGTCAGATGCATATTGTATAAACAAAGAGTCTATTTTTACTCTCACTAATAGGACTTCCGTCTTCCAAATTGCAATTAAAAAATATTCCAGTCTCGTTAAACTTTTCAACTATTTCATCTGTAATAATTACTGTCACTGCGTCGTTTTAATTAAAAATGGTGTCCATAGACTTTCATCTTTTGAGTACAAAACTACAACAAATCAGACATTTCACGAATATCTTTTAGGACATAATTATAGTTTTGTACTACACACACACGCACACACACATATTATATATATATATATATATATATATATATATATATATATATATATATATATATATATATATATATATATATAATGCAAAACAAGGTACTATTTTCCGGTATATACTTATAGATAATTCTAGCCATTTGTCTAGTCTATCAACAGGACCTATTAGAATTTTCGTCTCTAAAAGTCATTTGTTATGTTGCTGTAAGTCTTATTGTACATAAGTGTTGGACAAGTAATGGCAATATATTAACAAAAGTTTTGTATATTCTATTTCCATCAAGGTTTTGCTGTGTGGGTTTAACGCCATTTTTCAGCACATGGTAGGCTATACATGGCGGCCAGTATGCTTGGTGGAGGATGAGCCACGGACCCACGTGAAGTTACTGTCAAGCTTTCTCAACTACCAAAGTTGGCCGAGCAGAAACTCGAACCCAGGCGGACAGAGGTGAGATGTCAGTGGTCTGTAAAAGCGAGCACCTTTGACAAATCGGCCACCTGGAGTCCCTCTTTTTAAAATAATATAGAGCAGTAATCATTTATGAGGATCGTCTAAATATATTTATTAAATTGTAAAGTTAAGTTATTTAGTGTCTAATTATGCTAACCTCCTAATCTTTTATTACGTCATGACTCTCAAATAGGCTTCGTCGTCTCTAGAACAGAATAGATTTTAATTGGATGTTTTGTATATCAGAAGCAAAATAAATATTCATTTTGTGAACATTTATTGTTACATTTCTATTTATCTGCATGTGTACTCCTTGTTGAATATAGACTAATTTATGACCTGTTCCATGCAATTAATTACCATGTGTGCTTGTTAAGTCCTACCATAAACAATAGTCATCAGTATGAAAAAGTCTGACATTAATATTATTAATTTCCGTTGTTTGTTGTTTTCTTTTTTTTTTTTTTTTTTTTTTTTGTTGCTCTTCATATAAATATTTTCGCTTCTGTACATTTTTTAAAAATTTAATGTATACCCTAGTGAATAAAACATTTGTTAATCCTTTAACAGTAATCATTAATCTTTTTTTCTATTCCTGAATTGAAAAACTGTTCATGATCAATATCTCTATCTTTTTTACACATTATTATGACTCCTCTAAATCTCATTCTGTACGAATAGAGTATTACATAATTGGCCCTCTTGAAATATAATCATGAAAGAAAAATTCCTTTCCTATACTTATCACTTATACAATTAGCCATTAGATCAGACATAATCATATCGTCCTACAGACATATACTCTCCAATTCACAATCTTGATTTGCATCTTCTATCACTTCATATGGTTTTTCCAGCGTTATCATAAATCTCAAATCCTGAGGAAGAACAAAAGGATACAATGTCTTTAATCATCTGTATTCCAAGATTGTTTACAACTGAATTATTTGCATCTCCTTTAACCTTTATATCGAACGATACAAAAATACCAGCAGGTACAATTAAAATATTTGGTCCTAGTCAGGTAAAGCAACTTTCAAATCTTGTTCATGTGTGTATAGTGAAATAATGTGTTGGATTGAGATGCTTAAATTCCTGTAGATTCTTTTCCTATTTATCTAATTTTGTTGTATTTGTTCTTGCTCTAAAACAAATTTTAGTTAGAAAAAAAAAACTGCTCATTACAATTGCGATAAATATATACTCATAAAGCATCTGCTTATAAGAAAATGTTTAAAAATCATCAAGTTTAGGTGGCTTAGGTTTATCTAATAGAATAATATAGTGAAAAGCTTCATCCAAATTATTTAAATACCAAGCAAGCAAACCTTGCTCTCTTAATATTTCATTTACGTAATCTAGCGACTGCCCTGTTTCCATAAAACTCATTAGTTTGTATCTGCATTTCTTCCATGGACTTATTATGTCTTGATTTGTCTTTAACAGAGCCATTAGGATCAAATTACTTGAAGAGATGATTACTTCCTGTGAATGCTAAACCATTGCTCCTCAGCTTATTACTGTTGCCTTTTAATTATAGTACATTTGTATTCTGTCACCAATATTAACATCAAAGTTTATAGAATTAGGAATATTATCTTCCATTCTTCTAACTGAAAATAAATAATTTAAAAAAATGTTTTTTTCTAAATAATGTTTTTGATTGTTTTCATCTGTAATATTATTTTAAGTTGAGGTTCATAAGCTGAATGTTTTCTTAGTATAAATTCTTCATTGGTATGTACTACATAAGAAAAACGTTTATTATTTACCACTAATATAATACAAAATTTTAAATCACATAACGATTGAATGTTTCAGTTATTCAAATTGAATATAAACCTGATTTATTTATTTTGGTTACATAATAGTCTTCGATTATGGTCAAATTTCTATTCAGCAAATTGTGATGGAGTCAAATCCATAAGTAGTAGCTACTATTTTATGTTGTTGTGAAACCAGAGAATATATCCAAAACACAGTTGAAAATAAATGCAGTGCCTTTTTCATATCTAGAATAAACATATCGTTCTCTTTGTGTACTAACTAAAATAATATTTTTTAGTGTATGACGAAAATAAAACGCAATATACTTCCAAGTAGCTCATCATCAAATTTATCTAACCTATTTTTAATTTCATTAATTGGAGTTGTTATTGCAATACTAGTTTGTTTCACATATATGCTTAATTTAGTTGATGTCACTTATGTGTTTAATGTAATTTAAACATTTTTTTATGATCATAAGACGAAATATACTTGCACCCAACGGTAATGCTATTCATTGCGCAGCAGGTCACTGCTGATTAACACCACGCAGTGGTGTATAAAGGTGGTCTTTGTTTATTGGAATTGAATTTCTCCCCGCAGTACTTGCACTCACTGGACAACATTTAGACATGCAGTTGATATAACTAGAGGAATTATCTTTTCCAACATGAATTGTCCTTGTAGCCAGTGGCTTTGTATGGTCAATTTTGTTTAATCTGACTGACATGCTGATAAGCGTCCACTTAACTGACAAGTTTCAAAGTGGGTTAGCAATGCACTGAGAATGAAGCTATCACATAACCGTGTTTTTCGCATATTATTCTGAGAGGTTTTGATAGTTGTCAGTTAATAGTTTCATGACATTAATGTAATTTAATCTTTCAAATTAGGGCTGAAAATATGATGGGAAATCTCAACTGCCATTTTAGCAATGCTACATTTTCAACAGTAAAAAAGTCAAAAATTACACTAAAGCTACTAACTGGTTACAGCATTCTTTCTAAAAGGTATATGTAATGAACTAGTAACCACACAAATCGTGCCCTTCAATAATCTAAATCATAGTTAATGCAAGGAGTTTAAAGGACGCAAAAAATACAAAGCTTACATGTAGCAAATATAGGAAATTTCTTATATGTCACTTATATTCACTGTCATTAATGATTATTATTACTTTTGGTAAAAGTTTACATTTGAGCGTAAAACTAACAATGCATCATTCATTTCCTTACAAAATCGTAAATGTTACATGTACGTTTTGCTAAGGAACGATGAAAGAAAAGAAGAAAATCAAAACTGAAAGACCCTCAAGGATTTTCCTCTTGCAACTTGTTGGGTGGAATATATATGAAACACATGATTTTATTTTAAACTTTACAAACCATCTATTCTTTCATTTCCAACTTTTAATAATAATAACAACAACAAAAGCAATAACAATTCACGATTAAATAATGCACCATTTTGATTATGAAATAGGAGTTTAAAGTGCCTATTTTGGACGGTAAAGTGCTTGCGAGAGGATAATTACCAACCCCGCATATGTCTCCCACCCCATTTGCACACCGCGACTAATATCGTCATCAGGTTAGTGAAATTAGTCTGGTAGCTTAGACAGAAGCAGAAGAAATTACAACTAGCTATTGGAGGGTTTATTTGTACTCTTGTCGTTTTTTTTTTTTAAAATAATTAGATTGTTTTTATAGAAATATGGTGCTTACGTGCATTTATGGATGTAGTACTGATTAGGATGCACCCTTCACCAAGTTTCATAACTTAAGGTATAACAGCATGTATACATAGTTAAAAAAAAATACAACTAAAAGAAACTTCACCTAAGCCAGTAAAATGTGATATGAAGGTCAGCGTGACTTTACTTTCTTGTAAGGGTGTGATACTAACTGAGATGTGTGCAATCAGCTATATTGATAATTCTAGTTTGAACAGAACGTGAGAACAAAAAAATTGAAACAAAATTTAACCAAAGTTAAGTATGAAATATAGGTCACAGTGATCTACTTTTGCGACGAGTGTGTAGAACTCAAGATGCATCCGACCAAATTTAATGATGCCAGGTATAACAGTATGTATACAGGGTGCAAAATACTCAAGTCAAACAATAAATTAGCCAAGAATGTACAAACAATCCACATGTTTGTACAAAGTTAGAAATCTTAGCCACATCTCCACGAGGTAGGGTGTATGAAACTTATGGTTGGATTGCAGTGAGGCTTTACTTACAGTAGTAGGTCATAAGTGAGTAGCCATCTCACATAACATTGTTGATGTGATGTTCATGGCATCAAATAAATTTAGAAGAAAATGATAAAAGTTCTAGGATTTCAAAATCCCTTTGCTTTTATGACAGAATGTAGTCGCTCTGGTAATGACTCATTTGGTTCTATATGCTTTTGTATGTGTGGATGCAGACACAGACTAAGAGTGTAGTACAATAGCTCTCTTCTACTTCGTAGAGGTGAGCTCTTTAATACAATGACCACACACAAGGTGCGGTGTGGTACTTGTTTCACTTGTCTATAATATTTTGTTATAAACAAGAGTCACGTGAGATGCATAATCCTCTACTACCCCAAAATAATTTCCTGGAATCAAAATAAGACCATTTCCTATTTTTAATTGCTGAGTGTTGAATCTATGATCGTTGAAGCTATCTCCAATATTCTTCAGTGATAACAACATTTTAAAATTAACTACTGTGGTGTCCATATTGGATGTAAGATAGGTACCATTTTCATTTAGGACCAAATAGACCTCATTCTAAGTCTTTTGGTGAAAACTCCAAGTCTATATAACCATCCAATCAGGAGGAGTAGCATTAACAAAAGTTTCAAGGTGACCGCCTTATTTGAGCTCTTATCGGCACCATTTACATTTAGGACCAACTAGACATCATAAGAAGTCTTCTGGTGATATGAGTTTCTGTTCAACCATCTTGGAGAAGTAGGGACATGATTTTCAACATGGCCACCACGGTGGTGATATTGGAGGTCAGATTGGCATCATTTTCATTTAGGACCAACCAGATATCACAACAAAATCTGTTAGTGAAAGCTTCATGTTGATATGACCATCCATTCAAGATTTTCAAGCTGGACACTGTGGTTTCCAATACTGGATGTCGAAGAAGCACCATCTTGATTTAGAATCAGTTAGACCTCAGGATGAATGTGTGTGTCAAGGTTTTCTTCCAAGTAGTATAAGAGGTGTAGTGATAACTTAGTGTTAATAGACGGAGGAATGACAGACAACAGGTCATCCCACACGCTCTTCTGAGCTATGACCAGTAGAGCTAAAAATAAAGGACTGTAACATCTATTTGGTTTGTACAGATTTTGGGACCTTTTCTCAAGGATTTTCACGGAGAATGTTTACCTAACACATTATATAATTGCATTCTTAAACATTTTACTTGAGTTACTTAATTCAAAGCTGCCTAAATATTTGTAGTAATACATGTCAATGCTCTAGTTTTGAAGAATGGCAATATCAGTATTTGAAAAATATCCAGAACTAAAACTACTCTGGCAATTCTAAAAATTGAATTATTTATAAAAAGGTAAAACTTATTATGTTTTGTGACGTAGTATTCCTCCATAAAGGAAGATTATGGCAAAATTCATGTTTTTTTTTTAAAGAAACTATAAAGCATGTCTGTTCCTCATAGTTTGTATGATGTTGCATATGTTATCCCCACACTGTCCAAAGAAAAGTCAATCACTTTGACCCAACTTTCCTTGTGGCTGGTTCAGCTTAATGTAATATATAATCTGACCATAATCAGTGAACATGTCATGCTTACATTAACAGATTTGTCTGGAAGAACAAGCTTTTACACTGATGTTAACCTATAAATAGCAAACGTATTATTGGAAGAGAAGTATGCCACTATTACCTGCTTACCCTCGATGTAGTTCATAATGACACATACAACACCTAACAAATCTTCATAAAAATATCAAGTCAAGAAGACACAATTCTTACAGTGGGGTTAACCTCAAAATAACAAAGTAATTATTGTAAAAGAGAATAGGTCAAAGTGATCTTGCTACCTAGGGGATGGTTCAAAATTATGCAAACAACGACCTAATAAACCTTTATGCACATAGAAAGTCGACAACTTGAGATTAGCTCAATGATAAAACTCTTACACCGGGATTAACCTGAAAATAAAGTAACAAAAGTGTAGGAAAGTGGATGACGTTTTTATTCATAGGATGGATCAGAATGAAGCAAGCAACACCTTGATCAAGCCTACAACTGGAGATTAGCATGTAAGGCAAAACTTTAGTCATTAGTTACTAATGTTTTTGACCCGTACCAATGTCATGGTAGTGGAAAAGCAGGTCACAGCGGTTCACAATGATGCTAGCGACACTCTGACCAAGTTTCATTAACTCAACATGATTGCAACAAGAGATACGCTTGCACGACAAACAAAAAAATTACATCGGGTTAATCTAGAATAACAAAGTAATTCGTGTAAACTCATTCCTGACACATTTCAACCAGTTTTTTTTTTTTAGGCGGGGGTTGGGGGGGGGGGGTGCTAAAAAGTGAATTTTGAGGTCCCAAAGGGGGGGGGGGGGCAGTGCGCGTGACCTAATAAGGCGACGTTGTCCAATCGAGAATAAGTTATCTTTTCATATAAGCTTATAAACACTTGCTGGAAATTAAAAATTGATAAAAAAGAACATGTTTTCTTTGAAGCATTTAATATACTTACAAACTAAAAATAGTTGATAGACCTAGCATTGTCCAAAACCATCACCGCACACATGTACCCACACTCACACAAAAAACAGCCATACCGACATTGAATTAAATATTTTTAAAAAAGTGAATTTTGTAAACATTTTAATCTATTGGACAGTGGAATATTATATTTTCTTAATTAGATGCAGTCTTTGCTGCTCTCAATAGTTCAGTGGAGGGATTTAAATCTCATTCATGTTCATCTTGACACTCATTTGAGACTGGATGACACTGTTTTTGAGACTGGATGACACTGTTTTTGAGACTGGATGACACTGTTTTTCAAACTTCCCCGAAGATCTTGTTGAATTTTTCTCACCACAGAAAATAATCTTTCTGCATCTGCACTGCTGTGAGGGAGTGGCAAACATGCTGGGTGGTGTTGCAATGTCGACGGATGTCGTACACTCCAGACTGACTAATGTTGATATGGTGTTTGCAGTGTGTGCCAAAAAATAAATAAATAAATACAATAAAATACTTCTTATTGCTGCTTCGCTTCACAAAGTCAAACTCCGTCCATGAGTTCTAAAATTTAGTTTTGCTGGGCTTTGGTCGTTTTGCATATGGCTCATCTTTTCCTAAATCACGGATGCATTTCGACATTTTGTCTTAAAAAATAAGCCACACTTGTCCATTATATTCCGACAACCAAATAATCGTGTTTTGCGTTTTATATATGGAGTAAAATCCAACTTCAAATAAACGTTGCCAATACTTTTTAATAACGATCGTTCGTTCGGTCGTTGGATTAACGACGTGTGCTGCCATTCGGCCATTTACATCGAATTTAATAATGATGGCTTAAACATTCTCATTGAAGGTAATGATGTGTAATGACTTTTGTACTTCGACACTAATCTCTATGATTGTATCTAACTCAAATGAATTGGGTTGTTCCACTTACTGCACTTTACCTATGCAAATTAGCATAACGGGCTCTCCCACAGCAGTGTTTAAAGGTCTTGACACGGCATCAACCGAGCTATTCTCAGCCTGTTAAGTAACCAGGGGAATGTGGTGTTTATCTCTGACCGCTTAACCGTTTAATCGACTCCGTGATAAACTGCCCCGAGGATAGTTTTACATGGGGTCTAAGCAGGACTGTTTGCTGTTTATACAGATCACATACTTCGGACATATATAGTGATGGTAAAAAAATCTGTTGTTTTTCCCCAGAAGATAACTGAAAATTGTGTTTTTCCAAACACGACTGTGTTGGCGGGTATGGGAGTCAAAAATCGCGTTTTCGCGTGACACGTCGTGTTATGGCAAGTATGTAAAAACTAGAGGAATGATAAGTAGTTTACTCATATAGATATATCCCCTTCTCTCCCCCCACCCCATAATGCAGATGAACCAATAGCACAAAAAGGGCACAATTCTTGTGAAAATAGTATAAGTACAATGGTCGAACAACTTGCATATCTCTTCATAATTATAATATATACCAAATTTCACTGCAATTTACAAAAGAATATCACAAATAGCACATTATATGACTGTCCTGTGTTTAATAGTCCTGTATGTGGTTTGTGGTTTTGTGGGGTTAACGTAATTTTTCAGCACATTATAGTCTATACATGGCGGCCAGTATATCTGTGGAGGAAGAACCCGTGAAGAATCATCAGCCCACAGGAAGCTACAGGGAAGCTTTCTCACATACCCACACTGGCTACGCAGACAGAAGTGAGATGGCAGCGATCGGAAAGAGGAAGCGCCTTGGACCACTCAGTCACCTGGTGCCCCCCCTGTAAGAAGAACACTTAAAAGTTTGTGCAGAAAACACTTTTCTCCTTTCATTTCGTGTCCTTGACCTTTGGCCTGTTAACCCCCAAATCATTCGCTTCTTCCTTACCCCAAATGTAAGCCATCTACACAGTGCAGTCCAGGTCTGTGATGTAGAACTAATGTTATTGGGCACAAATCATTCTTCTTTTTCAGTCAGTGACCATGACATTTGACCTTTACACCTAAAGATCGATAAACTTCTTGACCCCATGTGCAAGCCATCCACAAAGTTTGGTCAAAGTATGTGATTTAGTACTAATGTTTATTTGCGGAAACCATTTTTAGTCTTTCAGTTGGTGACCTTGACATTTGACTTTGAAATCAATAGGGTTCGTCTTTACCCTAAGTGCATGGCATGCACAGAGTTTGGTAACTGCAAATGATTCTTTCAGTCACAGTAAATTTGACCTTTGACCGTGAAAACAATAGGCTTCTTTCTTACCCCAAGTGCAAGTCATCCACAAAGTTTGGTAACTGTTGATGCTGCAGAATGCAAATTATTGTTCTGAAACCATTTTTCTTCTTTCTTTCACAGTGACCTTGAAATTTGAGCTTTTGACCCTGAAATCAATAGGATTCTTTCATAGCCCAAGAGCAAGCGAACCACAAAAATTGTCAACTGTAGATGGTGGAGAACTAGGGTTATTGTGCAGAAATCAATTTTCTTTCTTCAGTCACAGTGATCTTGACCTTTGAGCTTTTGACCCTGAAGTCGACAGGGTTCTTCCTTGATCCAAGTGTAAACCATCTACAAAGTCTGGTAACTGTAGATGGAGGACAAATTGAGTTACTGTGCAGAAATGAAATAGAAAATGGATTGACATCATCATAACATAATATGCTATGCCTTATGGTGGATGTATAAGAACTGCAAGAGTAGTTGCATTCACAAAATTGTCATACATTGCATCCAGTGGTTAAGTTAAAAAGGGCAGTAACTCTTACAAAATCATGGGGGCACAAAGATTTGTCAATATGTGCAACTTTAAATTATAACCATAATATGTGCAAAGTTCCATGGCAATGCTGCAAGACAAGTTGCTTTCACGAGACTTTTTCTTACAATGCATTCTGCTGCAGAACAAAAAAAAAAGAGTAATGGCTAATACAAATTGTGGGAGCAAATTGATTTGTTGATATGCACATCTTTATGTGATGGCAATAATATTTACCAGGTTTCATGTTTCATGGCAATCCAATGAAAACTGCATGACTAGTTGAAGTAACGAAATTGTCATACACTGTAAGATAAAAAGGGCAATAACTCTAATAAATAAGGTATGACCCATGTGATATGTAAAATGTGCATCTTCACGTGATGACCATAATATTTACCAATCTATCAAAAACTTTGGGACTAACTGTGCTATTGAAATTGTGTCATATTACAGGAAAAGAAGGAAAATAACCATAACAATAATTGTGGGAGCAAAGTGATTTGTTGTTATGTGCATCTTCAGGTGTTGACCATAATATTACAACAGATGAATCTGTGAAATATGAAAATATGTCCTCAGAAATCAGGAAGTAATCTAATCTGCTTTGCTTTATAGGACTGGGCTGTCACCATGTAAATAATATAGTATCTGGTGTTACAGAATTATATATATTTTTCCTTTTAATAATGGTATAGTTTATTAGTTTACGATCTCTGTTTTTAGTCTAAACAGCTGTCATCTTATGAGATATACATACGGTAGGTTCGATCAATATTTCACCTATTTGCTTGTAGCTTTAGTCATGTGATGTATATTCCGCACGCGAGAGAATAATGAACTTTCTACCTAGTTCTCGTACTTTTAGGAGTAAACATTATATTGACCAGGAATTATTGTTTAAGGTCACATCCGAAGAATGAATAGTGTATACTAAAAGGAAATTATTTTGAAATACCCAGTTGTTTATTGAAGACGTAGTATGGGTTTTTATTTCGATTCTGCGCATTAAGGCTATATATATAGGAATTATAGCAGGTATTCCACATTCTTCATAGTTACATTTGAATAGAGAGGATATAACGAAATTGGTTCAGTTTGTGTGTGGGATATTCTTATTTGGAGATTTATTTATTATTAATACAGTGCATTTAGGATTCAGTAGTCTTTAATCTGAATTTTTATACAGCTCCATGGAATTATCAGAAACACGGATTATTTGGATATAACCTAATCTTATCAACATATTAGCACAGTAAAGGCTATTTCATTCGGAATACTACATTCTGAATAGTTGGATTAACTTCTGGAACAGTGAACTTTAAAACAATTTAGGACTTTTAAGGATATTCTATATTGTAAGTTATTTTTAATTCTTTCACTTTAATTGTTTGTTGAAATATTTTAATATTTTAGGAAATTAAAGATTTGTATTTTAAATCTTGAAAGCTTGTTTGAGTCTTTTCTTTTGTTACATAACCCCTAGTCATAACACTGGATTAACTATATTCCATGTATTTAATAAATATAGTTCATTCTTGACATCCTGGATTGATTATATTCCATGGATTTAATAAATATAGTTAATTCTTGACATCCTGGATTGACTATATTCCATGGATTTAATAAATATAGTTAATTCTTGACATCTTGGATTGATTATATTCCATGGATTTAATAAATATAGTTCATTCTTGACATCCTGGATTGACTATATTCCATGGATTTAATAAATATAGTTCATTCTTGACATCCTGGATTGACTATATCCCATGGATTTAATAAATATAGTTCATTCTTGATATCCTGGATTGACTATATTCCATGGATTTAATAAATATAGTTCATTCTTGACATCCTGGATTGACTATATCCCATGGATTTAATAAATATAGCTCATTCTTGATATCCTGTATTGATTTTTGGGCAGTGGGATTTCTATCATAAATAATAGTATATGTATCCAGTTCCATATCCTGAACAAAATTCTAGTCACCACAAATGATATTTGATGAAGTATCAAAAACTAACATATCTTGCATTTGATCTTTAAAGAAGTCAGAATTATCATCATTATGACCATACATGTACATATATAAATTGTCCAATATTATTATATTTCCATCCAGCAATCAATCAATATATCTAATACAACGTATCTACCACCAGCAGCATCACATCTTATTGTTTAGATGAAAAATTCAAAGTTATTTCAAAAAAGAATGGCAACATCAGAACTATTACTAGATTTATGACTAAAAACACACCAATATCCCCATTCTGTCTCCCAAAATTTTTCAATCTCGGCAGTACTGTGTTTCTTGTAAACATATAGTGGATGCATTTTTTTCTTTAACCTAGTGGAAGATATCTCTCCTTTTTAAACTGGAGCAGTACACACCCCTTAAATTCATTGACAAAATTTTAATTTGATTGTTCTTAATTTAATTTTTTAGGTATAATTTCAATTTAAGTATGATGTGAAATGTCAAAAATATCTGAGTATACCTTAATCAACTGAGACACAAAATATAAACATGTGTATTCAAACACACACACACATACACATTCAACAAATTAATGACTACAGTTGTGTAATAATTTGCCATGACCACTTAGGTGGTAAAAATACCATAATGAAGGATCATAATCATAGCCTACACCAGCATTGGATAGAAACATATAAATACCAGCATATGCATACAGTACACTAGAGTGTTGGACATAAACATATAATTATCAACATATACATACACTACACTTGAGTGTTGGACATAAATATAATTACCAACATATATATACACTACACTTGAGTGTTGGACATAAACATATAAGGAAAGAAAAAAAATGTGTGTTTCCTATTGCACTGGTCTTAAAATTAGGGCAGGCATTTTTTTTTAAAAAATTATATATAAATTAAATAATATTTCAAGTTCTTCAAAATATTGGGCAAAAAACGACTCAATTAGATGCACAAATCAATTTTGGTAAAAAGTGCTAGAGTCGGCAATGAGAAACAGGGATGGTTGGCCGACCGAAAACACGCATATTTTTTAAGGCCTAATTACCAACAAAAATGTACACTACACAGAAACATGTAACTACTAACTGCTACAAAAGCAATGTGAGCATGAGTTGTAAAAAAACTTTATTCAATGATAAACAAATGCATACATGTATACAAAAGATTGAAATGATTTTCCTCTAAGCATTAATAACCTCTATTACAGGTAACCTTACAATAGTAGTGAAGAAAAAAATAAATATTGGCAAGATTTAAATATTCTATTGACTATTTTGAAGTAGTGGTTAGTCAGTGCCTGTAAATAAAATTTACTCCTTTTATAATAATTAATAATAATAATAATGCATGTAATACTGATAATAATAAAACAATAACAATGATAATAATAACAATATTAATAATTATTTATTGTTATTGTAATCATTACCAGTGGCATACTAAGGGTAAATGGCACCTGGGGCGACGATATTGGCCCAGATGGCAAGAATACGAGACCCAAATTTGTATCAGCTGTCTTGGCACCTCAAAACCTCTAGCACCTGGGGCAACTGCCCCGTCTACCCTCCCCCATTAGTACGCTACTGATCATCACTACAATTACCATCATCATCACTATTATTACTATCTAATAGAGACAATATATAGCTAATTCCTATCTTTTTGTTACATTATACATTAAACACTGCTGCTCTCAAATCAAAAAATGGCATGATTACCTGACCCATTCTAATTATTACCTAATCCCAACTGCTGCAAGGTGTTCATGAGGGTTAAGCTGTTTTACAGTTATAACTATAAAACTAACATCAAATGAGCAGGCTGAATAATATTGAAGCAATTAAATACTCATTAATACTACTCATATTATCCTGATACAGGGTGAAATACTACTCATATTATCCAGATACAGGGTGATATACTACTCATATTACCCTGATACAGGGTGATAAACTACTGATATTATCCAGATACAGGGTGATATACTACTCATATTATCCAGATACAGGGTGATATACTACTCATATTATCCAGATACAGGGTGATATACTACTCATATTATCATGATACAGGGTGATATACTACTAATATTATCCAGATACAGGGTGAAATACTACTCATATTATCCAGATACAGGGTGAAATACTACTCATATTATCCAGATACAGGGTGAAATACTGCTCATATTATCCAGAGACAGGGTGATATACTACTCATATTATCCAGAGACAGGGTGATATACTACTCATATTATTCAGATACAGGGTGATATACTACTCATATTATCCTGATACAGGGTGATATACTACTCATATTATCCTGATACAGGGTGATATACTACTCATATTATCCAGAGACAGGTGATATACTACTCATATTATTCAGATACAGGCTGATATACTACTCATTATCCTGATACAGGGTGATATACTACTCATATTCTCCAGATACAGGGTGATACATTACTCATATTATTCAGATACAGGGTGATATACTACTCATATTATCCTGATACAGGGTGATATACTACTCATATTATCCAGATAGTGGGTGATATACTACTCATATTATCCAGATACAGGGTGATATACTACTCATATTATCCCGATACAGGGTGAAATACTACTCATATTATCCAGATACTGGGTGAAATACTACTTATATTATCCAGAGACAGGGTGATATACTACTCATATTATCCAGATACAGGGTGAAATACTACTCATATTATCCAGATACAGGGTGAAATACTACTCATATTATCCAGAGACAGGGTGAAATACTACTCATATTATCCAGATACAGGGTGAAATACTACTCATATTATCCAGATACAGGGTGAAATCACCAAAACTGGCTATGATCATAAGGACTATTGAAGGCCTTAACTTGAACTAGAATAGATGTTAAAGCACTTCATCTAAGTAATATTATGGTCTGGAACACAACCAAGCAAAATTGCAAAGTAAATGATTAAACTTAGAAATAAATTAAAACAAAGCATATGACCAACATCTATAAGAAAAGGAAAAAAAAAATGATAAATTATTGTGAGAATATAAAACTGATTAATATACTATTATTATACACATATGAGCAAGCAGTCTGTAATGAATATTTGGTTACTACAATTTAAATAGCTGACTTATATAATTATTTATTTGTTTGTGTCAAATCAGGAAATTTTATAAAAATTGTGATACTTATGAAGTACCATAATATTCATAGTAACTGCAAAAAGTTCTTTGTAAAAAATATACAAAAGTCTACACAACACTCAACACAATAATCACAAAAAATATACAAAAGTCTACACAACACTCAACACAATAATCACAAAAAATATACAAAAGTCTACACAACACTCAACACAATAATCACAAAAAATATACAAAAGTCTACACAACACTCAACACAATAATCACAAAAATATGCAATAATTTACAGATACAACAGTTCTCTAACCTTTTATGATAAGTAAAATAAATCTCAGACTATACTTTCAACCATACAATAACATAAGATTTATGATTTTTATTTAATCACTGCATTAATGTCCTCAGAAAGCTAAAATCTAAGCCTTCTTTGGATTTGGCATAGACCTGGCAATTGAAGTACCCGGTATTTTCTATTTTCAAGTGCTGTAGCCTGTTAAGACCTTCAATAAATACCATTACACAAATTATTAAAGGTTATAATATGATCAGTATGGCTGTAGCGTTTACAAAGTGTACAAAGTAAGTAAATGTTAGGGGTGAAACAATACACCTGTGCCGCGTATCGATGCGATTCACAATACACAACCTACGATCCAATACATTATCGATTCTCAGTTTAAAGAATAAAAAGGTAAACGACTAATAATTATTCATGACCGATGAAGACTTAAATAACTTATATAGGGTAAGTATCATTTTGTATCGATTCTTCACCTCTTGTATCGATATGTGTATCAATAAGGCAAAAGTATTGATGCATAAATATTTAGATGAATAGTTTCACCCTAGTAAATGTGTAATTGAACATGCATGTGGTGGTCAATGATGCAGAAAATAACTCCTTCCAATGAAATTACGTATTTCAACATCTCTATTTAAGCAAACTATTTAGTAGCATTTTTCCATTTATTCTTTTCTTAAAGTACTATGATTTTCCTATCAAATGTGGAGTGACGAGGAAAAATCAGAAGTTGACAAGAATTATTTTATCAAATATCAGACAATATAACACACAAGGCCAACAGACTGATAATGCTGACAAAAATAGATTCTACAAAAGCATCCTATCTGCATGTCCAGGTAATACATAACGTTGCATTACTGAGTTTTTCCACATGTACATATACACATTTTTAGGAAACAATATAATGACAATCCTGAAATTGTCATATATATTCAACAAAGACATGTTATACAATCTGAATCCTGTCAACAAAGACATATCATACAATCTGAATCCTGTCAACAAAGACATATCATACAAACTGAATCCTGTCAACAAAGACATGTCATACAAACTGAATCTTGTCAACAAAGACATGTGATACAAACTGAATCCTGTCAATGAGGACATGTCATACAAACTGAATCCTGTCAACAAAGACACGTCATACAAACTGAATTTTTTCAACAAAGATATGTCATACAAACTGAATCCTGTCAACAAAGACATGTCATACAAACTGAATCTTGTCAACAAAGACATGTCATACAAATCCAGTCATAATAAGAGGTAAAAGACACACAGCACATTAAACAGTTGCAACTGCATGCATATTATAATAGCTGTCAGAAGATCAGTGAGTCAGGCAGGTAGATGGGGAAAAGGTTGAGTTTCTAGTCATTAATGAAACCACATTGTTTTGGTTATTGTGAACCATGTACATGCTTATAAATTTTGGTAAACGTTGCAGCCTTAATTGTCAGTACTGTAAAATAAATGATGAAAACAAAATTTTAACTTTAGCCAAATAAGGAATCACTTCCTGATAACCAGATATAAAAAAATCTCCTATTATGGAGACTGTGATTGGTTTAATCAGAGATGTAAATATGTCTTTATTTAAATTCTTGTATTTTCCACCATCTCAAATAACCTATTCTACGTCGAGTCATTATATACTTATTTTATGTAAATGACATTCACTCAGTAAGCAAGATCTTGTAACAAGACTAAATTCATCTAAGTGACCAAAAAATTTCCAGCCCCCAAGTAGCTTTTAGAAAAATATTCTTGCTCTGATTTGTTGAAGAAAAGAACTTACTATATCCATTATATTAGTAGAAAATAATTGATTATCTTGAGGTAAAAGACAAAAAATAAAAGAAGGTTTTAAAGAATATGCCAGCCCCCCCCTCCCCCATTCCAAACTTAAATGGTATATACCTAAGTTGTATGTTCACATGATCAATTGGCAGTCATGTGACAATTTAGGGTCGAACAGACGAGTTTCAATAAATTTGAGTCAAATCAGTCACATTTGTTCTGATTATGTGACCCAATAAACTGTGTCAAATACTTGAATTCTACAGTGCATAGAAACATCAAAACGCACTTCAGTTATATTGTATATGCCGTAGTGTATCATTCATTGTGTATATATAATTCATAAGTTTCATAATTTAATATTAGTTATATAATAGAGTAGATGGATTTAGAGTGAGTGAAGAAAATGAAAATCAAATCAAACAAGTCTGGTTCTGCGAAAATAAAAGTACCGATACACATAATTTATATTACACTAATTTTAGGTATATTGTGTTTAACCACTACATTTATTGATAAGATAATTTAATAATTAAAAAACCCAACAATTTATAGTACAATACTTTTAGGGTAATTAGGTATAATGACTACATTTAATTAATCCATTCTTAATTGATCCTCTTTGTCCTGACATCAAAAGCGAAGAACTTAATTAAAGTATATTAAAAACAGCAATTATTCTTTCATTTTTATGGCAAGATAATTTGGTGATCTGAGTTAAAAACATAATTGTACAACGTGATCATCAAGATTATTCAAATGTCTTTACTCAACCGGATGGGTCGTTAAAGTTTGGTACCTTATGAAGTGCAGATGTTGTTTTTGATGCCACATTTTAATTACCTTTACCTCACCGTCTTGTTTGTTGTGTCTTTAAAAACAATTGATGGATCTTCGTATAAAAATGCAAAAAATCTGTAAACCTTTGTTCAGTTGGTTATGTTCTTTAATGAATCAGTATAGATGGCTGAATTTCCTTGTGGTACATGTTAATCGGAATGTCAAAATTATACCATTTAGTGCTCAGATTGTTGTAAATGGTACCATAGAAAGTGTATTGATATGTCTGAACAAGAACTTAAACCTTGGTCTCTGAAGCTCTTCTGCAAATCCTGTGCATTTGAAGATGACAAGTATGATGCTAGAGTATGATAGCTTTATCAAGGTAAGAGGATTTAAATAATTTTACTTTTTATTTTATTATTCCTATTTTTAGTAATTTTTTCTTATTTATAATAAAGAAACTATTTTTAAATGTTGTTTGCATTGAAAACACTGTCTTCATGCTTGCAAGACAATAATATACAGTGTACTCCTCAAAATAAGTTAATGACTACTGCTTCTTTCAGGTTGCACCTATGAGAATGAATTGTGGAATTAATCACTTTGTTACAGTTTGCCATTATAATTAAACACTAAGCGAAGTGACAGATTGTATGCTTTATTTATTGACAATTAAAACATAAGAAAAAAAAAATAAACTTGCAGTTATTTTTTAAGCAAATTTCCAGCTTCTTATTAAGTCATTCTTCAATTCATGCCTGTAAAATTTACTGTTATGTCACTTTTTATAAGTAACCAAAGTACACATTACCCTATTATATAACTAATATTAAATTATCAAAGTTATGAAATATACATACACAATCAATGATACATTGTGGTATATAAAATATAATTGAAGTGCGTTTCAGTCTTTCTATGAATGCTGAATGCTATAAGAGTCTGTATTTTTTTACTTGTCTCCACAGTGAATCCTCATGTGCTTTTTCATATAATATTGTCTAATGAATGCCTTACCACAGGCTTGACATTTGTATGGTTTGTCACCAGTGTGTATCCTAGCATGTATTGTTAAATCAGAAATCTGGCTAAACAATGTCCCACATATTTCACACTGGAATGGTTTCTCACCATCATGTATCTTCATATGCCTTTTCATAGAAGAATAAAAGGCATACGATTGACAACATATTTCACATTTGTATGATGGGTCACCTGTGTGTATCCTCATGTGTGTTTTCTTATGTGATATACGTCTGAACGATTTCCCACATATGTCACATTTGAATTTTTTGTCACCAGTATGAATCCTCATGTGATTTTTCATTCTACTGCGGTCCACAAAAGATTTTCCACATATTTCACATTTGAATGGTTCATCACCAGTATGTATTCTAGTGTGTATTTTCAAAATATAAGTCTGGGGAAACGATTCCCCACATATTTCACATTTGAATGGTTTCTCGCCAGTGTGTATCCTCAAGTGGTTTTTCAGTTTAGAGCGTTCAAAAAATGATTTACCACATACTTCACATTTGAATGGTTTGTGACCAACATGAATCTTAATGTGATTTTCCACATTAATCTGTCTCCTAAATGATTTACCGCAAATCTCACACATGTATGGTTTCTCACCCGTGTGCATCCTCATGTGTCTTACTACATGAGATTTCCAACAAAAGGATTTAAAACATACCTCACATTTGTATGTTTTTTTACTATATATAGTAGACGAGTTGTCACACATTTTGCATTGGACGGTTTTTCAATGACGCGATTCTTTAGATTTCCTTTCGGTTCGACTCTTCGTCAATTACTTCTTCTCTCACGTACTTTCATCTATTGTCAAAGATTATCAGTTTTGTTCCATATCTGACCACACATTTATTGCATTCTTCCTCTCTCTCTCCTATTCATTCCCCTTTGTTGCCATCTTGGTGGCAAGGAGATACTTTTAACTTTTGCGGATGGGATTTGCACCTCAGGCACTTGATTCAATCAATGTCAATGGAACGCTCCCTGCTCCAAATTACCACAAGGTAACCAATTCTCGAGTCGAAGTTAACGATCTGACCCCTCGATTACTCCGTTCTAATTTTCCTATACTATCTGCGTATTTAGTCACTCATAACTTGCACCTCCGTAAAGAAGACATTCAACGCCTTTTCCCCATGTGCCATTTAAGTACCTTACTTATTTTGAATGACCCCTTTTATGCGAAGTTTATCCGTTGCTTAGTGTCTTGCCAACAATGTCGCGGTTTTGAACAGTACACTTCCGGTCTACTTCGGAGTGAATGGGACTAGATCGTGATTGCTTCAATGATTGGTCATTGGCTTCGGCCTAACTATTTTGAATTTCCCTCTTGAAGGCGCTCAACAGGTATTATGTACTTCTGAGAGAGTTTGGTTTAAACATATTTTTATTGTCAAAACATGGGATTGGGCACAAGTTCTAACAACTTAAATTAGCCCTCTCCCTACATGATACAAGTATTACAACATATATCAACATGACAATATTGACTAATAATGAAGAATGGTTGGAGAGAGAGAGAGGGAGCGAGAGAACGGTGGCACAATGATACCAATCATGATTTAAATAAGTTTTTGAAATCGTCCAGTATCAGTTATATATTTGCACACATGTTGTATAATTCTATATTTTCCATTTGCATCGCCCTTACCCCAAAGCAGTAAATCTAAGCTAACAGTTGGATATGGCACTGAGAGTAATTTCCTCATCAACTCAGTTTGTTGCTGACTATACTTGGGACAGTGCATAAAGAAATGCTTAGTGGTTTCTATCCCACCGCAGGAACAAAACGGAGTGTCAACAACTTGAACGCGGTAAAGATCAGTTTTGAACGAGCTTACATTGTGTCGCAATCTAGTATGGATAATGTTTAGGGCTCGATGTTTAAAACTAGGCTTTGTTGGCCTTGATAATTTGGCATAAACGCTTTTTCAAAGTACTGTAAGACATGCTACATTGTGTATCCTGTTCAAGATTATTCCACAGGGCCACTGTTGAGGGTATAAAAGATGATTTGGTGGAATTTAGCCTGAAATTACAAGTGGCTATATTATTTGAACTTCGGAGATTATACTTTCTTTGTTCGGACACAGGGGGTGGTAGTAATTCAAACAGATAGTCCGGCGTTTGCCTCGTTTTAATATTGTAAAGTGTTAATAACTTTTGTCTCTTTCGTCTATACTCCAGACTTTCCCACCCTGTTTCAAAATAGAGAGATTTCCTACTAGAGTATTTTGGAAGTCCTGTAACTATTCTTGCCGCTTCAAGCTGTATTGTTTCATTTTTTTCTGAATCGATCAACCAACATCCACCCCAGACTGGGCATATTCCAAGATTAGCCTGATATAGGTTATATACAGTTTTTATAAAATTTGCTTACTAAGTTTGTATTTTAGTTTTCTAAGAATGGCTATTCGGGATGATGCTATTTTTAAAATACTATCAATGTGACAAGTCCATTTGATGAAAGTAGTAATCCAAGATGGCAATGGGAATCCACATACCGATAATCAGTATTTTCAAAGACATGTTCAGGAATATCTTTGGTGAAAGCTTAACTGTGTAGTATTATTCATAGCTGATAATGTTTAAACCGTTCAATTTCATACACAATAAATAAATTGAAAGCTAACCTGAAGCTTTCGTCCTTGTACCAAGGACTTCATCAGCAGAGTGATTTATTTTCTACTGATTGTTAACATCACCCGAGGGAATAGTGAGCGATCTTAACAAATTGTCCCAGATATGCGTCAGATTGTAACGGCCCGCGTCCCTATTCAGTGTTGGTTTGTGAGCACGGATGTATGTAGACTCTTTAACCCCAGCTCAAACCATTATTTTTCTCGATCTAAGATATTTACCACGTCCCAAGATACCGTATGTCCTGGCCAAACTGTGTGGATGTGTCGTGATACCTCCGACAAACTTGAACTTGGTCTTCTATGTTCGTTGAATCTCGCTTTCAATGTCCTTTCTGTTTCCCCAATGTAGTTGTGATGGCACTGACTGTCACCTTGTCACCTTATGTGATAGATAGGTCCACAAATATCTTTCTTATTAGACTTATCCTTTGGGTGAACTAGCATCTGTCTTAGGGTCCGGTATGGTTTAAAACACACATTAATTTTCTGTCGCTGAAAAGCATTCTGAGTACAAGGACGAAAGCTTAAGGTTAGCTTTCAATTTATTTATTGTGTATGAAATTGAACAGTTTAAACATTATCAGCTATTCAGGAATATATGTTACTTTCTTGTTCGTAAAAAACATAGCCACTGTTTTTTTCTGGGTTGAACTTTAAGAGCCATTGCTTAGACGATTTATGCAGTTTTATTAGATCATTATGCGTGACTAGTTCTATTTCAACACAATAAGGAGATGAATAATGCAGAGATGAGTCATCTGCAAAGAGACGGGCAAGGGAACTCATACCATCGGCAATATCGTTTACGTAGATTAGAAACAGGAGAGGTCCAAGTACGGATCCTTGTGGCACACCAGCATTTATAATGTTTCTAGTGAATAAGCATCGTTCAAAATAAACATTTGTTTTCTATTACTTAGATAATTTCCAAACTATTTTAGCAGATTACCCGAGACACCGCATTCGTTCAATTTAAATAATAAGCCTCTGTGCCAGACCCGATCAAAAGCTTTTGATAGATCACAAAATACGATACAAGAATTTTGAGTTTGTTCCAATGACACGCATATACTATGATACAGTTCAATAAGTTGAAAAACAGTTGAGTGGCCAGGAAGGAATCCTGACTGATACTTATAAAAGAGACTGTTTTTATGAAAATAGTTATACACTTGTTTAAAAATGCATCTTTCAAAAAAAATTTCGACGCAGCTAAGTAAAGAGATTGGTCTATAATTGGAAACCTCATGTACATCACCTTTTTTAGGAATGGGAAGTATATGCGCAAGTTTCCATTTATCTGGGAATTTGTTTTCCTTCAACGATCGATTAAAGATAATTTTTAACGGTGCGCCAATAGCGTCACAGACGTCTTTAAGCATGTTGTGACTTACGCCATCAGGCCCAGTTGCATTATTGGCAGAAACAGATTTCATAATATCTATAATTTCTTTTTCAGAGATAGTAATTTCGTTCAGAGTATCAAAGCATATTTTTTATGGTCAGGGAGGGAAACATTACTATCATCAATAGTTTAAATCGAAGTAAAATACTAATTTAATAAGTTAGCCCTTTCTTTTTCATCATAAATGCAAAAAGAAACATTATTTCTTATAACTTTGAGTGGTGGGATATAGTTTGAAGGATTTATCTCTTTCAAAAGTGATTTTGTAATTTTCCAAAACGTTTTGGGATCTTTTTTCTCAGAGTTTGAAAGATGTGCATCAATATTATCCATATACATGTATTGCTCTTTAGCATACTTTTCATGGTGTTTACTTTATTCCTGATTTGTTTGAATGTATTCCAGTCGGTTGGCCTACCACGAATGAGGGCAAATTTGTGTGCTCTGTCTCTTTCCCTTATCATTATTCTTAACTGGGAATGAAACCACGGTTTATCAGTTGGGGGAATTGTTACAGTTTTACAAGGAATACACAAAGCTGAGTACTCCCAGAATTTGGTTGTGAATATATCAGCTTTTAAGGTGCATCCAGATAAATTCCTCTAGGCGGAAATGGCTATAAAATTGATACCGTAAGCAAGTAGGTCAGCCGTGAAATCTTTGCGCCATCTACAATTGTCCAATTACTTTTTTTTAAAAATCATGGATCTAGTATTTTCTTGAACTGGCGGTTTCTTGAAACTTTTAGAAGTTATGTTCTAAACGATGTTTTCAAATTGAGTACTTTGTTCTAGCTATTTCCGACTTACAAACATTTTATCAGGAAGCATCTTGAAAAGTAGCAACTTTCAACCTTGCTCGTTCTATTTCATATTTCATTATATCGTAAATGTAAATATCAGCAGCACACATCACGTGGATACTGTATAGAAATTACGTTTTTGTTTTATTCATATTACGTTTGTGTAATCGTTTTTGTGGCTTTGTGCCCTTGAAAAAGGAATCGGTAGATTCCGAAAGCGATTGGGCTGGTTTCACAACAGTTTTGTCACTGTTGTTATATATATATATATATATATATATCTATATATATATATATATATATATATATATATATATATATATATATATGGAAGACTAAAAAATATACCCTATTTATAACTTATGTGCTGCAAATAAATAAAGATGGCTAAATAATAAATGTAGCAAAAAAGTGATTATTGGACAAACATTATTGAGTAGCTCATGTTTTGGAGTTAATGTTACAGTGATGGATAGTAATTTTAAAAGTATATTGACACATCATTTTAGGGAAATGCTTTAATGGAAGTATTCCTGAAAATAAGCTTATTGACTGTTTCCATAATACTAATCTTTTGTAGGTAATAATTGGTCTAAAAAGCATTTTGTAAAAGCAACTTGTATTGAAAGCAATGAAGTTGATTATATTTATTTATTATACTCAAAACAGTGTAATTTTGGGATTAATGCTTGGATTGTAAAAATGTGTTGTGAGGGTAAAAATATGTGTAAATCAGGTAAATAAAATATGAATGGTTTATCTTATACATTTGAATATATTAATAAAATACCAGAAGAATATAATAGAGCGGGATTTTAAAAAAAGAACGATGAAGACAGGAAGATAGTCATAAACGGTATAATAAACAAACATTTATATGTGATGTATGCAACAAAACTTTGACAAATGGATCAAAGTATTTCAATTAAAAAATCATATGCAAAAGAGAATCATTAAAAAAAAGAACTCCTAAGTTTTCTTATTATTTTGTATGTATCTTTCAAGGTCCCCAAGAATTAAATTCATGACGATAGCCTTTTCATTTAACAAACGCTTGTTTCTTTTAATAATCACGTTTTGATAAATTTTTCAATTCCAAAGCTCTTTTTTTTTTTTGGTAATTTAGGTTCATAGAATGTACCATCAATATTTCACCTGTTAAATCGGTTATTTCGTTTATATCTGGATTATTATATCTGATATTTATTATTTTAAACATTTCTTCTGTCCAATATGTAAATCTTCAGCTAGTTCTGTCGTCCACTTCAACGCCTCATTCTTTATATTTTTATTTTTTCTAAACCTAACTTATGTTTCAGTTTTATGATTGGTTGATAATTGTTATATATATTTTTTGGTAATAAAGGTAAATGTTTGGGTGGGGGGGTTGTTCCACATAGCGAAGATACTCCTTTCATAATTCTTTTGTTATTTTTTGTTTGGCTGAAAACCGCATAATCTGTATCCGTATTTTTTTTTACACTTCAAACAGTATGATTTCATATATTATTTAATAATGTTGTTTTTGTATTTACTTCATTTAAATTACCAGTTTGTTATTTTTGATGGCAACATTTTTATTTTTTCCTACCACAAATAGAACATACACCACATGTAATCTTTTTATTATTATTTGTATGACTAATAACCACATCATTTGTATCAGTTTGGTTTTTGCACTTAAAAAATACGATTTCATGTATTATATAAGCATTTTGTATTTGGATATTGTTTCATTAGGTGCTCACTGAAATGGCTTGGTTGATAACGGTCACTTAAGATAACAGCATAACAATGATACGGAGCACCTTACTCCCATGTATCCTAAGTATCACATGTACTCATAATAAGTTTTTCAGCATGCTTCCTAACATCAAAATAAAATATGGGATATACAGTTCCAAATTAAAAAATACTTATGTTAGTGCTAGTGTCTAGGTCTGTGTATCTATTTACGGCTTCTTGAAACATCATTTAGGCCTTGAATACATTATCTTT
Source organism: Margaritifera margaritifera (assembly GCA_029931535.1). Taxonomy (NCBI): domain Eukaryota; kingdom Metazoa; phylum Mollusca; class Bivalvia; order Unionida; family Margaritiferidae; genus Margaritifera; species Margaritifera margaritifera. The sequence continues at coordinate 1,995,588 of JAQPZY010001418.1, forward strand.
TGTTAGCAAAATTGTATTATAATGCTAGAGCAGGATATTAAACACTTAATTCTCAAAAAAGTTTGTCTTAAATGTGCATGATTAAATACCATCTTGTTTTATTTTTGGTCATTACTTTTGGCTGCAGATAAATACACATGTCTTGGCAATTGATCAGATTCATTTGTGTTGAATCTTCATGTTGAATTAGTTGATTAACATTATATTGTTGTCTATGTTCTTTTATCTGTTCAAAATAAATCTTTTTGGTATCGACAGCAACTAATTTTAATTCAATTTCACTTGCCATTGGCAGCGACAATTCGAGTTTGGGCATCTGTAAACTAATATGATTAATGTTAAATTTATCTGCAGCTACTCCCTCTGCTCTCATACTATAAAGCTCAGGTGAATTTCTATCTGAAACTATGGAGCGTTTGACACCACGAAATACTGTATTTATATCACTACATGCACCAAATATACTAAATTGAGTTAAAAATAATGTTATTTTGTTACTAGTAGTGAGAATCTGTCTTCTTGTAAATCCATTTTTACCATGATGCGTCTGTTAAGTCCTACTCTAAATAAATACCCCCGTAACATTTGCATCGTTAGCCACTGGAAGCAGCTGAGCAGCTCTTTGAGAAGCACTGTCACATATATAAACCATAACATATTTTGTTCCTGAATAATGTGCATGATCATTTTAATATGATATTAGTGCTATTTTGATACTAGATGGTGGAAGATATAAAGATATTAGCTCTATCACATGATTATCCATTAAATATTGGGCACTATGAAAGAAACTCCATGCATTATTGACTAATGTTACTACAGCATCCGCCGCATAATTTGCTGGTGGAGCTGCATCTGTTTGTAATGTACATTGTATCTCAAATATGTGGTTGTAAAGACATATCTTTGTCCATCGTTTCTGTGATATATTATTACTATTACGCGGAAGGTATTTGACATACTCAAATTTCATAATTTATTGATCAATTGGATCATCTTAAAACCTATTCAAATATGGTGACACAACTTTTCTCATGTAGACACACACACACACACACACACACACACACACACACACACATATATATATATATATATATATATATATATATATATATATATATATATATATATATATATATATATAATTTTAATTTTTTCATTCCACTGCCATTACAACCATACATCAAAAATCTGTTTAAAGTTCTCTAGAATATTGATTTGTTTTATTCATGTATCTTCTAAGACATCTTGTACCCAGAAATTTCTATTTGATAATAGTTTTGTTGTTTCCTTTATTTCTGATGTTAATTCTGCTGACTGTTCAATTATATATGTTTGAAACTGTAATATCAACCTTGTAATTATTTTCAAATGTTATCTTGCATCTTAGTGTGTTGTTTGGTTCGATTGTTGTTATTTGATGCCAAGCCAAGCAATTGTTTTGCCATGCGGTTAATATCAATAATATTATATGATCCAGGCGGAACAGTTAATGTATCCCATTTCTTACCATCATAATTTCTGAAATTAGTATTCACTGCTGTGATATTAAACCAGCTATACCAAAGTTCTGGACTGATGAGTGATATCAAGTGTTTGTTAATATCCAAAACAAATGGGAATGAAAACTTTACTGTAATATTTTGTTATGTTGCATAAGTCGCAATTCCACTATCAAAGAAAAATGTAGTTTCAAATACCATTGACATAATCTATGATTACATGTAATTTTCAAATATTGTGTTTATATTCAGTTTTATTAGTTATTGTATCCTTATATAATGCATTACGAATGAGAGTGAAAGATCTTAGTTTCTCCTTCTAAAGTTCTAATTGTGATTTTAGTTTGTTTCTACCTCTGCTTGCATTTATAACTTTCACTCAATATTTTTGTTTTACTTCATCTTTATCTGAATCTATTCATTCAGATGAAACAACTAACTTATATTTGTATAACATATTTTTATCAAAACTTTCATACATTAGCACATCAGAGCCATACTGGTCTTCTGGAGGGCTCATAATCTGTGGTTATATATGTTGTTCTTTCACTGGTAATGCTTGCACTATTTGCATGTGTGAGTTGTTGCTAACTTTTCAATTAATTTAGCCTGTTTCTTTTAATCATTTTGTTGCTGCACTTTTGGAATCTCCTGTGATTGATTGTGCTAATGGTTTGGCAATATTCTCATAAAAATTGTTGCATGCCTACTTTAATCTTCTAATATTCACTTCGTTAAGTTTTCATAGTTCTCCAACCATTTTTCAGTAAGTTGATTTGTTTTTTCACAGACTCAACTTTCTCAAAACTACTCATATATACTATTATATTCTATAATAGTATATAGTGTAAATTAATGAACAATATTGAAAAATAGTATAAAATAGTTTAGATATAATTAGAGAAGTATATTTTATAATGAGCTATAATACAAAATAACGCGAAATATGTTTTACTGAAGAATGATTCCACCGGACAAAAATATTTGTTATTTTCGTTTATGCTAAAGATTATTTGGAAGAAAAATTATAAGATGATGATTTATGTTGCCCAAACACAAAATATAGAATTAATTAATGTTGATTATATGGGCTTAAATTGTGCATCTCACCATGTGTATATTCAAGCCAAAGATGATATTGATTATTATGACAAAAAGCAAAAAGGAAAACGTATTATAATAAATATTGAATCAGTTATTATATAATCATGAAATAAGCAATACGTATCAAATTGATCATAAAACTAGAACATAATTATCAAACTTGAATTACAAACTGGTTTAAGCCTATCAAAACAGATTAAACTGGAAAGAAAACATGTAAGTCTGATTACCCATTCCAAAAAGTATTTAATATCTTTCAAATCCCTATACAAACAAAAACTCTCAAAATAAAAAAGGCAGTAGAAGAATACGACTTGACATGGAAAAAAAATACAACCTAAATTTTATATCAATTAATCCCGTGTGTAAAACATTCATTTTATTCTTTCTCTTGGTGCGTGTTTATGTAGTGTAACATTACCATATTCAATTTCAATTATGCCGTCGTTTTCTAATTGTGCAGTTTCAGAATTAGTCAGCAAAATATTATCATGACCTTGTCTAGTTACGTATAATTTTACAGTGTCATCTTTATCTGGATCATCATCTAACTTTTTGATTACATCAATAATGCTTTTCTTTTGTTCTTTAATTAATTCTGCTTTGTGTATACTCAACAATTCTTCCATATATATTAAATAGTTTTTGAAACATTAACTGATACTTGTGATATAGAATTGGATACTACTAAATATGCAACAAAAAATGAAGTTATAGTTATTAAAATGAATTGGAAGGATACATTCACTGTAGGATTGAGCTATAACCTGGATCACCGGAACTACTACAAAATTTAAATATGAATAATTATTATATTGTATAATTAGGACATATTGTTAATGGAAGTGATGCAGTAACAAAACAGTATAGAGATAATAATGGCACACTCTCATAACACATTTCATGTGTTAAATTGCACATTGTAGTGTTGTTATTGTTGTTTTTTTTTTTTAAGTACATGTATATATCTAGCTATGATATCATAGCCTCAGTTGACATTTGGACTTGGTACACAATTATTTTCCCTATATATTCTTTATATTCGTTTTTCAGTATTGAACTTTCCAGTGTGTCCAAATCCGAATAAATCATATGTTAATCACAAGCACCTTCACAAATGAGCTTACAGTGAAGTACTTGTCATAGGTTATCCTGCATCTTTTGGAGAGGTTGAACTAAACAAAACATGTCATGGGTCACAGATTTAGCAACGGTAAACAAAACATACCACTGGTCACAGATTTAGCAAGATACACAAAGGCACTCGCTGCATAATTCTCTTATTCTAAAGAACAACAAAATTCTCTTAAATCAATATTAAGAATGCTTAAATCTATGCCAAGGATTACCACCACAAAAAGATAGTCAAAAATATTCTAAAAATAAATAAGGACTACATTTGTGGGTCATGATATAGAAACAGAGACTTTCACTTTGCATTTTGTCATGTGCTAATATGTGGAATAATGATAATAAATTATCTTATCTTTATTCGTCTCTATATGCTCTGCCAATACTTCTTAATTATACACCATTATTTTTGATCCAAAAGTTGCTAAAATACAAGACACCATTTTAAGCCCCAAAGCGAAACACACAGGACCTAAAGTCTTTCTCTGCACCCTAGACAATATAAAAGTGTTTGAACATTTAATTGCAAACAATGTATAATTATTATCCATACATAAAACATACATTTATGATTCACATGTACCTACAAATACAGGATTTTAAAGAAAATAACAATAATATCACAATTCAATCGGCTCATGAAATTCCAATGTTTAATAACTGCTTGTTGATGTCATAACAATGAATTTATGTTATTGCATCCACAATCCCATTCATGCCCCATGTCAGTTTCCCCACAAGTCATTTTGCGCTGAAAATTGAATCAGTATTTTTATTCCAAATCAATTATAAATATAAATAAATGACATCATAGTTGTTCCATGTCATGCCTGTTTGTTTTGACTGTGTGATTTTGTTTTGCAATTATTTTGTTCAATCGGCAGGCTTTTTTGTAACATAAAGAGTTATTAGTTAATTGTTGTCTATATTACGAGGATGCCTTCATTCAATGCAGTGAATGACTTGAACTTTATCGGTATATGCATCACAATTTTGAATGAAAATTCAACTCACCATACTTAATTAATTTCCACGAGTGCGTTTATATTTTTAAAGAAAGGCCTTGAATAATACCTTTACAAAAATAATTTAAGTATATAATATGGCCAGTACCACAAAATAAATCACAAGGACTATGTTTAAACTTCAGACTGATAACGGATCACTTTATGGTACACAGATTTTTAAAACATCTAGCATTACGGACACTGTGATTGGTTTAATACATGTGATTTGAATTAATTCTCATGTGTTCTGTAACATCTGAAACAACTTAATCTAAGACGAAGCATTAAATACTTATTTTTTTAAAATTACATTCTTTGTCAGGTTTAATTATGCGTTAGCCATACCATTAAGATTTTTTGTCTATTTATAGGCATGTCTTGTTTTTATCGAAGCTATTGTTCTGTCCTTGAATGTATATTTTGATCCCCCCAACCATATACCTTAAATTATGAGGTGATTCTTAGTTTATATAAACACATTTTTAGTGGAGCCGAGTAGTTCTGAAATATTAGGGGCTTAGCTATGAAAAATACTATAATCTCGGAAATCGAGGATATTTTTAAAGAGTTAGAAAAATGAGTAGCCCATTGCCTAAATATCAGTATGGATTCAGGAGTCGATGGCATTGTTGAGTATTTATAAAGATAAGCGGTCTTAGACGTTCTCATACCCCTCCCCTATACTAAATCGTAATGATTTTAAAATTTGCTCGTGGTCTCGTGTGTTCTCGTACTAATATACGAGATGGTACTGACTTGGAAATACAAGTGGTCTCGGGGTCTTCTCCTATAGGGGTGCTAGGATGTTTGACCAGTTAAAAAATGGTTTGCTTAGTATATTAATGTAGCATACCTAACTATTACTATGCTCAGAGATGGTAAACTTTGTCAAGAGATACAGGTAAGCAAAAGAACATATACGGAATAGAAGGACATCGTCAGCAATTCATCGACAAAGGCTCAGGCTTGATAGAACAATAGAGAGAAATACATTAATAAATCATATGTACACTATAAAATCGGAAATGATAAACAGAATAATATTTACAATGAGATAAGATTCAACATTGCCCAAATTCTATGCTAGTTTGAAGAAATTAAAAGCATTACACACATCTGACAGGATGATGAATTTGTCTCAGGAACTACTAATGGTAGCTTATAAAATAAATACGAATTGAGAAGATATTTTAGTGCACAAGAAACAAACCATGCATCAATTTAAACATAAAAAGGTTCTGGTCTCTGTGAAAAATATTATGCTGTTTGCCTGATAATGCTGAAAACTATACATTTAACGGAGTTGATGGAACGACATGCAATGTAGATGAAGACCAGTATAGTGGTAAATGAGTCGCTACAGCGGTCGTTGGATTATAACATGTGGAACAGGTCGGTATGGCAATTATGGGAAATTAACATTGGATAGGATGGTATGGCGGGTATGGGAATTGAACATTATGGGTCGATATAGCAGTTATGGAAATTTAACAAAGGAATGGGTCGGCGTGTGCACAATGGGAATTTAACATGGGAATGGGTCGGTGTGTGCACACTGGGAATTTAACATGGGAATGTGCCGGTGTGTTCGCAATGGGAATTTAACATGTGAATGGGTCATACTATAGCTCACTTTGTAAATTAATATGTTAAATGCCCATAATCGCATTACTGGCTTATAATATTAAACTCTCATAAGCACCATATCGGCCCTGTCTCCGTGTTAAATGACCATAACTACCTTATCTACCCCCATTACATTGTTAACAAAAGCTGGAACCATTCCCAAAGTATCTTAATACCAACAGATAAGACCACAAACATTCTAGGAGTTTGGGTTTAGCAAATCGTGGATTTTGTAAAAATTTTGGTATATATATGTTTTCAAAATTTGCTTAACTTTTGTTGCTTTTATTTAAAAAAATATTGTTAATGTTTGTTTGCGATATTATATAGCTGTTTTTTTAATGTTTTTTTTCTCTCACGTTTTTCAAGTTTATTTCTTGCCAAAATTGTCAACATTTGTTTATGTTTTGATATAACACTTTTCTTTAAGTTCTTATTTTCTTTATTTCGAATTTTGTTCGTTTTTGTTATTTAATCATGTTGTAAATTGTTTCCATTGCTTTTATTTTTTTGTCTAAAATGTTTTATTGAAATTTGAAATTGTTATATTTTTTTATTTTTTATTTCATTGCAATTGTTAAAATTTGTTGAACTTTTTAAAATTGTATAATTATTGGGACAGTTTGTAATTTTAAAGAATATGTTTTGTCTTCACTCATTTCCGTTTCAGTTTTGGAATTTAAATACAAGTTTAGTCTGGCCCAAAGTTTTAAAGATAACATTCCGATACTTTGTAGTCTCTGTTAAATTCCGTTTCGGTTGTGGAATTTGAGTATTTAACTTTAAGCTTCGGCCATTTGGCCGCCATCAAATATGTGAAACATACGCGCTACTTTAAATGTTAAGTCAATTGAAGGTATAGTGTTCAGATATCAGCTGGTTAATAAGGATGTATATTGGATTGTCATTAACCGTGTTAGATCCCCATAGTGACCCAGAATGATAAACTTATAAGCGCTTTTAACATCTAATTCCCTAAGTAGCCAACAATGTTAAATTCCCAAAGATCTACATAGCGACCCCCAATGTTAATCCTATGGACTCTTTTATCATCATCAGCATCATCAGTCCGGATGAATGATTTCATCCAGCTTATAATCTTTGGATTGTACACAAACAGGTTTTTTTCTCCTCGAATTGGCGTCATTCTGAGAGTGAACATTGGTCAAGGAAGGCTCGGAGATATCACAATTTTAATTAAGTTTTAAATTGTGTTTTACTTGCAGTAGTTTCCATTTAATCAAGTTCACTCCTGACAATTTGAAAAGCGTAACGTTCAGTGATTTTATGAAAATCGATTTCACCCTTAAAATGTGAAGAGCATTTACCAATCAGTCTGATGTCAAATGAGAAATAGTAGGCTCGAACATGTAGAACTAGTCTGACTCACTTATACAAGTTAAAAGTAGAGGGGTCGGACATTCAGTATTAATTCAATTCACCGTTATATGTTGAAAAACAAGGATCGGATATGTGCGACTAGTTCATCTCACCTATATAAGTGGCGATTAGAAGGATATGACAGGTAGGACTAGTTCAACTCACCTATACAAGGGAGTAGTAGAAATATCGGACATGTAGGACAATTTCAATTCACCTATGCAAGTGGGAAATAGAAGGATCGGGTCTGTAGGACTATTTCAACTCGCCTGTACAAGTGAGAATGTGAAGGACTGGACCTGTGGGACTAGTGCAAGACACATATAAACTATGTTTTTTTTGTGTAATTCCTTCAACTATCGCATTCTTTCCAACATGAACGCATATACAGTATTAAGTACAGATTGTATCGGTTCCCTTCCCAGTTCATGAAATGCAGAAGCATCTTTCCGTACATGAGTTTCAAATGAGAGGATTGACAAACGGTTTTAGTTTTATTTAGTCAGTTTTAATGTTTCACACTAAATGATCTAATTAGTAGGTTGCATTATAAACAATTGAGAACTGTCAAAGTATATTGTTAACCTTAGTCAGTCTTGAACTATAGGCTAAAACTAAAATCGGAAAGTCAACCCAGGCTGATAAAGCTCTTAATAAGCTATACAACCTTATTGACACTGCTACACTTACTTTGCCGGACCATCTGACACCTCTCCATATACAGAAGTAAACGACCACCCAGACAAAGCGCAGGGACAGCGCAAGCTTCCATACCACAGTTCCCGGGTGGTAAATGCCCTCGGATATACGCAAAAGCTTACGCCTGAAATTGAAATGGTGTTAACAGCAACAGTAACAACAATACTACTACTGCTACTACTTCTTCTTCTTCTACTACTACTACTGCTACTGATACTACTACTTCTAATAAAAACAATATAAAACCTTTTGTACTTGATTTCAATGGAATGTATCTTTTGTGTATCTTAAGCAAAATTTCGTTTTTGCCGTTCGATTAAGCAGACACCTGAATCAACGTTTACTTCTCATTTGTGAAGCATATTATTGAACTTAAAAATGATAATCATTTTTCAAAATGTTGTTATCAAGTTATAAGAGACAAGCTTTCAGATGATAGTGAAAAATCTCACAAGAATTGATAGAGAAATGCTAAAGTTATAACAATTTTAAATCGGCAGCTGTCACTAACATACTGTTGATGAGTGATTCCAGCCTCCCATTGACCAATCAGACAGAGAACAGCTGTTATTTTGTTCCTATGACATTATAACACTACAGCTTGTTTATCATACTCCTAGCTGACTGAGTTCTGATACCTGGACATTTCTGCCTATGCAGGATGTAATTTTCTATTTCTTGTACAATTTTAACATTTTCAGTAGTAACTTAACAGTTCTGTTAAAGTGCTAGTCCTGTTAAAGTGTTGTTAATTCTCTGTTTTTCCAGAGACTGGCATCGACGCCTGATAATCTTCTCAAGCCCCTCCGCTTGTCTATGCATACATGATAAAATGACAATTATTCCATTTGTCACCGTTGTTTTGCCGCTAGATCCTTAGAAAGTCTTCTTTATGCACTTCACCACTAAGTTACTTATTAGAACAGCGAATTCCTATCTGTTGTTTACGTTCTAGGTGGATTTTGTTTGTTTGTTTTTGTTTTTTGCTTCTTTCTCTGAGGACGTTACTTATCAGAATCTTCGAAACTGCTCAGCTCCAGACTTTATACAACGCAGATATCATATGACCCACTAACATTACCCAACGAATCTATTTATAACTGGACCATCGCATACTTGAAAACGATCGACTGAAGATGCAGGAGAAATCACTATAGTATATGTTCAAATCTCGACAACGAAATCTAAAGTGTTTAAGAAGTTTGCATGTTAATGAGTTAGGGGAGAATGTTCAACAGGTACACGTGAACACGGTATCTAGGGGAGAAAAAAAAAAAACAAAAAACCCCCAAAAAACTAAAGGTCTTAAACCATCACTGAACAACGCTTCCTTTGAGACAGACAAGCATAGCCCTCCACGTGTTATTACATAATCATGTTCACATAACTGGCGATATGGGATTTTCAATAAATAGTTATTGATTGACAGCTGGTGATAGGTCATGGAAATGGAGCTTATTGGACTGACACTATAAAAAAACAATTAAAAAGCGACGATGAAGCGGTGTTAAACGACTTCAGCTCGATGTTAATTCATTTGTTGTACGTACTTTTTCTGTTAGTTATTATGTGGCCCGCCAAATTAATATGCACAAAGTATTAACAGTTCAATTTTTCCCAGGACATACGACAGGTAGGGGGCATTGAAAGCCTTGAACTTGGAATTCTGCTTTGTGTAGAATGATTGAACCCCTCTGGCATACATATGTTTGATTCGACATATTTCTTAGCGAAATTAACTTTCGACGGTTTTCTTCAAAGCAAAGCGCAATTAGAAATTAAAGAAAGTAACATTTTTATTTCTTTACCACTAGTGTAAAGCTTTAATGTCACAAGATAATGTTTACGTTGCAACGTCAAGAACACAAATTATCCTCCAATATTGAATGATATGGCATTACAATTCTGACACCACGGAATTTGCAACTTGATTAAGCTGTAAGTCATTCTTTTTTCTGTCAATATTTCACATTCTTCTATTTTATTGTTCAGGATAAGGAATACATCCGATTGTGCTTATTTTTCTGCGCTCTGGGTTGCAATAATATTTCTCAGACGTTGCGATGGTTGATATTTAATTCAAATTAGAGGCTATTGAATAAAGTTTCCTACTCTTCAACAAGTAAAAAGGTAACGGAAAAAAATAAGAACATGAAAACAAAATGTCATGCTGACCAACCGAAATAGATTCTATGAGAAACAGGAATGAAACTCTCGTTAGACTATTTATCTCTAGACTGGTCTAAAACGTCCGTGCTACAAACTGAGTTTACAACCAAGAATTGTAATATTATTTATCCGAATATTTTAAGCTGCAGATAAACAGCTCTTAAGATCAACTACCATACACTAGTTTAACAGGGAATATTAGATGACACAGTGGGTGAAATATGTACGAATATCATAGGCCTTGAAGTCCTAAACATACACAATTGCCAATACTTGAAAAATTACTCATGAATTGTCCTAATATAATGTCATTATTGTCTTTATTTACTGCGATATTAATATTCAAAATCTTATGTGACAGGAGAATAATCTAGGGAAGTACCTTCTTGCAAGGTGTGCGTGCTGCAAGCAGTAACTATCTGCAAAATTTGAAAGTAATACATACTCCCAGAACTCAACGACAGGATCCTTTGTGCTGTCATTGTTTAGAAACGAGGATGGTGATTCGCTGCAGTTTACTGAACCAGGAAAGCACGGGTTGTGTGAGGCATTTTCTTTCCCGGGAACAAAACACCTAAACCAGTAAAAAAACAGTGTATAAGGCACAAAACAAAAAATTCATCTCTGAGTTAAAAGAAACAATTTGTGTGTGTGTGTGTGTGTGTGTGTGTGTGTTGTGCGGCACATCAACGATTATTTTGTGCGAAGGCAAGTAAAGTGACTTGCCGTGGGAAATTGCACGGAGGGTGCTTCAGGTCGAATCGATGGCAATTTATTCGAACCCACACACTTCATGACACGAGTCTGATAATGAAACCACTTAAGCATCAGAGCTCTTTTAAAAAACTTTCCCATTCATTTTAGTAAATATAAGAATTACATATTATAAGCGACACATATTCTGCAACAAATTTGTGAAAGTTTGCAAAGAAATGAACAGAAACATAAATGTCAAACTTAACTATAATAGATTTGGCTTGGCTTAATGTTCTTAGTGCTGTACGGCATAGCAACACAATTAGGTTATTTTGTGCCGAGGTAGTTTAAAAAATGCTGATATTATAAATTGATTCTATAGCATTTTAAAAAGTTCTAAATAAGCAATAATATATATATATATATATATATATATATATATATATATATATATATATATAATATGAAGAACTACACAAATGTAAACTATCTAAAGTAGGTTCAATCTCTCACCCACGCTCCATAAATACAAATTAAAAATGATCCACTGATAATTTCAAATTCCACTTCTCTCATATATTCAATACTCGCTGTGCTGAACATTTTTAACATTAAAATTGTACGTTTTAATATTTCGTATCTCTACACGAAAATATATAACCGACTTCTTAGAACATACTGATATTTTACAGCTAGACGTCTCATTTAAAAAAGAAGACCACCCCCGCCACAAAAAACAAGAAAACAACAACACTATCATATACTTCCTAACAATACTGATATTTAACAGATAGATTAATCATCTAATCATCTAGATTAATCATTAATCGTCTAAAACAAAAATCAAATACACTCGACTTTCTAGACCATAGTGGTATTTCTGAGCTGGCCCACTCCTTGAAAAGAAGGAGAAAAAAAAATAATAAAAAATAAAAAAATAGAAAAATATTATAAAAAAATTTTAGAAAAAAAACCCCCACAGAAAAGCAGAATCATCATCCACATTGTAATCTCTTGATTGTGCATTGAGTATAGCGCAAATGTAATTTTAAAACATTACGCAATATCTGTGGCAAAAAACTTTCTGATGATAAAAAATTTTCAGAGTTCATATGTATTTGTTGAAAACGTGACAAAGCGACTAAAATGTTGACAATGTCCTATCATGGAAATGAATGATATGTCAGAAGAAATAAAATAGATAACATTCAAAAATACGAAGTCGATTGGAACTATATATCATGAAAGCTGAAAAATAAAGAAAACTACTTGAAACTGGTCTACTAGATTTTAAACAAGATAAAACCAATAAAAGTAACATAGATGATGGTGCAATGAGGACCATTGGACTTTGTTTAAATTTCATTCAAAGAAGGTATATAAGCGATTCAAACAAACAGACATTAAACTATGCACTGTTTTCTGGAACAATTTCTTACCTAAAACAATTTTAACGTATTCCAAAAACCTTAAAACACATTGAATTACCACAACATGAACCCAAACAGTTGATATGGGAAGATTTATTCTAACGAAGTAAAGACCAGTGCACCTTTGTGTGTGTATACATACAGATTTAAAAGATACCGTTTTGACAGAACTTTCATTTGATAGTAACTTAAATTAAATGACTGAAATAAATAATGCAATGAGAAGATACAGCAGTTTTAAAATGTTACAAATGTAACGGAGAAAAACTGATAAAGGAAACAGAGAAACGAATACAAAATATCAGAGATGCAAATATAGTATAAAAGAAATGAAACTGATACAGTAATACACGGGGGAAAAAAGCAAATATTGGAGTGAAAAATAAACAGAGAATTACATGTGAGTATTGTAACGAAGTAAATAGAAGATCAACGTATTCAATATGGCAGTATTGAACACTTTTGTAGAAGATAAATAGACTTCAGATTATCCCCCGCACACCACTCCCCACAACATAAAAAAGCAACCAAACAAGCAAACAAAATAGCCATTACAGAACCTAGCTCTTATCCTGCAACTCAATGTAATACATTAAGTTGTTTAACTTAATTAACGAAGTTAACACGTCAAATAAATGTCATGAGTTAAGAACATTTGATTATGAGATTTATTATAGACAAAATATACCAAAGTAAAACATAATTCGATTCTCACGGGCAATTCCGGATGCAAAAGCTGCTGTCTGAATATAAAATCCCACGGCAGAAGGTAATGCATTCAAATTCAATAATATATATATATATATATATATATATATATATATATATATATATATATATATATATATATATATATACACTGACTCAAACATTGATAACGGCACGAACTAAAAACTGTTTCCCAACGCTTTTAGGTAAACAAGCTCTTCGTCAGAGGAATAAACAGTTTACATATACAAAATAAACACTAAATATAAGATGAAAGAAAAATGATAGACTCCTACAAAATGACGTAAGAATCCAAAGAAATGAACATAAAATTATGAAGTTTTACAGGGATGAATGATTTAACAGGAATAACCAAAGATCAAGGATATTGAAAACAAAGAGAATGCATATAAAAGCACGATTAGATCAATGAAAACAATTCACGATCTATCCATTGTATTTGAATATCTGAATGATAAGATGAAAACGATAACAAAGTTACATTTATCGCAATTTGCAACAAATACAATCTGAGTTTGAACAAGCTGAAACAGACACAAAAGAATATATTGATCGAGAAGTTGTAAGTAATAGTCATGTGGTACAATGTACTATTAGCGAAATAGTAGAAACAATTAAACGAATGAGAAATTCAATTGATTTGGAGCAAAGGTTTGCAACAGATACAGATGCAATAAAAACTGAAGGAGATAAAAGCACTTGCATTGAGTCATAGCATTGCCATTAAAAACCTAATTGAGCATGGATTGGAACTATAGAGTATTGTATGGGTAGTTAGAATGGATGAATCAAAATAAGAAATTAATAAAAACTAAAAAGAGTTTGATGAATAAAAGCAAATTAATGTTTGGACATATATTGCTTTAATATTTTCGCATTGGAACAACTAGATGATATTAAATTAAATTCAAAATAGGAATATTTTAATAAATAAATAATACATAGGAATATTATAAAGTATACCAATAGGAAATAATCCGATTCATGTTTTCTTTGAAGGTACAAAAGGCATGTTGGATATTTGGAAGAAAACAATATTTTTGCTTGATTATATTAAAGGATCCTCTATATCATATTAAAAATGTAACATTCAAAACTAGCAGCAGTATTAATATATGTTATTCATAAATAGTATAACGACAACAGCAGTTAGTTTTGGTGTAACAAGTTAATTGACATTAATGGAGCTGATGAAGAAATAATTAGAAAGACTAACATATATAATATGCACAACTGAATGAAAACAGATATAAGACATTGAAAAAATTCAATGAAAGATTGAAAAAACATTGTTTTATTACTCAGTACTTAAACAATCTGGATGATGCTTTGTCTCTGTTTCTTCCTACTCACAGTGATAATGGAAGACATGAATCAAACGATCCTGATAGTAAGGCAAAACTTGAAAAACAAAATAAAAAACAAACCCTGAATGATTTCTACCAACCTTCTGATGATGAAGTAAAATGTGAAGAAAAAGAAATATGCATTGCACTTGTAAAATGTGTTCTTGTGTTTGTTACTTTCAAGTTTGTGTAAAAAGAATTACTTTTCGTTTCGATAGTAAATAAACAGTAAATATTCGACGTTTGGTGAAGGAGCTGCGACAGCCGTGTGGTTAGCGTGATGGACTCGCGACGGAACAAGTGCAGGTTTGAATCCTATCATCGGATCAGCCATTTTGAACTACCACGTTATTTCATTGGGCTAGGTATCTTACTCCAATTGCCTTGGCATTTTATGACCTACTTGTGTTGTTTGCCTTTAATTACTAAACCAAATCAAACCAAAACACTTGGTAAGTACATAACTCACAGCATGCAGGAGAAGATATCACACACATATCACACTGTTCATTCATGACTTGTCTGGTTATTACATTTATCTTTTCATCAAGAGACTTGCCAAAATGATCCAGAGGATGAGGTAAAAATAATACCAAATAATGACGAGAAGTATATTTGAATTAACATGGAGTTTGTTGTTGATAGGTTCAAGAAGAATGGCAAGAAAATAACGCTTGCAATTGCAAATAGGTTCGTAAATATTTATCGGTTCACAGGACACGCTATAGAGCAGCCGACTAAAACTATAAGTGAGGAAAAGTTTTAAGAAACACGTATTAGGAACTAATGGTAATGAAAGTTATTCTTCTTGACCCCTCCCCCAAAGAAAAGAAAGCAAATAGCAACATATACAAACAAACGTGAAAATGCAAGGGGATATCAGAATGTTTGTCTACCTAGCTTTGTATACAAATTACACTTTAAAATTTGTATTAGGTATTTCTTCGTGTTTAATGCACAATGCTGCTGCTTCGCGAAATGGACTGACCTTTCTGTGTTCCAATCATTGTTACAATGGGACCACGGGAGCTCAGTTGTGAATAACATAACTAGGTAATAGATATCCCATGCCAAAATTATGATGTAATAGATATTCACCAGAAACATTATTATGATGGATGCTATTCCAATACCTGAAAAAAGATAAATTAATAAATAAAATGAATGAACGAACACTACAACAACAATGACAACAACAACAACAACCGAAACAACAACAACAACTACTATTACTAAAACTACTACTTCCAGTTTCTACTTTTTGGTACAATTTTAATGCAACGAGATGGCACAAGCAGTACACGCGTGCTGTAAGACTTCCGTTCCACTTTGTCAGTCTGCTGACAACACATTAGTTTCATTCTGCGACAAGGACCGATGCAATTGTCCAATGGATAGCACGTGCTATTCAAGTTAAGAATACTGCTTATATATATATATATATATATATATATATATATATATATATATATATATATATATATATATATTTAAACAAAAATAGAAGAAGAAAAAAAAAACACTATCTAAGGAGGAGTAATATCGGTATGGTTCTTATTGTAGGGCAGTATAGATGGTGACTGTTCGTCCTTGTCTTTATTTATATAGATTTTACTATCCAAATATTTAGATTTCCCACATACGTATACTACCATCCTTCCTTTTCTTTCATATATCACACTTAAGTATTGAAACTCCATGCATTTTGTAGTATAATTAGTATAAACAAAACAAACACCAATATCAACATTAACAAATACAAAGGAAAAAAGTACGTGTAAATCTTGAAATGCTGGACATATTTTCTCACTCGGCAATGCTTCCTCTCTTCATGTATTGACCTAATCCCAGCTCTAGCATGAACACCGGGATTCCTCCGCACATCAGACATATACCATAAGGAATCAGGAAGGCTCCTTACAAAGAAATAGTAATATGTGCAAGTTGTTTGTATTATGCATTATATACGGTAAGAAATATTGAACTATCACAAACCTTGACGTCAGCTGGTGAAGCTATGATTTGTAATTTATTTGTAAAGACTCCCAACGTTATGCTTTGTCTAAGTTACATAACGTGTGCAGGGCTGTTACCTTTTCCCCCTAATGTAATAGTAAAAGGTGTTTACCATTTTATACTTCTTCATCTAAACACTGAGTTTAGATTCAATAGAAATTTACAAGTGAGGCATTAGGAAATAAAACTGAAGAAGAAAATATGGACCGGTAATTTATATACTTTTAAATTGAGTCATATTGATAATAGTATGATAAAAAAATATGAATTAAAAACTGGCAGCAGTACTGGTCATTATATGATTTTAGGTTAATTAATGAAGACTCCCAAGGTTATTTTGTTATAGAATATACGTTAGATGTGCAGGGCTGTTTTAATTTTTACCCAATGAAAGGTGAAAAATGTTTACTATCTAAAGATCTTCGTCCTAAAACGACGCTTAGATTCTATAGAAAACAACAGGGTAGTTCGACTGGGATGACGCTTCGAGGTTTTTTCATTTTCATTTCATTTCTCCCGTAACCTTGCTGGTCGTAGGGACGCCACTGATGACTTTGCGACAATCTCTCTCCATTTCGCCATGTTTTCATATGCTCTTTGGGAATTTGCAAAGTACATGCCTGTCCGCTCTTTGATATTGTCTTCCCATCTCTTCTTCTGTCTGCCTCGTTTTCTCTTTCCTCTCACTGTGCCCTGTAGGATTGTCTTTGACAGGCCAGTTGAGCGTGAGACGTGACCATACCATCTTAGTTTGCGTTTCGTTACAGTGGTGAGCAGATCTTCATAGGGTCCAGTTGCACCTTGGATTTTAGTGCGCACCTCCGCATTGGAAACGTGGTCTAAGTATGAGATTTTCAAGATCCTTCGATAACATCTCATCTCTAGGGGATGGATTCTTCTCTAATTCTGCTGTTAGGGTCCATGTCTCACATGCATATAGGAATATTGACATGACGAGGGAACGCATAAGCTTGATCTTGGACCCAAGGGTGATGTTGCTGTCTTTCCAAATATGTTTCAGCCTAGCCAGAGCAGTTGTTGTCTGCGCAATCATGGAAAGAACATCAGGTTTAGAACCTTCATCAGAGGCGATAGCACCTAGGTACTTGAAGCTTGTTACTGTGTCCAGCTTCTGTCCATTCACTCTTATTTTCTTTTGGATGCCACTTGGGTTGTTTGTCATTAGGTTTGTCTTTTCAGCGTTGATCTCCTTCCCATATCTTAGTGATGCTTGATTGAGACGGTTCACTAAGGTTTCCATTTCTTCTTCATCTCCTGCTAAGCCATCAATATCATCAGCGAAGCGCAGGTTGATGATTGTTCTGCCTCCAACACTGACACTGCCCTCATGGTCTTCCAAGGCGTCGGACATGATCCTTTCCAGGAAGATGTTGAAGAGAGTGGGAGAGAGAAGGCACCCCTGTCTGACTCCGACTGTGGTTCTGAACCAGTCTCCTATGTTGCCATTGACGAGAACTGTACTAGTCGCCTTATCATACAGGATTTCTATAATGAGGATTAGTTTTGCGTTTATGTTGTATATCCGCATGGTGGCCCACAAGCCTGCATGCCATACCTTGTCGAAAGCCTTCTTGAAGTCAATGAAGACATGATAAAGGTTCTGTTGATGCTGGATATATTTTTCACAGAGGATTCTGAGATTGAATATCTGTTATGTAGAGCTACGTCCTGCTCTGAAACCTGCCTGTTCTTCCGCAATGATGTGCTCTGCTTGGGGTTCAATCTATTGAGGATGATGTTGAGCATAACCTTGCTTGGGTGACTGATGAGACTGATTTTTCGGTAGTTCTGGCACAGTTGTAGATTCCCTTTTTTAGGAAGAGTCACGATTAGAGACTGGGTCCATGGGGTGGGACATTCTCCTGTTTCGAAGATTTGGTTGCAGATTGTTGTGAGGACATCTATCACGAATTTCCTCCTGCTTGAACAAGTTCTGCTGGTATATTGCCTACCCCAGCTGACTTCCCCTTCTTTAGCACCTTAACTGCAGCCTTTACTTCGTCCCTGAGGATCGGGTGGTCAACCTCTGTTATGGTCAGTAGTACGTTTAGTACAGCTTGGTCTCCAGAAGTCTCTTCTCTTTCTATTTTATTTATTTATTCCTATCAAATTGAAACCTGTACACGCTTGTGCAATAGTTTAGATATTCTTTTGATATTGAATTAGAAGTTTTTCAATACAATATTAAATAGCAATAAATACAAATATTATTTCGCACATTGCAAATTAGCCAAACACTTTTGTAGTACTTTTTGCTGCAGGATGAAATAAGCTATATATTTTTCGTGGCTCTACATATGTTCAAGATTTTGTATGTCAGTTAGATAAGTTGTGAATACAAATAACTATTTCAGCTCAAATTTAACTTTTACCATTATTGGTATACATCTTAGTGTAAAACATGTATGCAATTGTGTTTATACAAATATTGTGTTTGAAAGTTTTATCTTTATTATGAAATAGATGTAATAGAAAAACACTATCCGTTGACAAGGACGAGCGTTTTCTTAAATATGAAAAGTGAAAGTTTCTTTGTTTAAATTATAGTCTTATATTCAATTTGTCTATTTTCGCGATTAAAATGAATTACTTTATCAACTTCATATTGTGATTGTAGACTTCAAAACCCTTTGACAACACTACAGCTCTTTTTTCTGTATGTGTATGGCGAGATGTGGGGATGGGTGAGATGAGGGGTGGGGTGGGGCTTATAATATTATTATTCAATTATCTACGATAATATTTTTATGCAGCATTAAAATATGTTGACCAATACGTTTATTTTTATTTGTTTAACATTGAAGAATATCATAGCGATATTTAGATTCATCATGTAAATATTGGCGGAATTAAAGACTTAGAGAAAACATAATCTCCTTATTATCAAACTTCAGATTTAGAATCACCCTCATATCTTGACAGAAAAATATCATTATTCTCCGTAATAACTGTAAAACAATATATATTAAACCATAATATTCATCTAAGAAGAATATGCATTTTTGTCTTGTACATTTTAATCAGTAAGTATCGGGTTGAATTAATTAGTTCTTTAATTACTTAATGTTTAATATGCCTTAAATGTAACGAGGTCTGGGCGTATCTGTATTTGCCTGGGCTTATTTGGCTTTGCAATGTATGTTCTTTTGTAGTTGAAAGGTCCGTGGTCTTACTACCTGGTAACGTTTTGTAGTGGAAAATCTCTTTTTATTCACTTTAACGCCGTATAATAGCTTAGGTGTCTTTAATACTAAGCTAAGGGATTATCGTCAAATTCAGTATGGCAATTATCAATTACGAAAGTCATACTTAAGCTTCTTAGTTTTACTCAATGCGTCTAGAAAACGCATTTATGTCAGGGATACTCCCAACAGATATAAACTTTTGAGCTAAGTCTTTAATCTTTATTTGTTACACGATACCTATGAAAAATGATTTTATTCCTTTTAATCATATCGCCCTGATGTGACGTCATTGACTTGTTCTTGATTTTTATGTGGCGTCATTTTCCTGAAATGTTTGTGGTTATTCTTACTACAGTGAAGATATGGCGCATCAATCTTTTAAAAAAAAAATGACTTAATTTTTTGTTCTCAGACAGGACCTATATGACATGGAGTACATTTCACCAACTTACATGTCAAATTAAGTCTAGATTGAATACATCTGATTGGTGAATTTTAAATCACACTTAACTTTCAGTCAATTAGATCACTTTATTGAGTCCAGACTTAAGTTCTGTTGGTGAAATTCAGATTATTCTTGGCATCTTTGCTGGTTTGCATGACATTTGTAATATCATTTATTTTTCAATGTTAATATTTTTAATTTTGAATATCTGTTAAAACCATCGAAATAATCGTAAAATATTGCATTGCCTTGTCTGTGAAGTATCTCAACAAATTATGGATTATATCTACTTTTGAATGCAGTTTATACAGGGTGGTTTAAGTACTCAGCGTTTCGGTATCCATGTTAACAGGTTTCAGTTGTATATTTTTTGTTCGGGCAGATGAGATTCAAATACATTTGTCGAAAGTTGTTTTGGTTTTGGCGTTTAATTCTGAGTTACCGATGAGACAATATCACTAATTTACGAATTGTGGACAATATATTCGAAGCCAAACTATGTTGGCATATATCCGGACGCTGTTTGCCCTGGAATTTTGGGAGACATTGTTTCTTTCCGTTCTATCTTTCTATCTTATAAATAGAGTCTGCATATTCATGCCATAACTATAGGAGAATGGTATTTTCAATATCGTTTCCACATCATACATGTGTGCGTGTACAAATTAATGCACGAGAATATGTTATAAATTACTAGTAGACAATGAACAATGACTAGAATGTGTGATTTATCGATCATGGGAACTTGACAAAAGTTATTGATTCAATATTATGGCATCTTTATGTATTTAGAACATTTGAAAATACCAAATATCGTGGTTCTTAAATTTTTTCGTTTCGCCTAAATCTTTGACAAAATATTAGGAAGATTTCCAATTATTGATTCAACAGACAAATGACAAACAAACACTTTATCTACAATCAATTATGTGTTTTGTTTCTCACATAAGAATGATATTTTAGTGAGCAGTTGCATTTACAACAATAGATTTGTACCGGTACGCTCGAAATTTAAATTTCATTGCATATTTTATTTTGTTCATATTCAAAGTGGTTAATAAATTTGGTTCAGGTTCACACCATCATCACTCAATCTGTCCACGTGACTTTGTATAGAAAGAAAGTAAGAGAGGAAAGAACGAGAGCAAGAAATAAAGAAAGGAATGATAGCTATCTAGATATATATATACATGTAGAGGGCGATTATTGTTCAATCTCTCCATTTTTGTAGCACAGGTATGGAAAGCGCCAAATATCCCAAGTCCAACCGCAAAACCAACGCATGTGAAAAGAAAATCTAAATTTGTGGACCAAGTTTGGCGCTTTATCTCTGGATTACTGTCTCTTTTGGGTCTCAATATCATCCTTTGGCTTCCTGTCGACTAGTTCTTCATTTGTAAATAATATTCCTTCTTCTAACTGCTGCATTTCATGTGTGCCAAATACGTCGTAATCCATCTTGACAACTGTGTATGTCCAGTTCACGATACATGCTTTAGAAAAATAGGTAGCTCCACCCCTCTTTAACTCTATTGCCATGCTAGCGCTCCTCGGTTGATTTCAGTTTTAGGTTAAACAATTTAATAACTGCAAACTACAAGCTCACAATAGATACCGTACTGCCTCAATTATTCGGATTACATTTAGTCTTTACATCTTTAGTTTTCTTACTTTTATAAAGAAAACAGAGAACAATTTCTCAAAACTACGATGACTTTCAGTGGTTGCAGTACTGGCAGGAAATCAGATAGCAGTGAATATATAAGACCACATTAAAACCTTAAAAATGGTTCAATCTCAGTAAATACAAACACAGAATGATTATTACAGTGAACATTGCTGAGGTGGGAATACTGTAGAAACACGATAGAATAGTCCAATAGACGTCAGAGGGTAACATCATCAAACACCAGATTTTAATGATTGTGAGCTTACTTGTAAGGATTTTAGTATCTATTTATCTTTATTTCTGCATTGAATGTTTGTGTGTTGCAGTCTATTTCGGTAACCGACGCTGTGCCCAAATTTCAATTATCACTTAATTTCGGGTTGCAATCAAGATTCTTCAATACCTAATTTCTCCATCGCTTTGTTTTCAGACATGATTTTGATTGTGATGAGAGTTAAAATCTCAACTTAAACAATTTTACTATTATATTTAATCAAGAGTTTTTCTTACAAATGTGTACCGTTTGCAGTTGAGTGTAACACGTATACGATACTGCATGGGTGACACAGAATATCGACTAGCAAAAGGTTATGTAAGTTCAGTCACTGATCGTTTGCATGATTCATGTGAAAAACTATTTATGAAAGGTTACTACTTGAAGCCTACGTTTTTTGTTGTTTGGGGTTCATTTTAATGCAAGAGGGTCAACATTCTTGACACATTGTAAGATCTGTTCATCCTGATGGAGAGTGGATGGAAGGGAGAGAGAGAGAGAGAGAGAGAGAGAGAGAGAGAGAGAGAGAGAGAGAGAGAGAGAGAGGGAAAAGAAGAACAAAAACTGAAATTGGACAAAATATGGAAAAACAGGTTCGAATAGCATCCATAAGGGCAGATATACTTCCGAATGGAAACAGAAAGTAGTTCCAAAAGTGATACCCCACTGTTGTGATAAAAGTGGTATAGCCACTGTGGCAATATAATTTTTCTTACACTGATATATTTAAATATCTCATTATGAAATATGTAATAAATCCCAAAATATCACAGTTAAACAACACAAAGGTACACATAAAAAACGCGATAAAGAGACTACAGCGTAGACAACACCCTATCAATTTAATAAAATACATGAAAGATAGGAAGATAACCAGTTGCATATATTGTTTTATATTTTTTGAAATTCTGAAATTTTAAAAAGTCATGTCTGCATTTGAACTTTCAAATTTTGTTCAAAAAATGTATAGCAGAGAATCACACAAACACTCACAATCAACTTTGCAGTTTCTTGGGCAGAATAATTATCCAGTTCATTTTAAAGCAGAATAATACCTTCAGTCACAAAAATGCTACAAAATTAACCACAATCAGTAGAAATGGATAGGCTTCTTACACCATCTCAGAGGAATAACAACCAATCCACCTTTCACAGTATCTATATATACAGATTGTGAAGATGCATTTTTCACAGACATCTAGTATTAATCGAAATTAAACTACACAAATAAACGATACCATCGTTTGTGGAGCAGAGTTATTCAGAAGCAAAAACAATTTCAAAATATTTGAAATGCAGCAGAGAAAAACTGAGACAGGAAATGATACATCGAATTACAAACTACTCGATATACAAATATTACAATGGAGAAATGAAAATACTACAGTGAAAAATCAGCAGAGAATTACATTTGCACACGAAAGTTACAATTCATATACTATGTATAGATGGAAATGTTCATCAATTCATCGTAAATATATGTAATTCAAATTTACAGTATCTTATCCTAGTCAAGCAACTCAGTTTAATGCATTAAATTCGTTAACAGCTGAAATGAATTGAATGACAAAAATGTTTACTGAAAACTTTTTTATCATATGCGGGCCAATAAACAATTTTTGAAAACCACATTGGACAGTGATGACGCTTTGAAAATATGCAGATGACAGTGTGACATAAATTATTTGCAGAATCAACTAAACGGAGCAGTTTTAATGGCAACATTTGATTGTGAGATTTAGTTAACGGCATTTTATAAACAAATTTCTTCCAGAGTTAGAGAAATCAGTATACAGATTATATAATTATTTCCAGATGTAAAAACAACTGTCTGAATATAAACTACCTTTACCCAATAACGATACATCGCAATCCAGTAACTACCACATATATTTAATTTAGTCTGCAATAATGTAGAATTCAATCACAGCATGATAGGAGTTACTTCAATGGATAAAACAAATACTTGATTAATAACCGACACGAAGAACATAAAACTGTGCACCATTTTTTGCAATCCCACATTTGTTGCTGTATTATATCTATGGGGCAGATACTGTTGGATACTGGAAAATATTTTCAGCTGAAGAAATGAATTCTATTACATACAAAGTAGAATGTACAGGCTAAACATTCTTCTTTCTGAAAGATAACGTGTTAACAGTCGAGGGAACAGTTAGATTGAAATCAATGTATAAGGATTCATTTAATCTGTATTTTAGGTGTATATGTACAAAAGATTATTTAGTGAGGTCTAACCCGCATGAGAGAAGACAATAGACGGTACATCTAGTAGGGGTGTGTGGCTGAATAACTGTAAAATCAATGTGATTAATGGGTTGTTGATGGTTAAGAACGCCTGTAAAATTTTCCACCCAGCTCTGATCTTGCTCTTCCTAAGTGTGCAATAGCCTTTAGATGTGATCGGTACATTTTGTGTTCTGCTGTTTTCTGTGAGTTTCGTGGTGATTCGGTATGGTGTTGCTGAATCATGAACCCTGGCAGCTTCATCGGCGTTTTTTGTTTTATCCTCAGTCCACTTTTCGTTATCGCTTCGGCAAGCTTTCTTCACCATTTTATCAAGTTCTCTGTGCTTTTTTTCCTCTGTTTGAATTTGTAGCAATGATGCTGATTGTATCTGTAACTATCTTTTTCTCTCCCAGTTCTTCCATGAGTTGCCAAGTGTTGTTTGTAATCGACCTTTTACTTGACTTGACCTTTACTCTGCCAAGTGTTTTTTTCTGCAGCTCCGCAAACGACAACTTTTAATTGGTTCCATTGCGATTTAAGATCTTATGTAGTTTCTCCATGAATCTGAAATCGGTCTAAGAGTTTGAGTTGGTAGTCCCTTTTGCAATTTCTATCTTTCAGTTTTTTTTAACTCTAATGGGCGCTCTGTCTTTGATGGTTTCTTTAGAGTCTTGAGGCGTATTTTGATCTTAGCCATAACAAATAATGCTTGCTTCCTATGTCAGCTCCTCTGTAAACTCTGGTGTCTCTTACTAACAACCTCCAGCGGCTATTTATGCAAATGAAGTCAATTTGGTTCATTGCGAACCCGTCTAGTGATTTCCATGTTCTGTGTGGATATCTTTGTGATGAAAGTAGTTGTTAGTTATACAGAGGTTGTTTAAGCTGCAGAAGGCCAATACTCTATCTCCGTTTTCTGAGTTTTGCTCTCCTGATCTGTGTGGTCCGATTGTAGATTACCATCCAGTTCTGCTTCTTCCGATTTGTCCATTAAAGTCTCTCAGAATTATTTTGATGTCGTACCCTGGTACGTTATCCATGGTTTCTTGTGGTTGGTTATAAAATTGCACTCTCTGTTTGTGCATAGTCAGTTACTATTGTCACTTTCCCATAGGTCGTTTGTAAGCAGGCAGTGATAATGCGGTAATTTACTGGTCTCCACCCACTTAGACTTTGTGCCGATATCTTGCCTAGGAGAATGCCTACTCTTCTTTTCCTGTATAGAGAATTGTGTAGTTCCCTGAATTAAACTTCCCCTCACATATGCCCAACACGTCTATCCTATATAGTTCCATCTTTTTCAGTAGTTGTGCCATTCTTCCGGTTTGGTTAAGCGTCTGGACATTGAGAGTTCTTACTCGAGTGACGTGTTTGGCATTCAGAACCCTGTCCTTTGTGCAAGAGATATTTTCGCATCTTTCTTTAGTCTGTTGCCGTCATACAATCATAATCGTCATGACCATCTTCCTTTAGCCAAATGACATATTGATTTGGTTTTTCTGTTGTTTCTGTAGCGGTTGTCTTTTTTTTTACAGGGAGGGGTTGCTACCCGTACGCCTAACCTTCCTCCTTCATCCGGACTTAAGATCGTCCAGAAAGAGTTTCCCTATGCGGAGTTACATTCTATTATACAAGGATTTAAATCAAAGTCCTGGACTGGAGTATACTGGTGGACAGTGTGGTCTAGAGTTGCATCCACAAAACAAATTTGGTGGTAAATCGGCTGAAATATGAGCTTTCTGAGAACCATTTTACCTACATGAAAGGACAGCCTTAACCAAGGATTTTGGATACTTGTGTGAAAAATGCGTGGACATATTTTTCAGTCGTTGCAACGTTGACAGATCACATGATAATCTTACTCATCTGGTTATAAGAATGATTCTCTCGTAAGTCAATGCAAATTGAAATTTAAATTAACTTGGCCGAAACGAAAATTGTTAAGAAACGAATAGTGGTTGTTACGTCTCAGCAAACTAGACACAGTTGTCGATTTTTAAATGCACTTATAATTATACAGACATTTTGGCTTTAAAGATATTGTTCTGTGTATTGCTAAATATATGTCAGTTCTGTCAACTGTGCATAACCCACGAAATACTTAGAAGTCACCATCACATAAAAATTGTGTCTGGACCGAAGGGAACACTAAACTAATATCGCATTAAATTGAACGTCTATCCAATTAATAAGCAACTTTAAAGGTTTCTTAATTTGAGGAAAGTGGCCTCCGAATGGTCTCAAATTTACATTTTCCTAACATTTCTTCTCAGCATATTCCAGGATACTAGTAAAGTTTTGAATCATCTTTTCCAGATATGATCAAGTAATAAATTCAATACATATACTTAGCTTGATATTACAATAGACTGAATTAAAAAATGACTACATCTAAATTAAATTTGACTTGATCGAATTTCGCTATAAAAGTTTTAAACTTTACTTCTGATCGTAATTATAATATGTCTGTAGAATAATGTATTTTATATTGATCCCGCGTGCTGTTGTTGGACTAATATTCAATGACTTTATTTCATCAACGGGTTTAGCAAAGGCCAAACCAAACCAAAAGAAAGAAATATATGGAAAAGTACTATAGCGGCAGGCTTTGTTTGAATTGCGGCTTTGAAGACGTCCGCGTCATAGTATCTAAATGTGAAGAAGAACATTACACTGCCGAGTCTCGCGTGTTAAAAATATATTGTATAATTTCACATGGATTAGTGTGCATGAATGATGTTTGACGAATGGGCGATATTCTGTATATTTTGCACAATAAATAAGAAAAACGTTGAACTTCGAAATAGCAATCTTAATACACAGTGTATACCCTTGCAATGACTGAGAAAATCACGAGACTTATTCTTTCTTACATGTTGAAATGGCAAAGTCTTCTTTATGCCTTGATCGTTTAAGTATTGTCTGACACGTGTGCTCTCCGACACCCATTTAAAAGTATTCCTAGAGGAAATACATTTATTATATATATGACTGTGCCATTAACTAGTAATTCTAGAGGAAATACATTTATTATATATATGACTGTGCCATTTACTAGTAATCCTAGAGGAAATACATTTATTACATATATGACTGTGCCATTTACTAGTAATCCAAGAGACAATACATTTATTACATATATGACTGTGCCATTTACTAGTAATCCTAGAGGAAATATATTTATTACATATATGACTGTGCCGTGTACTAGTAATCCTAGAGGAAATACATTTATCACATATATGACTGTACCATTTACTAGTAATCCTAGAGGAAATATATTTATTACATATATGACTGTGTCAGTTACTAGTAATCCTAGAGGAAATACATTTATTACATATATGACTTTGCCATTTACTAGTTATCCTAGAGGAAATATATTTATTACATATATGACTGTGCCAGTTACTAGTAATCCTAGAGGAAATACATTTATTACATATATGACTGTGCCAGTTACTAGTAATCCTAGAAGAAATACATTTATCACATATATGACTGTACCATTTACTAGTAATCCTAGAGGAAATATATTTATTACATATATGACTGTGCCATTCGTACAGATTCAGCCTCTGCATGATTGCATCTTTTTTATGATTGCATCTTTTTTAATTTCGCTCATTCATGTGGATATACAGAGGTGACTGATTCAAATTTCATGTCTTTCCATCTCTGCTGCTTATTCTTCCCGCGTGTATAAGTTCCTTTAGTAGGTAGCAGCGCCCTCCGTTTCGAATTGTTTGACGATATAACAAATTCTCACATTGTCAGTGGGTAATGGTAACATTATATGTTCAAGTGATATATACTTTGTTTGTCACAGGTTGAGCCAATCCAATTGTGTCAAGCAAATTGATCGTGCTCTAATTAATGAGGCCTCTACATTTTCAGTCTTTACACCTTTGAATAAAATCCGGGGGTTAACAAATTAGTGAAATGGTCAATGTTTGATGTATATTGTGTAAGAACTGATATTCTCGAAGTTTCTTTTCGCAAGACCGCAAGCTCAGTCTTGAAGTCAGAAACTTTGTCCTTCTTGCAACTTAAATGGCAATGAGGATATACTTATATAAATTAAAGAAATTGATATATTCGGGTTCTTCTTTATATCTTGTTCAAGTTGCGCTAGATAACTTTGCTGGAAGTGCAGTACCTCAAACTAGGGATTTTGAGGCTGAGCTTGTGTTTTATACTCAAAAAAGTGTTGCGAATACCGGCCTTAACATTTATCAGAAATGTATCGTCTTGATTGATTTGGGAGTGTGCAGTACAATATAGCAAGCAATTGCCTTCTTTGTTTAATACCATGCCACATTGTTTCGGGTATTAGGGTTCTTGAACTCGTTAAACAATATAGCTGGTTCTAATTTGAACTTTTGCACCTGTAACACCTCAAATCTTATTACAAAAAAAAAACAGTTTAGATCTGACTATTGACCATCCGCTGCCATTACGATTGCCACTTCTACATGACGTGATAAACTGTGATTAAGGCGCCAGAAACATAATTTAATAAAGAAATAATATGGTACATTATTTACTAAGCCAAATTATATCCCCTCCCCCTCACACATACGCACGCACACACAGAAACACACACCGCAGAATGCGTTTGAAGTCGGGCTTATATGACAGAAGAAATAATTTCATTTAATAAAATTAATTCATTGAAAAGTGCCAATAGTCAGCCTGAACAAAATGGAAAAAGGAACACTGTATAGTACA